>JAQSUU010000519.1:1200000-2400000 GCA_038087645.1 Saccharum hybrid cultivar R570
AGGGTGCCATTCCTGGTGGTAAGTCATCATCGAGAAAAGAAAAAACAAAAGGAAAACAGAACGTGAGGTGGACATGCATGTGTGCTAGCTAATAAAGCTGATTCAAGAATACAGTGTCATTTCTTAGCATCTCTAACAATCTTTTCCAACTTGGCATATCTCCCTGTCTAGCGCGTTAATATACGCGCGGGTTCCGTGCTTGGCATTTGTCTTTCTCCTAGCGGGTTCTTCGTTGCTTAGCGGGGCTCTTCGTTTCGTTAGCGGGACTCTTCGTTTACGACATCGTAGCAAGCAGCGGGCAGCGCGTGGTCGCAGAGGGCGAGCGGCCGTGGCAGGGCATGGCAGCGGCTGGCCCTTGGTCTCGCGGCCTCCAACACAGCAGGCTGGCGCTCGGCTTCGCAGCAGATAGTGGCACCGGCCCGCAGCAGCGGCCTCCAGCACAGCAGGCTGATGATGATGCATATACTCGTCAAGTAGACAGACTAATCAAGCAATCGTGAAACCACCTGGACATGTATGCATGCATGAATAAGACGAAGACGCCGACGAGGAAAAGGACACGCTATGGGTCCATCATTTTAGGTTTTTGGAAACGAAATTTGCCAAACTGTTGGAGATGATATCTTTTTTTTTCCTCCCCATATTATTTTGTGAGTTGGTAAATAACAAGATTTGGAAAACGAAATTTGCCAAACTGTTGCCGTGCAGAGAAGTTGTTCTTTGCCGCGTTTGGAGGAGGTAATCCATCATCTAGATATTCTACTTTAGCAAGACTCCAGAGTCGTCCTGTCCTATTACCCAGTTTCGTGTCGATGGAGGGCGGCTGAGCCATGGCCACGGTGCTCGGCGCGTTTATGCCGGATACAGCGGTGTAGTGGCGCGGGCTGGTGACTGGGGAGGTGGACTGGCGGATGGGCATCGTGCTGGTGGTGAGGCTGGAGCGGTGTGGGACACCGAGGCGCGGGCCGCATGTGGGGACAACGGCAGCTTCTGAGGCGGACGGGGCTGTCGACCAATGCAGGGTCACTGCACACCGGCTCAGGGCCCATGACAAACAGTAGAGCCACCACCAGGCAAGATCACCACGGCGAAGCGTAGATGCGACCGGCCTTGTGATGGGACCAAATTTTGATTTTTTTTGACGTGAATTATTAGAAACTCTTGGAGAAGGCCTTCTTTATTGCTCCCAATACTTTTTTGGAGGTTGCAAAACTCCATATTTTTGGGTAGAAAAATATTGGGTATTCTTAGAGATGCTCTTAGTACCGGTGTGGAAGGTTGTACTACAGTAACAAGCGGGTCACAGGTTCCAAGCCCGCATGCATAATGCATATAGGTGCTGGTGCAAAATTTATCCGGTTAGTAATATTTTTCTAGCCACCTCTAAATTGGTCCTACACGCACTAGTAGAGAACTAAGGTTTGGTTTTGGGCTTTAGTCCGAGCTAGAGATGGGCCTAGGACTAATGCCCCTTTAGTCCTAGGTCCAACGGCTAGTGTCACGAGCTGACCCAGAAGGAACCTTTAGTCCCGAGCTGAGCCGGTAACCAAGACTAAATGTCTATCTAAATATATCCCCTTATCTTTCTTCCTCCCCCAGACCAAGCCATTTGAAGCTCTCTATTCTTGCTCTCTGTTCTTGCTCGTGGAAGGAATTCATGCTTGGGTGATTTGTAAAGAGTTCATTCCTCCATCCATTCTAGGGTTCTAAAGGTTAACAGCTTCATCCTCTCATGTTTCATTGCTCGTATAGCTCATTTCATGGTTTAGAAATAGAAATTTGTGATTTTTTTAGATTGGAAATAATGATGGTTTTTATATGCCATTTGAGCTCAAATTTACTTGATAGTTTGCACATATAGAAGAAGAAAGTTTATAGCAGCTGATCAAAATGAGTATCCACCTTGATAGTTTGCACATATTGAATAATGATGTTTTTTTAGATTGGGAATAATGATTGGGACTAATGCCGGATCAAAGCTTATGGTATTCAGTGTCAGAACCAACCGATGGTGAAACTTCTAATCACCGCAGGCATGGCAGGTGATAAGATGTTTCAAATCATTTTGATTTCCACTACCAGATCATAAGGCGAACCGATAGTGCTAGCATGTTCACCGCCGGATCTAACGGTGGTACATCCATCCATCTTGACACAAGCGGTGAAACTTCTTATCTATGCCGGTTTCTTCACGCGTCATGCATCGAATGAGTAGCCGGCGGTGATAAACGTTCTACTGTTGGTTCTGTGTATGATACAACAGCGAATACTAGCACTTTATTTACTACCAGATCATACGCCGGGCCGGTGGTGAAAACATTTATCACCGCCGATTGATCAACCAGAAGGGGCCCCTCAGGCCATAAGCCGGCGGTGATACTCATAACAGTTGGTGAAAGTCCTAGCGGTGATAAAACTTTCTGTAGTAGTGTTTTGACGTGGCGGTGAGGACTAAGCCTTGTTGAGTGCCTACCAAAGGGACTTCTTCTTGTTCCTCCTCAGTGATCGAAGCGGATGTCATGAGTCTTGAGACCACCGTTTGATAGACAAAAGCAGTGTTCCTTAGCCCGAGTGTGTGTCAAGCTAGGCTTGGACCGCGGTTGTTTGATGGCTTAGAAGCTGACTCGGAGAACCTGGTCATGTCCTAGTAGGACTTGAATGGCTGAGTATGTTTCTGCGTTTGAGGACTGGAAATTGAAAAATCGCTGAACTTCTCGACAAGATCCTCCATTGCATCTTGGCGAAGAGCTAGAGAAGCTTGATCCATGGAAGTCTCCACTAGGCAACATTGGAGCTTGCCAGAGTCATCCTGTCCTGTTGCCCAGTTTCGTGTCGACGGAGGGCAGCTGAGCCATGTCCGCGGTGCTCGGTGTGTTCGTGCTAGATACATCAGTCGGTGGCGCGGGTTGGTGACTGGGGAGGTGGCCCAGCGGATGGGCGTCGTGCCGGAGGCGAAGACGGTGGTGGTGAGGCTGGAGCGGGTGGGCGCCGTGGTGTGGGACCCGAGGCACGGGCCGCGTGTTGGGACGATGGCACGATGCGGTGGCTGGCCAATGAGCGCGTTGTCGCTTACGAGGCAGACAGGGCCATCGACCGGTGCAGGGTCGCCATGCGCCGGCACAGGGCCCACGACCAACAGCAGAGCCACCACCAGGCAAGATCACCACGGTGAAGCATAGATGCGACTGGCCTTATGATGGGACCAAATTTCTTCGAGATGGCCATATTTATTTGTCCCAATATTTTTTAAGAGTTGAAAAACTCCATGTTTTGGGAAGAAAATATTAGGTACTCTTGGAGATGCTCTTATTACCGGTGTGGAAGGTTGTACTACACTAACAAGCGGGTCACAAGTCCCAATCTTACAAATGATGATGAAGAAATGAACTAGATGAGTAGGAGGTGTAGGAGTATGCTCACTAGGTGTATCAACAAGTTAGAGAGCCAAGAGAGTGAGCTACACCTGGCCAACACATATTTATAGAGGCCCCAAGCCTGAACTAGTCGTTGCCACCCTTATTGGGCTGTTGTCTATGGGGCATCAGACGCTATAGTGTCCACATCGGACAAACACGCCAGTGTCCAATGCCATTCACGAGTGACACGTGTCACTAGCCATTTGAACTAGCCGTTGTGCACCCAACTTTCACCTGTGTCCAATGCCACATCGGACAAAGCCGCGCGAGCGTCAAATGCAGCGTTGAAATCCAGGCTGAGAGCACGCAGCCAACATCTTGTCCCTGTGCCAATGTCCGGTGAACGACTGAAACCAACTCGAGGCTTCTCAAATCACATAAGACACAATCCAATTTTTCTGATGTCCTATGTCTGATGCAACCTCAACGTCCCAAGAATTATTTCTCCAAATAGAGACTACCAAAAAACACATCGAACCGGACATTATTTGTCTGATGCCTTCCTTTTGCTAGCATCCGATGCACTTTCATCAATTAGCCTGAGTTATGGATGTCCATCGGACACAATGTCCTTTTGTCCGAGGCCTACGCCACCTCTGTCCGATGCAGGCTGATGACTTCCTTCTCATCGTTTCTTATCTCTGGTGCAAAAGTGTTAACTCCAAAAAGTTTCCAATACATGCGTACGTGAGTTTGCATTTCTCAAACATGTTTTCAAGGGATGTTAGCAACCACTATGTCCTAATGCAAATTCATGGAGTCAATTCACCTGGTGGTGGCACTGGATAACCATAATCACCCTGAGAGTTCTCCTCTTATTAGTACAACTATCTATCCTAAACCCAATCACACACTCTGTTGCGTCTTGATCGGCAAAACAAAATGACCCTATTGCTTATACTTTTTCTTTGAGCCCATTTTGTTTTTCTCTTTCTTCTTTTCCATGCTGGAACACTGGAAATCCATATATTGGCCATATCGTCACTTGAGTGCCATCTAGCTCCATCACTTGGCCTTGGACCAACTTATCTCAATTACACACTTAGAGCATAGGGTTAGTCCAATAGATTTTATCAATTAGCCAAAAACCAAACTAATGCTTTCACAAGTTCAGTTTGATACTATTCATGGTGAACAAACACATACCATGAGGAAGGAGAATGAAATAGTTGCTCCTGGTGGATTTTGGAAAGCGGTAAACGAGGTCAGGTATCTTGTGGTTCCCGGCGGGGAGCTTGTAGCGCTCCATGTCCTTGAGGTCGGTGCAGGACCGGTGGTAGGGCCACACGGCAAAGTGCTGTGGCGAGTACGCGTCGGGCTTGGTGTCGCGCAGGGCACGCGGGATGTCGAACACCTTGGGGAATGCCCCCAGCGACTCGGCCAACGCGTGCTCCAGGGCCTCCCGCACCCGGCACAGCCACCGCATCTCCTCGTCGAACTGCACGCCGGCGCTCGCCGCAGCGGCCTGCACATACCTCACCCGCGCCTGCGGCACCTCCGACGATGATGACTGCGCCATCTAGCTAGTCGTCTAACTATAGACCCCCTGTTGTATGTACCACGTGCTTATCGTCCTAGCTTAGTGGCTGCGCACTGCATTGTCCGGTCATATATCCTGGACACATAAGCGAGCCACGCTCGTGAATCACGGTGTGCACATACATACAACACGCACGTCTCCATTTACCATTCGACATTCATTTTCGCACCTTCTTTTTTGTGGAATAGAATAATACGTGGACGGACTAATCTCGTCCACACTAATTCGTCCACACAAGATGCTCCTAGCTTGATGTGGTGTGCCAACGCTTGAAAAAAATTTCTCGATGGCAGGATTCGCAAGTCGCAACCACGGAAACAGTTGCTTAGGGTCATGCCCGTCCAGACTGCAAGCAGCCACTGGTTGCATTGTGTGTCACAATCTCGCTCCTCTTCGTCCTTGACCTTCCTTGGACAACACCGATAGGCCCGTTCAACATGCAAGAGTTTTTTTGACGGCAAGAAAATTTCTTGTTTTTGGGCGTTACATATCTGACATAAATACTATTTAATCTGTCAGTTTCTGACGTCTAAATAAATAAACCTTAGTAGCAGAAAATTTCTTGTGATTTGGATGTCAGGGAAAACTCCTAAAAAATGTTCTTGAGGAAAACCGATAGGCAATTATATTTTCTCCGTCATTTTATCACGCATGGTGTTTGGCTATCACTACGGCAGAAACACACAAATAAAATGTAGACATATATCAGTGGCAAAACAAGAAGCATCACATTCACAGATGAAAAATTAGAGACATGTCTATATACCATGCGTCTGAGTATCATTTGCCTAGGCCACATGACAATGATACGCGCTCTAATATTCACATATCAGAGACTAGTGTATTATTGCAGTTAAGCAAGGAAGGTAATATTTATGAGCTTTGAGAAGATAGTCGAGATGGAGTATATGTAGGTGCATTTATTGTTTTTCTAGAAAGGAAGATTTTATTAATTCAGGCACACATTACATCGAATTGATACAAAACCTTGAAAATGATTCTTCCAGCCTCTATCTAACAAGAAGCACACAACCAATTAAAAGAGGGAACCACAAACACTCTAGTGACTATCAATTCCTAGACTAGAATGGCACCCATGTGCCTGGGAGAAGATAACTTTGGCCACTTGTGCCAAGTACTATGAAGCCGTCACAACCAAATCCGGTGTATCCGGCTCCTAGAGGATAGCCCATGTATGGAGCTAATGAATGACTAAGAAGATAACCTGCAAAAGAGATGAATAATTTTTCTTTTAAAAACTGTATCATTCCTACATAACCAAATCGACCAATAGGTGGTGGCAGCTCCTAGTAGAACTAAAGGCTTCAAATCTTTACTAATCCCTTCTATCCAATTGCCACAGATCACCAAAAAACCGTCACTATGCAGCATCTGTGATGGTTTCAGATATCATCATGGATTGAGTGTCATGGATTAACCCCGTGACAGTTTACCGAAAACCATCATGGATTAACAGAATTAGTGATGGTCTGAAACCGTCACGGTATAGCTCGAGGCCTAGTTAGTCCAGCTGAAGTCCATTTCCTATGACGAAAAATAACCGTCATGGATGAATTGCCACATCATCATGGATGCTTACATGGATGCTTACGTGGGTAATGATGTCACCATCTTAGCCCATTTATTAACAGCCCAACATCAAAGATGGGTCACTCTTTAGCACGTTTTAAGCCCATTTGCAATCTGTTTTCAGCCCATTTACATTCTGGTTTCAGCCCATTTTTGAATTTAATTTTTTAGCCGATTATTTTAGCACACACAACATAAAGCCCATTATTATATCACATACAACAAACATATAGCCCATATAGACAAACAACTCATTTTCAATTACATAAGAACTCAATCTAGCAGCAAACACCATCAGTTTCAATTACATCAAGAATATTGCTAATGGACTGTCACAAAACGAGAAATGTTGATGTCCAAAGATATGGCAATTATCAAATCCTCCATATCAGCATCTGACTCTTATAACTACAGTTTCCAAGTGCTTAAATTCAAGGTTGATGTAGGCACATCCGCACAGGCACTTCATGCATAAAAGAACCTGCCATAGAAACAGATGGAAATTAAACTTTGTTTCAGGAGATGAGCACTAAATTAACTTCAGTTGGAGACCTGCTACTGCTACCAATTTGCATCCACGGTTTGTCAACAAAGATCAAAATGATTTTTTAAGCGTTTCGTTTTTATATTAAAACTAATCCACCAGTTTTCTATTAATTTAGTCTTGCTTTATTTATTCTATTTCATGCATACGACTCATGACAGAACATAAAAAACTATTGTTGTGACAAGCAATTCAATAAATAGATTGCTGAACCAGTAAGCAACAACTAGTTACCATAATGTCATATGCAGTCCTAACAAAATGTTTTCTTCAATCCCAACAGAATTGCATTAATAAAAAAATGTGACCATAAAAATTTATACCTTAGGAATGGTTTTAGTGCCAAGGGGGCCCGAGCTGAAGCTTCTTGAAAGGCCTAGTTTGGCTTTGGCTAATTGATGAAACCTATTGACTAACCCTTATTGTCTAAGTGTATAGATGAGTTAGGGTGGTCTAAGTCCAAGTGATGGAGCAAGGTGGCACTCGTGGTGATGGAGATGGCCAAAGATGAAGATCATGTGCTCCAACTTGGAAAAGAAGAAAGAGAAAAACAAAAATGGGCTCAAGGCAAAGGTATATGGGTAGGGCCATTTTTGTTTCGCCAATCAAGACACCATAGATAGTGTGATTGGGTTTAGGATAGATAGTCGTACTATGAAGAGGGGAAAATCATGGTTAAAGTGGTTATCAAGTGGCACTAGATAAATTCATTCATGCATATGCATTTGGACCTAGTGTGCTAACATTTAACCAACGAATAAATGATTTGGAAAATGCTAAAACACGTGCACAAATGGTGAGACACTTTGTAGTTAGCACTTGAGAGCAAGGGTTGGAGAAATAAGTTAAAAACATTGAAAATGTTCAACTGGACTCAGGGTTAGGCAGGGTCCGGACCATGTCGCATGGGTCTGGAACCTCACCCTAGGGGGACAGTATGCTTGTGTGTGCTTCGGACCCTGGTGGCAAGGGGATTCAGACCAACAAGCCTCGGTTCGGTTGGGGACCCCCGGCCACATGGCGCGCAAAGACGAGAGAGCTCTGGACTCTGGGCTTATTCCCCAGCGGAGCACCAAAAAAGCCACTCTAGTGGAATGCTCGTGACTTGTGTACCCTAATTTTGAGTTGGTTCTTACGGCACCTTTGTGTATGGCTTGGCTTGTGTATGCCAATTAGCGTGTAAACCACCAAGTGTTCATCACGAGGACGTAAGTTGTCGGCAAGCAACCAAACCTCGGGTTAAATCATTGTGTCTTCATTGGTATTGTTGATTTGACTATTGCCCAGTTCGGTATACACCACTACTCCCTTGTATTTACTTTCATATACATATCTTTTGTGTAGTGGTGGTTTAGTTAGCTTGCTAGTTGAGTAGCTAGTTGCTTTGTTAGTTGTAATTAGTTCTAGCTAGCACACTAGTTGGTAAGTAGCAACTTAGCCTTCTTGTGTGTGACCTAGAGAGCACAGCTATTAGAATTGGATAGGTGGCTTGCATCTTTTAATTGAGCTAGAGCAAAAAACTTTATGCCGTTTAATTGACTAACAAAGTTGCTCTAGTGGTTTGTAGAAATTTTCATTAAGCTATTCACCATCTAGCCATTTTGGACCTTTCACTTCTTCTCTCACGAAATAAAATGGGACCAGACTTCTGCAATGAAAAAAAATTGGCCAAAAAAGTAAATTAAATGTACATGATAAAATGTCGGTCTTAATACAGGACTCATCCAAGGACAATGGAACCACAATAGTCAAACTGATGTTTACTAATTTTTGTATGGAGCAAAACCAGGATCCAGATAATATTACAGTGATCGCAAAGCAATGTTTGAAGCAACAAAGGAAAGGAATGCATAAGAATACTTTAGCAGATAACTTCTAAACAGCAATCAACATGGCTAGCACATCTTGTTTGTAAACTGAAGAAAAAACTACATGTCTGAACAAAGGAAAGGCATGCATAAAAATACTTTAGCAGTTCGCTTTTGCACGAATGTTTGTTTATAGGGATATACCGTCATATGATTCAACTGCTACTGCTCTCATCCAGATCACAGAAAGTCAAATCGAGCACGTACAAGAACTTGCTCCCTAGTTAAAAAAAAAAGAACTCGCTCCCTACAGACCTAGCACAGAGCATATTCAAACTCTATTACGATGAGAAGAAGAGGTATCAGTGTTATACAATAGAGATCACATGGCAGTAGATCTAGCCGGGTATAACTCATTAAAGTCACGTCCTAGTACAAGAACTACTAGATCTCAGAGAGGGAGAGAGAGGTGTGAGGTACACAGACCATCGGAGTTCTTGAAGGAGGATCCGGTGGCCGCCATCACGTTCGGTGGTGTAGATCTGCGCACGGGAAGCGTCGGTCGGGGAAGAAGGGCGGTGTAGTGGAGTTCGATGACGGCGCAGTGTAGTGGCGGTTGTGCTTTCCCGTTGCTGGCTGTGCCCCTCACTTAGATCGGTGTTAGGGTTTGTCGGTGGGGAGGAGTGGATCACGGTGAGCCTCGTACTGAGAACCGTCGCCCCCCACCTCTATTTATTGCGCAGTGCGACGGGGCCCGTCAGCCATGGATGTGCTAGGCGCCCCCGATCAGGGCGCGAGGTCAAGGTCCAAGTGGCCATTGGGCAACCTGGTAGGGAGATCAAACCAACATTCTCCCCCTTGATCTCAACTTACGTCTTTGACTTTAGACTTTAAATGCTTTTCACTTTTATTTGTTCCATCACAGATCAGTGCATAGAGCATGTTTCATCGTCACGGTCAATCACCAATAAATTTAACAGCTACAACACACATCTCTGTTTTGAAACATATTCTTTAACTTTGGGCCCTTTAATTATCCAGGAATCATAGGCTTTCCCTTAAACCTATGCTGGCTACATGTTCTCTGAACACGTTGGGTGGTAAGTCTTTTATAAGCAGATCTGCGAGCATCTTTTCGGTATTTATATGCTCAAGACTTATGACATGATGCCGGACTTTGTCTTTCACAACATAATACTTTATGTCAATGTGTTTGGCAGCACTGCTTAACTTATTGTTGTGAGCATACTGTACTGTCGGATTATTATCGCAATATAACTTAAGTGGTTTATAGATGTCGTCAACCACTTTCAAACCGGATATGAACTTCTTTAGCCAGTTCACTTGCCCCATTGCCTCATAGCATGCTATAAACCCGGCATACATTGTGGACGATGTAGTGACAGTTTATTTTGAGCTTTTCCATGATATAGCTCCTCCTGCAAGAGTGAATACGTATTCAAGCGTGGATTTTCTATCATTTCTCGCATAATCAGAATCTGAGTATCCCACTATTTGGAGGGAATATGATCTTCTATATGTCATCATGAGGCCTTTCGTTCCTTGCAAATATCGCAAAAACTTTCTTTATCAATTTTTAGTGTTCTATTCATGGATTAGTCTAAAATCTGCCGAACAACCCGGTAACAAATGCTAGGTCAGGGCGCGTACACACTTGTGCATACTGTAAGCTTCCGACAACTGAAGCATATGAAATTGTTTTCATTTGATTGAGCTCATACTGGTTCTTGGGGCATTGAAAATCCTCATATCTGTCGCCCTTGACTATAGATGCAGGACTACATTTGTGTATACGAAATTTCTTTAAAACATTTTCTATGTACGCCTTTTTTGTAACAGTCTCAATACCCTTTTACTTCTATCTCGATGAATCTCGATCCCTAGAACGAATGAAGCTTCACCAAGACTTTCATATCAAAATTTGAGGACAAAAACTTCTTCGTTTCCAGTAGTAGACTGACATCACTACTAGCAAGTAAGATATCATCCACATACAGGATTAGGAAGATATACATCTCATTCTTAAACTTTGCAAAAACACAATTGTCCTCTACATTCTTTTTAAACCCAAACTTTCTTATTGTTCTATCAAACTTCAAATATCATTGTCTCAAAGCTTGTTTTAACCCATAAATGGATTTCTTTAGGCGGCATCCCATTCGTTCTTTTTCTTCCACGGCAAAACCTTTTGGTTGTGCCATGTAAACATTTTCCTCCAAATCCCCATTGAGAAATGACGTCTTTACATCCATCTGATGTAATTCTAAATCATAATGTGCAATCAGTTCCATTATGATTCTAAAGAAATCCTTATATGAGACTAGAGAAAAGGTCTCATTGTAATTAATCCCTTCTCTTTGCATGAAACTTTTTGTCACAAGTCATGTTTTAAATCTTTCTATATTCCCTTAGGAGTCATATTTTGTTTTGTAGACCCATTTACATCCTACTATTTTGGCTCCTTTAAGAATTATTTCCATGTCCCAAACTTTATTGGCACTCATTGACTTCATTTCATCTTCCATAGCTGCCAACCACTTCGATGAGTGGACGTTTCTCATGGCTTTTTCATATAAGGTGGGATCATCCTCTATATGAAACTCTTCAGTATTATAAACTTCATAATCATCAGGAATAACTGACCTTCTTGCTCTTTGAGACCTTCTCAGGGCCTCCTCATTTGGCACATCTTCAGCTTGTGGCTGTTGCTGCTCTCCCTCATGTGTGACAATAGGTTCTATGACACCTAAAGGACAGGTTCCTCATCCTCATTCATTGTTGCCATAGGAGGAATAACAACAAGTGTTGGCACCTCTGTATCTTGCATTGTCGGTGCAGCAACAGCAGGTAGATCAAAAATTGGTTCCTGTATCATCGGAGTGGGCGCACACACCCGCTTCTCTTCAAGGTCAATTTCTCAAGCTGCCACGCTTCCCCTCATCATCTCATCCTTTAAGAAGACAGCGTGTCTCGTTTCTACAAACTTTGTATGTCTGTCTGGATAGTAGAAACAAAAACCTTTTGACTTTTTAGGGTAGTCAATGAAATGGCAACTTACTGTTTTGGGATCTAGCTTCCCAATGTTTGGGTTAAAAACTTTAGCCTCAGCAGGGCTCCCCCACACACGTAAGTGATTTAGTGAGGGTACTCTTCCTGTCCACAACTCATACGGTGTTTTGGGCACCGACTTACTTGGTACTCTATTGAGAATATAAATGGTAGTTTTCAACACCTCCATCCACAGACTCAACGGTAAGGTTGAGTAACTTATCATACTATGCACCATATCCATCAGGGTACGGTTACGTCTTTCAGCTACTCTATTCTGCTGAGATTCGCCCGGTATGGAATACTGGGCTACTATGTCATTCTTCTGTAAGAACCTTGCAAAAGGTTCAGGCACTTGGCCATATGGGGTATGTTGACCATAGTACCCTCCCATGATCGGATCGGACTATCTTAATCTTTAAATTGTGCTGATTTTCAACTTTAGCCTTAAATATTTTAATTTTATCCAATGCTTCTATTCTTTCTTTGAATTGATAAATGTAGCCAAAACAGGAGTAGTCATCTATGAATGTTATGAATGAGTCATAACCATCCACACTCTTCATAGGAAATGGTCACAGATGTCTGTGTGAACTATCTCTAAAATTCCTGCGCTTCGTTTGGCATGTTTCTTAATTTTCTTTACATACTTTCCTTTAATACATTCTATGCATTGTTCTAAATCTGAAAACTCTAATGAAGGAAGAATTTCATTCTTAACTAGTCTTTCCATTCCCCCCCTCGAAATATGGCCTAAATGACAGTGCCGTAATTTTGATGACGCATCATGAGTTCTCTTTCGTTTTCTGTTTATATTTTCAGACGAGGATATATGCTCATTCATATCACATGTGGAATTCACATTTTCATGAAGTGATAATAAATAAAGCTCGTTTTGCAGGAATGCAAGACCAACACATGCATTATTAAACATTATCTTACATTTGCTATTTCCAAAATGGTAATCATAAGCATCACTGTCCAAACATGAAACACTAATCAAGTTTCTCTATAAAGAAAGAACATAAAAACATCTCTAAGTAAAAGTGTGAAACCATCAGCAAGCTCTAGAGAAAGGTCACCAACAGCTTCAACATCCGCTTGGACTCCATTTGCGGCTTTAACGCATCTTTCTCTTCTTTGTATAGTCCTCGTCGAACGGAATCCCTGTAAAGAATTAGCAACATGAATAGTTGCTCCTGAGTCAATCCACCAAGTAGATTTTGAATATTATACATACAGAGATTCATTTATGAACGTAATAATATTCTCACCTTTCTTTGCCATGATCATTTTAAGAAATCGGGACAATCTTTCTTATAATGTCCGTCTTCTTGCAGTGAAGACACTAGTCTTTCTCCACTGTAAACTTCTTCTGCTGAGACTAATTTTGCATGGGAGCCTTTCCCTGAGCCTTTGAGGAGTTAGCATTAAAGTTCTTTTTCTTGTTATCTTTCACATAGTTGATAGTACCACCATTTGAAACCTTTATTCTGTCCTCCTCCTGAGCATACATAGCCATGAGCTTCTCTAAATTCCACTTCTCGGGCTGCATGTTGTAATTAACAATAAAGGTGACATATTCCTTTGGTAAGGAAGCAAAAACCAAATGGATAAAGACCTCTTCCTTGAGAGCCAGATTCATTTGTTTCAGCTTACATGCCTGATTGTTCATCCTTAGTATGTGCTCTCTTATGCCACCTCTAGTGTACTTCTCTGTTACCAGCTGCTTTATCAGCTGGGTGGCATATGTCTTTGAAGAGCCAGTGAACTGACTCTTTATCCGCTCAAGGCATTCTGTGACTGCGTTACAGTCTGGAATTGAGCCCACTAATGCAGGCTCAATTGTGTTTATCACAGCCAAACATTTCTTGTTGGCTGTGACCCACTTTATCTTTTCAAGGTCATATGACATCTTTACGGAACTAAAGTCCCGCTCTCTGGTCTGCCAAGCAGCATCAGCCTCATCAGCCCCCCTCATCGGTGCCTCAGGCTCAGTGGGGCACGGTGCGGTGACTTTCCAGTCCACCTCACCCAAAATAAAGGCCAGATCAAGCTTTCTCCTCCATTCAATGTAGTTATCTCCTTTGAGGGTAGGGATAACTTTGATACAACCCATCAAGGAGTATCCACCTGAAAACACAATCCATATAAAGTGAGAACATAATAACAACAATTGCATGCCTTAGTTCCAACGTTGGTTAAAATTAAAACATACAATTGTTCTTTACAATAATTCTACATCACTGTTGGGCAGAAATAAAATTAAAGCATGACAAAAACTCATAAATACCATCACAATATTGCTATTAATCAACGTTGGTCAGAATAATAACAATATTATTATAATATGTAAATATATCCATTTTTTAGAATTAAATTCTCCCATTGGTTCAAATTTAATAATGAAAAACGATAACTTTAAATACCCAGCGGAAACATTAATAAATTCCATAATTCTATTTTCCAGAAACTCTTAAGATACTATACTGTTCTCTGAACAAAATTATCGCTGGACAAAAATTGTACAGAGATTTGCATAAAAAACGACTCAAATTTATCATTAAAACCATTTCTGGAAATAGAAAAACACAAATTCTCAAAATTTTCCTTTCATTTGGCCCGAGGCCCATCACTCATTCGCGCGTTGCGTGCTTTCCCACAGCCCAGTGCGCGTGTTCAAGTAAAACTCCGTGGCCCAGCAGTAGCAGCATGCGGCTAGCGTGCTTGCCGGCCCAGCTCACTCGCCAGCCACTCCGCACCCAGGCTGTAACCTGGGCCTAGGCCGGGATTTCAGAAACCCACCTGGGCTAGATTTGGCCCGAGCCGTTCTCATCCGTCCAGTTTGATCCGACGGCTAGGCGCGGAGTTCGCGGAATCAAAACCCTGGTCGGCAGTGCTCCCCAAACCCTAGAACATTTTCGTCTCCTCCCTCCCTTCTCTTCGCTGCGGGCGGCGGCCGCACAGCGGCGGCAGCCATGGTGGCCTTCAGCGTCGATGGGGAAAGCCATCACCAGAACGGATCTGGCTGCTCCCCTTCCTTCTCTATTCAC
Organism: Saccharum hybrid cultivar R570; assembly: GCA_038087645.1. Classification (NCBI taxonomy): domain Eukaryota; kingdom Viridiplantae; phylum Streptophyta; class Magnoliopsida; order Poales; family Poaceae; genus Saccharum; species Saccharum hybrid cultivar. The sequence continues at coordinate 1,215,021 of JAQSUU010000519.1, forward strand.
CCTCTCCACTTTTGCGCGTCGCACGAGTGAGAGCAGCGTCGCCGCAGTGACGGCCGGAGAAAGGGTGGCAGCGTCGCCATGGTGCCTCTCGCCGGCACGCACGTGTGGCCGGAGCCGCGCGCAGCACCGTCAAGGGGAATCGTGGTGGGGCTCTTTGCCGCGCCAGCGAGCTCACAGCTCGGCCGTGCGTTTCTTCTTTCCGCCGATGGCGGTCAAGACGGCGACAGGTAAACCAATTGGTAGGCTCCTGTCCCGTCCATTCTGAGGGTTCTTAGGGTTAGGGTTTCTTTCTTTCCTGAATCGGATTCGGTTCCTTCTTTTCTTTCTACCCGATCTAGATCCACACCGTAAACCCATGACTCTGATACCAATGTTATACAATAGAGATCACATAGCAATAGATCTAGCCGGGTAAAACTCAGCATAGTCACATCCTAGTACAAGAACTACTAGATCTCAGAGAGGGAGAGAGAGGTGTGAGGTACACAGACCATCGGAGTTCTTGGAGGAGGATCCGATGGCTGCCATCACGTTCGGCGGTGTAGGTCTGCGCACGGGCAGCTTCGGTCGAGGAAGAAGGGCGGTGCAGTGGAGTTCGATGACAGCGCAGTGCAGTAGCGGCGGTGCTTTCCATCACTGGCTGCGCCCCTCACTTAGATCGGTGTTAGGGTTTGTCGGTGGGGCGGAGTGGCTCACGATGAACCTCGAACTAAGAACCGCCGGCCCCCACCTCTATTTATTGCGCAGTGTGACGGGGCCCGCTAGCCATGGATGGCTGGGCGCCCACGATGAGGGCGCGAGGTGAGGCCCAAGTGGCTGTTGGGCCAGCCTGGTAGGGAGATCAAACCAACAACCAGTTTTCTAGAGTAGGGCCCTGCGAGTCGCTGCGCTCCTGAGCTTTCTACTTCGACGGGGATGGCCAGGCGTGCTCGGCCGCCATCTGCCATGGTGCCTGTGGTCCTCGTCGATGTGGCCTCCGCGATGCAGCGCTCCCCTTCCTCGTGTGCGGTAGCGTGGCGCGGCTAACTCAGGGGTGCATGAGGCGGGCCGTGACAAGGAACCACGCGCGCTTCTCCAGCCGGCGGCGCCCGGGAGGGCCTGCATGTTGCGCCCCTCCAGCAGATCTGCAGGTCCCGGGCTCAAGCTGTGCCGCCGCCGCCGCCGCCTGCATCGCACCCAGCTGCACGCCACAAGCGCCACACGCCATGAGATCCCAGCACGCACACTCCAGTTGCCGTCGCTGTTGTCGCCATGAGAGCCACCGCTTTGAGGTCTGATAAGGACACGCCTATGATGCCCAAATAATAGTCCTAATCTTTCATTGTATGAAATATGAAGAATTAATATAATCTGAATTTTCTCTGAAATTAGAACTTCTCTGAATTTTAATTTCCAGTTAAGACACCAGATCATCACTTTCAATAAATAAAGTGGCAGACTAGCAGTTCGGCACTTGTTGAGAAAGTAGCAGACTAGCAGTTCGGCACTAGTTCTGGCGATGGCACATAATAGGCCAGCAGGAATCGCCAAATAGAACAGAAATCTTCTGACGACCAACAAAAATCTTGCGTCAACAGTATAGGGTATAATCTCCACTCAGTTCAGGTAAATAATCAACACCAGCAAGTAGTACCAATAAAAGATAGATAGATAGATAATTCCTCTCGATGAAGACGAACAGAAATCAAATACGAGCTGTAGTAATATTAACGATAGATCAAGGGATCAGCTTACAATAGATGATGCAAACCAAAACCTAGAATAATCCTTCCACCCGCGGTCACTGCGAACCACGATCAAAAGATGGGAAACTCCAGGAACTCCAGTATGCGCCTAGACAAGAACGCCTAATCACACACTAACACAAATCCACCGAGGGATCCGGGTCAGTCACCCAATTAGGGTTTCTTGAGCTGCGGCTCGATGGAGAATACCCCACAAATAAAACTGGTCTAATCTCGTACAGAGGCCACTACAAAAAAATACCCACTACAATAAAACTGGTCTAATCTTGTCGCCATAGAACAAAGAGGCGAGAGGATAAGGGAGCTGTGGTGGGACAGGATAAGATTAGGATTTTTTTAGAGGTAGGGGCATTGAACCGTCATGTATAAGGTTATTTCTTGTAGTGGGTGGCGGCGCAAGGTTAAAGGCACGCAGGCCACCCAACGCACGCTGCTGGAACCAGACTCGGACTCACCAGACCTGACAAAAACATGACCTGACTAACTAAATACAAGGACAGAAGCACGTATACTTTACGTGATGGACTCTAGTGTAGGGATAAAATACAATACCATGTAGTCTAAACTAGATAGCAGCTCACCGTACAAGTATATTAATATAAATACTCCGGCCACGTTGCAAATTACGTTGGAAACTCCTCACGGACATCTGCAAATTACGTTGGAAACTCCTCATGGACATCCACATTTATAGAACCAATGCTGACATTTTTTTCTTGCTTGCTTTTCTCCTCTTTCGCAAATAATACTGCATCTCTAAAATATATTTTTAATGATAAGCCAGCAGTAATAAATTTGTCCATGTTCTCGCTATATTTCTCATCAAAAATAAAACCTCCAAATTTAACACCTGAGAATATTAAAGAATTATCAGCCACTATATTTGAATTGTCGCTAGACATGTCTGCATGAACATCTTGCAGAGTCATGGACTCATCGGTCCTGGCATGCACAACGCACTCAGGCCTCAGGAAATCAGGAGTGCGGCTGAGAAGGGGGAGGGAGTGAAGAGTGACGGCCTTTAGGTTTTGGTCTATTTTATACAAGTTCATTTTAGATGGACAAATCTCAGCCGTCTATTGAGATGGATGTCTAATATCTCTCAGCTATTAGGTTTTTTCTTGGGCCGGGTTGAAGGAACCGCTAAGTGGGCTACGCTGAGTTTTACAATTTCTAGAATTTAGTTTTGATTTGCCATTTTCATCAGTGATTTATTTAGTCAATGCTTTAACTCTAACTTGAACTATACGACTTGTCAAACAATGTCCAAAAGTTGGAAAAAATATATGTAAAAAGACATTCAATTTGAGCTCACATCCTAAAAATTGATGGAAAACTAAATGTTCTGTTAGACATTACTCGAACTTCTATTTTGGTGACTCCGACAAAAAAACATTAATCTCATAAAATGGTCTGAAAATCCTAACAATTGGTAAGGGGCATAATATGGGTGTATAAGCTTGCCATAAAATTTTTAAATCATTTTAACAAAGTGAAACTATACGTTGTTCACAAATTGATACATCCCTCAGATAGTTTCATATTACTAAGCAAGAGATGTACCGTTTGTGAGCAATAGATAGTAAATTGGTTTCAAAAACTTTGAAACTTTCACACAAAAGTATGTATGTATCCTATTTCATGTGGGGAAAGTTTAGAGTATAAAAGACATTTTTTGAAAAGTTGCTTCACAATGTGCTTTCTATATATACATAAGAATGGAAAACAAGCCATATACAATAGAACTAAGAAAAAAATAATTTGCATCCAAACAAATGCTCCCGGTTGGTAGATCATGATTTTAGAAAATTTAGGAAAAAAATCATCTCATTTTTAGTTAGCCTAAGGGAGAAAGACTTGTTAGAAATTTTGACTACAGATTTAAAAGAAAAAAGCTTGTGGTCATGTTCTTGATTTTCCATTATTTAAGCAATTTATTTTTCTACTGAAAACTCGTATGAAAAGGTGATGTTCGAATGACATGTGGGGTCGGAGCATTAGTATATACGGTGTATTGGTGTTTAATTTTTTAAGAAAATGACGTTTATGATATGTCATCCTGACTTTGTTTCTGCATGACTGAACTCTGCCTTCGGACGTGAGGACATCTACGCGTATATATGCACTAAAAGAGTACAGGAACCGAGAGTGCCCCAAACGTCCAACAGGGGCATTTGTAAGTTTTGTTTTTCTCATTTGCAAGGTGCTGGGTTCATCCCGACCTGACACAATTTTTGACCAAACTGCTCGGGCGAATTGGCAATCAAAGAACAAGTGTCTAATTATCTTTTCTTTGCGACAAAACAACATATTTTGTTAGTTGCAAGTTACGTTTCACTAATGATCTTTTGTAAGCACTTCTTCTCTACATAGATACCATTAGAAAATGTTGAGCTTCAAAGGGGCTTTATTTTCCACAAGAGTTTATTTAAATTGGACACCTCTAAATGGATTAGGCATGATAATGTGATTTCTATCAAGAATTGTCCATTTGGAGTTAGGTTCCGGCAAAATACATCAGGCTCATGTCCAAATGTGTGATGTTAGCAATGCATGGTAACAAATTGTTCCATGCTACTAACTTGGGCCCGATTAGATCCCTACGCCAAAAAAGATTAGGTGGAGATGTGCCGAGGACTTCTGCTATGGTAACCTGTGGAGTCAAGGATACTGATCACATAAAGTTGTATTACCCAGCCATTTATCCTCTCAAAATGGAACCAGTGATCCATCTTTCACGATGAATGACCCAAATGGAAGGAAATCATGCTTAACTTTCATAAGTCTGGACAAGAAATGTAAGTCTCCAACTTTCTCATCAGCTTGTGCTAAAAGGCTTAGAACCAAGGTACTTATTTCGAACCAATTGCTAACACGTGTCATCCGATATGAGAAGCTTGAATAACCATTTGCTAAGCAATGTTGTGTTTTTTATATCTAGGTTGCGTATACCAAGACCGCATTGGTCTTTTGGTTGGTATAAGACACTCCACGTAGCGAGGCGATATTTCTTTATTTGTTAACACAATATTTGAGGGCAAAATGGACTTTATTCACTTCGTGGGCACTATTGTCTTTACAATTCTCTTGAGCGTAACTCCTAGTGAAGGACCAGATAGTCGACCAGAGGGAGGGTGAATGGAAGCAAGTTAAAAAAATTCTACCCAGCAGCCTCTTTTCTAATTGTCACACGTACCAACTCGTGATATGTTGACTAACAATTAGGAATTTCTCAATGTTGCGGAAGAAAAGCTAGAAGCACTCAAAAGACATGCAGCTCACAATCTGACAAGTCGAATAAACCAAGCTTTTCAAAAGATTGCTGCGCAAAAAGCGTGATTACTACTCTAAGCAAAATGAAGTAATTTAATGCTTCAATGATGAGCTAATGATTGCTTGAAGCGGTAATTCACTGTTGCAAGAAAAAGAGATTCGCCCAAACAAGAACCATGCTGAACAAAATAGATCAGACTTGCAACTCGTAGCAGCAGCACGTGCTCTGAAGACAAGCTGTGGGACTCGCACGCAGCCTGATGGTCCGACGCTGTCACGAAATTTAGCATCGGACTTGCAGCAGCAGGAACAGATAAAAAATAGAGCAACAGTAGAAACGCACCGTCCGAAGGGTAGCAGAGAGGGAGCGTCGGACCAAACCTTGCGCAAAAGAGATTAACAGCAGACGCAGCTTGGAGCAGGACCCTTGATACAAAACAGAAACTAGATTAAATCAAATCCAACCAAGCTGAGATTTTGGACACGGCTTCACGTGATCATCCGGCATTCATCTCAACCAGATACCACACCCAACGATCAAGATTGAGATTAAATTCAGATAAAACGAGACACCCTAGAAAGGGAGAATTTTGGAAAAAAATCAATGAATCGAGGTGCCCCAGAAGGGATTCAATAAATTGGTGATTGGGATATCTCCTCACATGTCCTAGCATCGATTTTCCCCAAAAATCCGCACCAAAATCACAGCCAAAAGTGAAGCATGAATTTTCCCAAGAAAATCCTCCGAAAATCCAGGAAAAAGAAAAACGAGAAAAGAACTAGATGAACTCGAAATTCAGAGGAATGATTGCTCTATTTTATTCTTGAACGAGGTCAAGCTCTTTGCCAAGTTGCACAGACAGAGGTTTCAATCTCTCTTGCACTGTGGATCTCTCTCAGTTGCCAACTACATAACCGAGAATGAAAACTTAGATGTATAGATGTAGGAAAACTAGACTGGAAAAGACCACTGGTTAGGGGGGCAGCCTCTATCATATTTATAGAGCTATTACACATTCCCAATATGCCCTTAGATATTTTATCCGAACTACTTAATCCCAGAGGCATAATGGTCTCACTTCAGATCCAAGCACCCGATGGCCACGGGCTTTTCATAACTTTGTATTTATCTCGACGCAAGCTTCACGATGACGCCATATGCCTCCTCTTGTTCCGGCTGGAACTTCATCCAGGTTTTGAGGCCTAAACCCGAAAATCATCCAGCCACTGGTTTTGAGGCTCAAACCACCAAACTGCCTGAAGAAGTGTATCCGCTATGCCTCCTCCACGATCTCGACATGTGTCACCGTCGTCCTCAACCACCTGATCACCAAGTCCTCTAGCACCTCTGCTTGACTTGGTCAACCACCGTCTTGAGTTGGTCATCACGATCAACTCCTCTACATGTACTCTTGCTTGCTGATGTCTCCAAGTATCAGCCACCATGATTAGTCTTCTGGCCGGCCCCTCAGTCCAAGCCTCATGTCCGTCCTTCACTGCTCCTAGTCCATCAGCACGACACGTCTCTACTTGACCATCTCCATGTTTGTCGATCGTCCTATGCACCACACCAACACACTAACACAACCAAGAGACATGTAGCACACGCATACTCACGCCACGGTTAGTCCGATCATCTCCCGACAATCACTCACCACAAACTCGACACACAAGGGCACATACCAAGCTTGTGTTTGCACCTAGTCACATATTGATCTCTTTCTCAGCAGGCTTCATCTTGGCAAAGCTCCTGGTCTCACCCGGATGGCTTGCGTGATCTACCTTCCGAGGGGCTTCTCCTGAAGCTCCGAGCATCACCTGAAAGACAAGAGATAAAGGCATGGAAACAAGGAGCCACGCCACCTAATTCACGAAGCAGACCCCAACATAACCCATCGAACGATAAAGATCAGATTGTCTTAAAACATAAACTAATTATCATAGAAAATATCAAAATTTGTCCAAAACTATTACAACTTGCAGAGTTCTCTCACCCCAACAAAGCATAACTGCAATAATAACCGATAATAAAGCATCAAATTCAAATAATAATCTAGAAGGAAATATTATGTTGTTGCTTCAAGCTGTTGCTAGCCGCTCATTTTCTTCTTGCTAATGACCACCTCAAGCATAGCCTTTAGAGTCTCAAGCTTCACTGGTTTGGGCACAAACACATCAGCACCAGCTTGCATGAATGCCTCCCGGCCACCAAAATCTGCCGAGACCCCAACAATCTTCACCGCAGTAGCTCCCATGGCACGGATCTTGGCCACAGCCTGCCAAACAATCCACCAAGAAATTAAAATTTTGTCAGTTATAAGTCTTACTTTCATTTTATATGATGCTTAAGTTTACATTATATTACTAGGGCAATCAAAAGTCTACCGTAAAAAATAACTAAATTAGTTCGTTAGCTTCATATACGCTACAAGTTTTTTTGTTATGCTGTAGCATAATACAAGTGAAATAGCTGATAAGTAATACTAGTAAGTTGAAATGCTAGAAGATATCTTTTTCCGATAACTTCTGGAGAAACTTGTGAATAATGTTCACAAAAAAAAACAGGAAATATATATAAATCTACTATATATTATGTTGAAAAAATATACCGTACCTCAGGACCCGACATTATGGGCATATCCTTATCTAAGAAAACAATGTCAAATGTTTTCCCTTCAACGAAAAGGTCAACAGCTTCTTTCCCATTCTCAACAGCAGTAGCCTCGCAGTTAAGTTTGTGCAACATATGCATGAGAATCACACAATCAACTTTGATATCCTCAACAACTAATACCCTTGGGGCAGACCCTTGGTTCCTGGATGCCATGAAGATACTGCAAACAAAAATGTGGAAATCAGTTTTAATGGTACTCTTCACTTCCTGCTACTACGAAGAAGATTAAGCAAAATCATAATTTTCTCTAGTTCATTACAGCATCGTAAAACATATATTGTTTCCAAATCACAGTATCATATCATGTATAAACAGCAAGCATGTTTATGTTTTACAGTAGATTAGATTGAATGACATATATATAGATTATTGTTGTAGTTCCAGATTACAATGAATGACATGTATGTAGATTATTAAGAGCTCCAGCTCCGGCTCCTCCGTGCACTATAGTGAGAAGTTGTTTTTCTCCCTTTTTCTCCTAAAATGAACTAGAAGCCAGTGAAACAATTACTTTTAGGTTCACCGGCTCCTCCATGCATTGCAGAATGGAACAAGAGTTATTTTGAGCCGTGCCATACAAGGCTTAATACTGCAGTATACTAGCTACGACTACGGTCTAGACGAACTATACATATTCTAGAGAAAATATAAAAACAAAGAGAAGGAATTGAGGACCAACCTTGACTTCAGATGATGATGCACACGAATCTTTCTTTCTTGGTACTCGGCTGCCTCTTTGAATGCTGCATATCATAGTCGTAGGCCCTGTTTTATAGGCGAAGCCAAAGGCAGAAGTTTGCCTGCCCAAATCTGAAAGATTTTTCCTATAACTGCTTGAAAATAAATGTGAATTGGAAATTTGATACACATAATTAATTCTCTCCTTGTTCTGAATCAAAATGCAAGATCTCATGCCCCTTGTTTCTGACACGTGTATATATGGCGTGTTGCTATTCATGAATTAACTCCTAGCTGTTGCATGTGAATCCGCCATGGCGATGAGCAAGCCATTGCTAAACATTGAGAGGGCGTTGGAGTTCTCGAAACAAAAGGAAAAAAAAAGGTATGGTAATTACATGTTTGTGACATTCAGTCTTTTACCGATTTTTGTTCCATATTTTTAATTGTTGTGATTACATGGTTGTTGCCACTTAGGTCAATGTATCACGTCTCACTAATTTTGCCTTTTCTATAGGACAGGCGTGTGAAAAAAGGAGGGTTGTGGAAAGGTTATTTCATGATCGATGATGAATGTAATGAACATCATAATGTATGGCATGTGAGCCTGTTATTTGGTCGTGAATGGAATATTGACTTGGGCCCATACCTGTGTAATCCGATTTGTTTTTCTCCTCATGGGCTATTGAAACAACACGTGATTTGTAGAAAAATAAATGTGCCATGCGATGAACCAAGAAAAAATGTGGCACATGAAAGGGTTGGGCTTGACATAATAGAAATTAGAATCATGAAAAACATATGGGCCAAGAAGTCATAAATCATAAAATGGGCTAGGCCCAAAAACAAAGCCCTCTAATTGTGCTTGGCCCATTATAAGTTTGCCTGCCACATGGGCTTTAACAGGCTACATTTCAGTTTTATGACATTTCTGTGACCCGCCCTACCAACTCAGCGCCACATTAACATTTATGATGTTTTCTGATCCTACGTGGCATGGTGCAAGAATCATGACAAAAAAGAATGTCCTAAACATTTGTGACGTTAAAAACTAATGTCATAAATTTGTGACCCCAATCCAATATACAGACATCACAAAGCATGGTTTTGGACTCATGGTTTGTGACAAGCATTTTCGTCAACCGGATGTCACAAATCTTGAACTATGACATAAATTTCTGATATTATGGCAGTAATGAAATGTTAAAAATGACACATCTCTTGTAGTGTGTGGTAGCGAATTATCTGGAACCGGAAAAGTCACTTGAGGATGTACCAAAGCCAAGGACGGCTCTGTTTAAAGGAGGAGAGGATGATGAGTCCATGACTTCTCAAATTACTATAACTAATGGAAGTATGGGAAAGTTCATCGATTTTGAAATATTCAGAAGGTAATGCTATAAAATTAATTGTCCCTGTTCGGTTTGGTACTATTGATGGTGAACAAACATATACCATGAGGAAGGAGAATGAAATCGTGGTTCGTCGTGATCGTGGGTGGAAGATTTTTATTAAGGTTCGGATTGCAGTTTCTGTAGGCCGATCCCTCCTCTTGATACTATTCTGCTGGTTTCTCATTGACGTCAACTATTGATGTGTTGGTTGGGGCTGCTATTGGCGTCAAGCCTATTCTTGTTTTGTTCTTGCTTGGTGCATCAACGTATTATTATCAAGAATCCAACATAGAATCTACTATTGCTGTGGTTACCGTCATATTCTATTGAGATTAATCTTTGTTGTTTTGCTTGTCGTGAGTTTGGTTTAGTCATATTCTACTAGTATATGTACTCTTAATACCCAAGAGCATATTTATTTGTGAGTAAAGAGAATTATCAGATGTCTAAGTGTCAGATCAAAGGGTACACAATATTTTATTTCCAATTATCTAAAGAATTTTACCTTCGCTGGTAATTCAATTGTCTGTACCGTGAAAGATCGAGACAATTCTCGGGCATCGTCGGCGCTGAGCACGTTGACGACATCATGCTTTGGCGCTCCCCGGAGCAGACGCGTCCACTCTGCAGCTCGCCAACCGCAGTCCAATAGTCCATGCCTGTGCTGTGCACGCCGTGGTTCGTTCTCAGCGACAACGTCCAGTACAGTAGGATCGCAGGCCTTTCTCGTACTTCCATCTCAGCCTGTCCGTGCTCAGCGACAACATGAACTAGCTTGTGTGCTCAGAACGGGTCTACTCATCGAAGAATTACAAGTTGCAGAGAACACAACAATAAATTAGTATCCAAGCAACAATCAAAGTGAAGTAGCCATTGGTTGACCTGTAGACCTTGAACACAATGCTATTATTGCTTCCTTAAGTTGTATTGAATGGAACTTGATCAAGAAAAGTAAACAAATATAATGGAGGCAGCTGGGACCAAAACACCTTTGTTGGCACCCCACTGTTCTTGGATCTCAAAGATTTACAAATTGCAAAGAACACAACAATAAATCAATCTCCGAGCAAAAATTGAAGTGAAGTGACTATTGGTCGACCTATGGATCTTGCACATAATGCTACTATTGCTTCCTTCACATGTATTGAGTAGAACCTAATCATGAAAAACATAGAAATGGAGGCAGCAACAAGAGAGTCCTGAGATTGTAGGAAAGGAGAGCACTTGTGTATGTCCTTGAAGGAGCCAAAGACATCTTGAACATCTATGAAGGATCAGATGCAAAATCTTGAGCCTTTGTACGTATAAATGAAGAACACGCCGTCGCCGCAGTGGAGCAAGCGTGGTTGTCGGCGTCAACGTCAACCTTGAGCAGGATGGGACAGGCGGTGGAGCAGGCGTGGTCGCCGGGGACCCAAAGCCATGAAGGAGCTTCAGGACGTGGAAAATGTCCTTGTGACCTTGCCCTTGTTGCCCGGCGACTAGTCCTACACTCCTATATAGTCCTACAACGGTAAAGAGGCGATGGAAGTAGACGATTTTGTGCCTTGTGGTCTCTTGCGTACGAAGCGGGCCTCTAGCGGCCTTGGCGGTCTAACACCTGTTCGATATAATACTTAAAGGGGTAACCATACCAGGCTAAAGACGTGGTGATTCTATGCAAGGCAAAACAAGCAACCAAACAATTTTTTATGGGAACTAGGCCAGGGATAGCAGCCCAACCAAACACACACATTTGGCTTGCTAGGGACTGGCCTAGCCTAACAAGGCTCTAATTCTAGCCAGGCACCAGCTAAGGTAGGAAACTAAACACACCCATAGCAGATCCGCCTGAGCCACAAAGACATTTTTGCGGGGCGGGACTTGCGGGTTGCAGTAATTACCCACCACACCTGCAAGCCTAGCTCCATTTGTTGCTTGGGGACTAATTTATTTTTTGTGTTATCTGCAACCTGTATAGGACCTATTCTTTTTTCTGTGAAGGAAAAGGGGCTTATATTCAATTTTGGCACTGAACATCCCAAATTACACATAAAAATCTAAAATAAAAAAGATATAATATTCTATCTAAATTCTTTCATCGTTTTCTTTTTCAATGGCTTTCCTCGAACGCAGGAGCCAAAGTGCAGTCCTTATGCCGAATCAAACGACAAACCCCAAAACATTGGACATGCCACAAGATCAACACTTCGGAACTAGTCCAAAACGCATCTAAATCGCTGAAAGAATATAGGTAATTGCATCGTCGGGTACGACATAGGATGCAGATTCATTACCTCGAGACCTTGATTTCCTCTCCACGACCATCGACGATGAGATCGATGACCTGGAGTTGCTGTCCTCATAGGGGCTCCCAAAAGCATCTCTCCTCTTATAGATAAAGGGCACAAATTGGTTGCCTACCGACGAAGTCGACGCCTGCAACGATGATCTCATTGTGGCAATCACCGAAGTCATCGCAAGATAGACGATTCCGACTAAAATCATCTAATTTCGCTGGAAATTTGTTTGGACTCAACCCTAAGACACTAGAAATCTGTAGGAAAAGGATGCGTCCCCTCCCCTTCTTGTCTCCAGCATATGCACCGGAGAGGAAGAAGGAGAGGGGCACTAGGCGCGACAGCAGCGGCGGCGGAGCGAGGAGCAGGCAGGTGGCAGCAGCTCTACCCTGGTGGCGCTGGCTCCTCTACCCTTAGTCTTTGTCTCCGGTGGAATTTGAATGGGCAATGATTGGACCTATTCTAGCCGGTGCACTTTCTAGACTTTTCTTATTGCATTGGGTGAGGAAAAATGTGTTGTGCCCCTAGCAGGCTTCACCACTGCCTCCTTAACTATCAAATGTATTGCCTTATCGGTTGAGATCTAAGCATGGTGGGTGCCAGTGGCGGACCTACGATTTTATCACAGAGTTTGCCGCAAAAAAATTCTTATGCAATTCGGTAAACCATTTACAATTCGGTAAAACCATATTCTAATTCGATAAAACCAAATACATTAAATAACATCATAAGCCTTAAATTCAAAGATTAAGCTTGAACCGACAACAAATCTCGATATAAATTGTTCAAATGAAATACAAATAATTCGAAATAGAGCCATAGAAGAGACTTACAATATTACTTGTTTATCCACCGCTTTCTGAATGACATGATTGTCTCGATTATATCATCTTCATACCTACAAGTAAGGCCGTTGGACTCTCATTGGCTCATCGTCTCCTTGGCCATCGGCGTCAGGGTTGGGCACTCGACGTCGGACCGCGAAGCGCGGATGACCCGGCGACTAGTGTCATGCGTCTTGGCCCGCGCCGCACCGACGACGACCGACGCGATCTATGCGTCTCGCCTAGTCGCCGTCCCGTGTCGAAGTCCGAACTAGAACTAGTGAAGGACCGAAAACGGTGACCAGAGGGGGGTGAATGGGAGCCGTAAAATTTTTTTCAAAATATTTGGTAGCTGTCCCAATATCACCGCCAAACACAAGCGAGTTTCCAATCAAAAATACCCTAGCCAATTAGTGACAAGCGTACCTTGAAAAATTCCTCAGAACGGTAAGAACCCAACGCAAAAGACGGAACACGTTTCGGAACCCAAACGACCAAAACATGCGCAAAAAGAAATCAAGGCCTGAAAAATTGATTAGACAATCACCTGGAAATTTAGCATCCAACAGAGAGGAGGAGATAGGGTGGAGGGGCTGCTCTCCGGTGCTGCTGCTAGAAACGAAATTAGCAACAAGCTAACACAGTTGGAAGCACACTCAATCACTTGCACATGACTGAAATTAGCTAAACAATCATATAAAAATTGCTTCCTGTAGTTGACAGTGACTACACCTTTAAAAAACAAATCACGTAGCTGCAAGCAATTTCCGAGCAAAGAACCTGCTTCCTAGAAGACAACACCAGAGCAAAAACAAGACTGCAGAAACTGACGACTTGATTGGGGTCTGTACTGGACCGAGAAGACGAGCACTGAAGATCAGCATAACACGAGCTGCAAGTCAGTCACCTTGAATCCAAGACCGAAGCACCGGAAAACAAAGAGAAAGGAAGCACGGCACCCGTACGAACGACCGCAGCTTGGGCTGGGAGCTCCAAGCGCTGGAGCGGATGGGAGCGCTCAGGCCCCAGGGGCGAGCGCCGCTCACAGGAGCACGCACGGTGGCTGAGCACCGGCGTCGGTAGCGCTGCCTGCCTGACCAACTTGCATCTGCGTCACCACTCAGCTAACAGCAACAACACCACACGAAACAGAAGAACGAACTGGAAAGAGACGTCCTCGAAAATCCGATGGAAACCGGATCAAATCAACACGAATCGCACCTAAAAATTACACAGACCAAATTCAACACGCTACGAATCTAACCTCCAAAAATCATCGCCTGAGATTGATCCAAACTCCGGGAAAATCAAATCATAGCCAAGAACATGAAAAAATCGCCCGAAAAGAAAAACGTCGATTTCTCCGTGCTCGAGTTGATTTAGTCCAATTAACCCTTAGAATAGCTTCAACTCATGTCATAGCACAAATCAACGCAAAAAGAACGACTCAAAACGGTCTCAAATCGACGAATCAAGCCACGAAAGAGGAGGGGGGAAAGAGGAACGTGAAGAATACGAAGAACACCATAAACACAACTCAAAAATTGAATCCCGAAGGACAAGAGGTGGTAAGGGCCACCATTCCCACTTGATAAACTCAGATTCAACAAGAGTTATGGACCTCTCTCACACACAAGCAACTAGAGGAGGAAACCCTAAAGGAGAGAATGAAAATGGAGGAGGTGAGGGAGATGGGGGCTCCCTCATCCTATTTAACAGGGCTATTACACATTCCCAGTTTTTCCCCTGGATACAAAAGAGTCAAACCATTTAGCCCAAGGGCGTAAAGGTCCAACCCTGTTGTCATCTTTATCCGACGGCCACCGCGCCTCCTCACCGGTAGCTTCGCCTCGACGCGAACTCCCCGATGCCGCCACGTGTCGTCTGTTCCTCCTCGGAACCTCCGCCCGGGTTTTGAGGCCCAAACCCATAAACCCGCCTCCGATGGTTTTGAGGCCCAAACCATCAAACAGCTCCGCGAGTAGCGTACTCCATACGCGTCCCCCGCCATCCGACGCGTGTCACCTCCACGGTCAACACGGTCACTCTCATGTCTTCTCGCGCTTGTCGATGTCCCAAGTGTCAGCCAGCGTGGCTAGCCACCCAGCCTCTGGGTCCCTCGGTCCAAGCCTCACGTCTGTCCTTCACCCCTCAGGTCCATCGGCACGGCACGTCCTCCTTGACCTTCACCTCGTCGTCGGCTACCGCCTCCGTGCTCCACACATGTACAACACAAGCCAAGAGACATATCGCACACAAGGCTTTCGCCAAGGTAGGGTTAGTCACCACTCAACCTACTTCGTGGATCACATTGACAATCACTCATCACAAAACGAACACACAAGGGTACTTGTCAACCTTGTGTTCGCAATCTCCCCCTTGATGAGTGCATTGTCAACACCAATACACGAACAGCTTGAGCAAAAGAAAAAGAAGAAGAATAGAAAAACAAGGAGCTCAACCAAATAACCAAAAACCAAAGAAAAGTCAAAAGCAGGTCATTTGAAATGAGCAAAAACTTGGTCCCCAAAGACATGGGCAAAGGCTCGACGCAACCAAGTAAAACAAAGCTAGCCCTCAAGATGAGGCAACGGGCTCAACACCACTAGCAAAGCTCGAAAAGCCGAAAAACTGCTAGACCCTCCAGAAGAGGCAAAGGCTCAACACATCTAGCAAAAGCAACTCAAATGCAACTCCCCCTGAACAAATGCAATCTCACTCAAATGAATGCATATCTTGTGATATTGTGAGTGTGGAAACTTCTCCCCCTTGTTGACATATGCACTTATCAAGTTAGAGCCCAAGGATTACAACTCCCCCTCAAAACATGCTATGAATGCAGAAATGCACAAATGCAGAAGCTTCAAGATTATAGCAAGTAGATTGAAAAGATGCTCTAGCTGATGCTGTCATGTATATATAGCAACAAATACAAGTGCTAGCAAATGCTCAAAAAGACCAAATGAAATGAAATATGGCATTTTAGCAAGTTTGATCAAGTTTGAGCAATTTAAAAGAGGGTTCACCACCAAATGAGCACATAGCAAATATAGATAGGAGATCAATCTTGTGCTACACATGTATGCAAAGTGAACTACCCCAAACAAAGTTCACACATCATGTCATGAGACAAACTTGTGATTTGATCAAATTTTTTATATCAATTGAATTTTATCGGAGTTATGCAGCTTATCACCAAAGTTTGTCTAACAAATGTGTGCGGGAGGTTATCGATGCCATCAAAACCTGACTTATCGATCATGTCAAGCCTATGCCAAAAGCACTTAGAAGCTTAAGATAATGATCTTGGTATCCATTACAGAGCTCAAGTTCACCCTTAAGTGCAATAGGGAGCTGTCTCGATACTCTGACATGGGATAGCAAAGACCCACCCCGATCTTTTCATACCTTGTTTTTCAAGTTTTAGCACAAATTCAAGTTTCTCAAGCAAGTGTGTAACTCAAGGTATGAGCCGTAGCAACTAAGCATATATATATGAAGCAAAAAGGGCTCTCGACACACCTATACATGCTAGTTGCCATAAAGTAGTGGTGAACATGTTCCAAGTTTCATCAAGTGTTTTTCAAGTTCACAATTGAAAGAGGCATTTTTAGCTCATATCAAGAGATCAAAGTGAGCCTAAGCAAAGCACATCATGTATATCCATAACATCCCCAACAAGAGCATAGTGTCAATCTAGCTACTATAAGGATGAAGCTCAAAATGCAAAATGATACATGATGATATGATATGCAAATATGATACAAAAGCAAAAACAAAAGCAAAAGCAAAAACTAAAGAAAAAAAGAAAACCACAAACTAATGTACAAGAGCCAAAACTTCCCAAGCTAAAAAGGAAGCAAACTCCAAGCTCTCCTCGCAAGCGAGCAAACTGGGCTTGATCAAGGGGTTTAGTGAAGATATCTGCGAGCTGGTTGTGGGTATCAACATGAATAAGATCAATGTCCCCTTTCTCATAGTGGTCTCGCAAGAAGTGAAATCGGACCTCTATGTGCTTGGTTTTGGAGTGGAGAACAGGGTTTTTGGCTACACAAATGGCACTAGTGCTATCACAGAATAAAGGCACTCGCCTAAACTCTAAGCCATAGTCTCGCAAAGTAGCAACCATCCAAAGCAACTGGGAACAGCAAGCAGCAGCAGTAACATACTCAGCTTCTGTGGTGGATTGAGCTACAGTGGACTGCTTGCGAGAAGACCAAGACACAAGAGAAGACCCAAGAAACTAGCAAGTCCTAGAAGTAGACTTCCTCTCAGTATGACAACCAGCATAATCCGCATCAGAGTAACCGCAAAGAGAAAGAGAGGAGGAAGCCGAAAACCAAAGACCAAATTCGGGTGTGAACCGAAGGTACCTCATGATCTGCTTGACGGCTTGACGATGCGATGTGCGCGGTGAAGACTGAAAGCGCGCGCACAAGCAGACCGCGAACTGGATGTTCGATCTCGTTGCCGTCAGGTACAGCAACGATCCGATCGTGCTTCGGTACTCCTTCTGGTCCACAGCTTCTCCTTCCTTGTCCTCATCCAGGGCTGTCGTAGTCGACATGGGCGTCGAAACAGGCTTGGCCTCGCCCATATCAAACTTCCTCAGGAGATCCTTGGTGTACTTGCCTTGGTGCATGAATGTTCCTTCACGGGTTTGCTTGATTTGCAGCCCGAGGAAGAATGTCAACTCGCCCATCATGCTCATCTCGAATTCCCTGCTCATAGTCTCAGAAAACTTTGCAACAAGAGCGTGAGAGGAACCACCAAAAATGATATCATCCACATAAATCTGAACCAAAAGTGTGTCAGTGCCTTGCTTGAGGAGAAACAAAGTTTTATCTATTGAACCCATCTTAAAGCCCTTAGCAAGCAAGAAGGCTTTCAAACGCTCATACCAGGCTCTCGGGGCTTGTTTCAACCCATACAAGGCTTTGTGGAGTTTGTAAACATGGTTGGGATACTTGGGATTTTCAAAGCCAGGGGGTTGTCTCACATACACCTCTTCCTCTATGTACCCGTTCAAAAAGGCGCTCTTCACATCCATTTGATACAGCTTGAACCCTTTCGAAGCTGCATAAGCTAAGAGCATCCTTATAGCCTCGATACGGGCCACAGGAGCAAAGGTTTCTTCAAAGTCTACTCCCTCTTTCTGACAAAACCCCTGAGCCACTAGCCTAGCCTTATTCCTCACCACCACTCCATCCTCACTTTGCTTGTTCTTGAAAACCCATTTTGTACCTATAGGGTGACACTCAGGTGGAGGTGGAACTAAGACCCATACTTCATTTCTCTCAAAGTTCTGTAACTCCTCGTGCATAGCATTGACCCAATCGGGATCAGAAAGTGTGTGTCCAACATTTTGTGGCTCGAAATTAGCGACAAAAGCAGAATGAGCGAAATGTGAGATTTCATATGACCTTGAGCGTGTAACACGCTGACTGATGTCGCCGATCATGGTTTGAGGCGGGTGACGACGCTGGATGTGCCGAGGGGCTTCCCTCAAAGATGTCGCCTCCCCCTCAACAGCTACTGGGGCCTCCTCAGGTGCAACCGACGTAGGCTGAGGAGGTGGCTCGTGTGGACCCCATGTAGTGGAAGAAGATGGATCTGGTCCGTGAGCCGAAGTAGTTGTCGTAGACTCGACTGGAACAACCGAAGAGGTCGGCTCTGCATCTCCCCAATTAGCATCTTCCTCATTCTCCTCAACGAAGATGCTCTCACCAATCTCCTGATTACCTTGTTTCAGAATGAAGCACCTGCATCCAAACACTCGAAAGTGGCTCACCTTGGGTAGTCGACCGAATCGCAGCTCATAAGAAGTTTTCTTCATGAAGGCTCGAAGAAAGATGCGATTGGAAACATGACACGCGGTGTTGATCGCTTCGGCCCAATATCTCCTAGGAGTCCTATGCTCATCGAGCATCGTCCTAGCCATCTCAACAAGGGTCCGATTCTTGCGCTCAACAATACCGTTTTGCTGAGGGACATAGGGAGAGGAAAACTGATGCTCAAGGCCCAAAGAAGCACAAAAGGTTTCAAAGTGAGTATTCTTGAATTATGTGCCATTGTCACTGCGAATCGCTCTCATGGCATTCTTAGGGAACTCATTTTGCAACCGAAGAATCAAATCTCGAGCAAGTGAAAAAGCCTCATCCTTACCCTCCATGAAAAACACCCAAGAGTAGCGAGAAAATTCGTCCACGATCACTAGAACGTACCACTTCCCACCCTCTGACTGAACCCGAGCTGGACCAACTGTGTCCATGTGAAGCAGCTCGCCGGGTTTCTTGGTCATGACTTGATTCACAGGTGGGTGAGAAGCGGCAACCATCTTTCCGTGACGACAAGGGTGACACACCAAATCCTTCTCAAATTTCAACTTGGGCAATCCTCGGATTAGATCAAGTGAGCTTAACCTAGCTAGTAAGTCAAAGCTCAAGTGACCAAGTCTCCTATGCCACTTCCAAAGCTCAAAAGAGGATCCGGCCACCAAACATTGAGAAGAGCCAAAGGAATGAGAAAAATCAGCTCGAAAGACACGGCCAAAAGGAACAATCTGGCAAACAAGATTTCCCTGAGAGTCAAGAACTCGAGACAAGCCGGTCTTAAAGCGCACTTCAAAGCCATCTTGAAGGAGTTGCGAAGCAGAAAGCAAGTTGAAATGCAAGTTTGAAACCAAAGCAACATCCTTCAAGACAAAACTCTCATTAACCCGAATGGTCCCACGAGAAAGCACTTTACCTTTGCTATTATCCCCGAATATGATGTACTCCTTACATTGCACGGGGTCGAGGCTGGAGAACCATTTGGAACTTCCGGTCATGTGGCGCGAGCATCCGGAATCAATGAGCCATGTGTTCTCCAGACCTCCGTCCTGCATCAATAGAAAGACATAGGATGAGCAAATGGCACAACACTGGGGTTAGTAAACTGTGAAGGATACCAGTGTTGGCTCATTTGCCCTAGAAAAGTGTTAGGAAAAACACCAAACAAGCCATGTCCCATTTGAGGAAAGCGGGCACCACGTGGGAGAAAATGTGGTCCGCTAGAGCTGTAGGACTGAAAGCCACTGTCACGAGGTCCAAAATCATATTGATCATGATCTGAACCACGCCGGGCACGACCACCATGACCACCGCGTGGTCTAGCAACCTGAGGCCTAGCACCTTGAGGCATTGCACCTCTTGGCCTAGCATTGCGCCTCTGAACAGGAGACACATGTATGCCATGGGGCGGACGGTACATGTTCCGGTTGTTCAACTCATACTCCCGCCGCTCATCTCTCTTCCTCCTGAAGCAAAACTCAACAAGGTGACCATCCCTATGGCAATAGTCACAGTGATACCTCACCTCTCTCTTAGGTGGTTGTTGGCTCACTCTCTTATGGGTATGGTTCACTCTTGGTAGCTTTTTGGCTTTAGGAAGGGGATCCTCAGAGATGTTCGGTAGAGTGTCAAGTGGGTTTCTGAGATGGTTCGGTTTTGGAACCCAAACTTGTTTCTAGGGTGGAGCTCTTGGAGGTTCTTCAAACACTCCATCTTTCACAGTGGGTTCGGTAGGCTTAGGTGGATCGATCTTGATTAATTTGGGAGTAATGGAAGGTTTCTCACTTGGGCTCAAACCACTGAACTCACCAACTTTGCCATAGACATTTTCACCCTTCCCACCTAGAGCAAAGCCTACTCCCGATGTCTCAGTTCCCCGTCTGAACTGGCTCATCATCATGCCCAACTACGGTTCACTACAAGACACCCAATTCAAGATGGACCGAAGGTATGTGTTGTCTTCCTCGGATCTCATCTTGTCATGCCTGCAAGACTCAAGCTCCAACACCAAGCTCTCACAATGTGCACACTCAACAACCGTACTATCTGAACTGGCCTTCTCAAGAGCAAGGATCTTGGCATTCTTCTCTGCCAGCTCAGATTGCAAGCCTGAACAAGACTTGCACGCACCCAACAAGCTAGACCTAGCCTTCAGCTCATCGTTCTCATCTAACAAGGCAGCATACTTAGATTGTAACTTAGAAAAGTTAGTCATATGAACAGCACATTCATCACACTCAACCTCGTCAGACACATGAACAACAAGCTTCTTAGCTTCCTCAAGCTCTTTCTCCACAACTTCTAGCTTGTCCTTAAACTCTCTCCTCTCACGAGCAGCACGTTTCAGCAACTTATCTTGACTCATCAAAGTATCGGTCATGATATCAAGCTCGGCAATAAGAGCATCGACGGAGGGTTTTACCTCGGTAGAGTCGTCATCGCCGGGAAGCACGTCCTTGTTGGGCTTCACACCTTCATCCACGGCCATGGTGCAGTAGCCTCCTTGGATGGACTTGGCGACAAAGCAAATCCCGGTCAACTTGTCCTCACGTCTCTTCTCGGACTCATCATCGCTCGAGGGAGAAGAAGACCAGTCGTCGGTGTCGTTGTCGAGGTCGCTGAGGCAGGCGAGGAAGGCGTGCTCTTGAGCCTTGGCCTTCTTGAAGTACTTCTTCTTCAGTGCCTCCTTGTCGAATCCTCCGTTCGACTTGTGCTTGGAGGTGTACTCGCACTTGTCCTTGCGCTTGCTGGAGTCGTACTTGTTGAAGGAGTGCTTGTTCTTCTTGGGGTAGTGGGCAATGAAGTGGTCGGGATCTCCACAGCCGTAGCATCCTTCCTTCGGACCACCACCACGTCGGCGATTCAAGCGGTTGTTGTGAAATCGCGAGAATCGGCTGATGATCAATGCCAGCTCGTCATCCCCAAGACTCTCCATCTGCTCCTCTGTGACAGACACCAAAGAAGACAAGGCAAAAGACATATGTGAAGGGTTAGCCAAAGAACTTGAGCCATTACCTGAGACCAAGGCCATAGTCGGTGCAGAGGGATTCTTCAGCTTGGCTTGGGTCTGGTAGTCGATCTCGGTGGACTTGAGCTTGCTGAAAAGCTCATCCATAGTGAGGGTCTCATACCCCGAAGATTCATTGATGGCGGTCACCTTCACATCCATACCTTCCGATCTAGGGCATACAGAAGCTTGAGTGCCCTCTCATGATCATCATAAGGTAACTGTGCCTTGTTTGCTCGCATCTTGTTGACGATGGTCTGAAAGCGAGAAAACATGGCATCGATGGACTCGCCATCAAGCTGGGTGAAGTTCTCGTACTCCCTCTTGTACGTCTCGTAGAGTCTGGTTTTGACCTGTGCGGTCCCCTCGTGATAGCTCTGAAGCCTCACCCAGATCTCCCGAGCAGTAGTACAATCAGAGACTCTTTCGAACTCCTGAAGAGAAAGACTCGAGAAAAGAACTGCACGAGCTTTGCTATTAGCGTTGTGTCGATCTCTTTGATCTTGTGTGACACGAGCATGGGGTTCAAGCACAACGTAAGTAGCATCCTCGCAAATCTCCCAAACAAGCCAATCAATCTCCTGGAGATTCGCGGACATGCGGATCTTCCAATAGGGATAATTTGTTCCATCGAAGAACGGTGGTTTGCCGGAACCACGCTCCATGTCGCCTTCGTGGATCACGGACCGATTAAGGTGGAATGATCCTTAACCGGCTCCGATACCAATTGAAGGACCAAAAACAGTGACCAGAGGGGGGGTGAATGGGAGCCGTAATTTTTTTTTCAAAATATTTGGTAGCTGTCCCAATATCACCGCCAAACACAAGCGAGTTTCCAATCAAAAATACCCTAGCCAATTAGTGACAAGCGTACCTTGAAAAATTCCTCAGAACGGTAAGAACCCAACGCAAAAGACGGAACACGTTTCGGAGCCCAAACGACCAAAACATGCGGAAAAAGAAATCAAGGCCTAAAAAATTGATTAGACAATCACCTGGAAATTTAGCATCCAACAGAGAGAAGGAGATAGGGTGGAGGGGCTGCTCTCCGGTGCTGCTGCTAGAAACGAAATTAGCAACAAGCTAACACAGTTGGAAGCACACTCAATCACTTGCACATGACTGAAATTAGCTAAACAATCATATAAAAATTGCTTCCTGTAGTTGACAGTGACTACACCTTTGAAAAACAAATCACGTAGCTGCAAGCAATTTCCGAGCAAAGAACCTGCTTCCTAGAAGACAACACCAGAGCAAAAACAAGACTGCAGAAACTGACGACTTGATTGGGGTCTGTACTGGACCGAGAAGACGAGCACTGAAGATCAGCATAACACGAGCTGCAAGTCAGTCACCTTGAATCCAAGACCGAAGCACCGGAAAACAAAGAGAAAGGAAGCACGGCACCCGTACGAACGACCGCAGCTTGGGCTGGGAGCTCCAAGCGCTGGAGCGGATGGGAGCGCTCAGGCCCCAGGGGCGAGCGCCGCTCACAGGAGCACGCACGGTGGCTGAGCACCGGCGTCGGTAGCGCTGCCTGCCTGACCAACTTGCATCTGCGTCACCACTCAGCTAACAGCAACAACACCACACGAAACAGAAGAACGAACTGGAAAGAGACGTCCTCGAAAATCCGATGGAAACCGGATCAAATCAACACGAATCGCACCTAAAAATTACACAGACCAAATTCAACACGCTACGAATCTAACCTCCAAAAATCATCGCCTGAGATTGATCCAAACTCCGGGAAAATCAAATCATAGCCAAGAACATGAAAAAATCGCCCGAAAAGAAAAATGTCGATTTCTCCGTGCTCGAGTTGATTTAGTCCAATTAACCCTTAGAATAGCTTCAACTCATGTCATAGCACAAATCAACGCAAAAAGAACGACTCAAAACGGTCTCAAATCGACGAATCAAGCCACGAAAGAGGAGGGGGGAAAGAGGAACGTGAAGAATACGAAGAACACCATAAACACAACTCAAAAATTGAATCCTGAAGGACAAGAGGTGGTAAGGGCCACCATTCCCACTTGATAAACTCAGATTCAACAAGAGTTATGGACCTCTCTCTCACACACAAGCAACTAGAGGAGGAAACCCTAAAGGAGAGAATGAAAATGGAGGAGGTGAGGGAGATGGGGGCTCCCTCATCCTATTTAACAGGGCTATTACACATTCCCAGTTTTGCCCCTGGATACAAAAGAGTCAAACCATTTAGCCCAAGGGCGTAAAGGTCCAACCCTGTGTCATCTTTATCCGACGGCCACCGCGCCTCCTCACCGGTAGCTTCGCCTCGACTCGAACTCCCCGATGCCGCCACGTGTCGTCCGTTCCTCCTTGGAACCTCCGCCCGGGTTTTGAGGCCCAAACCCGTAAACCCGCCTCCGATGGTTTTGAGGCCCAAACCATGAAACAGCTCCGCGAGTAGCGTACTCCAGACGCGTCCCCCGCCATCTGACGCGTGTCACCTCCGCGGTCAACACGGTCACTCTCATGTCTTCTCACGCTTGTCGATGTCCCAAGTGTCAGCCAGCGTGGCTAGCCACCCAGCCTCTGGGTTCCTCGGTCCAAGCCTCACGTCCGTCCTTCACCCCTCAGGTCCATCGGCACGGCACGTCCTCCTTGACCTTCACCTCGCCGTCGGCTACCGCCTCCGTGCTCCACACATGTACAACACAAGCCAAGAGACATATCGCACATAAGGCTTTCGCCAAGGTAGGGTTAGTCACCACTCAACCTACTTCGTGGATCATATTGACAATCACTCATCACAAAACAAACACACAAGGGTACTTGTCAACCTTGTGTTCGCAACTAGCGAACTGCCAAAGCGTCAGCGGTGCCACCATGGCCGCATAGGTGTAGACGAAGTGACGAAGATGAGTAGATGACAACAACAGTCCTTTGGACGACGGACGACTCAACTTCTCCTTCTCCTTCTCCTTCTGTTCGACCACGTGCAGATGCAGTTATTCCCTACGTGATTCAAGATCGAGGCCAGCGCAGTTACTCTGCGTCTGCGGTATGCGCGCGCGTGCGGAAGCAAAACCGAACGAGTTTGCTTCATTTCTTTTTTTACATATAAAATTTATATTATGTATGTATGACTACTAGACCCCAGGGTATGCTATGGCCCACCCAGCATACCTTGTGGGTCCACCCCTGGTGGATGCCAGCCATTGGATATCGATCTTCTCCTTATCTCTTCGTAGTGAAATTATGTGAGTTTAGTGTCACCTTGGTTATTGAGGGTGAGTTAGAACAACATATAAGTCTTCTAAGTGCACGACATGACACATGTGTTGGCATTGGAAGCATAGTCTTGTGTGCTAAAAGGGGACGTTCATGGTTAGAATTTGACTATTTGTAGTTGTTTTAAGCTAACAAGGATATTGGGCCCTTTGAGAGGCTTGAGATGTGACATGAGGCCAGTTTGAAGTGGCTCATGTTGTGTGTTTATATGAAAATGTGAGGGTTTATTGTCCCTTTGGTTATTGAGAGTAGGATAGACCAGTATAATAAGTGTAAGAGTGTTTGGTTCACTCATCGTGTACAGTGTATTTGAGTTACTTGAACTCTGAGGTGTTAAAAAACCGAGGATAGAACATACAAATGCTTCCCAAAAAGACATTAGGGTTTTATTCTCATTTAATTATCTTGTCATCTACAGGACCTTATCTATTTATACGGAAGTGGAACTGGCATGTTTATAGCTTGCCCTCACCTAACTGCTGCCTCCATTTTAAATTATAAGATGTTTTAAGTTTTCTAGATATATTACTTTTATTATATATCTAGACATTATGTATATTGTAGTGTAGAACAAAAGCTATATAGAGAGAGAAGCCGAACCATCTTCTAGTTTAGAATGGAGAGAGTATTATATTAACAGAATATTTGAGGACAAAGGTGGACTTTATTCACCTCGAGGGCACTATTGTCTTTACAATTCTCTTGAGCCTAAATCCTAGTTACATCTTGATCTCTTTCTCAACGGGCTTCATCTTGGCAAAGCTCCTGGTCTCATCCGGATGGCTTGGCAGTCTACCTTCCGAGGGGCTTCACCTAAAGCTCCGAACGTCACCTAAAAGACAAGACAAAGGCATATTCGCGAAGCGGACCCCAACATAACCCATCGAATGATAAAGATCAGATTGTCTAAAATAAAACATAAATTAATTATCACAAAAAGTATCCAAATTTGTCCGAAACTATTACAACTTGTAGAGTTCTCGCCCCAACAAAGCATAAACCTATAATAAAGCATCAAATTCGAATAAACCACAAGCAAATATTATGTTGTTGCTACAAGCTGATGCTAGCCACTCATGTTCTTGCTAATGACCACCTTGAGCATAGACTCGAGGGTCTCAAGCTTCACTGGTTTGGGTACAAACACATCAGCACCAGCTTGCATGAATGCCTCCCGGCCACCGAAATCTGCTGAGACCCCAATGATCTTCACCTCAGTAGCTCCCATGGCACGAATCTTGGCCACAGCCTGCCAAAAAAGAAATGGTAAAAGATTTTTTTTGTCTATAACTTCTTGAGAAATTTTATAATGGTTGGAAAAAAAAAACATGGGCCGTCCATTGGGCAAGATCAAATGGTGAAAAAATAGGAGGTACCTAACTGAAAGTACCTGGAGGTACTAAATAGGTAGGGATAATACCAAATTAGGTGGGCCTAATACCAAAATACGTGGGGTAAGATCTGTTTTTTATTTTTGTATTTTATTTTCAAATAGGGGTAAATCAGTCATTCTAGGTTACAGCTGCCATTCATCTCATATGTCTGCACCTACGCCGCCCGGCTCCTCCGCCCTTTGCCCACGTCTTCGATCCTCTTATTCCAGGTGACTATAGGTGGCACACGTCATTGTTTAGGATTCTTAGGAGAAAAATTGGTCATACGTTTGCATTCTCTTTCTGTGCAGTATTTTGGGATTTACCGTAACCAATCAACATCATTGTGTAGGCATTTGATGAAAAAAATTGGTTCATTTGTTAATCCAACGTTATGTTACTGCAGGGAGCATGGATGCAAACGTCCTTTACCAACATGTTCAACTCGACATTGACTTGATGCAAGCACATGAGCGAGAGGAGGAAGACCGAACCCTGCAGCAGGAACATGATATGGCCCTAACATAGGATGCCCGAGCTCTGCTTTGCGGGGTCGATGGAGAAGTGCAACTGAGCAGCGGCAGGCTGCAGCAGCGTCTAGCGCCTAGTGGCGCCGGTGGTTGGGTCGGCAGCACCCTATCGAGACTTTAGGGCGGCAGGCCAGCAGCGCGTATCGGCCGAGCCAAACATGTCGCAGAGGGACAGAGAGGGTTACGTCTAGTTTTAGAAGATCACAACCTCAATTACTAAAATACCCTCTATAATATATTTCCCAATTGATTAATTAGAAAACAGAAAAAGATGAAAGTACCTAGAGGTATCAAGGTACTTTTTCTAACCATTGTAAAAGAGCTCTAACTTCTTTTTTTTCTCGATCACGCAAAAGGTTTGCGCGTCTTTGTCTATAACTTCTGTGAATGTGCAGTAAAAAAAATTAACAGGAAACAAACATAAATCTACTGTATAACAAGTTGAAAAATATACCTCAGGGCCCGACATTATGGGCATATCCTTATCTGAGAAAACAATGTCAAATGTTTTCCCTTCAAGGAAAAGGTCAACAGCTTCTTTCCCATTCTCAACAGCAGTAGCGTCGCAGTTAAGTTTGTGCAACATGTGCATGAGAATCACACAATCAACTTTGATATCCTCCACAACTAATGCCCTTGGGGCAGACCCTTGGTTCCTGGATGCCATGAAGATACTGCAAACATAATGAGGAAATCAATTTTAATAGTACTCTTCATTTCCGGATACTATCAAGAAGATTAAGCAAAATCATAATATTCTCTACTTGATTACAGCATCGTACAACATATATTATTTCCAAATTGCAGTATCATATCATGTATTAATGGCAAACATGTTTATATTTTACAGTAGATTAAAACGAATGACATATACATAAATTATTACAGTAGCTCCACGAAACAACGGCGAAGACGACAATGACTGCAGATTAGAATCATGAATGACATATATGTAGATTAACAGCTCCGGCTTCACTGTGCACTACAGTGAGAAGTTGTTTTTTCTCTCTTCTCCTAGAATGAACTAGGAGCCGGTGAAACCACCATCCACCAGCTGCTCCGCGCACTGCAGCAAACAGCCGGAGCCATTTTGAGCCGTGTCACACAAGGCTTAATACTCTAGTATACTAGATATGACTACGGTCTAGACGAACTGTACATATTCTAGAGAAAATATAAAAACAAAGAGAAGGAATTCAGGACCAACCTTTGACTTCAGATGATGATGATACACACGTATGTTTCTTTCTTGGCACTCGGCTGCCTCTGAGTGCTACATATCACAGTCGTAGGCCCATTTTATAGGGGAAGCCAAGGGCAAAAGTTTGCCTGCCCAATCTGAAAGATTTTCCTGTAACTGCTTGAAAATAAATGAGAATCGGAAATCTGATACGCTCAATTAATTCGCTCCTCATTTCAGATCAAAATGCAAGATCTCACGCACCTTGGGTTCTGACACGTGTATATATAGCGTGTAGCTATTGATGAATTCACTCCTGGCCGTCGCATGTGAATCCGCCGTGGCCATGAGCAGGCCGCTGGCGCATGAATCAAGCTATCGCCATTCTTCATTCGACTCCAGTTTTGGATGAATCTGGAGAGATTTCTCATTAAAATTTTGATTGGATTTGTGACGAAAATGGCCGCTGGGATTTCAAGGATATCACAAGAGATTTGTTTTTGCAAAGTTGCAGATTTGGAGAGTGCATTGGAACGATCTGCATCTTGCATATACGTGTTGTTATTCCAGGCAAATCCAGCAGGATGGAGCCCTGCATCCTAAATTTTGTTTGGTTTGATTCTTTTGCCTGGCCTTATCTTCTCGTTAGGTACTACACACAGATAACTGGTTACTACTCTTGGAGAAAATAACAACTGGTTTGCCGAATATTGTGAGCGGGCCAAGGAAATTACAAATGCACTTATGTTGGTGATACTTAAGCCAAAGATTTATGTACAGAAATATTCAAATACACATTGGAAATGTCGTTTTCACTATTCATGTATGCATTCTAACAAGAAAATATATTCAAATACATATACAAATCATGTTAAGATAAGGTGTTGACTGCTTAAAGTGAACTGAGCATAGCTTAACTCACTACTATAGAAAACTTGGGGAGGCGGTTGTTTTGATTTACGGAGGCAGGCAAAACAATCGCCTCCGTCTAAAGGTCTCCGGAGACAGTTGCTTTGCCTGCCTTCGTAAATCAAATAAGAAAAACATAAAAAAAACCCATGGACAAGCCCACCAAGCCCATCCACGGGCCCACCGAGCCCATCCACAGGCCGCCACCACCGCTAGCTAGATCTGCACGCCATCGCCGTCATCGTCGCTAGATCCGGTCACGCCCGCCCTCGATCCACCGCCAGGGGACGCCACCGCCCAAGATCCGCCGCTGGAGGACGGGCTCTTCCTGCATTAGCCACCGGGGAGCGCACCCGCCCTCGATCCACTGCACGGGGACACCACCGCCAGATGACAGACCCGCCCTGGATCCATTGTCAGGGAGCACGACCGCCTTGGATCCGCCGCCGAGGGGGCGGTCGACCTAGATCTGCCGCCGGGGGGCACCACGCACTCTACTGCCGCCGGTGCGGGCCATCAAGCATGCCGCCGCCACGGGTGGTAGCCACCCCATGGGCCGCCCCGCACGCCGCGGCCACCGGTTGGGGCCGTCCCGTGCACCGCCGCCGTGGATGGGAGGTGGACGAGCGCCACCGCCCCGAGCGCCGCCACCATGGCATCGAGAGAGGGAGAGAGAGGTGGACATTGGAGGGAGAGAGAGAGAGAGAGAGAGAGAGGTGGGCGAGTGAGGGAGAGAGAGAAGAGGACGAGTGAGGGAGAGTGCGCCGTCTGGTGAGAGAGATATAGAGCGAGATGTTGGATAAGTGAGAATGAAACCCTAACTCTCCCTATATATATACACTTAATGATATCGAGCCTGATATGGGTTTTGGCTGGGCCTCGGATTTTCCCAGGCGGGCCTTATATGTGCCCGCCTTCAAAAATGGATTTATGGAGGCGGAACTTTAATAGAACCGCCTTCAAAATAGAACATTTTTGGAGGCGGTTGTCTTAAAATGACCTGCCTCCGTAAATCCATTTTCAGAGGCAGGTATTTCCTAACTGCCTCCATAAATAAACAACCGCCTCTATAAATCGATTGATGGTGGCGGTCATTTTTTGGTGCCTCCGTTAATCGCCAGGTATTTTAGAGGCAGTTGGATTTTGTGACCGCTTCGGTTAATGTTTGGACAATACCTCCTAAAATTATTTTTGTAGTAGTGTCGTCAGATTCCATATGGTGGGGTCAACAAAGCATCGGTATCTCTAGCTTCCATGTGACCAAGCACTGCCACACCGCTAATGCCTTGCCGCCTAACTCTACTAGTGCCGCCGGGAAGGCTGGCCAGCTGCAAGGATGGCGTCAGTCGGGTGATCCTCGTCCTCTTTTCTTGCTCCGGTGATAGATCGATATGGTCTTAGGCCAAATCTATGTGGATCACACGTTAAGGTGGGATTCATCCCGATTGGTGAACAATCAGTTCTTGATGATTGGTTTAGTGGTGGTGCTTCCCTCCACCTATATGCAGTGCATCAATCACAGTGGTGGCGGCACGGCTGGCCTCCCCCTATGTGGGTGGTCATCAGCACCTTCCCCCATGCTCCTTCCTGAGAAGGCTTGTCCTTGTGTTGTGGTCGTCCTTGTTAGGGGCATGATCCAGTGACCCAATCGTGCATGACATGGCTAGCAATAGGCGCCCAGGGCCTCGAAGTACCACCGTGGTGTGTGATATGGGACGTTCTTCGTCATCTTCGAGCTTTGGGTGCTATGTCCCCAATGTTTGGCAATAGCATGGTATTGGACACGCTTCATTGACTCTTTTGCCTTTGTTGTGGTGGGCTGGTGTGTGCTAGTGAAAACCATGTTGGTCTCTGTGTCAGTCCTAACTGGTGATGACATTTTTGTAGAGATGCAAGGCGGATTGCCGACCGTAAAAATTAAGCCTATTTGCGGGTTCGCGGATAACCACCTTGCATCCTTATGTTTTTGGGTGTCATTGTTCTCAATGGAGGTGACATCATTGCATCATATACCCAACCACTGGGTCTCTAGGTGAAAACTTTGCCCTATTCTAGACAAATGGTTGTGATCACTATAGTTGTGCCATTGTTGGAGGCATTGCTTTGGAGGACTTTTGTATGGTAGTGCTATTTATGTGTATACTGTGGTTGCCCAATCCATAGTCTTCAGTAGCTATTGGTATCCATCATATTCTCACAGCCTACTTCAGTAGAAATGAGAATGCTTATATCGGTTGCCATGTTTGGTAATTAGAGCTTCAAGAAGCAGATGGAGTTGTTTATCTTCTCTTATACTAGAAGCATACCCCGTGCATTGCTGCGGGAATAGCGAGTGAATTTTAGTGGATAATATGTGGCATGATATGACATGGGTTGATTGCATGAATAGATAAGTGTTGTAGTTGTATATACTAGTGGATTGCGATGTGGATCTCTTGCATGTCGAGATAGAATTGTAGTGGGGTTAATGATTATAGATATAGATTGGATTTACCTCATGTCAACATTATGAGTGATGCATTGTACCATGTAATTTGCAAAAAAAGCATTATGGAATAAGCCAAGAACGAGGATTTGTCTGATGCAATTTGAATATTTCAAATATCTTTCTTTTGTTTTATTTGTTGTTCTTTGGTACATTAGAGCTTTTGATGGCCTATATGTTTCATTGTTGCGACAATTGTAATGTCTTTGTAATAATCATTGTCAGGGTCATAACCCCTGGGGTATCTCAAGGCACCGATTAGTTAGCAGGCCACGTGGCCCGCAATATCTTAGCTAGCGAAGGCATGAACGACTGAGGCCCAGCTAAGCCAAGCAAACCAAGCCAGACGCTAAGGCCGGGGTTAGCCACGACCCCTTCCTCCTGCCTTAGCCCCACGGCGCTCGAAAGGTGCACGACCTCTCCCCCATCACGACCCTCGAAGGGAACGGGGAGAGGTTGGGCCCAGCCAAGCGTGCCTACTCTGACAAGAATAAGCACGCCGCACTAACCCCGCAAGGACCGAGGGGACAACAATCACCTCTGTCTGGTCAGACGTCATCCCTGTGCCACACTGCACAGACAAGACAACACCGCACGGCGGTGACAACCAGTACGGAGCCCACCGTCCAAATACGGTCTGACAGGATGCATGTATGATTCCACCCACTACGGGATGGGATCCACAACGAAGACCTTGACTTAGAGGCCATCCAACCCGGCGGGAGCCACGACCCTAACGATTGGGATCGTGGCCCTCAGTTCCTCAAGCCAACAAGGCGAACGATGACCTAGGGGAGCTACCAACTTCTGTATGATGCCCTAGGAAACCAGGAGGCGATGACAAAGACCACGACGATGACCAGGTCGCACAGGACGGCTAGCGAACCACCACCATGCCTATAGTGCCACGACGGCCGGCACAATAGCACCACGTCACACCATGCTATGATGTGGCCACAAGACCATGATGACAAACATGCCTAGACATTGTAACGCTCGGTTTTCCAAAGAAGACCAAGCACTCGTTACATGTGTGCCCAGGAAGTCCACACATACAACAATAGAATAGAAATATCAAAACAATGTTTATATAAAACAGAATACATACTATATTAACACTTACAACTATTGGAGTATCGTAGAACGGCAGCTAAACTTCTGCTCGGGCTCCATTCTTCTCAGGGATGGCTGACTGGGGGCTCCGTATGACAAGCACTTCTAACAGACTTTTGGAACTCCACTGCACCTCTATCCTTCTTCTGAGCAGCACCTTACTACACACTAGAGTGTAGGGAAAATAGCAAGGGTGAGCACATATCGTACTCAACAAATATAGCAAGGGGTTCATGAGGTTCAAATAACTGACACTGGTTAAACTGCGGGTTGCATTTATGTGTATGTCATGTTTAGCAATTTATAGCCACAAGGTAGCGATTATTCCCATAACCACATGATCAAGTGACCAAGATATAATGAATAACATATAAATACCATAATAAGCACATAGTTAAACAGTGATCATCTATTCCATAAGGATTCCAAGGCCGTCCGTATCCGTAAGCATGGCTAGTATACCAGTTTATTAAACTCTGCGTAGAGGTTGAGTCATAATTTCCAAATGCATGGGGTAGCTAGTCCCAAAACACCGGAAACCATATAAAGCCATTTAAAAGTTCGTCTAATAAGTTAGTGCCGCTAGGTTTCTATAACCTGCAAATGTAGAGCCCTCCTTCCATATGGCACATAACCGCAGCCTATACACATAAGGACAGAAGTCGCACTACACCCAACCCGAGAAACACCCTATTTGCGACCTTTCGGGTAACATCTAATGAGCTAGAAAAGGTCTTTCAAACAACTAGAGCCAGAGCCATATAGCCCTCATAGTTGTACTGTAAGTCTCGGATGATCACTTACAGATAAGTCCTTACAGAGGATCAAGAACATCCAGCCAAAACTAGAGCTCTTCGACTCACCCTTTAATTCATGTTGCTAAAAATCATCTTTTAATGATTATTGCATATTCTGTTATTCAAGTTACAAGATCATGGTTAAATATTCAACACTAGCAAAGATACTACCCATAAGCATATATCCCAAGGTGACAAGGTATTCGGTAATCAATTGCTAGGAAATCCTTAAATGGGTGATAAAGG
Organism: Saccharum hybrid cultivar R570; assembly: GCA_038087645.1. Classification (NCBI taxonomy): domain Eukaryota; kingdom Viridiplantae; phylum Streptophyta; class Magnoliopsida; order Poales; family Poaceae; genus Saccharum; species Saccharum hybrid cultivar. The sequence goes on from JAQSUU010000519.1 coordinate 1,248,617, forward strand.
ACACATGCATATGAAATTTAATGTGTAACATGAGTAGGTCATCAAGGAGGTCCCAAGCTATACTTGCCTTAAACACTTGGTCAACTCTCACACCATCAGCTTCCGATCATCACCTTATGATCTTCAGCACTCACAAATGGCTCTCGTTTTACTCGTAGCAAACACCACGCATAGGCAAACATACAAGCAACAAATAAAAAGCAACAAAGAATAGTACACCAGTCACAAAGCTTTAAAACAACACACTAAGGAATGAAGCTCGTTACTAGGGTTAAAAAGAAATGAGTACCGGAGGCTTTATATAATAACAGAAAGAAGACTACATGCTTATTTATTTTAATTAAGGAAAGCCATGTGAAAACTACTAATTCAGATTAGTCAAATTATTTTAAATTTAAAAGCCATTTTAAACTAATCATATTTCATTTATATAGATATTATCACATAATTTATTAAACAAGTTAAGCTTTGTCTTTGCAAAAAGGAATGAACATGTGAGAGCATCTAATTCGAATTTACCACATATGCAACGTGTTTACCTGATCAAGTTAAAATTAAAAGAAAACATTTATGTGAGAAATTAACTATATTAATATCAGTATATAAAACACCGGAGTATAAAATCTGTATTGATTTTAATTGTAAAACTAGTTGTACGATAATTAATCAAATTAACATTCAAGTATATACATGAAAAACGTCGACACTATCACGCAGATCACGACACTGCTAGCGCAACGCAACAAGATTGAACTAAAACAGAATTTAGAGGTGAAAGTTGTAACACCCCAGGTGTTTGGCTCCCACAAATTGCATTTTTCATTTCCTAAACATGTGCATCATTCATCTCATCATGCATTGTTGCTTGAAACATGTGTATGCAACATTCTCAATTGTGCTTGTTTCATATATGATTGCTTGTGAATTATGGTTAGTGCAACATGTAGATGCAACATGAGTTCTCATACCTTGAAACATGTCAATATTGCTAGTGTAACATGACAAGATTAAACTTGCAACAAAGTCATGAAACATGTGAAACATGGTTTTGCAACAAATGAGTAATTTGATTGTTTTGTTTGTTTCAACATGTGTGATACTTAGGGTGGTGTAACAAATGTGTAGAAGGGTTAATTATGTCCTAATACACCTTAGCTACACTTAGGGTAATTAGTGGAGCATTGTTCATGTTGACCAAAATGACTAATTTGCCCTCTAGGTGAAGTTTGACCATGTGATGACCTATAGAGTGTCTTTGTTTGACCATTTAAAAAGTCCAGCCTAGAGATCTTGCATGGATGTGCACCCTTTAACAAAGTTGTAGCCAATTTATCAAGGAACAAAAGTTTCAATATGGCCATCTCATGAAAATGGCTAGAACATGCCCAAACAGGGCCCATAAGTCAGTTAGAGGGCTGCCCAACACTTAGAAATATTAAATATTTCTAAGTCCGAAATTGACGTTTGCAGTTGCAAAGTGACCACCTTTGGAGCATTGTAACTCTCAAACCATGTCGAACCAGCTTGAGCTCCTATTGACAAACTTGTAGATCTCATGTTCCTCTACAATTTTGCTAACTACGGCTCACACCAAATCAGCCTAGATTAGGAGTTATGAGGCGTTGAACTTGCTCTATCAGTCGGTCACCGGAGCTCTGATTCAGTCAGTTTTAGAAAAATTCAGACCACATCGTGGCCGACCGACGCTAGAACTAGGCCACCGCATGGCGTTCATGCCATGCCTATAACATCCCAGTTTTCTCGAAAACCCAAAAATCACAACTGAAATTTTTTTCGCAAATACGCCCATGTTTGGTGAGTGCCATGTAGGAAAAACCATAGTAGGTGCACAAGTAGAACCTACTTAGAGTATGGAAGCATTGCATTGTTTACATAACATGTGAGTTGGATTTCATTGTTTTATGTATTGCTTAAAACCAACCCTTCTAATTAATTAATTGTCTAACCAATTAATTAATTGACCTCTTTTTGTGCTATCCTTTGGACATGGTTGGAACCTACCCTAGCCTCTAGTAGACTACCCCTAAGGGTGTATACATGGCACACAAGTATACACATGTAGGTGCCTTTGGATTAGTTAGGGTGGTGGAGAAGGAAATAGAAAAAACCTAAGCTAAAAATTCTGAAATGGAAAAGGCCATTTCGGCATGTGGCTTGAGACAGCCCAGTCTGCTCACCCCACATGCCCGTAGGCCAGGCCCAGCTGGCCGGGCAGCCCAGCTAGCGACGCGGCCCAGCCTTGCTCGCATGCCACGACAGGCCGCTGATGCCAGCTACCACCTCGCAGCCGCTTACACGTGGGCCCCGCCATGTCGTCCCCTTCCCCCTTGATCCTTTCCTCTACTTTGAATCGGAGAAAGCAGAGCACCACAGTGCTCGCCGAGGGGATCCAAAGCGGAGGCCCAGCGCTCCTTGCTGCACGATCACGAGCTCACGGGAACGGACGCTTGGGCGAGCGCCACACCCATGATCCGGAGCACTCCGCCCTGCCCCCCGAGCTGAAGCCGCGCCGCGCTGACGTCGCTGCCGCGGCCCCACGGCCGGTGACGCCATGGCCATCAACCTTTTGACCGCCTGTTTTCGAAATCGGAGGCGCTAGGCATCGTAGCACCATGACAAGCAGCCGAAAACCCTAGCCCCGACCCCCCTCGATCACCCTCCACGCGTCTATCCTCATGAATCCACCGTCCGCCCCCGCCATGGCCGCGGCTGGCTATAAAAGGGGAGCTCTGGGAGCCCTAGCCCCCTCTCCAACACACCGTCGCCACCTAGTGGCAACCAGTTCACCACCTCGGCCTAGAGGAGAAGAGGGGAGAAGGGAGGAGGCCGAGAAGCTGGAGCCGCCCGTGTTGCGAAGGACGCCGGAGCCACTCGGGTCACCGGAGTCAAGGGAGACGACCCCGTCGCCCTCCCTCGCTGCGGACTACATGACACTGCGACCTAACGCCACTGCTTTGCCTCACCCTTGCCCCGCCACCCGACCGCCCTAAGCCCGACGGTGAAGTCCGCACGCCACCCTTCATTTTTCCCCGGTTTGCTCGTTGTTGTTCCGACACCGGCCACGCCATGGTGTCTCCGCATCGGAGACGGCCAGGGGCCTTGCTCCTCTGCACGCTTGTACGCACACGTCCACGCACTATCACCGCGGCCAAAGCACAGCGATGCCAAGCTTGGGGGCTCAGAAGCGGCATCACGACCACCACACACGGAGCGCGCCTGCCATGGCCAGAGCACGGCCATGTCAAGGCCGTTCTCAACCCACCGGAGCGATAGAGGCAGGGAAGAAGATGCTATCAGATTCGCCTGGTTGAGGGGTGGGTGCCGCGCTAGCGGGAGCTTGGAGAAGCGAAGCCGTGGCCGTGCTGCCACTGGCACTGGACCGCCGCCGCCATACGAAGCCTAGGAGAGTATTGCCGCCGTTTCACGTCTTGGGTGTGGAGCTATGCCCGTCTGAGTCGTTTAAGGACCGATTCGCTGTACGTCCTTGAGTCATGTTGAACGCAGTCTAACACTTAGTTGACCGGATAAGCCGTTCCGACCGCGAAGCCGAGTAATGTGGTTCAGGCCGGGAATCAAATGGTAGGTTGCTTCTTGAAGGAGAGAAAGGATGTGCTTGGGGACATTGGCATGAGACCAAGGGGGGGTTAGAGTCCCTATCACCTGGCAGAGTGTCGCCCTTGGGGTCGCGACATCATTCGGACCCGCGATTCCTGAATCATATGAAAAGGTGGCTTGTGCGACCCTGGCAGGGGCCTGCGCGGTGAGTGTTAGAAATACTCCTCCAGCTGGATAGGAATTCGATTCGAATCGCCGTCGCTCCCGGTTAGTGAGCACTTGACTTGAGCAGCGGCAACGTAGATCTCATTAAATGAACAGATGGTTAAGTGAATGATACAATGTTGCCACAATGATATACCTTCTATGGATATAATAATAATGTTGTTTGATTATACTCAAGTGAATGTTTAGTACAGGTGCTAAGATAGATGACAGGTAAATGCTAAAAAGAACTGCTAGTACAAGTTATAAGAATTTCATTTACTTATGCCTTTATGCAAAATGTGATGTCAGCTAGCCTCTTGTGTAAGCCTTGCATAATCCTTGGTGTCATCTTATTTCTGGTTTTTGACGGGTAAGTCTAGTTGAGTACATTCCAGTACTCAGGGTTTATTCCCTCCTGTTGCAGATGATATGCTCTATCAAGGCTTCTGCAAAACTTGTCTCCACCCTGCGGGTGATGAAGACTAGATCACTAGGGCGTGATCATCTTTTATGTACTTTCCTGATGCTTTTGTGGGTTGTTGATCATCAAGACTGGCAGTAATTAAACAACTGGTGTGTGTTTGCTTCTGCTACTTTTATAAACTTGGTTTGTAATAATTGCGACTCCGTGTGTGTAAACTTATTTCAGAACTACTTGTGCAATGTAACGTATGATGTTGTATGTTGAATGATGTGATCCTGGTTGTAAGCAAGTTGGTTTGAAATCCTTCGTGGTTTCGATTGACTACCGGCAGGGATGAAAACGGTACGGATATTTTCCGACAGTATTCGAGACCGAATCCGTTTAGAGGGGTTTTAATCCGTCCGTATCCGAGTCCGGATATTTAACATCCGATACCGTATTCGTATCAGAATATTTAAATCACATATTTATGATGTCGATATCTAATCATATCCTATCCGACATTTTTTATACTATCCGTATTCGAATCCGAATCCGGACATAAATATGAAAACAAATACGATATCAGTCATATCCGTCCGTATCCGATCCGTTTTCATCCCTAACTACCGGGATTATATGGGCTCAAGTTCGAAAATTTGAGCACTTCGGTGCTTGTTTTTGTACTTGTGCTCTTATAATTTGGTCGGTTCTGTTACAATGTTTATCAGTGCATCATGTTGAAACATGTTATGTGCTCGTGTAGTTTCCGCTTTCGAAGAAGTCGACGTTGGCGAGCAAGTCTCCGGAGAAGAGCTATCTTCGGTGGGTTCCGGACCGGAAGTCGGAGTTTTTGAGCCCGAGCCAGTCGTCTCATTTGAGCAAGGCAAGCCCCGGTGCATTTAAACTCTACCTTGAGTTTTACCAATCTTTATTATTTATATTATGGTTTACTACATTACGTAATTAGGAGTTGAGTGATAACCCAATTGCTGCATTATCATCCTTGATTATTGCGATATCACCCTTGATACTTGTTTTACTTAAAAGGCGTAGTATGCTTCGCTATGCTTAATGAATTAGGCTTTTGAATGAAATATTTGTGTGGCCATGATGGCATGTTTGAGGAATAATGAAATATGAGAATGAATTAGAAGATCGGGCGGGTGGTTTGGCCACTGCTAACTTGCATTGGGAAAGGAGTCTCACTGTAGTGTTTCTGCCTTGTCAGTTAAGGACCGTCCGTTGCAGTCTTGTTTGTGTTTCGAGACTTTGCAACTAGCCTTATGCCTTGGGCAAGCCCAAGATGTTAGTGATTCCATTTCGAGAATGTCTAACCTCGCACTGGGAGTGGAGAGATGGCGGGAGTAACGTGTACCCTCGGGGCTAGAATTAGGCCGGGTTCGAGGAGTACTGTACTCTTAGGTGTCGATGGACACGTTCTGGTTTTGGGAGATCTAAATGAGGGTTGGCCTATGCAAGATTTGGTTCTACATATGCCGTGGGGTTAGAGATCTCTAGCTGGGTATAATCGGTTCGAATCATCGTTGCTCCTCCGTTATGGAGACTCGATCACCTGTCCAGCATCGTAGTTAAGAACTGGAATTAAAAGAAAGAATAAGGAAAGAATCTGGATGAGAATTAATTTGATCTAGATTAGGGTCACTTAGAATTGGTTAATGAACCATCAATGATAAAAATAAAATGTTGAAAGTAAGGACTTACTTTAGTAAGCTTTTCAGCAAAAGAAATTTTGATTCTTGGATACCCGTACCTTGATTCCCTAAAGCTAGCATGTCTTTGGAGTCTTTTTCTTAGTCGGGTAAGTCTTGTTGAGTACTCTCGTACTCAGGGTTTGTTAAACCCCTTGTTGCAGGTGCGGTTCATGAACAAGTCTGCCTTGAGCCTTGTTGCATGACCGTTGTGGCTGAAGAAAGTGACGATAAATAGGCTGTGTGGCCTCTAGGCAAGGCGACTGAGCATCACCGAGCCGCCTCACGTGGCCAGCACTCTCCACCGCCTCCCAGCGCCTCCTAGTGGCTTCGTTGCAATCGCTGTGAGCTCCTGTTGCTTATCGCGCTTTCAATTTAGACGCTACTGTCGTGGATCGCCGGGACACCGTGAGCCACGAGCACCGTGCCGCCATGGCCGGTGAGGTGTTACTTCTAGGGCGTTTGTGGTCACGTGAGTGGTCCGGCGAGGTTCGCAGTGAGGAGTAGATCATGTTAGACCGGTTGGTTGGGCGACTGACGTCGTGATCGCCGGTCGGCCACCGTGCCATCGTCACGGGGGAGAAGGCGACAGCGGAGGAGGGAGATGACAGGTGGGGCCGAGATGTCAGCGAGAGAGAGAGAGCAGGCGAGCGCGCGGGCGGGTGGGCCACGTGGTTGGGCCGAGCCGGAGGTGAAGAGGGAAGCGGCCCAATCGGTGATTTTTGTTTTTCTTTTTCAAAAATGTGAATAGTATTAGCATTTGTTTATTTCACTAGAATTTTTGTAGAGCTCCAAAAATAGTGAAAAATTTTGAGTAAGCTTTTCAAGGTGTAAACTAATTAGGAAAAATATTAAATGCCAACTTTGATTACTTTTTGTAAGTTATTTAATTAGCTCAATTAAATATTAAATGCAACTTCCAGGAATTATAGTAATTAAAATATTAATAAAAAAATCATGAAATTTGTTGTAACGCTGTTTTAGGCCATGATTAATCTATAGAAAAAGTTTAAGCTCAATTAGATGAAGTTTGATTTATTATTAATTATGCCCTAATTAATTAAGTGTTTAAATAAATGATAAATTCATAACTTTAAGTGTTGTGTGTCCTTTTGATTGAGTGATGACCTTGGGTCACTAATTTCTTGGTGATCTTTGGTGCCTTAATTACTTGTTTGAGCTCATTAGTAACGTGTTCAGTAAGAAATGTTAGTGTTGCTTAAGTTATCGCTATTAATTAGTAGGTTTTACTGTTTTGCGACTGTACCGCGAAGGAAAGTTGTACTCAAGTTGTTAACTGTGGCATTTCATCATCAAGCATCATGTTTATCACTGCATCATGTTGAAACATGTTATGTGCTCGTGTAGTTTCCGCTTTCGAAGAAGTCGACGTTGGCGAGCAAGTCTCCGGAGAAGAGCTATCTTCGGTGGGTTCCGGACCAGAAGTCGGAGTTTTTGAGCCCGAGCCAGTCGTCTCATTTGAGCAAGGCAAGCCCCGGTGCATTTAAATCCTACCTTGAGTTTTACCAATCTTTATTATTTATATTATGGTTTACTGCATTAAGTAATTAGGAGTTGAGTGATAACCCAATTGCTGCATTGTCATCCTTGATTATTGCGATATCACCCTTGATACCTGTTTTACTGAAAAGGCATAGTATGCTTCGCTATGCTTAATGAGTTAGGCTTTTGAATGAAATATTTGTGTGGCCATGATGGCATGTTTGAGGAATAATGAAATATGAGAATGAATTAGAAGATCGGGCGGGTGGTTTGGCCACTGCTAACTTGCATTGGGAAAGGAGTCTCAGTGTAGTGTTTCTGCCTTGTCAGTTAAGGACCATCCGTTGCAGCCTTGTTTGTGTTTCGAGACTTTGCAACTAGCCTTATGCCTTGGGTAAGCCCAAGATGTTAGTGATTCCATTTCGAGAACGTCTAACCTCGCACTGGGAGTGGAGAGATGGCGGGAGTAACGTGTACCCTCGGAGCTAGAATTGGGCCGGGTTCGAGGAGTACTGTACTCTCGGGTGCCGATGGACACGTTCTGGTTTTGGGAGATCTAATTGAGGGTTGGCCTATGCAAGATTTGGTTCTACATATGTCATGGGGTTAGAGATCTCTAGCTAGGTATAATCGGTTCGAATCATCGTTGCTCCTCCGTTATGGAGACTCGATCACCTATCCTGCATCGTAGTTAAGAACTGGAATTGAAAGAAAGAATAAGGAAAGAATCTGGATGAGAATTAATTTGATCTAGATTAGGGTCACTTAGAATTGGTTAATGAACCATCAATGATAAAAATAAAATGTTGAAAGTAAGGACTTACTTTAGTAAGCTTTTCAGCAAAAGAAATTTTGATTCTTGGATACCCGTACCTTGATTCCCTAAAGCTAGCATGTCTTTGGAGTCTTTTTCTTAGTCGGGTAAGTCTTGCTGAGTACTCTCGTACTTAGGGTTTGTTAAACCCCTTGTTGCAGGTGCGGTTCATGAACAAGTCAGCTTTGAGCCTTGTTGCATGACCGTTGTGGCTAAAGAAAGTGACGATGAATAGGCTGTGTGGCCTCTGGGCAAGGCACTTCGTTTGTGTGTTTGTAATAAAGTTACTACTGATACTTCCCTACTACTGGTTTGTAACAATGCTACTTAAGGTTTGAAATTTGGAAACTGTGGTTTGTATACTTAAGTTATTGTAAGACTTCTGCTACTTTACTCTGATGGTACTTTGAATAAACTGTTGTAATATTGCAATACACCTGTGATTGGATCCTGTTCAGAGGATAGCATGCCTTTTAAGTTATGAGGAACATAAGTACGGTTGTTAGAGGTCATTATGACGATGACAGGTACATGTAGGCCATCATAATTAGGAGGTTCTGTGACAGCTGGTACCAGAGCATAATTACTGGAGTTATTATGGTATTACTTTACAAAACTTCAAAATGATTGGATCGAATAAATTTAAATTGATATTTTGGTCCAAATTGCTTTTGGCTTATCCTAATCTACTCTCTGTAGTTTCCTTAGATCATATTTTAAAGCTTTGTAGTGAAGTATCATGTTATATTGCCCTATGTTACAAATGTTATTGCATGTCTTACTTAAACTTTTCTGTTAGATCGTAAGTACGATGCATGCATAATGTTTAATTAACCTGCTTAAGTTACCTTCCCTTTTAAAGTGGTTTGGGTTAAGTAAAGTTCAATCCTGTTCATGCTAACCTTCAAATCCCTCCCATCTGTCCTCATCCTTCTAATTCTGTCTTGCTTTAGGATGGCACAGGTGAAGATGACTCCTCGCAAGAAAACTGGTCCACAAGGAGTGCCTCGTCATCAGTTGGCAACTAGAGGTGATGGAGCGAGCAGTAGTCGCAATCTGAACTCGAATTCACAAGCAGAGGTCACAAGGCTTACGTCAGAAATAGAGCGACTGAAGCGTAATATGCATTTCTAGAAGCAGTGCCAGAATGAGTCCCTAGAAAAGGAGACGGAAGCCAAGGCTCGTGTTTGAGATTTGGAACTTTATGTGACACACCTGGAGCAGTACAATACAATTCTGCATGAGGAAGTCCATAGGCTACATGACCTGATGAATCCCAATCATCAGCCCTAGGCGGTAGAAGATGATGTCGGTGCCGTGGTCATTCCTGGTGGAGAGGATAATGAGGAAGAGGATCCGAAAGAAGTTGAGCCCATGTTAGAAAGTGGGGAGGAGGCAAGTCACGTCACTGGTACAAGTGCTCAAGAGAATGAGGATGGAGTGATAGTGATCAGTGATGATGATGAGGAATGAAGTGGCAAAATGGATGGTTATGTAATATAGTAGTCTTTCCTATTTTCTAAGAACCGTAGTGGGGTAGTTGTTTTGCTTGCGAGCAAGTTTTTAATAAAAATAATGTAAGATAAGTATGTTGTATGTACCGGCACTATACTAACTGCTTTTTAATTCAATAAAGCAATGTAAATAAGCATGGTTTGTGTACAACAGATGGATGTTAATGGAGCTTCTCAGGCTAGGGACAATGTTCCTAATCCCCCACCAATTACACCCACTTTGGCAGAGGCCATTGCAGCACTGGTCAATGCTACTACTCTGTTGGCCTAGAATTAGAATGCAAATCAGGGTCGAAATAACGGAGGAGAGACCACTTATGTGGATTTCGCTAATACTCGTCCACCGGTGTTCTCAAAGGCCGATGAGCCATTAGAGGCGGATGATTGGCTCCGAACTATGGAGCAAAAGTTCGATCTTCTCCAGTGCACGGAATACCAGAAACCCGTGTTTGCAGCGCAACAGCTCAGGGGTGCCGCAGGGGCGTGGTGGGCGAATCTGGTCGCCGCACAGCCCACTAGCCATCGTATCACTTGGCAAGAGTTTCATGATGCTTTTAGAGCACACTACATTCCAGATGGTGTCATGGAAATGAAGTTAGAAGAGTTTCTCTCTTTAAAATAGGGAAACCAGACAGTTCTCTAGTATGTTAGCAAATTCAATCATTTGTCACAGTATGCAGCCGAGTATGTGAACACTAATGCAAAGAAGAAAAGTTGTTTCATGAGGCATTTGAATACAAAGATTCAGACAACGTTGATCACATGCTATAATGCCACATACCATGAAATAGTCAATGTCGCTATTGCTTCAGAAGAGAAGTCCCACATTCACAAAGAGTCCAAGAGAAAGAAGCAGGTGTTGTCCAGTTCATCAGGCGGGATTAAGAAGCGCCAAAAGTTTATCTGCCACCCTGAGAATCATTTCTGCCCTCCTTATCGTCCACCGCAATACCAAGCTCGGCCGCAGACGTTTATCTGTCCTGCCGCAATCCAGCAATATCCACAACAGCCGAATGCCCCTGGTATTCAAAATCAGAGCCTGCTAACCCATAACTTTCCCTGCTATAACTGTGGAAAGCCAGACCACTTCTCAAATGACTGCCCGTATCCAAGACAGTACAACCCTAATTATCCAAGAGCTCTCATACCGCAACAATCGCAGCCTCAGAGCAAGAGCAATAATCTGAATGTCCAGAAGGCTAAGGGTGAGAAGAAGAAGACGGGACGTGTATTCTACACCCAAGCAAGTGCAATTCCAGAGGGAGAACCTATTATGATGGGTATGTTCCCTGTTGCTAATCATCTAGCAGTACTATTATTTGATTCTGGTGCATCGCATACATTCATAAATCACACCTTTGTTACAAAGCATGACATTCCAATTATGGGAACACAAGAAGATTTCTTTATTCAGTCGCTCGGGGGACGACTGTGTACTAAGGAAATGGTGCGTGAGGTACCTATAGAGTTGGGTGGGCATATATTTCCTACCTCAATGATAATATTACAGAATCAGGATATAGATGTAATCCTGGGTATGAATTGGATGTACCAACAAGGAGCTATTATAGATGCATTGCACAGAACTATAAGGTTGAACTTGCCAGATAATAAATCTCATCTTCTTATCCAACTTCCTATTCCAAAGAGAATAGTTGAGAGGATATGTGCAACCTCAGTGAAAGAAATTTATGATATACCGGTAGTCTGTGAATTTCTAGATCTGTTTCCAGATGATCTACCTGGTCTGCCACCGGATAGAGAAGTAGAATTCATAATTGACTTAAAACCTGGTACTGCCCCAATATCCAGGAGAGCTTATAAAATGCCACCAAATGAATTGGCCGAACTCAAGGTTCAATTGCAAGAGTTGCTTGAAAAAGGTTTCATCAAACCCAGTTCATCACCATGGGGATGTCCGGCTCTTTTTGTTAAGAAGAAGGATCGGACTCTAAGGATGTGTGTTGATTATCGTCCGTTAAATGAAGTAACCATTAAAAACAAGTACCCGTTGCCTCGCATTGATATACTTTTTGATCAACTTACGGGAGCAAAGGTATTTTCAAAGATCGATCTTCGATTTGGGTACCATCAAATTAAGATTCAACTAGAAGATATCCCAAAGACTGCATTCACTACCAGATATGGATTGTATGAGTATCTGGTTATGTCTTTTGGCCTCAACAATGCACCGGCACATTTCATGCATTTGATGAACTCAGTTTTCATGCCGGAGCTTGACAAGTTTGTAGTTGTATTTATTGATGATATTTTGGTATACTCCAAAAATGAAGAAGAGCATGTTGAGCACCTCAGAGTTGTTCTAACTCATCTGAGAGATCATCAACTGTATGCCAAGTTTAGTAAATGTGAGTTTTGGCTAAAAGAGGTACAATTCCTGGGACATCTGTTATCAGCCGAAGGAGTAGCTGTTGACCCTAGCAAGGTGAAAGATATTTTGAATTAGAAACCACCAATCTCAGTTCATGAAGTCCGAAGTTTTCTGGGAATGGCGGGTTACTACCGTCGATTCATACCTGACTTTTCAAAAGTAACCAAGACAATCACAGAATTGTTGAAGAATCAAACCAAATTCATCTAGTCTCTAGAATGTGAGAAGGCTTTTAGAATTCTAAAGAAGTCACTGACAACTACTCCAGTTTTAGCACAGCCGGATATAGAAAAGCCATTTGATGTTTACTGTGATGCCTCTGGTATTGGCCATGGTTATGTATTGATGCAAGAAGGCAGAGTCATTGCTTATGCCTCGAGACAGTTGAAGCGTCACGAAGAGCATTATCCGACACATGATCTTGAACTAGCAGTTGTGGTTCATGCACTAAAAGTCTGGCATCATTATTTGTTGGGTAATACTTGCCACATTTATACAGATCATAAAACCTTAAAGTATATCTTCACTCAGTCAGAACTGAATATGAGGCAAAGAAGGTGGCTAGAGTTAATAAAAGATTATGATCTAGAAGTGCACTATCATCCTGGAAAAGCAAATGTTGTTGCCGACGCACTTAGTAGAAAGAATCATTGTAATTGTCTTACTGTGAAGCCAATGGATCATAGTTTGTGTCATGAATTGGAAAGGTTGAATATTGAAATAGTTCAATGAGGCCGAATAACCAATGTCACTGTTGAATCAACAATCAAAGATCAGATTATATCTGTAACACCCCAGGTGTTTATCATTCACTAAGTAGTGGGTTTGAGCTTAAACATGACAGATTAAGTGGAGATGACAATGCCAAGTTAAACCTATGGAAGTAAACCCTAATCGAAACTTGGATGTTGCACCCTTGCTTACATATAGGCTCAATTAAAAGATATATGCTTGGGTTTGTTATCAAAGTATATTCACATGTCTCACATCAATAACTATCTATACTGATCCCTGGGAAAGTTTCGTAAAGTTTGGAATCAAAAAGTCACATGAAATGATAAGTTCCATTCCTATTGGAATCTGTCCCATTAAGTTAATGGAACTATAGATCATCAACCAAACCTTGCAAACTTGTCCAAATGACTCTAGATGAACTCTATAAGACCTTAACTACACTTAGGACACTTAATGGAACAATGTTCATGTTGATCATTTTGCCTAAATATGCTTCTAATTGGTGGTTGACCATGTATGGACCCTGGAGCCCTGTGGTTTGACCATTTCAAAAGTGTGACCTAGAAGCTTTGCATGACTGTGCACCCTTTGACAAAGTTGTAGAGAATTTTATAAGGAACAAACTTTGTTTAAGAGTCAAGTCATGAAAATGTGTGGAACATGCTCAAACAGGGCCCACAAGTCAGTTTTAGGGCTGATTTCAGCACTTAGCCATTTTAAACCCTAATTCCAGTAACGTCGACGTTGGCATCTCGCGTTCTCCGAATTTTGTTGAATAACTCAAGTTGACCCAAAAATGAAAGATGGAAATAATTCATTGGAGAACAACATGTAAAGAGTTGGGATCAATTTGACCAAGTTTGGCACTGCAAAATCCCAAAACCGAGCCCTAGCTTAACAGGTTGACACTGGTAATTTGGGGACCGATTATCTCCTAATATGTGGGTCTTATGACCATGGTTCTTAAATGAAATTTGTAGAGTATACCGAGGTGAACAACTTTGACAATTGGCCCATGTCCAAATTTCCACCCGAGCTGGCCCAAAACGGAGTCTCAAACCGGCTGCTCCGTCGCGCACCACGTATTCGGGGAAATGCCCCGACGGGCGACACGCGCCTAGTGCGTGGCGGCCATGCACGAGCCGAGCACCCCACTACCGTCCGCGTGTCCCAGCGTGTTAAGCGTCGAAGGGGATCCGTTCCTGGCTCACCTGCTCACCCTACACTCCCTCCTCGCCCCTCTGCTCTCCCTAGTTCCTCTCCTCTCCTCCTAGCATGACTGGCTCGAGCTTCAGAGCTCGCCGCCATGGCCGCCGGGCCGAGCTCCATGGCCGTCGGCACAGCATGGTTGCGCCCTACTCCTTTTCCTTCTCCCACCCACCGGCCGCACCACCACCTCCTCCTCGGTCTCCCCATGCCCAACTCCGCGCTCGTTGCCGTCCACCGCCACTGCCGTGTTCGCCGCCATTGTCGTCGGGATGGCGGTGCTTGGGGGCTGGACACCTTAGGCCACCGCAGGCCTGGCAAAGGTCTCTTGTGGAAGCACACAGCAGCAGGCAAGCCGCGACGCCTCTTCTTTTTCGCCATCGTCGCCGGAGCCGGCCTGTAGCCGAACGCCGACGTCACCGACCGCTGGTACTCGTGGCCGGGCCACCACGGACTACCGCCAGCCACACCAAGCCCCTCATCGGGTGCGCCGGAGTCACGACATGCTCCTCTGCCGCCGCTCGCCGCCGGCACCACTCCTGCCGGCCAAACACCGGCAGCCTCCGGCCATCCTCTCCTCTGTTCCTGGGAAGGAGAAGGGAAGGGCATGTGTCCCCTTTTCTCTTTGAATGACATGTGGGCCCATCTAGGCAGCAGGACCCACGCGTCAGCGCCTCTGGAAATTTTTTGGGGTACACGTCCGGGTGCGCCTAGCAAATGCAGTTAGGGTTAGGTAATGCTGTTTTTGAATTTCAATTTCATATTAATCTTTGAAAATCCATATCTCATTCTAGGTAATTCCAAAAATAGTAAATGTGGACTTTTTGGAAACCTTGAGGGGAGATCTTTGCAGTAGAGTCATAAAATGTTACATGTTTGTAGATGTTTCCTGATGTCCTTATTTTTGCTATAAAAAGGTTCCAAAAATGCTTATAAACTTAACCAGAGCAAGATCTGGAGTTTTAGAACCCCAAAAATGGTGATTCTTGTTTTGTTAATTTTGTGATGACTTTTACTTGCTAGGAAAAATATTAAACACACTACTGGTTCACTGTTTTCTTAAAGTTTGTTTGGACCTTGATAAATAAGGAATTTACATTATATTATTTGTTATTTTTATATCTTGAGTTGTGTTGCTCTAATTGATGTGAAATTTTTATGGTAGGATTGTCATGCTATGTATGTACTGTGGTATAAATTTCATGGTCATTGCTTATTGTATGCTCAAGTTATTGAGTTAACTTGTTTATGGCTTAATAAATAGCTTATAAATAATATATAAATGATAAAATAGAAAATGTTGTTCCATCACCTTATTATAATGCTGCTCTTTGATGTTAGTTCATTCTATGGCCATGTGTTCACAGAAAATGTTGAGTTTTAGGTTTAATTTGCTTTTACATGATTTATTGCAATAGCTATTTGTCTTTTTCATAGAGGTTGATCTACTTGTCTAAATGGCTTGAAATTTGGGCAGTAGACTTTTGAAAGCATTTGTAGACCCCTGTAATTTTGGTAGAATTTATTGAGCATCTTTATGATGTGGTCATAATTCCACCTACTTATCTAAATAAATTAAGAAAATGTATTAAAAGAAATTATTTAGTATTGGGCACTATGTTTTCTGGTGTTCATTAGTCTTGTGTGACATGTTGGTAAAGTTGGTTTTATCCAATTATATGTTTGCAACATAAGTTAATAATTATTTCTTGCAAATGAGGTTTCTGAACAGATTTGAGGATATTGTTAATTACCCTATGCAAATGATGTTTTCATGTCTTGTGTGCTATAACAAAGTTGTTGTGAATTTCATGATCTAGCTGCTGTTAAAATTTGGTGGCATTTGGCCATATGGTGTAGAAACTACAGCTGTTCTAATTTGGGTTCAGATTTATGTTGCTCTCTGTCCTTCCAGGACAGATTCTGTACCTTCTGTATTTCGACCTGGTAAATGTTAGAATCAGGTTTAGATGATTATAAGTGAAATGTAGAGAATTTCATAAGCTTTCCATAATGTCTTCTTGCAAGTCATTTGGATTTAGGGATCTCCAGTTATGATTGATTTACTGAGCTACTGTATGTATGTCCAAAAGGTAGCAACTTCTAGTTCTAATACTTGTTTAACTTTGTCATGCTTGGGTATTGAAGTGTGACTCATATCTTTGATGATACTTGGGTGGTACCCTGTGATCTTGTGAGGCTTGTTTCTTGATTGATGTGCTTGCCCTCTTCTATGTTATGTCTTAATGAGGATTAAGTTAATTAGCTCTAGGGTTTAGGTGAACTTTGGTATGCTTGCATGATTACTTTGTTTATTGCACTTCTTTGTATTCATACACTTGCATCTTGCATCTCATTTAGGTACGCTAGATGCACCACGTGAAGGACGTGTGGTGGAGCCAAACCCGAAGATGGAGTTGGTGGATCCATCTCGAAGGGAAATGCTCGCCAAGCGAGTTCTTCTGACATACTCTAACTTGAGTCGGATCCCAGGCAAGCCCCGGAGCATTATAAGCCTCCTATCTTTAAAGCAATTAATTATATATATGTTATAAGTATTGTTGCATTAAGTGATAGGAGTTGGTTGAAAACCTTGCTGCATTATATCATTCCTTGTCCAGATATATGAATCCCTGAATCCTACATAGACTAGGATCGAGTAGATGCTTAGCCCTGCTTTAAGCGGTAGAAGTCAGGTGATTTCCTGTCACCTGCGAGATGTAGGGATATTCATATATGGCACGGTTGGCTATATTTGCTATCGTGGAAAGGAACCATGTGTTAATAAAATGAAATGAGACCGGGCGGGATGATGATAGTGAAGCGACAAGACATGGAGGTCTTGGGTGTGAATCTATCCCCGTCTGAGTCGTTTAAGGACCGATTCGCTGTATGTCCTTGAGTCATGTTGAACGCAGTCTAACACTTAGTTGGCCGGATAAGTCGTTCCGACCGCGAAGCCGAGTAATGTGATTCAGGCCGGGAATCGAATGGTAGGTTGCTTCTTGGAGGAGAGAAAGGATGTGCTTGGGGACATTGGCGTGAGACCAAGGGGGGGTTAGAGTCCCTATCACCTGGCAGAGTGTCGCCCTTGGGGTCGCGACATCATTCGGACCCGCGATTCCTGAATCATATGAAAAGGTGGCTTGTGCGACCCTGGCAGGGGCCTGCGCGGTGAGTGTTAGAAATACCCCTCCAGCTGGATAGGAATTCGATTCGAATCGTCGTTGCTCCCGGTTAGTGAGCACTTGACTTGAGCAGCGGCAACGTAGATTCCATTAAATTGAACGGATGGTTAATTGGATCACGATGGAAAGGTTGTCTCAATTTATACCTGCTATGGTTAATATTATTTGCTCCTAATAAAGTGAGTGCTCTAGTACAGGTTCTAATATAGATGATAGGTTAATGATAATTAACTTGATGCTTAAGCATTAATGATTAATCATCTATATTAAGCTTTTATGCAAAATGTTGTCAAGCTAGCCCCACTTTATATCAGCCTTGCATAATCCTTGGTGTCACCTTATTTCTGGTTTCTGACGGGTAAGTCTAGCTGAGTACCTTCTCGTACTCAGGGTTTTATCCCCACTTGTTGCAGGTTGTGATGTATCATGGCGGCTGCAAGAGTTGGTTGACTCCTGCCGTAGTGGCAGAGTGTGATCACGGGCATGATCCTTCTTATATACCTTATCCCTAATGCTTTTGTTGGAAGTCGACCGTGGTACTGGCATGTATTTTAAATAAGATTAATGTTAGTTTCAAATTACTTTGCTTCCGCTACTTTTGAACTTAAGTTGTAATAACTATGTTGAACTCCGATGTATATTCAATTACTTGTGAAATGGTTGTAACATGTGACTTGTTACGTTGAATCACTACGATCTTGGCTTGTATGTTGGTTGGTTTGAAATCCCTCGTGATTTCATTGGACTACCGGAGTTATATGAGCTCAAGTGCGAGAATTTGATCATTTCGGTGATTGTTTTTGTACTTGTGCTCTTATAATTTGGACGGTTCTGTTACAGCTGGTATCGGAGTAAGATTCAACATTAAACTTGTCGTATGTGTATTTAAAACAAAGGATTTGTTTTATAAAATCAGTTTTATCAACTTATAGCTATATATAGGTTTGTGAAAACTGAATTCTAAATTTAAGTATGCCAGTGGTCAATTTCCTTATGCCCATATAAGGATTATTAGGTGGCTTATATAAGTACTAACTTGGGGGTTTTTTATTTATGCATCTACGCCCAGGCCAAGGTATGTATGTGTGATAACTCTCCCACACTATGCTACCCAATGTGTCAGATTAGAGGTAGCCTTCATATAAGAAATAGTCATATATGTTGCTAAGTTTACTTTTATGTAACGTCGCACCTACGCTCAGGTAAGTGTGAGTTGTGAGAGTATGACCGTACAACCCTCGGTCTAGGGGAGAGCTAGTTTTGGTTACTGGATTATTTACATGTTACACACATGTATATATGAAGGTACTTAATTGTGGGTGATTAATGATTCGGGTAGTTTTGGTGCTACATGTATATATATAGGGGTATATGTATATGGGAGTACTTAGAATTTTACTTTCCTGTTTTCCTTGTGTGCTATATTTGGGGAAATGTTGGGCTGCAATGAAACTTTTTCTGCAAGTACGCTAACCATGAATGCGTAAGTCGAATGTAGCTAACGACTAGATATATATCGAGAGAGTGCGTGTTATGCCACCGACATAGAACGTGATCGCCACCTTAGGTTGGCAATCATGTGAGGACGAATAGGACGAAGCATGCATTATCATGATTGTTTCTTTATGCATAGCTATGCTCCTCTCACCCTTGTTCAAATGATAAGTAACTTGTGATCAATGTGTTACACTATCTTTCTCGAGTGAAGTAAAACAAAAATGCCTTGTTCCATGTTGCTTGAGAAAAATGTGTGCTTAGCCTTACTAGAAATAAGTGTGGCTACATGCTTGAACTTAGAGATATCCTCTAGCTTAGCCAAGTGGTGGATATGTTGTTCACCCAAGCGTTTGCCAATGCTTTAGACCTCACTTAAATAATTATGGATTCTCATGAATGAGTTAAATTCATGTTGGTCTAAGGTAACAAAATTTAGAGCTACTAGAATAACATGTTTGTGTGCTCTCTTGTTAAGTAGAACAAAGGCAAGCTTTATTTTGCTTATTGAACGTTGGATGCTAGAACTGTTTTTGATGTATTGATGCTTTCGTGGTCATAAATGTGTTTTTTGTAGTTATGGAGAATACCAAAATTATAGCTAACTTACACATCTAGCTTGTTCTGAAATTTCCTGACACTAGGCCTTATGGTTTGGGATTTATGAATTTTAGAAGTTTACTGTCAGGTTTTGCTTATGCTCTGAATAGATCTGAATGTTTGGTTTGTTTGACCTGTGTGCATAGGGAATCATGTCTTGAAGATAATAGAAGAAGTGTAGTACTTTTTCTAAGACTTCCCAAAATGTCCTATAGCACCAATTGTGGTGGTCTAAATCTCTAGTTATGAGCTTGCAAAGTGGAATAACAGAATCTGTCTAAATCTGGGCAGAGATGTCTTCCTTGTCTTGTTTGGCCTTGTTAGCTATAGAATCATCTTAATATGATAATAAGAAAGTTATAGACAACTTAATAAGCTTTACATAAAGTTGAGGCTCAGCCTTGTTGTGTCTCTAGAACTCCAGTTATGCATTTTCAAAGTTCTTGTCAGTTTTCTGTCCATATTGGTACAGATCTAAAACATTAGCAATTTTGGTCAGGTTAATCTGTGAATTAGCTGTTGGTATGAATAACTAAAGTGTAGTCATCCTCCTAAGCTTTCTAGAAAGTCTAGGATCACCTCTAGGGGATGTCTACAACCTCAGTTATGGTTGAAACAAGTAACTACTGTGTTGCTGTCCAGATTCTGGGCACATGCTAAGTTGGCTTCCTTAGCTAACGTTTGTTTGGACTAAACATGTAGTTAGTTGCTTGAGTTCGTTTGTGTAAGCTTCTTTATGTGTTGCTTGAAGTTATGATGCAAGTATGTATGCTTGTTAGTTAATTAGTGCCATAGTTATCACTTCATTGTCTTCGGTAAGTATACGAGTGTCGAATAGCTTTATCTTAGAGCAATACTCGAGTTACGCGAAACGATCTCTTGGTGTCGTCTCCAATTAGATTCTTCACTTAGGAGCCTGAGCTTGTAGCCATGGTTGCTTGCCTTGAATGTTTGTGACCATGCCTTTGCTTGACTAAAAGCCCAAAGTTTAGTTCTCCTATTTGTTTGCATGAGTCATGGGTGTTTTGCAACCCTTTCTGCGTGAAGACCCTTGTCGACTGACCTACCAAGTTAACTCTCATCAACACTAGCCTTTGACCATGGTTCGTACGTTGCCAGTTGTGGAGACCGTACCCAAATCCATGTTGGACCTTCCGGTTACCTTTCCCAAAGGTTAGCTAGTGTGACGCAATGTCTCTCTGCTATGGCCTCTAAATCATGTGCTTGCAAATTCGTGCATCTACCTTATCAACCCAATCTGTGTCATTGAAATTCCTCATTGGGTGCATGTTCAGTAATGGTGTTATGAGTAGCAACTAATGGTGCCGCGACGAAACCGAGAGCCTCCTGTGGGTGCACACACAAGGTTGTGCTGCTCGGCACGCGCTGGTATCATGGTTTCTAATCATAATCCATTGCAGAACAACACTGATGTGATTTTCACGTGACCGTCTTCCTTGATTGTTTTTCCATATCTTATCAAAAGACCCTTATATAGGACCAAAAGTAGTAGAGCTTTCTCCTGAAGTTGCTAAGAGGATAACCTTTGAAGAACAGGTTACCGACATAAACATTAACATACTACAAGAGGTGGTAGACAAGTGACTCTACTTAGTTGTCAGACTATTGACGAACGTCATCTAGTGAGCAACGTATCTCATTTCTGTGGGATAAGAATCGATTGTCACATTACGCAAGTCTTAACCTTTGTATGCATAATGACCATACCATTGAGATCAACCATCTCTGGTGAGACTCCGTATCTGCTGACTTCAATGGCAACCATCTGCTTTGTATCAACCGCAATTATTGTGATCAAGAATGAAGATTTGGAACTTTTTAGTGTTGAGAGACAACTAATTAGTTACCAATAGGAAGGTTAATCTCCAGCTAGGTAATGACTCTTTGGTAGCTATGAAGGCTATGTCTTACAGAGCAATAACCAACAAGAAGTTAATCAACTAGCCAACAACTTGAGTGATATTCTATCTTCTAGAGCCATTGTGATCAAGTCAATTCTGTCTTGAACAATCACACAGATAGTGCAAGGTGTTCTATCAGCTAAAGCGAAGAATTAGAGAAAGTATACCCTAGTTTCAATTAGTATCCTTGTGCCAAAGGTGCCACAAATGGTTTGTCCATAACTTGATTGGACGAAGTGTCAAGGAATATTCGAAAGCGGTTCCTTATCCTTGTAGGAATGTTCTCCAGGCAGAGTAGGAATGTTCTCCAGGCAGAGTATGCATTTTTTCCCGCAAAAGTAACCTGCAAGTTCAAAGCGTGTGCATCCTCGGATTGGTATGTAAATTAATAGTCAAGATCTGCTGTGGGATGGCCCTTTTAAGGTCTCACAGATACTAGTTTACACTCATTCATTTGCTTTTGCTCTCTCGTATCCCTAATGTACGAGCAGCCTTGGTTTCTGCAAATCAATTTATACCATCGCGAATCAAAAGCAATTTGAAAAGTGTCAAACAACAGATTTTCCATCTTAGAGCTGCTGTTTGATCCTAAAAAGGAAGCCTCAAGGTGAAAGGTTGGCCTGGCAAAGTTGCTACGCTGCAAGTCAACTCAACTTACAGTGCAACTAAGTCACGAAGGAAAATTTTTACTCAATCGCTTGGTGGTAGACTACTCCCCGCGTTTAAGTGAATAATTACAACTTTTGTTGTCCTTAAGGCCCCACTACATTTTGCTTTGGTAATGATTTTCCAAATGATGACATACTTTAGTACCTTATAATTGTTTTTACCCAAGAGTTGCATCTGTGTCAACCCAGATAACTGTTGTCTTTGGATAAAAGAATCTTATTAGATAGCTGTTGACAGAAATACGAAGCCGACAGAGTCAGCTATCACATTCACTAACCCCTCGATAGACTCAGATAATACAGTGTTGTCATCAGAGAAAGAGAACTGCACACATGGAACCTTAAATAGTTTTCCATTAGTTGATGCCTAAATGAATGAACATTTATGACCAACATAGACCTTGTCTATTGGTTAGTCAGTATCCTATAGCCTCAGAGTATATTTGTCGTCTATGGTCTCACACTTTTGGAAGGTTGTGCTCAAGCCATTTTGGTAGAGGACTGCTTTTCAAACTTTGTGAACATAGAGTCATTTCAACGAGTATACTTCTGATAATTCTGGTCTAGTGTGGAGTTCATACAGCCCATACTATGTTCACTAGAGAAGAAGAGATACTTGTGTATGGTTAGCTTATGGACCAATTGATCTCTGTACATTGAGAACGAAGTACTACGTTGTCTTGGATTCCTTCCAAAGTAACGATGCTTCGTGGAAGTCAATGAAGGAAATTCTTTAGACAAATTTTACCATGAAGAGGAAGTAACAGAAAGTGCCTATGGCCAAATTGTTCGCCGATGTTGAAGCTTTATAGCTGAATGCTATAGCAGATGTTGGGAACTAGATAACGTGTCTCTCTTTCTTAAAAGATCTTCCATTCCGAATCTCGGGACGCGATTCTTTTAAGGGGGGAGGGCTGTAACACCCCAGGTGTTTATCATTCACTAAGTAGTGGGTTTGAGCTTAAACATGACAGATTAAGTGGAGATGACAATGCCAAGTTAAACCTATGGAAGTAAACCCTAATCGAAACTTGGATGTTGCACCCTTGCTTACATATAGGCTCAATTAAAAGATATATGCTTGGGTTTGTTATCAAAGTATATTCACATGTCTCACATCAATAACTATCTATATTGATCCCTGGGAAAGTTTCGTAAAGTTTGGAATCAAAAAGTCACATGAAATGATAAGTTCCATTCCTATTGGAATCTGTCCCATTAAGTTAATGGAACTATAGATCATCAACCAAACCTTGCAAACTTGTCCAAATGACTCTAGATGAACTCTACAAGACCTTAACTACACTTAGGACACTTAATGGAACAATGTTCATGTTGATCATTTTGCCTAAATATGCTTCTAATTGGTGGTTGACCATGTATGGACCCTGGAGCCCTGTGGTTTGACCATTTCAAAAGTATGACCTAGAAGCTTTGCATGACTGTGCACCCTTTGACAAAGTTGTAGAGAATTTTATAAGGAACAAACTTTGTTTAAGAGTCAAGTCATGAAAATGTGTGGAACATGCTCAAACAGGGCCCACAAGTCAGTTTTAGGGCTGATTTCAGCACTTAGCCATTTTAAGCCCTAATTCCAGTAACGTCGACGTTGGCATCTCGCGTTCTCCGAATTTTGTTGAATAACTCAAGTTGACCCAAAAATGAAAGATGGAAATAATTCATTGGAGAACAACATGTAAAGAGTTGGGATCAATTTGACCAAGTGTGGCACTGCAAAATCCCAAAACCGAGCCCTAGCTTAACAGGTTGACACTGGTAATTTGGGGACCGATTATCTCCTAATATGTGGGTCTTATGACCATGGTGCTTAAATGAAATTTGTAGAGTATACCGAGGTGAACAACTTTGACAATTGGCCCATGTCCAAATTTCCACCCGAGCTGGCCCAAAACGGAGTCTCAAACCGGCTGCTCCGTCGCGCACCACGTATTCGGGGAAATGCCCCGACGGGCGACACGCGCCTAGTGCGTGGCGGCCATGCACGAGCCGAGCACCCCACTACCGTCCGCGTGTCCCAGCGTGTTAAGCGTCGAAGGGGATCCGTTCCTGGCTCACCTGCTCACCCTACACTCCCTCCTCGCCCCTCTGCTCTCCCTAGTTGCTCTCCTCTCCTCCTAGCATGACTGGCTCGAGCTTCAGAGCTCGCCGCCATGGCCGCCGGGCCGAGCTCCATGGCCGTCGGCACAGCATGGTTGCGCCCTACTCCTTTTCCTTCTCCCACCCACCGGCCGCACCACCACCTCCTCCTCGGTCTCCCCATGCCCAACTCCGCGCTCGTTGCCGTCCACCGCCACTGCCGTGTTCGCCGCCATTGTCGTCGGGATGGCGGTGCTTGGGGGCTGGACACCTTAGGCCACCGCAGGCCTGGCAAAGGTCTCCTGTGGAAGCACACAGCAGCAGGCAAGCCGCGACGCCTCTTCTTTTTCGCCATCGTCGCCGGAGCCGGCCTGTAGCCGAACGCCGACGTCACCGACCGCTGGTACTCGTGGCCGGGCCACCACGGACTACCGCCAGCCACACCAAGCCCCTCATCGGGTGCGCCGGAGTCACGACATGCTCCTCTGCCGCCGCTCGCCGCCGGCACCACTCCTGCCGGCCAAACACCGGCAGCCTCCGGCCATCCTCTCCTCTGTTCCTGGGAAGGAGAAGGGAAGGGCATGTGTCCCCTTTTCTCTTTGAATGACATGTGGGCCCATCTAGGCAGCAGGACCCACGCGTCAGCGCCTCTGGAAATTTTTTGGGGTACACGTCCGGGTGCGCCTAGCAAATGCAGTTAGGGTTAGGTAATGCTGTTTTTGAATTTCAATTTCATATTAATCTTTGAAAATCCATATCTCATTCTAGGTAATTCCAAAAATAGTAAATGTGGACTTTTTGGAAACCTTGAGGGGAGATCTTTGCAGTAGAGTCATAAAATGTTACATGTTTGTAGATGTTTCCTGATGTCCTTATTTTTGCTATAAAAAGGTTCCAAAAATGCTTATAAACTTAACCAGAGCAAGATCTGGAGTTTTAGAACCCCAAAAATGGTGATTCTTGTTTTGTTAATTTTGTGATGACTTTTACTTGCTAGGAAAAATATTAAACACACTACTGGTTCACTGTTTTCTTAAAGTTTGTTTGGACCTTGATAAATAAGGAATTTACATTATATTGTTTGTTATTTTTATATCTTGAGTTGCGTTGCTCTAATTGATGTGAAATTTTTATGGTAGGATTGTCATGCTATGTATGTACTGTGGTATAAATTTCATGATCATTGCTTATTGTATGCTCAAGTTATTGAGTTAACTTGTTTATGGCTTAATAAATAGCTTATAAATAATATATAAATGATAAAATAGAAAATGTTGTTCCATCACCTTATTATAATGCTGCTCTTTGATGTTAGTTCATTCTATGGCCATGTGTTCACAGAAAATGTTGAGTTTTAGGTTTAATTTGCTTTTACATGATTTATTGCAATAGCTATTTGTCTTTTTCATAGAGGTTGATCTACTTGTCTAAATGGCTTGAAATTTGGGCAGTAGACTTTTGAAAGCATTTGTAGACCCCTGTAATTTTGGTAGAATTTATTGAGCATCTTTATGATGTGGTCATAATTCCACCTACTTATCTAAATAAATTAAGAAAATGTATTAAAAGAAATTATTTAGTATTGGGCACTATGTTTTCTGGTGTTCATTAGTCTTGTGTGACATGTTGGTAAAGTTGGTTTTATCCAATTATATGTTTGCAACATAAGTTAATAATTATTTCTTGCAAATGAGGTTTCTGAACAGATTTGAGGATATTGTTAATTACCCTATGCAAATGATGTTTTCATGTCTTGTGTGCTATAACAAAGTTGTTGTGAATTTCATGATCTAGCTGCTGTTAAAATTTGGTGGCATTTGGCCATATGGTGTAGAAACTACAGCTGTTCTAATTTGGGTTCAGATTTATGTTGCTCTCTGTCCTTCCAGGACAGATTCTGTACCTTCTGTATTTCGACCTGGTAAATGTTAGAATCAGGTTTAGATGATTATAAGTGAAATGTAGAGAATTTCATAAGCTTTCCATAATGTCTTCTTGCAAGTCATTTGGATTTAGGGATCTCCAGTTATGATTGATTTACTGAGCTACTGTATGTATGTCCAGAAGGTAGCAACTTCTAGTTCTAATACTTGTTTAACTTTGTCATGCTTGGGTATTGAAGTGTGACTCATATCTTTGATGATACTTGGGTGGTACCCTGTGATCTTGTGAGGCTTGTTTCTTGATTGATGTGCTTGCCCTCTTCTATGTTATGTCTTAATGAGGATTAAGTTAATTAGCTCTAGGGTTTAGGTGAACTTTGGTATGCTTGCATGATTACTTTGTTTATTGCACTTCTTTGTATTCATACACTTGCATCTTGCATCTCATTTAGGTACGCTAGATGCACCACGTGAAGGACGTGTGGTGGAGCCAAACCCGAAGATGGAGTTGGTGGATCCATCTCGAAGGGAAATGCTCGCCAAGCGAGTTCTTCTGACATACTCTAACTTGAGTCGGATCCCAGGCAAGCCCCGGAGCATTATAAGCCTCCTATCTTTAAAGCAATTAATTATATATATGTTATAAGTATTGTTGCATTAAGTGATAGGAGTTGGTTGAAAACCTTGCTGCATTATATCATTCCTTGTCCAGATATATGAATCCCTGAATCCTACATAGACTAGGATCGAGTAGATGCTTAGCCCTGCTTTAAGCGGTAGAAGTCAGGTGATTTCCTGTCACCTGCGAGATGTAGGGATATTCATATATGGCACGGTTGGCTATATTTGCTATCGTGGAAAGGAACCATGTGTTAATAAAATGAAATGAGACCGGGCGGGATGATGATAGTGAAGCGACAAGGCATGGAGGTCTTGGGTGTGAATCTATCCCCGTCTGAGTCGTTTAAGGACCGATTCGCTGTATGTCCTTGAGTCATGTTGAACGCAGTCTAACACTTAGTTGGCCGGATAAGTCGTTCCGACCGCGAAGCCGAGTAATGTGATTCAGGCCGGGAATCGAATGGTAGGTTGCTTCTTGGAGGAGAGAAAGGATGTGCTTGGGGACATTGGCGTGAGACCAAGGGGGGTTAGAGTCCCTATCACCTGGCAGAGTGTCGCCCTTGGGGTCGCGACATCATTCGGACCCGCGATTCCTGAATCATATGAAAAGGTGGCTTGTGCGACCCTGGCAGGGGCCTGCGCGGTGAGTGTTAGAAATACCCCTCCAGCTGGATAGGAATTCGATTCGAATCGCCGTCGCTCCCGGTTAGTGAGCACTTGACTTGAGCAGCGGCAACGTAGATTCCATTAAATTGAACGGATGGTTAATTGGATCACGATGGAAAGGTTGTCTCAATTTATACCTGCTATGGTTAATATTATTTGCTCCTAATAAAGTGAGTGCTCTAGTACAGGTTCTAATATAGATGATAGGTTAATGATAATTAACTTGATGCTTAAGCATTAATGATTAATCATCTATATTAAGCTTTTATGCAAAATGTTGTCAAGCTAGCCCCACTTTATATCAGCCTTGCATAATCCTTGGTGTCACCTTATTTCTGGTTTCTGACGGGTAAGTCTAGCTGAGTACCTTCTCGTACTCAGGGTTTTATCCCCACTTGTTGCAGGTTGTGATGTATCATGGCGGCTGCAAGAGTTGGTTGACTCCTACCGTAGTGGCGGAGTGTGATCACGGGCATGATCCTTCTTATATACCTTATCCCTAATGCTTTTGTTGGAAGTCGACCGTGGTACTGGCATGTATTTTAAATAAGATTAATGTTAGTTTCAAATTACTTTGCTTCTGCTACTTTTGAACTTAAGTTGTAATAACTATGTTGAACTCCGATGTATATTCAATTACTTGTGAAATGGTTGTAACATGTGACTTGTTACGTTGAATCACTACGATCTTGGCTTGTATGTTGGTTGGTTTGAAATCCCTCGTGATTTCATTGGACTACCGGAGTTATATGGGCTCAAGTGCGAGAATTTGATCATTTCGGTGATTGTTTTTGTACTTGTGCTCTTATAATTTGGACGGTTCTGTTACAATATCTGCTCAGAGAAAGAATTCTGGTATAGCCTACATCAAGGAAAAAGTTAGATCAGGTCAACGGATAGATTTCAGTATTGATGATACAAATGTGTTGTGGTTCAAGAACCGACTAGTGGTCCCAAAGTTTCCGGAGTTACGTCAGCTTATTCTTGATGAAGCACATAACACAAGGTTTTCTATTCATCCAGGGAGTAATAAGATGTATCAGGATTTGAAACAGAGATTCTGGTGGACCAAAATAAAAATTGAGATTGCCAGGTATGTTGCCAGATGTGACACATGCCGAAGAGTGAAGGTTGTACGTCTGAAGCTGGCATGGAGGTTACGACCATTGCCTATCCCATCTTGGAAGTGGGATGATATTGGCATGGATTTTATTACTGGTTTACCCACAACATCAAGAGGGTTTGATTCAATCTGGGTCATTATAGATCGACTTACCAAGTTAGCACATTTCCTTCCAGTAAAAATAAAATATTCTACAATGAAGCTTGCAAAGATATATCTTGAACGAATACTGAGTCTACATGGGGTACCAAAGACTATTATTTCTGATAGAGGTCCACAGTTTGTCTCCAAATTCTAGATGGAGTTACATAAGTCATTAGGTACCAAAGTTATACATAGCTCAGCTTATCATCCTCAGACTTTAGGATAGACTGAAAGAGTGAATCAAATTCTTGAAGATATGTTAAGATCTTGTGCTCTCACTTATCAAGACCAATGGGATGAATGTTTACCGTTAGCAGAATTCTCCTATAATAACATCTATCAAGAAAGTATCAAAATGGCACCGTTTGAAGCATTGTATGGTCGTAGATGCAGAACTCCGTTGAATTGGTCAGAACTAGGAGAAAGATGGCTTTATGGAGTTGATCTGGTGAAAGAAACTAAAGAAAAAGTCAGGCAGATTCAGAATAATTTGAAAGTGGCTCAATCCCGACAAAAGAGTTATGCTGACAAAAGGCGTAGACCCTTGATGTTTAAAGTGGGAGATTATGTTTATTTGAAAGTGTCACCCATGAAAGGAGTTAACCGATTTGGAGTCAAGGGCAAGCTTGCACCATGTTATATTGGACCATTTCAAATTATTGAAAGATGTGGAAAGGTAGCATATAGATTAGAGTTGCCTGAGCAATTGTCAGTCGTGCACAATGTGTTTCATGTGTCGCAAGTGAAGAAATGTCTTCAAGTGCCTGATCAAGTTATTGATGTTGAAGGAGTTGAACTTGAACCTGATTTGACTTATTCTGAATATCCTGTCCGAGTTCTAGACCGGAAAGATCGTGTTACTCGAAGTAGAACAATTAAGTGGTACAAGATACAATAAGATCAACATTCAGAAGAAGAAGCCACGTGGGAATCTGAAGATTACTTGTTGGAGAATTTCCCCGAGTTCTTTGCTTCTATCTAGGTTGCAATTTCTTCTTTAAATTGTAACCTATCCTTTTTAATTTTTTGTAATGTAGAAAACCCCCTACCTATTTTGTAAGCAAGTCTTGGACGTGTTTGTTTGACACGTTTCCTTTTCCATTACTTAACCCAAGGCTTTAAATCTTGGGACAAGATTTCCTTAAGGGGGAAGGGTTGTAACACCTCGGGTGTTATAGTGGCTAATTAACCTGCCATGTCATCATATTGCACCGCAAAGCATCCATGTTTAGGTCAACCATGTTATGCATTAACTAAAATGAGTTTATTTTTTTAGGTTGAATGTGCTTCTCAGTGGTGTGATTTGAACCGAAAACCCTAATTTCGAATGTCACCGCAAATACTTAGTTTATGCCCTGCGTAATTTGAGGTGTGTGACTGTGTTACACACTAGTGCCCAGTGTAGGGTAGGAACTCAAGCACAACACGTAAAATGAAGCTCCAAGTTTGAGTTTGAATTGCAATCCAAAACTTGTCGCGAGTTTTTCCGATTCAAATTAGAATTCAAATTTGGGGGATTATTAAAAAGAGTTTAAAAAGTTAAATTGGTCAACCAACAGTGGCATTTGGTCAACTATGTGATACTTGACCCAATGATACCCTTGGGTGATGGTTTGATCATTAAGTAATCACCAATTAAAGTAGCAACAAGTTTCAATTTGAAATTCTTCCGAAAACCCTAAAATCCAAAACCCTCTTTTACCCCTTTTGAAATAATTCAAAATCTAAGCAAAATTTGGGAAAAAGTTTAAAACCAAGTTTGTAGATCTTTTCAAGGGCTACGACTTTGGTGTTTTGAGTTTTTAAAGTTTTAGTGTAAAATGTGAAGCAATTTTAAAAAGAAGCAAATTTCAAATTTGACCCCTTTCCATCCCCAAACTCAAATTTCAAAATTGAGGCAGAATTTGAAAGTTTGAATAGCAAAGTTGTAGGTCTTGGCTAGATGTACAACTTTGGTATTTTGAGTTTTTGAAGTTTCAATACAAAATCTAAAGTAATTTGTAAATTACCAAATTTCCAAAAAGTGTCCCCTTTTGATTTTAAATTCAAATTTCAAAATTCAGTTTGAATTTCAAAAAGTGTTCAATACAAAACTTGTAGAGCTTGAAATTCTGAAGATTTCATACTTTGGAAGTTTTCAAGTTGCTACGTGATTTTGGGAGTAATTTGACAAAAACAGTTTGAATTTAAAAAAATTGGGGGAAGAGCTACAGTGCTCCGGCGAATCACGGACGGGCAGCACGCGGCATGGGCGCCGGTGAGCCGCCAGGCTGCTTCCAGGCCGTTCTCGCGAGCGCTTGGTTGCCACCTCGATCGCGCGCGCCTTCTAGCACACCAGACAGGTCAGAGACCCCTTTATAAGGCCAAGCAAGCCGTCGTTTTTCTTCTTCTCCTCTCTCTGTTTCACCGCCGCCGCTTAGCTCCGCCGCTCGCCGCTGCCGCCGTTGAGCCGCCACCAGCCACGCAAACCGCATCATCACGTTCGCCTCGCCCTCGCGCATCTCTTGGTCCGCCTGAACTAGCCCTTTGTCCGCCCAAATCGCCGCACCACCGTTTCCTTCTCCAGCATCGGCGATTGAGCATCACCGAGCCGCCGCACGTGGCCAGCACTCTCCACCGCCTCCCAGCGCCTCCTAGTGGCTTTGTTGCAATCGTTGTGAGCTCCTGTTGCTTATCGCGCTTTCAATTTAGACGCTACCGTCGTGGATCGCCGGGACGCCGTGAGCCGCGAGCACCGTGCCGCCATGGCCGGTGAGGTGTTACCTCTAGGGCGTTTGTGGTCACGTGAGTGGTCTGGTGAGGTTCGCGGTGAGGAGTAGATCGTGTTAGACCGGTTGGTTCAGCGACCGACGTCGTGATCGCCGGCCGGCCACCGTGCCATCGTCGCGGGGGAGAAGGCGAGAGCGGAGGAGGGAGATGACAGGCGGGGCCGAGATGTCAGTGAGAGAGAGAGAGAGCAGGCGAGCGCGTGGGCGGGTGGGCCGCGCGGTTGGGCCGAGCCAGAGGTGAAGAGGGAAGCGGCCCAATCGGCGATTTTGTTTTTCTTTTTCAAAAATGTGAATAGTATTAGCATTTGTTTATTTCACTAGAATTTTTGTAGAGCTCCAAAAATAGTGAAAAAATTTTAGTAAGCTTTTCAAGGTGTAAACTAATTAGGAAAAATATTAAATGCCAATTTTGATTACTTTTTGTAAGTTATTTAATTAGCTCAATTAAATATTAAATGCAAATTCCAGGAATTATAGTAATTAAAATATTAATCAAAAAATCATGAAATTTGTTGTAACGCTGTTTTAGGCGATGATTAATCTATAGAAAAAGTTTAAGCTCAATTAGATGAAGTTTGATTTATTATTAATTATGCCCTAATTAATTAAGTATTTAAATAAATGATAAATTTATAACTTTATGTGTTGTGTGTCCTTTTGATTGAGTGATGACCTTGGGTCACTAATTTCTTGGTGATCTTTGGTGCCTTAATTACTTGTTTGAGCTCGTTAGTAACGTGTTCACTAAGAAATGTTAGTGTTGCTTAAGTTATCGCTATTAGTTAGTAGGTTTTACTGTTTTGCGACTGTACCGCGAAGGAATGTTGTACTCAAGTTGTTAACCGTGGCATTTCATCATCAAGCATCATGTTTATCACCGCATCATGTTGAGACATGTTATGTGCTCGTGTAGTTTCCGCTTTCGAAGAAGTCGACGTTGGCGAGCAAGTCTCCGGAGAAGAGCTATCTTCGGTGGGTTCCGGACCGGAAGTCAGAGTTTTTGAGCCCGAGCCAGTCGTCTCGTTTGAGCAAGGCAAGCCCCGGTGCATTTAAACCCTACCTTGAGTTTTACCAATCTTTATTATTTATATTATTGTTTACTGCATTAAGTAATTAGGAGTTGAGTGATAACCTAATTGCTGCATTGTCATCCTTGATTATTGCGATATCACCCTTGATACATGTTTTACTGAAAAGGCATAGTATGCTTCGCTATGCTTAATGAGTTAGGCTTTTGAATGAAATATTTGTGTGGCCATGATGGCATGTTTGAGGAATAATGAAATATGAGAATGAATTAGAAGATCGGGCGGGTGGTTTGGCCACTGCAAACTTGCATTGGGAAAGGAGTCTTAATGTAGTGTTTCCGCCTTGTCAGTTAAGGACCGTCCGTTGCAGTCTTGTTTGTGTTTCAAGACTTTGCAACTAGCCTTATGCCTTGGGTAAGCCCAAGATGTTAGTGATTCCATTTCGAGAACGTCTAACCTCGCACTGGGAGTGGAGAGATGGCGGGAGTAACGTGTACCCTCGGAGCTAGAATTGGGCCGGGTTCGAGGAGTACTGTACTCTCGGGTGACGATAGACACGTTCTGGTTTTGGGAGATCTAAATGAGGGTTGGCATATGCAAGATTTGGTTCTACATATGTCGTGGGGTTAGAGATCCCTAACTAGGTATAATCGATTCGAATCGTCGTTGCTCCTCGGTTATGAAGACTCGATCACATGTCCTACATCGTAGTTAAGAACTGGAATTGAAAGAAAGAATAAGAAAAGAATCTGGATGAGAATTAATTTGATCTAGATTAGGATCACTTAGAATTGGTTAATGAACCATCAATGATAAAAATAAAATGTTGAAAGTAAGGACTTACTTTAGTAAGCTTTTCAGCAAAAAGAAATTTTGATTCTTGGATACTCGTACCTTGATTCCCTAAAGCAAGCATGTCTTTGGAGTCTTTTCTTTAGTCGGGTATGTCTTGTTGAGTACTCTCGTACTCAGGATTTGTTAAACCCCTTGTTGCAGGTGCGGTTAATGAACAAGTCTGATTTGAGCCTTGTTGCATGACCGTTGTGGCTGAGGAAAGTGACGACAAATAGGTTGTGTGGCCTCTGTGCAAAGCACTTCGTTTGTGTGTTTGTAATAAAGTTACTACTGATACTTCCCTACTACCGGTTTGTAATAATGCTACTTAAGGTTTGAAATTTGGAAATTGTGGTTTGTATACTTAAGTTATTGTAAGACTTCCGCTACTTTATTCTGATGGTACTTTGAATAAACTGTTGTAATATTGCAATACTCCTGTGATTGGGTCCTGTTCAGAAGATAGCATGTCTTTTAAGTTACGAGAAACATAAGTACGGTTATCAGAGATCATTATGACGATGACCGGTACATGTGGACCATCGTAATTAGGAGGTTACGTGACATCCGCCTTGTCACCTTGCCCCGTCGCATCGCCCGGTAACGCACGCGACCGAGCCTCGCTGGTCCTAGTCCTGCTGTCACCCACCCCGGTCACCGCTGCGGCAGATGGTGACGGGCGGCCGTGGGTTGCGCCCTAGGAGTACTCAGCGGGGGCCCTGTCAAGCGCGGAACATCTGCTCGACTGGCTGCTTCCGCCCGTGGACACCACGCGGCATTGGATGCCTGACCAAGCCGTGACAGTAGCTGTGTCACTGCCCCACGCTTGGATGGATCGAGCCAAGCCAAGCCAAGCCCCGCCAGGCTGTGACATCGCCGCGACGGGCGACGCCCCTACTCCGTAATGCGATGCCACCCACGAATGGCAGGAAATGGCAAACGGTAAAGAAATGGCGCTGCCAACCAACTGTATGCGCCTTGCTTCAAAAAAAAAAACCAACTGTATGCGCCTGCCTCCCATATGCGGTCCCCACGCTGCCTGCATGCATACTCCCCCTTCTAAAAAGATCGTCTTTTTTTACTCTCAGACATCTTATTTGACCATCCGTCTTATTCAAATTTTTTATATAAATATCATATATTTTCTTATGACTTATTTTATCATTAAAGATACTTTAATAATAATTTATTTATTTTATAATTTATACATAATTTTTGAATAATATAAACGGTCAAACACAGTGTCCGAAAGTAAAAAAACGTTAACGGAGGGAGCAGAGAGCAACAAAACAATGGTACGGCTGCTCACGCCCCTGCCTTTTCTTCAAACAAGGTGCATGCAGGGGCTCGCAAATGAAGCAGCGAAGGGCGAAGGCCCGCGCCTCTGCGCTCCGTCCTGAGACCCTGACCTGACTGATGCGCGGCGCGGGTGCAGGTGTTCCTGTGCTGCATGCAGACACCTGGTGCCTACTGCAAGGCCTTGTTCACTCCCCGTCCCAATCCAAAATATTTCCTCTTCCACCTATCACATCAAATTTTTCGACGCATGAATGGAGCATTAAATGTAGGTAAAAAAGATATCTAATTGCATAGTTTGTCTGTAAATGTCGGGACGAATCTTTTAAGCCTAGTTAGTCCATAATTGAATAATTTTGCCAAATAACAACGAAAGATACTACAGTAACTTTTCAGCTACTTTTCGCGAAATGAACACACCCAAGCCGATTTAACCGAACGTTGGTCTGGCTCGTGCACACACACAAAAAAAAAAGAGACAGTACAGTGCAGCCTTGGGTGCCGCGAAAACTGGCTGCCTGCTTCGTCTGCCGCGTGCAGAGGCGTGTGCCTAAATTAAGGACGAGCTTGTTTAGATACCAAATTCTAACCTAAATTCTACTATGCAAAAAGAAGATTTCTCGTCACATCAAAATATCGGCACATATATATAGTACTAAATGTAGATGAAATCAAAAACTAATTGCACAATTTTATTGTACTTTGCGAGACGAATATTTTAAGCCTAATTAATCAATGTTTACACAATTATTACTAAATAAAAACAAAATTACTACAGTGTTCAACAGTGATTCGAGCGCCCCAAATCGGGCATCTAAACGAGGCCTAAGGGGGTGTTTGGTTTGGGGTGTTAAAGTTTATCAAACACTGTAGCATTTTCGTCTTATTTGACAAAAACTTTCCAATCTTGGACTAATTAGGCTTAATAGATTCGTCTCGTAAATTACTCCTAATCTGTGTCGACATGCATGCAATTAGTCTACATTTAGTACTCCATACATTTAAGGGAACATTGATGTGATGGGAGTTAAACTTTAACAAAAACTAACCAAACACGCCCTAAAGTTGAGGTTAGTCATATCAAGTGTAACATGAAAGCTACTGTATATGCTTCCTTGCGATATTCTTTTTCTTTCGATCAAGTGCTCCCTCGGCCCCTCTGCAAAGCTATGCTGACTCTTAATGCTGACTATTGTTATCAAAAAAGAAAAAAAAAAGTTATGCTGACTACCTCTGCGTCTCGGCGCCTTTTAGGGTGTGTTTAGTTGGTGAAAAGTTTATGTAGCATTTTTCGTTGTTATTTGATAAATATTATCTAACCATGAAGTAATTAGACTCAAAAGATTCATCTCAACATTTACAGATAAACTGTGCAATTAGTTATTTTTTTATCTACATTTAATACTTCATGCATATGTCCAAATATTTGATGGATGAGTGAAAGAGGAAATATTTTAGGTTTGCATGGGAAGTGAACGCACCCTTAATTGGAACATCACTTCCTCATTTCCTTGTGAAGAAGGGCTCTCTCTCTCCACGGCTCCAGCCTCTGGCGCTCGGCACTGCATTCCCTGAGAGGCCCTGTTTGGATATTTTGAAATTTTATACACCTGTAAATGCAATACAATTGTAATTTGTTGTGCACAAGAAAACCCTTGGAATACCAATGATTTTTACCTTGGAAAATGTTGTTTGGGTAAAGAATTACCGGCGGAGCTGAGCATCATATCATGGTCGACGAAGTGAGCGAATTTGGACTAGAGCGATTGGCAGGCAAGGACTGGAGACACGAATTCGACGCCAGCGGCGCATCGTCTGGCTTCTCCCACCCTGGTGGATGAGACCGCGCTGGTGGATGCGTCGTCGGACGAGATCGCGCTGGTGGACGTGCTCCCGGACAAGCTCCGATCCGCGGGGAGACGCTGGAGCTGCAGCATGCGGCGGCGTTCCTAACCGCGCACGCCGCTGTTCCTCGACATCGTGCCCTAGTCACCAGGATCGTGGGTCGATGCGGCGATCCTCGTCCCCGGGAACGTCGTCCCAAATCACGGAACGGGAACGCGCCGGGACAGCTGCTGGAACGCCGGCGGAACTCGACCCCGCCGCCCGGCCGCGCCGCCTGTGGAACTCGACCGCGCTGCTACGGGAACTCGACGCGCCGCCAAGGGAACTCGACCACGCCGCTGCGGGAACTTGACCGCGCCACCGCACCCGGAACGGAAGGCAAAAGATGGAGCTGAATGCATATTCACTCTCTTGTCTTTAATTGTATCAGTA
Source organism: Saccharum hybrid cultivar R570 (assembly GCA_038087645.1). Taxonomy (NCBI): domain Eukaryota; kingdom Viridiplantae; phylum Streptophyta; class Magnoliopsida; order Poales; family Poaceae; genus Saccharum; species Saccharum hybrid cultivar. The sequence goes on from JAQSUU010000519.1 coordinate 1,285,288, forward strand.
TGTCAGTGAGATTTAAGTTCGGTTGATGAAATGTTAATCATGTGCTCGTGATCTTGTTCTTGCAGGACGTGAGTTGGAATCGGGAGGAGTTTATCAGGAGGAGTTCAAGTCACTGAGGAGTGAGGAGCCCATCGGTGATCAGTCTTCAGTCATGGATCATGCTGCTATTTTTTCTAGCTTTGAGTATCAGACAATTTAGTCAGTTAATTTTTTATGTTATGTACAAACTAAGAGTATGTCGTTGTGACCTGTCAGCCCAGATATTTGGTTAATTTTCATTTGAAGTATCGTTTCAAACAGTATCGATCCATACAACATGGGTTCGCGTCCCTCGTTCCTTCTCGTCGTTCCGGGAACGTCGTCCCAAATTAACTTGATCTCGATCCATGTTAATTTGGGATGTGCTGAAGCTGTATACTCGTCATTCCAAACAGTATTGAAAATCGGTGTACCACGTTTCTCGTTCCCGTTCCTCGACCCGGTCGACCCAGGAACGCGGTGACTAGGTATCGTGCCGCCGCTGGGGGAGCACTCGCCGGATGTGCTGCTGCTCATCTTGTCCAACTCCGTCGATGTGCTCACCTACGTGTCGTGGAAGCTGTCGCGGTTCACGGCCGGCCGCGTCATGAGGTCCGGCACCAACCTGTTGTACTTTTAGGATCAACTAGAGTAGTAGATCAGTGGGTAAAACTGTTCTATTTGGAATAATCCACATGGAACATTAACTGGAGAGAGAGAAATATGGAGAAGAGAAATGAAGTGGCCATACCTTCGGTCTTGGCAGATGAGGTAGATGACGGTGAAAAGCGATGACGGTGATGAGCAGTGGCGATGGCGGTGGACTTCCCGTCGCTTACAACACTCCCCTCTAGATCGGTTAGGGTTTCTGGTGGGGTGGCGGCGAACCTCGTTAGTTGAGCCTCTGCCCCCACCTCTCTTATAGTGCTGCGCGACGGGGGCCCACCAGCCAGTTCAACGGCTGGACACCCCCGATCAGGGTGGATCAAGGCCCTAACTTGGTCGTTGGACCGAGTTAGGAGGAGATCAACTAACATTCTCCCCCTTGATCTCATTTTATACTTTAACTTTAAACTTTGACTTTAATTGCTTTCACTTTTATTTGTTCCATCACAAATTAGTGTATAGAGCATGCCTCATCGTCACGGTCAGTCGCCGATAGATTTAACAGCTACAATACACATATCTGATCTGAAACAGATTCTTTAACTTTGGGCCCTTTATTGTCCGGAAATCATAGGCTGTACCATAAACCCATGTCGACTGTGTGTTCTCTGAACACACTTAGTGGTAAGCCTTTGGTAAGCGGATCCGAAAGCACTTGCTTGTTACTTTTACGTTCAATACTTTTAGTATGATTCCGGACTTTCTCCTTTACAACGTATAACTTTAATGTCAATGTATTTGGCAGCACACTTGACTCGTTGTCATAAGAGTAAATTACTTAGATGATTATTGCTGTTGACAACCATTATCAATTTCAGGTAAAGTTCTTTAACCATTTTGCCTGTCCCGCGGCCTCATATCATGCTATACTGTAACTTTGCATCACTGATGATACTAAAACTGTTTCTTTGGAGCTTTTTCACAATAAAACTCCAACTGCGAGTGTTAGCTACTATGTGGGTTTCACTAAACATCCCGCTAAAATTTAACATTTATACCCACAACTACTTGAGAGTACTTGTTCTTTCTTTCTTAGCATGAGGCCGACATTCTTAACTCCATTCCAGTGATCTATATCTGGACTAGACTTTTGCCAAAACAACCCAGATACGTGAACTGTGTCAGGGTAAGGTCTTATCTTTATACTCATTAAGCTTCCAACAGCTGAAGCGTATAGGACGTTCATCTATGACAATCTCACATTGCTTTTTGGAACACTAAAGTTCTCAAAACTATTACCCTTGACCATGAGAACAGGTATAGGTTTATCCGCATAGGTACATTATTTCTTTAGAAACTTTTCTTAACATGCCTATGCAATAGTTCTAATACCCCTTTTCTTCTATCTTGGTGAGTTTCAATCCTTATAACGAGAGACATTTCACTGAGAACTTTCTTATTGAACCTTGAGGACAAGAGTTTCTTCTTCTCATGCAGTAGATTGACATCACTACTAACAAGTAAGATGTCATCCACATATACATAATTAGAAAATAAATTTCCTATTCTATAACTTTGTACAAATGCAATTGTCCTCTCATTCTCTTTAACCCAAAATTTTCAATTGACTCTTCAACTTTAAATGTCATTGTCTAGAGATTTACTCTAGTCCATAAGAGATTCCTACAGGTGGCATCCCTTACGTTCTTTTCTTTCCATGACAAAACCTCTAGGTTGTGCCACGTAATCATTTCATACAAATTCCGTTTGGGAAATATCGTCTTTACTTTCATCTGATGTAACTCAGATCATAATGTGCCACTAGCACTCATTGTAATCTATTCATTCGGTTTGCGCAAAACTTTTGATTCAAGTAGCGCTCTACATCTTTACATATTCCCTTTGGAGTCACATTTTGTCTTGTAGACCCATTATAGCCTACTGTTTTGGCTCCTTAGGAATTTATTCTGAATCCTAAAATATTATTGGTATCATCAATTTCATTTTATCTTTCTTTGCTTCTTGCCACTTAGACGAGTGAACGTCGTCTCTCATGGCTTCTTCAAATGAGGTGGGATTACCCTCCATTTGAATTTCACTAACATAGACTTTATAGTCATTAGAAATATCTAATTTTCTTATTCTTTGAGACTTTCTAGAGCCTTAGCTACTAGCATTTTTTTGATCTTTATTGCCAAAAGACAATTGATTCTACAAGGTCCTGTGTAACAAGATTCTTGTTTATATTATTCATCCTCCTTGTGGAGTTAGGTCTCTTTGTACCATGCTCCCCCAGATTGTCCCATCTTTACACTTTCTTATTTTGGGTTTAATCTGCTAAAACTCATATGGCGCGTTTAGCACCGTCTTAATAACTCTGAATGCGTCCAGTATGAATACTGACCGACTATGCTATCTTTATATTGGAACTGTAAAAGGTCCATAAATTTAGCTATTTCTTTACTTTAGGGGTATCATTATTATGACTGTCTTACTCCCCCGACGATCACATTCATCTTTTATAGATCACTCTTGCCTTCAATGCATAGTATACATCGCATTATCTGAAGTATGGGGAAGTATCTTCCTTAATTATCTTTCTTAATTGATCTCATATTTCTCCCCCTCGAAATGTGGTACGAACTTTTCTACCACAATTTCGAAAACTATTCAGAACTCTTGTGAATGAGGAAACTTTGATTACTTACTTCACCCACATGATTACATCATGCAAATGAAATTATTTCTTAATTCGTGTGGGAGTACTTTTCCCCATTTCACTTCAAGAACTCAACAGAGTCTTTTATCATTAATACTTTCGCAAGTCACACTTGCATGTCATTTTTATCTCGAGGTTCGTCTGTAACTTTATGTTCTCCTTAAACTCATTGAGTGCTTAATTACTATGACACAATAGAAGAGCACTGTCAAGCACATGAGTCATCACAACTTTCTCCCGCCATGCAGGATAAATACTATGTCAAATTTCTCCCGCCATGCAGGATTGATTAACATAAGTACTATGCCAACTTTACCCCGCCATGCGGGTATTTTCTCAAACTTTTCCCGTCATGCGGGTACTATCACAAACTTTTTCCCGTCATGCGAGATAATTTTCTTGAAGGGACATAAATGTCAATATTGGCTCATATTCAATCATTAAATTTAAAAAAAACAAAAAACTCTTTAACACACATGCTTAATCCGACGTTGGTCAAATTAAACATGCATGTCACTTATTACATTTCATATCATGATGATAAAAACTAAAAACTAATAATAATTATTATTATTATTTTAAAGAGTACATAAAAGGCATCTCTTAAACTAAGCTCTTATTATTCTATTTCTTTTCTTAGATCAATATCCTAGAATTCTTTTATGTTGAAGCCATTCTTTAAAGAGAACGCAATCCCTTATACAATGACCTTTCTACAAAAATTTGCACTTTTCATCTTCTGAGTCACAAGTACCCAGCTCATTTCCTTTTCACCCTTCAAGAATAAAGGCATAAAGTTCTTTGTCTAAAAACATTAATCAATAATCATCAATAATGCTCATTAAATTTTTAAAAACTTTATGTTCTATTCTATATCACCGTTGGGCAGAAATAGAATAAAACAACCTTCTTCAACATTAATTCCACATCACCGTTGGGCATAAATAGAATTAACATATGAAAACTCAATTATCTTATAACTCTCTTCAAAATTAACCTGTTGATTCAAATTTAATTATGAAGATCATCATTATCATTGCAGCGGAAACAAGAAAATACATTACATTTTGCTCACTCTGGAGCATCTTTTGTTTCTTATCCATTCTCTAAAAATTGGTCACTTTGATGCAAAATTTATCAGAGATTTAAACTTTAAACATAAAACTCATAGAATTATAATATTGTTATTATCAACGTTGGTCAGAAAATAACAATATCATAATTAACTTTAACCATGAAACAACTATTCCTCCAATTAAAATTTTCCCAACCGTTCCAATTTTAATTGGAGGATTAACCTTTTATCATTACTGAATAACTATAATCACACTAATTCTATAATTGTTCTTGATCAGAAGCATATCTTTTACTTATCTCCTCTCTAGACAATTTATCCCGTTGGTTCAAAATTGAATAGAGATTCAAAATCATCCGAAATTGCTTCTGAAAAAGGAATAAAACAAAAAACCCATAACTTTTCTTTTATTCGGCCTGGGAGCCTGCTTGACCCGAAGGCGTGCTGAGCGGCCCAATCGTGCGCATGCATTGCTCTCTGGCCCAGCTCGTGAAAAAAACAGTCGTAGCCCAGCTGCTCCCGCACCACCTGCGCGGCCTAGACTACGAAAACAGCCCTGCTCCTCCCTTAGCGGCCCACGGCCACTCCCGCGGCCCGCCCTGCGTAGCGCGCGCACTCGCTCCCCCGCGCCCAGGCCGCAACCTGGGCCTGGGCCGGGAAAGCTGAGCCCCGCCTGGGCCAAAAGCCAGTCCGGCTGCTTTGCACCGTCCGATCGAGATCGACGGTCACCCTTCAATTTCGCTGGAACAAAACCGGGAGTCGTCGTCACCTTGAACCCTAGTTCCTCATTTCTCTTCCTTTCTAGCCGCACGCAGAGGGACCGGCTCTGGAGATGGCACCGCCGCCGGCGCCGGTGAGGAGAAAAGGGCGCCGCCGGTCCAGCCGACTCCCTATCTCGCTCCTCCCTTTCTCTTTCTCAGCTTTTCTCCACGCGCCATAGGGAGTAGCAGCAGTAGCCGCCGGCGAACCGTACGACTACAACACGAGCACCCGACAGAGGGGATGGTGGCGCCACTGCAGTCCCCCTTGCCGGCGCACGCGTGCGGTCGGAGCCGCACGCGGCGCTGTCGAGTGGCACTGCGGTGGTGCCCTTTGCCCGAGATGAAGACCGCACGGTGGCGAGCCCTCGAAGCCCTCTCTGCTCGGGTTGACTTCCTGCTCGGCGTCCATGCGACGTCCGGCGGTGGTGAGGTAGAAACCTCCTTGCTCTTCTTCCCCCTTTTTCTAGGGTTAGGGTTAGATGTTCTACTATCTCTGTCCGGATCGAGATCTGTCATATTCTTTTCTTTTCTGTGATTATTCTTTCTCGATCCGATTCAAAACGGATCGACATCTTTGATTGATGTTCTTTTCTACCCCATAATCTAGATCTACGCGTTAGAAACAACCTTGCTCTGGTACCAATGTTGTACTTTTAGGATCAACTAGAGTAGTAGATCAGTGGGGAAAACTGTTCTATTTGGAATAATCCACATGGAACATTAACTGGAGAGAGAGAGAGAGAGAAAGATGGAGAAGAGAAATGAAGTGGCCATACCTTCGGTCTTGGCAGATGAGGTAGAGGACGGTGAAAAGCGATGACGGTGATGAGCAGTGGCGACGGCGGTGGACTTCCCGTCGCTTACAACACTCCCCTCTAGATCGGTTAGGGTTTCTGGTGGGGTGGCGGCGAACCTCGTTAGTTGAGCCTCTGCCCCCACCTCTCTTATAGTGCTGCGCGACGGGGGCCCACCAGCCAGTTCAACGGCTGGACACCCCCGATCAGGGTGGATCAAGGCCCTGACTTGGTCGTTGGACCGAGTCAAAAGGAGATCAACTAACACAACCTCGACTCATCGAGGCTTCGGTTCCTCCTCGCCGAGCACCTCGACGTCAACGCCCAGCGGCCTAGGAGGCCAGGACGCATCTACTACTTCTCGGCGCAACGCCACTACCGCGGATTCGCACGCCTGTCACCGGAAATTTGCTCGCCGTCTTCGTGGATTCACACTTTGTCGTAATTGATTCGCTCCCCGTCGCCATAGATGGGATCTCCGCGTCGTCGCTGCTCAATGACTACCGATGACTCACGAGCGAAGGACTGCCCGATACCTGTCGTATTTGTTTCCAGGCATTGGCAGGCGATTTTTTTCGGTTGTTTTGCCCCAAAACAGGTGTAATATTAGTAGCCTCACTGGTCATTCAAACAGCAAATTCGCGTTTCAGATGAAAAAAATACCTGGACTTGTAATTTACCAGGGTTTTGGACTGATCACCAGTCTTCCAAACAGGTCCTAAGGAAAAATTACATCTCACAAGACTGTATCTATTGTATCTACTCTTTTGTTTCTTTCTTTAGCATAAATGAACAACTATAATCACCATAAGAGTACAGAATATATAATGGTACAATTTAAGATTGATTAATATTACAAATTGCTTATAATTGTTTTTATGATTTTTTGAAGGCACAGGGTCTTATTCGGATTGGATGGTATAGAAAAAAATCAGGTAAGAAATTATATCCGGAGAAATTACACATGCTAGCTTTTGAGATCCTCATTAATTTTTAAATCCTCTCGCGATGGTGGTTGAAAGAAATCAAAAGGATCGGGGTGCCCAACCCTCTAATTTTTCTGATGCCCTGACCGGGCCTATTTGGAACGAAGGATTGCAAAACAAAAGAGTTACTGCAGTCGGTGTTCACGCAAAACAAAAGAGTTACTGCAAAACAAAAAGCGACCACACGAGTTTCCACCGGTACACGCACTGGTACCGTAGTCGGTATTCCTGAACCATTGTAGCTCACAATTAATACGCTTTCGCTCGTTGGACATTCGTCGGAGAATTCTAACCTCTCCAGATCCCTGGTTATTATAACCATTCTCTGATCTCGGTTATAATATCGACAATGTGAAATGAGTTACTGCAGTTGTGCCCTATAATGGTACCATGATCAGTGACAATGGTACAGCAAGTATCCTGGAAATCCCTATGGTTGATCACTATACAGGAATACGGGGTATTTGCTATAGCAAGGTCTATGACCATGATTCATTATAGTCCGCAGTTGATGTGCTTTCGATTATCTTAGAATTTCTTTTTGGAATAATCCATGTCCTCTGAATTTCTCTAAATACCTTGTTAATTACAACCATTATTATGAAATCGGTTGTAATTCTTGAATCAATCCTTGTTGCTTTGTGAACATTTCACAAGATCGTGTGTTTGACACATTTCCTTTTCCATTAATTGACCCATGGGTTTTAATACTCTAAAAATCTCGGGACGAGATTTCTTTAAGGGGGATAGAGTAACATCCCAAATGTTAAGAAATAGTTAAAATGTGATAATGATGCATCATCAAGCATAAGTATCAAGTATTATGCCATAAATGCATTCATATTGCAATAATAGATATCATATGTTGCATATGTAATGTTGCCATATGAAATGTTTCATATGTTTCTTTGTCATGATCACATATTGCAAATCTGGTATTTTAGTTAATTCCATAAAATGATGGCATGTTGATACATTAGGTTTTTTTATAAATTTATATATGAGAATTGGCTTAAGCAAATAAAGTTTTGTTTAAATAAAAGTAGTAGTGTTAAATGTGCTTTATAATATGGGATCAAAGAGTGATAATATTTTGTAACTCAAACATGTTTAAAATGGAGCTTCAAGTTTGAGTTTAAATTTGGAATCCAAAACTTGTCGCAAGTTTTCTGATTCGAATTTGAATTCAAATTTGGGGAATTATTAAAAGATTTTCAAAGGTCAACTTGGTCAACCAAGAGTGGCATTTGGTCAAACATGTGATTCTTGACTCAATGATGCCCTTGGGTGATGGTTTGATCACTAATTAATCACCAATTAATATTGCAACAAGTTTCAATTGGAAAGCTTTCCGAAAACCCTAAGATGCAAAACCCTGATTTTACCCTTTTTTGAATAAATCAAAATCTAAGAAAAATTTGGAAAAAGGTTTAAAACCAAGTTTGTAGATCTTTTCTAGGGCTACAAGTTTGGTGTTTTGAGTTTTCAAAGTTTCTGTGTAAAATTTGGAGTAATTTTGAAAAGATTTAAATCTCAAATTTGACCTCTTTTCATCTCCCCAATCCAATTTCAAAATGGAGGCATAATTTGAAAATGTTTTGTATAGCAAAGTTGTAGATCTTACCTAGATGTAAAACTTTGGTATTTTGAGTTTTTGAAGTTTCAATATAAAATTCAAAGTAATTTTGAATTTACAATTTTTCAGAAAATGTCCCCTTTTAAATTTAAATTCAAATTTCAAAATATAGGCCGAATTTGAAAATGTTTATATTGAGAAAGTTGTAGAAATTTGAAAAATTAGCAACTTTTGTATTTACAGATTTTCAACTTCTATAGAAATATTGAGAGTAATTTGGAAATTTCGGTCAGTGGCATTTTTGTAATTAATTCAAATCGATCTCCAACCGCAAGACGCCACCTCCTGCTTGCCGCCGGTGTCCTCCCGGTTGCTTCCAGGCGCGCCCAACGCCATCTCCTACTTCGCGGTGACAGCGCTCGCAGCTGCTAGCTCTCGTCCAGGAGCTTCACCGTGACGTCAAGAGCCTGAGTCGGACGTCGTTTTTTTCTTCTCCTTCTCTACTATCGATCACCTCTCGCCGCCGGCCGATTTCACTGTACCCATCGCGCCATCGCGCAATTGCCTGCATATAAAGCTTCGCCAAGTCCACGCGCACCCTCCACGTTGGCTCGAATCGGCTATCTTCGTCCAGAGTAGTCGCGCGTCGCTTTCTTCTTGACGGCCGGCCACAGCTCCGCCGTAGCCGCCCTCCACGTCGGCAGCTCCATCCGCCGCCTCTCCGCTTCAACCAAGCGCTCCAGCAGGTCTGTGGCACGCCCCTGGTGCTCCCCGACCTCTCTAATCCATCTTTTCTGCGTCACCGTGGCCAGCGCACCACCACCGCACCACCGTGTCCGCCATGGACGGTGGCAGGCCGTAGCACCACCTCAATCCACTCTGTTTTCACCTTGGTCGGGTTCAGGAGATCGAGGCATGTGTGTAGACGGTGGTTTCGTCATCGAAGTCGTCCCAGGGGGGCTCACCGACGCTGGGCAACGCCACCGTCCCGGCGGCCGGTTGCAGCCAGGGCGGTGAGCCAAGAGGGTCGGCCCAAATTGGGTTGGGTCAACCGGGGGGGAGAAAAGGAGGAGAAGGGAAGGGGGGCTGGGAAGAGCGGCTGGGCCACGCGGTACAGCTGGGCCGAGTGGGTCGAGTGAGGGGAAGAAGAGGGTAGCCGGCCTGTTACGACAGTTTTCGTTTTTCTTTTTTTCTGAAAATGCCAAATAGTAATGAGTTTTGTTTATTTTGTTGTGAATTTTGTAGAGTTCCAAAAATGATAAAATTTTTGTGTAGCCTCCCAGTGATGTGTACTATTTAGAAAAAAAATATGAAATGCCAATTTTGATTACTTTTTGTAAGTGATTTAATTAGCTTAATTCATTATTAAATGCAACTTCTGTGAATTTTAGTAAATGAAATAAAAGTCCAAAAATCATGAAATTAATTTTGGGTACTGTTTTAGGGTAATATTAATCTTTAGAAAAAAGTTTGGGCTTAATTGGATAAAAATTTATTTTATTCTTAATTGATGTCTTAATTAATTAATTAATTAATTAATTAAACATGTGTTTAACTTGATAATTTAGGATTTATGTGACTTTGAGATTTCTTGTTGACCTTGGATCATTAATATGTGATGATCCATGGCATCTTATTGAATTGTTTGAGCTCACGATTAACTTGTTAACTATGATTTGTTAATGATAATTAATGTGTTTAACATAGATCATTAATGGTTAATGATTTCTTGTGTAAGTAATTAGTGGTCTTGTGATAGACTTACTTGCTTATTAGATGCAACCTCTTGGGTAAAAAGTAAAGTTAAGTAGTTTTCTTAACAACATCTTAATGTGATTGAAGTTGTTTAATAGTTCTGTTGGATTGCAACTGCACCGCGAAGGAAAGTTGTACTCAAGTAAATAACTAATGTTTATCCTTTCTAAATGTCTCTTGTATGCTATGCCTTATTCATCATCATGCAGCACACATCATGGCATACATTTCATCATGCTAAGCAGGGCATCATTTATATACGTGTAGTGCATACGAGAGTGTTTTGGATCGTGTCAATCAAGCTTCGGAGAAGGTGATCCACCCGTGGTGTTGGTGTTAAACTTGACTTCTACGAGAACTAACCACCGCTGCAACGAAGGCAAGCCCCGGACATACAACCACTCTTCTATTTTTAAATGCTTTATTACACCTTGAGTCTAGTGTAATGTGCATTATGTTAGTAGGAGTTGGTTGATACCGTTGTTGCATGATTACCTTGATCTACATTTATATCCCGATGATATCCCACTAAAATGTGTAAGTCGATCTCTTATGCTTAGTAATGCTTAGACTTCGGTAGAAGTTGAATGGTGGTTTCATCATTCGCGAGAAACAGGTTTACCTTTGCTTCTCCTGACCTAATGACGGGTCGTGAGAGCATATAAATATAAATATGGTAATATTAAGCTGAGACCGGACGAGTAACTTGCATTGGAAAAGGAGTCTCAATATAGTGTTTCCGCCTGTGTCGATTAAGGACCGTACCGTTGATTAAATTGTGTGCGTCGAGACTTTGCAACTGGCCACATGCTCCGGTAAGCCTAAGACCTCGGTAATGCCAACATGTGAACGGCCAACCGTGCACTAGGAGTGGAGAGATGGCGAAAGTAGTGTGTACCCTCGTAGCCAAGGGCTAGATTGGAGGTGTACTATACTCTCGGGTGGCGCTAGACCCGGTCGTGTTTTGGAGGATCCGAGTGAAGGTTGATATCTGTAGGTTAAAGTCCTACATGTGTCGTGTGGTTAGGAATCCCCAGCTAGATATTATCGATTCGAATCGTTGCTGCTCCTCGGTTATGGAGACTCTATTCTCTGTTCATCATCGTAGTTAACAATGATACATGGTGATTATGGAAATGAGGCAAAGAGATAAATATGAGATGTGATGCTTAATACAACTGATTAAGATGGAATAGGTGTAAATCTATCTATGATAAGCTTCACTAAAATTGATGCTAAAACTTGACTAAAACATTGAAAGTAAGGATCCACTTGTAGTAAGCTTTTCTGCAAAACTCCTCTTTTCTAGCTCTACTACTTCTCTTAAAACCAACATACCCTTGGAGTCTTTTCTTTTCGTCGGGTAAGTCTTGCGGAGTACAATTGAGTACTTAGGGTTTGTTAACCCCTGTTGCAGGTGCTGACTAGTGCTGCTAGTCAGGTTATGTCGGTGGGTTCGATATGATCTGGTTATCTTCTCCAAACTTAAGTGCTCTACCCAGGTTATCTTCTATGGTTCTAATCGACTTCCGCAATTAAAGTTAAGTTATAAAAGTAACTTATGTTTATATGTATAATACCATTTTAAATTCTTTCACACTCTGATGTAAAGTTTTGTAACAAATGTTGTAATGTTGTAGTTACTCTTTTGTTGATCTTGTGTGAGTTGTAAAATGTGGATGGTTTGGGTTTTCTGAGGACACCCGACAGACTTTTTAAGTTATAGGGAACACATGCATAGCCGTCAGAGGTCTTCGGGACAATGATAGGGGCATGTGGGCCATATAATTTAGGAGGTTCTATCACACAGATAGGCCATTGTTTTATGGTGGTTGATGTTTTGTAATATTCTAAATCTCTTCTCTCACCGATAAAAATAGAAATCCATATTGAATACTTATAATTTCTTCTGAGTTGTAGTTCTTAGAAGTTTTTGAAATTAAACTATAGAAGGTGAGAAATGCCAACCGTAACTTGGTTCCCACATAGTCAAAAGAATGTAATTTGTGAGACTACCTATCTTAATGGACTACAGGATGAAATCAGCATTCTAAAAGTATATGAACCTTTATATACGTATAGGTAGATATCATGCCGTGTCAGCCGAAACCAACCTCAGTGTGATTCTGGGTCAGATTTCAACATTTCAAATGGAATGTTTAATACTCTCTCCGTTTCAAATTATAACACGTTATGAGTCTTTTAGATATATAGTAAAAATTATGATTCTGAAAAGGCCTGAATGTCTTATAATTTGGAACGAGGGAGTAACAGTTATGAGTGTAAATAGTACTATAACTCTAATCTTCAAGAATGCAAGTCGGCAATCTATATCTATCTCTCTTATAAAAAGCAAACCCCTTGCAAGCCATCCACATGACATACTCCACTAAGTGCCACATCATCCCTCTAATAATTGCTACAGCATCTTCCATTAAATGCAAGTATTATTTTCAATCTATCAACATACAAGGTATGCACATTATGCACATTGTACTTTTTGTTTTCCTATCCCTTTCTCCTATAATTTGGTCTAATATTCTATAAATGTTTTCTTTGAATGTTCCGTGGCAACGTGCGAGATATTCTTCTAGTATTGTAAACCTTAAAACCCGATGGCACTACTCAGGCTCAAGTTGTATATATAAATGGTAAACAGTCGGTCACCTACCATTGAGTCATCATTCTAGCTAAGGCGATCCATGAAATAGGTTAAATGACTAATTAAACAGGCTAAACAGATGATTAAACAGAAACGCAATATCAATGTATAGTGTTTAAACGGGCTAAACGGCAGTTTAAACAAACAATACAGGCAGAGTAAATATTGCTCACGTACATTCCTATAATTATCAAATAGGTGAAATTCTGCATTGGTGCTATACGTCACCCACATCCACAAATTGGTTATACTAGATGAAGCCCTTTGTATTTTGAGCACCTCCAGGTAGAATCGTAAACCCACACCCGCGGATGAGGATGGAGAATTTTATACCTACAAATAAAATTTTACACCCACACCTACATGGCTACATCAATCATGTCCAAAAGGTAGAATTGCCATCTCTACCCATCATAAACTAAAAATGTTTTCCTAGGTTCTCGATGGAAAAGAAAAAATTACTCTCCATTCAAATTATAAGATGCTGTCTTTTCCAGATACATTACTGTGACAACAGACCGAAGTCAGAAATTCTCCTCTTAATATCAGATATATAGCTATAGCTTAAGTTACTAGACTAGCATTTAACAAGTGATTATTTTCACACGAGGAATAATAATAATGTGACGTCCTGACACGCACAGACGCCAACGACGGTTTTGCTTCTCAAGAAAAGGAGTGGTGCAGATGGATTAAAGAAGGGAGACGAAAATGGAAGCTAAACAGGCATGATCCTTTTATTTAATACTCCCTCTATTCTAAATTACAAGTCATTCTGCCTTGCAGATACAGATACATACGGAGTAGCTTTTAGTATGCATCTAGGTAGATAGCTATGTATCTAGAAAAGCCAGATGAACTTATAATTTGGAACCAAGAGAGCATTAGATATAGATATAGACGTAGCTTGAAGTTCTGCCATACTAGCATTTAACAACTGATTATTTTCGCACCAGGAAGAATAATTACAAACATTACAGGGATAAAATACATGGGCTGCCATCTGAACGGCATATTCGATACAATGGACCTAACAGCATGATGCACCATGCAAAGAATAGGTCGTGCTGCCAAAACTCAAGTTTCCTCTATACCAGCATCTAACCGATATCAGCTTCCCAAACGGGAATCAAATTACTATGAAACAAAACAAAACAAAACAAAACAAAACAAAACAAAAAATATGGCCTGAAATGGCAAAGCTGTGGAGCCAAAATTTCTTGGGAAGTACGAGGATCAGCATGTTACTTTGTTGACATCAGAGGAGCCGATTTTTTTTTCACTACTCCGCACAGCAATACCTGCATCGAAGATTTTGTCAAGTTCAGAATTTGTTTTGCTTGGAGCCAGTATTTTAAAAACCGCTAGGTGCTAGACTCGATAGGTAGCCACCTAGACAGCAATAGAGGAAAGTGGAATCAGTTTTTAGTTGAGCTGGATCATAATCACTTTATCTACTTGCTTTTCTCCTCTGTTTAGACTCCCTCTCCTAGTTTCTTTTGTTTATGTGGAGTGCATTCTCTCCTGCTCTCTTGCTGGCCGTGTTGTTTTGTTCTTTTAGCCTCTCTTTGTACAGCTTTTCCCCCTTTTTTCAATTTTTATAAAAAAACTCTTACAGTGAGGGTCTCCCCTGCTGTATTCTCAGGTCAAACAAAAAAGGAGTACTTGTGTTTTTGTATTGCTACTCAACCACTACTATAGTGTTCCATGTGCATCTGAACATTCATCAGACCATTACTATCCAATTATCTATGTTAACTCAAAACAAGTACTGTACAAATTAACTACTAGTAGCTCATCTGATGGCCCATTTTTTGGAAACTTATCCATTTCAATGATAATTAATATCCAAACCTGAATGCACAGTTGGACTGATTCAACAACCAACAACTCCATAGATATATGAAGCGGTGTGCGACAAATTGCTCTATTTGTTATAGCAATGAAATACACAATCAGAATGCATTGTAAATTGCAGGTATACATCAGTGACAAGCAAAACCCTAAAATGGCCTATGAAGAAAGAAGGCAACAATCAGAAGAAATAACCAAAGCAGTACCTGCACAGAATTCACGCCGAAAACGGCAACATCTTGGAGCACTTCCCATTTAACATATTTTCCACCATTGAACATTTGTAGACATGAGTCAGTTCCTAATGTACAGTCAATCATTCACCAACTTTTGTCCCAAAGTTCTCAGCCAAGAATTCATCAAGAAGACCATAATTTGGAATAGTTTCTGAACTGAAGTTCTCAGCTGGCAACTTCCGAATGCATGCAAGAATATGCTGAACATCTTGGCACAATCTGGGTCACAAAAAACAGCATATGGTTAAAAAAGATGCAAGGAAAAAAAAAGATGTTCTAAGAAAATGAGAATGCAACAGAGTCTTAATCCCTTTGTTTTTCCTTGGTAAAAGGAATGCACAGATTAAGCAGCATACCTATTCTTTGCCTGAGGAGTACTGACTTCCAATTTTGAAAATGCTTCTGTAATATGTGAATGGAATATTTGAACCACTTGCCTGTTGCACAAGAGTAAAAACAAATCAGCAGCCTGGAGACAACTTACAATAAACAATTTTACATAAATACATCGAAAAGTAAAGGAAGACATGGATTAACTTCCAGCCAATCAATTACAATGCAGCATAAATACAACTGAATCTACAAAGATTGATTTTCATAGTAACAAAATTAGGAAATATAGAGAGATGGAAGCAATACTTATAAATTGGTTTGTCGTGTATTACTATTCCGATATTTGCTTTAAATAATTTTTTGAGCCATGTTCTAGGTATCATGAGGAAGCTGATCGACTACATGCAGGTCATGACATGCTTGAGATATTTCTACCTGAGAATCTTGCAATTCTCCAAATGGATGGAAAATATAGCACAATTAATTAGGGGAGATGGTAAGACAAGTGGAACAACGGTGATATCTTACAATTTCTGTTCTCGTGTATAAGAATTTTGATATTTTAATCATAGTAAGGTTAAGTGTTTTTCCAAGGCATATTTATTCTGCAGAAGTGGGTCACTCATAGCTGAAAGTCCCCAAATTCTCAAAGAGGGAAAAAAATATTGCCTAATGATTCCAAAGAAAGATACAATAGGTTTGCAGATGTACATACAAAAGGAAAGAAGTGGTTAGAAGTGAAAATCTTTTACCTGAATATTATTTGCACGTCAGCCTCAAGCAATGTTTGAGAAAGGATACGATGCAAATAGGTAACTTCCTGCAAATTATTTGCATACAAATCTCAGAACAATTAACTCAAGAAAGTAAACACCTAAACTTATGAAAACATATCCCTTGCTTGAGTTCTGAGGGATAAATGATGATAACGATGATCTAGTTAAAGAGACGAAAGACTGCAACTTCGTAACCATGTAACAAATAAATGACATTTAAAACAACTATTTTTCATAACTTAAATAAGCACAGATAGGAATTTGTAACTAAACTAAAACAAGATAAACACCCATTAATAATCAGGTAAACATTAGTACCTTTGTAACAGCTTTAGCAAATTGACTTGGCTGCACATCATTATCCTCTGGGCCATTCCAGCCTTCCACAATTTGGGGTAATTTTCTAAGATTTGCAAGCAACCTCTCTCTCATTATCTGGACGAGTTTGCTGTGAATTTCATCTCGATGGATCTTGTAGTCCTGTTATTTCATTAAAAAAAAACTTCTATGAAATTGCATTCATGAAAGGACAAGTAAGGGTTGCACTCAGGACTCATGAGTCACCATAACTCAAATGCCAATATAAAAATTAGAATTGCACCTGAGCTACTCTATCCAGCTCAGACATTAACAGCTGTTTGCGTGCTTCAGGTATTTTCAGGAAAAGTACCCGCCTTATATCTGCAGTTTCAAGGAAAACTTAAACAACAACAACAACAACAACAACATAGCCTTTTGTCCCAAGCAAGTTGGGGTAGGCTAACAAGGAAAACTTAAACACTGGAAGCAAATATGCCATAGACTTACTGCATTTCGCAATATATATCCCATCACCCAAGTTGGTGTGCCAACATTTTTGCAGTGTTTCAACTCTTTAATATGGAAGAGACTAAGTGATTGTACCATATGATTAATATGAAGCTATGAGCATGTGTGGTCATTTCTAAGTTTTGTATGAGACTTAGTTTTCCTTCGGCCTGTGTGTATTGTAGCTATGGAGTATGGACATTGTGAAACAGAAAGTATTTCAAAATTTTATGGAAGGGGGATCCAAAAAGAGCAAACCAATATAGTGCATGTTTGGTTCCCAGCACCAGCAATTCGGTGCAGCGAAAGCAAAACCATGACAAGCTCATGGGGTAATTTACAGTTTGGACACAATATGCTAAAATTTTAATCGGTCAGGCTGTAGACTTGTATGAAACATGGTCTTTAGAATTCCAGTAGCTAAGCATCCTGAAGCACTTCAAGAATGTAAGAAATGGTAAGTTGCAGAAGATTAAAACAATTGTTTACCTGGAATTAAAGAATGTATAAAGCTAATGATTTGACTCGCCAAAGCTAAATGCTTAGACGTAATTGATTTAAGTCCAGACACCTGAGAAGCAAAACAGAAAAAAAAAATGTAAATAAATTAGAACTATTGCAAGGAAGAAAACTGAGCTTCTAAATCAAATAAGCTTTTGAGGTTGATCAAAGCCGTAGGCACATGCACTGAAGTATTGCCTGTTCTGACAAACAAATAAAAAATGATTAAAATAGTGTCCATATAGTAACAGCTTATTTTTTGCAAATAATTATTCCATGCAGCGATGCATGTGGTTCAGTGCATGCACCCTCAGGTTGTTTAAAAATGCAGACAAACATTACTCACATCAAGTGAAAATCACAATAAACATTTGCATACAGTTGCCAATGAAATAAAGAGGCATTGTTAATAACTGAAATGGCATGCTGATGTACCTGCATGGCTCCTGCACCAAGAACAAGTTGGCAAGTCCTAGTGTTGAAAAGCTTTAATATTTCCACAACACGTTGGACCACCTCCAAAGATAGTGATGGTAAACATTTACTGATGTCAACGTATTCGGATAACATCTTCAACAGTATCAAACCACTGCAAAACCAATAAAGCATTGTTAGAGAGAAGCATGGGTTCCAAAAAAGAGAAAATTTGTTTTATATTAATGCAATAACTTAGAACAGTGAACTCTAAATATAACAAGAACAAATCAATAAAATACATATGGCTGTATCAAATACTACCATTTATTTAAACTAAATTTACGGATTCATGGCAACTGAACCATTTCATTTTAGCAGTGCAAAGTTCGTAAGTAGAGACCGAATATCAAATTATTGAAAGGTAACTATAGACGACTAACCAGTTTACCATATGATAGCCAACACCTCCATGTACAATCGTTTGCAAGGTGGACTTCAGATTCCCAGCAACATTGTTTTCAGTCTGAGAAGTGGATTCAACCTTGCTTTCACCAGTCGATGTTACTTTGCCATTATCAGCATTATTTTCAGCTGAATATGTCAGTTCTTGACTTGTAGGCCGATGATCACTGAACTTTGAGTTATCATCAGTGCTAGGCATCTCCAAGCCATTAACAGAAGAATAAGTGGATGAAAGTGAAAGAACGATTGCTTGAAACTCTTCAGGAACATCCACAGCAACCCATGTCTCTTGGTCAAGAACTGCTTTGATTTTTGTCATCTTCAAAAAAAAAAATGAAAGTTTGTAGTTTGAAAAAATAGGGGAAACACAATTTAGTTTAGCTAGTCTTAACTATCAAGCGCCTTGGATAATCCAAAACTCACATAATTTGATTAGCCAGAGAAGATGAACTTCATTAATTAAAATTTATTATTCCACCACCATTTTGATCTCAAAAGTACTCCCTTCATTCCAAATTATAAGTCGTTCTGGCTTTTTTTCCAGATACATAATAAAAGCTAGTATCTAGACATAGTGTATATCTAGATGCATAACAAAAGCTATGTACCTATAAAAGTTAGAACGACTTATAATTTGGAATGGAGGATTTCACAGTAAAGATCAACTACTGCTAATGTAAAAAAAAAGTATAAAGTTATAATCAAATTGAGCATCTGTATTGTATTCAGCTTGATGGACAACCAAGTCATCCATAACTAAGAGGGAAAGTTGGGTGCTTTCAATAATGATGGTCAATAATTAATTAATTATTTTGGAAGTTTCTAATCAAATAGGCGAAATTTTGAATAATAGGGTTTAACTTCAATGATAGAACTGCACCATTGTTTTACTGACCCGAACATTATGCTGATAATCAACAAATTGTTTCGATTGTTGCTGTAGGATTCCACGAATGTTGTAACCCAACCTGCCTCCAATCTACAAGAATAAGAGGCTAAGATAACATTATAACTTGCTTATATGCAATTAATGCGGCTGATTTTGTGTATTTATTTCAAACAAGAAGAGATGTAACCTTTTCTGTAGCAGCTATAAATTCTTCTGTTATGTTGTATATGATCAAGAATTCTTGAAGCCTTAACCTGGGATGTAAAGCAGCACGAACACCTAGTAGCTTAGCCCATCGTCCATGGGCAGCATCACAAGCCGCGAAAACTGCCTCAGTGTTTTCTCTCAAGACATCAGCCCTGCATCAAATGCAAACAGTCATGCACCTTCTTTTTGTATGGTACTGATATAGATAATTCAGATACAACAAAAAACAAAAGCTTGGGTTATTCAATGTGCTAATCTGTTATGATAACTTATCACGGACATACTGTGACATCAGAAATGAACTTAACTTGCATCTTCACATGGAATAGACAATAGAGGGCAAGTTGCAGCTTAACTTACCGAACATTCTTTATTAAATTTATAATGGAAAAATCATTTGTTTTTCCTTGGACAAATGGGATCTTGGAAGTACTCCGTGTAAGAGTATTAGAGCCCCGTGAAGAGTCATTCTCTTGGGTATCAGAAACAACTGAACCACCATGTTGTAATGTAGGATTACAAGAATCAACACTTAATGTTCCATCAAGGTTTCCCATGATCCACTCAACTATTCCTTTCACTTCAGCTGCTTGCTGTAAATGTACCTGAAATCATAAAGATGTTGAAGCCATTATTTTTTGGGGGTTTTTTTTACTAACATATGGTACCTAGTAGGGAGTTTGTATTTGATGTGCACCCATTTAATACAAAGTCACATGTCATGAAAATAATTACACAATCAGGACATAGGCTATAGAGGCCAACATAAAGATTGTTTAGCGGAACCAAGTAAGCCTCAAATTTTGCCCAGGAGCTTTGCCACAAATAGGAAAATGGAATTCTTATTAAGAGCTAATTTACCTGTACTATCCTAAAAATGGCGGATAAAAGTTGAACAAATCCTTCAGATGAAAGACTCCGCAACTTATTTGCTAAGGACTGGCCTCCAGCTGCAGTATATGTTAAAAGGTCAAAAGGCAAAGGAAGGTTAACATAAAAAATGGAAAAAACAGAAAAGACTAAGTGACTGGGTGCAAATAATACCGTCAGAATCGGTAGCTCTGTCTCCAGTTACTGAATCAGAATCTATTGGTCTGGCGGTTAAAACTGGGAGTAATTCTGCTACTGTGGCTTTGATTGAAGCTTTCATAACAGTTATAAGTGTATCCCGGTAAATTCTAAGAACTGCAGGAAGTTTGTCCTGAAAATTTAAAAACAAATCACCATATCATTATTGCTTCCACATACATAAATATTAAGGTAGTGTTTGGTTCTAGGGTGGGACTGGGATGAAGTGGGATACCGCTTGGGACACTCGTCCCGGAGAGGAATATTCCTCTAGATTCAAGGGTACTCCCTTCGTTCAAAAGAGAGGTACGCGCTCGTCCCTCCAAGACCCTTCACCCCCCCCCACCCCCGTTTACCACTTCTATCTTCCACGGGCGGCAGCGCCTGTGCAATGGCGGTCGTCGGCAGGCAGCGGCGTGGGCGCCTTGGTGAGGGCGGCGATGTGCAAGCACACCGGGGAGGAGGCCACTGGGCGAGGGCCAGCGCTGGTGATGGATGAGGCGGTGGCAGCCACGTCATGTGGTTGCAATAGCAACGGACACACCGGGTGAGAGCTGGGCCAGGCCCAGGGCTAGCGGACGCGCCGGTGGTAGTGGCGTCATGTTGGGGGTGGCCACATCGATGTACAGGCGTGCACGGGAGGAGTCAGTGGCATCGTGTCGGAGGTGGCCAGCGCCAAAGCCATGGACAGCGAGCAGAAGTGGGCGCTGATCGGGACGTCGGGATGACGACTCGGTTGGGGAACAAAGAAGGTCCACGAGGATGACATCTGGGGCCCACCTAACAGATTGTCCAACAGATATCAAATGGTCCTACATCCTCTCCCTTCCCATCCCTCATACCAAACGCAAAACATGGACATCCCCATCCCCTCAACCAAACGCAGAGATGGAACCATCCCATCCAAAAAACTGGGCTGGATCCATCCTGTCCCTCTTATCCCAAAACCAAACACACCCTAAGTATAGCGGTATTAGTGGCCTTGATACTAAACTTCTAGCAATATACAGTCTCATATAAAACAATTTATATGGTACAACCTGAACTCAAATGTTCAGTTGCATAGCCTTTAATAATTCAAACTGCACTTATATGTAGGTTTTATAACCGTTAAACATTACGTTCCCTTATGTGTACCACACTAACTAGTTTCTGCTAATTACATCAGTGATGTAAAGTAGGACATAAATTTTAAAGAGGTAGCTTCACTTTCTGTCCAAATAACTTTTGAGATGACAGACTATTACATGAATGACTTAGTCTCTCATCTTACAAAGTTACAAGTTACAAATAAAATCAGGCATGCTTCGTTCATCACCGTAGTTTATTAAACTCTAGGCAAGAAAATCCAACCAGCTGTGGTAATTGTTTGATTCACGTCGATACTTCTGGCATGCTAGAGTTTTTCATCACTGGGTTCTATCTGTCACTGGATCGTTTCCATGCAGAAGTTTGCCTCGGTTGTGGCAGGCATTTTGTCCACCACAAAAATGGAATTGCCACAATTGTCAGAAAGAGTTATGGGAAACTATGGGAATGATATAAACAGGTCCAAATGTTGATGTCAGATTGTGTTAAACCTAAATATTATGCTATGGCCCTAGAAACCACCAAAATGCATGTGTATGAACACTCACTTTGTTCAGATCAAGTCTCCATCTGAATCTCTAACCCAATAAAAAAAATATCAAAATCAATAGACTATCTGTAATGAAAAGAGTGTCTCATCAATATTCATTCAATTTCAATACTCTAGTTTCTATATATGTTTCTACAGATTCAATTTTTTTTTCTAAAACAGCAGCTTGGTTTTTGACTGGAATGAGCAGTTAAAACCTGATCGCGACTCCTTTTATGGTGTAACTTGTACAAAGCTCAAACAATTTCCTCGCCATAAACTGGATATTCTTCCAAAAATATATTTTTATGTACCGCTTTCAAAGAAAAATAAGTCCAGAAAATGCTCGGTCGTCCATATATCAAGGAACAGGAATTCTGGATACCAGAGTAATTTTTTTAAAAAAAAAAGGTAGCAAAGAGATGCCTCATATGAATAAACATGTTAGACAAGGACTCATCTGCAAGCGCACCCAGGCCCAGCTGACAACAAAAAGGTAATTAGAATGTAAGACAATGATAGAACTAACCGTTCTTAGTAGGCAAATAATGAGGGGGAGGAGTCGATCCCTGAGAATAAAACTTTCCTCCTCGTCTACGTTACCCTGCAGTACAATGGTAGAGACATTGAAAGAGCATAAGAACAAAAGGGGGCGCAAATCTATTAGTTCCATAGTGTGATAGTTTAGAAGTTAGTAATAATCTAAGGCATTGTTAAGTGATAACAGATCGTTATTTTTAACAGAAGTGATTACTTGGAGGTCATTGCGAATTTGGAAAACATCAAAAATACCTGGACATGTCCATGGTAGTTATAGTGTATGATATACGATGTAGTATGAAAATTTTCAAATCATCTAATACCACATGAATTTATTTGCTTCTACTTAACACATGTTGAAGACAAAACTTTAGCCTTTCATTTTAAGAAACTACTCCCTCCATTCCAAATTATAAGTCATTCCAAGAATCTTGGAGAGTCAAAACATCTTAAGTTTGACCAAATTTATATGATAAGATAATAACATTTATGATGGTAACTAAGTATCATTAGATTCTTCATCTATTATATTTTCATAGTATAACCTATTTGATGTCAAAAATCTTTATAATTCTCCCTATAATTTTGGTCAAACTTGGGATGCTTTGACTCTCCAAGATTTTTGGAATGACTTATAATTTGGAATTGAGGGAGTACAAGATAAGTAGAAAAACAAAGAAAGAATAACTTTTGGTTAATCCAGTTTCCCTTTTTAACGAACCTCTCAAGAAAAGGGTAAAAAAAACATGCTATGTCATGAATCTGTTGTTCTCAAAAGTAATTTTAACAAAAATAAGTATGCTGACAGAATCATTAAATACAGCATCAGTATTCCCAACTTCAATTAGCAAATATATTAAAATATAATCATATATTAAAGACATCAGTGCATCTGCAATCCAGTAAACCTGGCAGCCATAGACCAACTTAGAGTTATATACAACTGCAAAAGATTTGAAATGCACACACCTCATGGTCTGTCCCATTCAATGGGCTGGAAGCCTTTCTTTTCACAGTTGATAAAATCATAGCATCTACAGCTTTTGCATCAGGAACAGCAGCATGCACAAATTCTGCTGAAAGAATGCTACAAGGATGAATATTACCAAGTTAAACAGCAATTAACTAATGATAGAAGGTATAAGTGAAGGGTATCACTTTTCTAGTGGCCAAACAGAACGAAATTCAAGGTCCTATATTAATAATAAGAATACAGTTTATTCTTCTAGAATTACAAGGTCCAGTAGATAATTGATGTGCTGGTATCAAGCAATACGGTCACCCAATTCACTTGATAGATCTGACCACAATAACCCATCCAAATTTGTGGTCTGGTCAATCTATTCTATTTAAAAGAAAGGTGTATGAATCAACATTGCAGAGCATAGATGTGATGCACATACTAAAATGCTAAACTAAATCTATTTAACAATCCAACATATAAAAGTTCAGCCAAATAAACCACAGCATTCTTTTCACATTGGGATGAAATACAAAAAGGGTATTGGCCCTTTCTACCAGAAGGCGAAGGAGGTGGAGGATACTGGCTTCAAACTTTGGTACACGGGGACAACATCGGGTAGGAATGGTGTAGGCATCTTGATCGATAGGAGCCTTAAGGATGGAGTCGTTGATGTTAGGAGGCAAGGCGACCGGATTATCTTGGTCAAGCTGCTAGTTGGAGATTCGGCTCTGAATGTGATCAGTGCCTATGCCCCTCAGGTAGGTCTTAGCGAGGGCACCAAGAGGCAGTTTTGGGAAGATCTTGATAGCATGGTTAGTACCGTGCCTATCAGCGAGAAACTCTTTATAGGAGGAGACCTCAACGGCCATGTTGGTGCGACTAATGTAGGTTTCGAGCGGGTGCACGGGGGGTTCGGGTATGGTAGTAGGAATCAAGAGGGGGAGGATGTTTTGAACTTCGCGCTGGCCTATGACTTGTTGATAGCGAACACCCTCTTTAGGAAGAGGGAATCTCATCTAGTAACCTTTCGTAGTGGACAACACTCGAGCCAGATCGACTTTATCCTTGCAAGGAGGGAGGATAGACGTGCTTGCTTTGATTGTAAGGTGTTACCTGGGGAGTGTGTTGTCCCTCAACATAAGCTTGTGGTGGCGGACTTTCGCTTTCGGGTACGTGTCCACCGGGACAAACGGGCCAAGATTGCGAGAACGAAGTGGTGGAAGCTTAGAGGGGAAGCAGCGCAGACGTTTAAGGAGAGGATGCTAGACGAGGGACCTTGGGAAGAAGGAGAAGATGCCGACGACATGTGGCTAAAGATGGCAACATGTGTCCGGAAGGTGGCTTCGGAAGTGTTTGGCGTGAGTAAGGGAGGCAAACGGGAAGCGAAAGACACATGGTGGTGGAATGACGAGGTGCAAAGGGCTATTAGGGAGAAGAAGGAGTGTTTCAAGCGTCTCCACCATGACAAGAGTGTAGCCAACATCGAGGGCTATAAAATAGCGAAGAGGGTTGCAAAGCGAGCTGTGAGTGTAGCAAAAGGTCAGGCGTATGATGGCCTTTATCAGCGGCTAGGCACGAAGGAAGGGGAGAAGGACATTTATAGGATGGCTAGAATCCGCGAGAGGAAGACAAGGGACATCAACCAAATAAAATGCATCAAGGATGGGACAGATCGACTTCTGGTGAAGGATGAGGAGATCAAGGACAGATGGAGAGAGTACTTCGACAAGCTGTTTAATGGGGAGAATGAGGGTCCTGCCCTTGAGTTGGACGACTCATTTGACGATACCAACAGACGCTTTGTGAGGAGAATTCAGGAGGCAGAGATCGGAGAGGCTTTGAAGAGGATGAAGGGAGGTAAAGCGATGGGCCCTGATGGTATCCCCATTGAGGTGTGGAGATACCTAGGCGCCAGAGCGATAGTATGGTTAACTAAGCTTTTTAACCTTATTTTTCGGTCAAACAAGATGCCTGAAGAATGGAGGAGAAGTATATTAGTACCTATCTTCAAGAACAAGGGAGATGTTCAAAGTTGTACTAACTACCGTGGAATTAAGTTGATGAGTCATACGATGAAGCTCTGGGAGAGGGTTATCGAGCATCGCCTAAGGAGAGTGACACATGTGACCCAAAATCAGTTTGGGTTCATGCCTGGTAGGTCGACCATGGAGGCGATTTTCTTATTACGACAATTGATGGAGAGATATAGGGAGCAGAAGAAGGACTTGCACATGGTCTTTATTGACCTCGAGAAGGCATATGACAAAGTACCGAGAAATGTCATGTGGTGGGCCTTGGAAAAGCACAAAGTCCCAACTAAGTACGTTACCCTCATCAAGGATATGTACAGGGATGTGGTGACGTTTGTCCGAACATGTGATGGCGACACCAGTGACTTTCCAATTAAAATAGGACTGCATCAGGGGTCAGCTTTGAGCCCATATTTATTTGCTTTGGTGATGGATGAGGTCACAAGGGACATACAAGGTGATATCCCTTGGTGTATGCTCTTTGCTGATGATGTGGTGCTAGTTGACGACAGTAGGGCGGGGGTTAATAGGAAGTTAGAACTATGGAGGCACACGTTAGAGTCGAAAGGGTTCAGACTTAGTAGGACTAAGACCGAGTATATGAGGTGCGATTTCAGCGCGACTAGGCACGAGGAGGGAGACGTTAGCCTCGATGGGCAAGTGGTGGTCAAGAAGGATACTTTTCGGTATTTAGGGTCGATGCTACAAAAGGATGGAGACATTGATGAAGATGTTAGGCATAGAATTTCAGCCGGCTGGTTGAAATGGCGTCAAGCTTCTGGCGTTCTCTGTGACAAAAGGGTGCCTCAGAAGCTGAAAGGTAAGTTCTATAGGACGGCGATTCGTCCGGCGATGTTATATGGTGCTGAGTGTTGGCCTACAAAAAGGCGACATGTCCAGCAATTGAGTGTAGCGGAGATGCGTATGTTGCGTTGGTGTTGTGGGCACACAAGGTGTAACACCTCTGGTGTTACTAGCGTACTTAGCATGCGATTAAGGTCTAAAAGAAATTAACAAAACAAATTCCGTGGGTTTTAAAATTTCAAACGCACATAAAATGATAAGCGAATTTCTATAAATAAAAATAAAACATCAATTGAATGTAGTACTTAATAAAATTTGAAGCGCAAGTCTAGTAGATGAAAACACAACTTTTGTTCCGATAAATAAGTGATCAATAGCATAACTGGTAGCTCAAGAATTGATTTGGAAATGGGTTCCAGCTCCTAGAACTATAATGACCAAGTCTGAAAACCTAATGGTAATGTCGCTTTGGCATTTAAATTTTGATTAAAATTCGTAAACACTAGATCTATGTTTTTGCACCGATAATTGCACCTTTGCGAGTACTTTAGCACGGTGTAGTTCGTAGGGTGGAGTGATGTTGAGTGGTTACTCCAAAAATGGCCGGAAGTTCCTTAGAACGAGCTGTAACCTTGTGGTCGATGCTCTGTTCGTGAGCCAGCGTCAGCACGACGAACCCGTTTTGGCATCACTCCATCTCCCTCTCTGGTTGTCCTTTTGACGTGCTATTTGTTTCTTTGGGAAGCTGTTAGGGCCATCTTGAGGGCAGAGGAGTTGGTTTAACCTCAACCAAGACGGGTAAGTGTTGGTACACGCTTTAAAATCCGTGCATAGCACGTTGTCGGTCGTTCGGCCGAGGTGTGCGCGGTCACCACGTCATTTTACTCGGCGTTGCCTGGCCGAGCCGCACCCCGTGCACGCGCACCACCGTGCGTTGGCCGGCCGAGGCCGTCTTGGTCTGACCGTGGCGTGGTCGCGCCTTGGCCACTCTGGCCGCGGCACCTGCTGCCAGCCACGCGGAGCCGCTGCTGCTCGCGCGCGCGTTGAGTGGCCACCGCTGGCCCCGCTGCCCTCCCCTGTGCTCACATGGCTGCCTCGTCTTGACGTGGCTCTACCCAGCGGTCACGCCACGCTATCCCTTTACCACGTTCCGCCAGGGCGAAGACTGACCGAGCCGTCCTCACCTTTCCGTCTTGGTTTTTCTTCCCTGTCACCGTGGCCGACGGGCCGCACCATCGCTTACGGCAAGGAGACCAATTCAAGGCAAGTTTTCACCTCCACGCCTTCGCCATTAAGTGTGTTAGACAACCAACCCCACTCCGCCTAGAACCGTGCCCGGACAAGCCGCAATTTTGGAGCTCTTCACTCTCAGTGTCGATAAAGCCGAGCCATGCCATTACCAAGGGCAGCGCTTCCTTCGACCATCTCGAGTCGAATTGGATGCACCAGTAGACTCGCCTTGAACCCCTCTTCCTCCCGCGCACCTTAGTCGAGCTCCTGCCGCTACCCTGCCGCCGGTGACACGACCGTGTCATCACAGAGCGCCGCCGCATGGTGCGGGCGCGCGTGGTCAGGTCACCTCGGCAGTTCTCCACCTCGACCATCGGCACTGCTGGCATCCGGGTAAGTCATGGATACTCGTGCGCCATCCCTACCGCTCTCGGGCCGCCTAGACTCGCCGGAACGGCCTCGCCACCATGGTGAATGGCCGCTCGCCGCTACAGCTCGCGTGCGTGCGTAGCTCAGTCCCCTGTGGTCACCTAGCGTCACCGTTTGGGTTGTAGGTGGTGGTCGACCGTTTAGCAGGGGCATAGTGGGCCCCAGATGGCCGGCGGGACCGTCCGATGCCGGCCGGAGCCGCGCCGGCGGGCACGGGGGCGTCGGGGACCGGCTCAGGGAGAAGAAAAGATTGTTGGGGGCGCTTCGTGCATAAAGTGTCTCTGGTGCAATAGGGACCTGAGGCTCCGCGTAATAGCCCTTTTGTTCAGGGGCTCTTCTGCAAAAAGAGCGACCTCGCGCGCGCTGTGGGCCAGTTGGGCCGGCCTGCTGTCGCCTGACCCGTCCCGCGTGGGCCGCATCCGGGTGCTAGGCCAAATAGTGGGCGCCGGCCCGTTGCTTTAAAAGTATATCTTTCAATTGTTTTTCCTTTTTCTTTGTTGCTAGGAACTTGTAAATTTAATATCTAAATGTATAGGAGTCCAAAAATGGTGAAACCAATTTTGTTAGTTTCCTAAAATCATGATCTAGATAAAGGTGTAATTGGTTCATGTAGATTTCTACTATTTTTAGGCTTGCTCTAATTAATTCGAGGCGTTTAATATTATCAAACATGAACTTGTAAGAATTGTTATGAATAATCAGTGATAGTATTAACGCTGAAAATTTTATAGTAAGCTAACCATAATGTTAGTTGTCCACTGTAATTTTTGTAGCTCCAAAATAATTAGTTTTGTTAGGTAGCTAATAAACCCTAGTTTGTATATATATTAAATCGACGAAACGAAAAGAGCAACACCCTGGGTTGTTGGGAAATAACGCTTAAGTCGATAACATAGATACGAAACCTAGTTCGTTAGCCATAAGGTTAGCTCGTTAGCTTGAGAGACGAAATCGTATGATACGAGGTTGCGATTGCCGTCGATTATTTACATTTCTATGTCGCATCTCCGAATATTATAATAGGAACAATGACGGAGCGTGAAGTCTTTTGGAGCAGCGGAAAAGATGGTGTCCTGATGACCGTGTCGCCGTGATGGAATGCTAACTTTTGGTTATATCTTAATTCCCATCCAGGCAAGCCCCGGTGCATAACCCTTATTTTACAAATTATTATATATATATATATATATAGGTTGTGCATTTACGTTGCAGGAGTTTTATGATATCCACATGCATATATATATATCTACCCATGAGTCTTACTAGTACAGGATCGTGTAGCTGTTTTGCTTAGGTTTATCGGTAGCGTGAGTAACCTGTCGTTACTCACAATAGGTGGTTATTATTATTATTATTACCCTAATGATGAAATGATGGAAAAGGAAATGGTGACCGGGCAGGGATATGGTATGGGTATTGGTGGGTGTAACAGGTTATGTCCCGCGGCCACGGGGCATAGCTTGGTTGCACTTTTTCCCTGTCCGTGTCGATTAAGGACCGTTCGTTGCACTGGATCCCCGGTCAAGTCACAGATTTATTATCCCGAGCATATACTAGCGGATGGGGGCTAGGAAGACTTGTTACTCTCTTGTCATGGGCTCCGGCTCTTTCCGGACCGACTGATTGGAGGCGGGGATAGGTGGAGGTCTTAGCACCGTATTGAGGCCGGGCCTCAAGTACGGGAGCTAGGAGTCCAAGTTTGGACGGGGACCTGGAAACCTGTGACAGGAGGGGAACGGGTTGGTCTTGCTTGTGCCTGGGGTACAAGCGAGGCGTGTGTTTTTCGGGGTACCCAGCTGGGCACATTGATTCGCGAATCGCCGTTTCTACGTGACGGTACGACTTGACTGCACTCTAGCACCGTAGTAAGAAATGAAAGATGAAAGACGAAAGATGGAAAAATTGGTTCTGATGGCTCAACCTTTGCTTGAAAGTAGAACAGGTGCTTACCTAGAATGGTTGGTTAATACACTACTGATAACTGCTAATAAAAAGTAAATATAAGGATGCACCTTTAGTAATGCTTCCTGCAGTTGCAATAACCCACAAGCCAGATAGCCTTGCATACCCTTGGAGTCTTTTCTTCTGACGGGTAAGTCTTGCGGAGTACAATTGAGTACTCAGGGTTTGTTCTACCCTGTTGCAGGTAACAGGTGTTTGAAGCTGACAGTTGTGTGTGGAAACCTCCTGGTGGGCTCAGTGGGGATTTCCTTTACGTTGCGGATGTAGGGTTGATTTATAACTCTCACCAAAAATGTTTCACAAGGGAAAGATTTACCACCTGTTATCATTTGCTGTATATAAATGTTCATCATGATAATTTTAACTCATCATCAAATGGTTTCATTTCCGCTGAACTTTGATAATATTTTATATTCCGCTATTATAATCAAATAATGAATTACTCTGATGTTGTACTAAAAGTGATATATGAAATGGTAAAGTTGTTATAAGCTTTATCTCTCATTTATGATCCTGAGGTAAAATGTGGACTTTCGAGTTCTCCCGTTGGGTGTGCTCGACGGAATCGCAGAGTTTAGTGCTCTCTCTTGGGTACTTAGTGTCTAATGGAAGATAAGTACTCTTGGGATGACATTAAATTAGGCGGTTCTGCCACAGGTGGTATCAGAGCATAAATGGGGAAATAAAGCTTCAAAACCCTTTTCTAAATTAAAATTTGACAACACCTTTTTGCAAAAAGTTAGGACGTTTGCATACGAAGTTATATAAGTAGCCCTATTACTATAGTTAAGTCTCCGGAATAAGTTTAAGTAGGCTTTCGTCCGGTAAGCTAACTGGTGTGTAGCATGCGGTCCTAAAGTCAGACGTGCTGTTTTGCTATAGTCATCGTGCGAGTCCTACTTGCAGGTGCCCTGTTTCTAGGTACCACGCGTCCCTGTCCCGGAGTTACTGTTGTACAGTGGCTTCATGTTTCGCGTTCACTCGTGCTTCACGGCTGTCGGGGCTTACGTTTTCGGCACTCCTTCTGCGCCCTTGTCGGACCTCTGCCCTGCAACCATGCTAGTCTTTATGGCCTCGAACACCGCTCGCCTCGTGTGCGTAAAAATCCTGCTATTTTACTTTACTGATCCTCGTGCAGGGCTCGAGGGTGGCCTGCGCCAGGACCACTGGCTGCTCTGCCTTTTTAAGGGGGCAAGCCCAGCCACTTGGTGTCACCACCCAGTGCATTCCAGCTCGCTTAGCCCTTTTCTCTTGAGCAAGCTTCTCCTCAAGCCTTCCTTGCAACCACCACCCACCTAGGATGGCAGGAGTCTGGGTTAGCAGCTACTGCTTGAACACCGAGGGTTTTCCCAAAATCCTGTATGCCACCCTGCAAAAACTCGGCGTTCGGGAGCGTCCCGAGTATGAGGGCCGTGAGTACATGAAGCGTGGCACTGAGCGGTGTAAGGTCACCGTCTACATTGGCAAGAGTGAGGAGTTCCCCGACCTCACGGAAGCCTGGAATGTGACTGCAACCGGGTTTCGCTTCGGCGACACCTACCAGGTTGTGGCCCGCAAAGCCTTGCAACATCTCTGTCAGATCTTTGAAGGGCCCATTGCTCGTACCCCCATGCGGTTCTTTCCCCCTTGGGATAAGAATCGGCGGGTATGGAGGGCTTGCATGGAGGCTTTGCATGGTCTAGACGTGCAAGAGGACAACCCGACCTTGGTGCACCTGACCTCGTACTTGCTTGCCCTGGATGAGCAGTATGACCGGCAGGCCTCGGAGCTAAGGGAGTGCCTCCACCGAGCTGAGGAAGCCGAGATCTTCTCTAGGATGCTCGAAGTGCAGCTTGCTGAAGCTCATGCCAATCTAGCAGCCGCTGAGAGTCGAGAGGCTGCCATGGCGGAGGCCGTCAAGGTGGACCAAGACCGTCATGCCCAGGAGCTGGAGGACGCCTATCTTGCCACAAGGGCCAAGCGTAGGACGCTCGCCACGGAAAGGCAGGAACCCTTAATCCTGGAGGGGATCCCTGTCCATCCGCTGGAGCGAAGGAGAACTGGTTTTGCAGCACCTCCACCCACGGAAGCCTCGGAAGTAGAGTCATTGTTTCCCCTCACCCAGCCACCACCACAAGAAGGAGCAGATCCACAACCTAGTGCAGCAGAAGAACCCCAGGAGCCCAGGAAGGAAGCCGTTTGGGCCGACGAAGTAGATTAGTTGTCCTAGGGGAGATGTAATCGTTGCTAGTAGTGCTTTTCATCGTTGTTCCCTAGTGTTGTAATCTTTCCGTTGTACCGCATCCGTAGTTGTTAAGGCCGCCTGGTTGTACGTTCGAGCGCTGTGTCGAGTGTGGGAGAGTGAATGTCTGTATGTTGCACCCGTGTAAGGCCGTTGGTAATGAGTGTTTGCTTTATCGGTTGTGTTTGTTACGTCGTTTTTCCTTAGACCTCGTTCGATTTGCTTAGGGTTCTTGAGACGACAATAAGCAGGTTACAAGGGGAACAACTGTTCTGATGCAACAGATCGGCCGTGATTGGAAAACAGAGGACACTGTATCACTAATTGTGGATGTCCCAGTAGAACACTTGAATTCCCTTGATTTAAATCCGCCTTGGGATTTACTTACTTGTTCCTTATTTTGAAAGGAACCCGTGTTGCCTGAATTTTTCCCTTACTCCTCTGATTCTGTGGTCTATGACCCCGTTGTTTTTACTGCGAGTAAGTTGGTAATAGTTACTTAGTTAATAGCTTATGGTGCCGCGACGGAACCGAGGGCCACCTGTGGAACAGCTGCCACCTGGTGACGCTGCTCGGCGCGCGCTGGTATCGAGGTTGTTGACCAAGTGCTTTTACCGAGTTACACCGCGGTATCGCTCTTGCTATAAAAATTCTCTTGGTAAAAATATTCTTGTGTTCAAACGGGAAATCCACAACGGGTTGATGGAAT
The DNA here is from genome assembly GCA_038087645.1 of Saccharum hybrid cultivar R570. Classification (NCBI taxonomy): domain Eukaryota; kingdom Viridiplantae; phylum Streptophyta; class Magnoliopsida; order Poales; family Poaceae; genus Saccharum; species Saccharum hybrid cultivar. The sequence goes on from JAQSUU010000519.1 coordinate 1,318,297, forward strand.
TGTGCTCTGTCAAAGTAACAAGGTTTTTGAAGAAAGGAAAAGAAGAAAGAGAAAAACAACAGGAAGGTTAGCCGCACGTAGGTCAGAGAAGTTGAATTGCCCGACTCGACGTCGTTCCTGTGACCGGTTTGACAATGCTACGCATGCCGGGTCGCTGTCACTGTGTGCCCTGCGGACGCCGTCGGTGGTGGGACCGCGTGTGTCGCTCCCGTGCGACCGCGGCGTTGTGCCGCACTCGCCTCGTCTTGTCGCACAGTACGCCCCTCTGATCCCGGCACCCGTGTCGGCTCTCGGTTTTCGCTCTTGTTCCCGTACCGGACCCCCCTCTCTTTCTTTTCCTTTGGGGCCCCGTTGCTCGCACGCCGCCTGGTCGAGCGAACCCCATCCCCTCCTTTCTCCTTTGCCCCACTCAAGCTCGCACAGGGAGCGCACTATGGCCGACGCTCTCCCCACCTTGTGACCCCCCCAGTGATTCCCATCTCCTCCGCTTCCGGTGCACTGCATCACCACCTCCGTCCACCAAGCTTTTATAATGCCACCTTGCTTGCTCCTCCTCCATTCAACCCCCAGATCTAGAGTAGAGCTCATAGTATCAACTTCCTCCGTCAGCGCTCAGGTAGAAGAAGCTCAGGAAGCCGTCGGGAAGAAGTGGTTGGAGGCTGAGCTACGAGATCCAGCCGTTGCTCGCAGATCTAGGGTTCCTAGTCAGAGGCAATGGTGTAACTGGAGAAGAAAGGATCTAGTTTCTGTTGGAGAAGTTCAAGTTCATCCCTGGTTAGTTTAGGTTTAGAGTTAACGATGATCTTTGTACCAATCTCCAATTTCTGGCTTTGTTGGGCATACGCCATGTTCTGGATAATCGTTTTCCTATTGCTCTTCCACTGTCCCCGTCTTCGTCGGTTTCTAGAGAGGTTGTGAGTTGTATTAGAGTTGTTCTTAGCCGTGCTATCTCTAGATTCCAGAGTGGTTTAGCGTTTGAAGTCGTGTAACCTCTCATGTAAGCTCAGATCTGTGAAATGAAATCGTGCTTCCCTCTTTTGTTTCTTGTTCCGGATCTCGGGACGAGATCCTTTTTAAGGGGGGAAGGATGTAACACCTCTGGTGTTACTAGCGTACTTAGCATGCGATTAAGGTCTAAAAGAAATTAACAAAACAAATTCCGTGGGTTTTAAAATTTCAAACGCACATAAAATGATAAGCGAATTTCTATAAATAAAAATAAAACATCAATTGAATGTAGTACTTAATAAAATTTGAAGCGCAAGTCTAGTAGATGAAAACACAACTTTTGTTCCGATAAATAAGTGATCAATAGCATAACTGGTAGCTCAAGAATTGATTTGGAAATGGGTTCCAGCTCCTAGAACTATAATGACCAAGTCTGAAAACCTAATGGTAATGTCGCTTTGGCATTTAAATTTTGATTAAAATTCGTAAACACTAGATCTATGTTTTTGCACCGATAATTGCACCTTTGCGAGTACTTTAGCACGGTGTAGTTCGTAGGGTGGAGTGATGTTGAGTGGTTACTCCAAAAATGGCCGGAAGTTCCTTAGAACGAGCTGTAACCTTGTGGTCGATGCTCTGTTCGTGAGCCAGCGTCAGCACGACGAACCCGTTTTGGCATCACTCCATCTCCCTCTCTGGTTGTCCTTTTGACGTGCTATTTGTTTCTTTGGGAAGCTGTTAGGGCCATCTTGAGGGCAGAGGAGTTGGTTTAACCTCAACCAAGACGGGTAAGTGTTGGTACACGCTTTAAAATCCGTGCATAGCACGTTGTCGGTCGTTCGGCCGAGGTGTGCGCGGTCACCACGTCATTTTACTCGGCGTTGCCTGGCCGAGCCGCACCCCGTGCACGCGCACCACCGTGCGTTGGCCGGCCGAGGCCGTCTTGGTCTGACCGTGGCGTGGTCGCGCCTTGGCCACTCTGGCCGCGGCACCTGCTGCCAGCCACGCGGAGCCGCTGCTGCTCGCGCGCGCGTTGAGTGGCCACCGCTGGCCCCGCTGCCCTCCCCTGTGCTCACATGGCTGCCTCGTCTTGACGTGGCTCTACCCAGCGGTCACGCCACGCTATCCCTTTACCACGTTCCGCCAGGGCGAAGACTGACCGAGCCGTCCTCACCTTTCCGTCTTGGTTTTTCTTCCCTGTCACCGTGGCCGACGGGCCGCACCATCGCTTACGGCAAGGAGACCAATTCAAGGCAAGTTTTCACCTCCACGCCTTCGCCATTAAGTGTGTTAGACAACCAACCCCACTCCGCCTAGAACCGTGCCCGGACAAGCCGCAATTTTGGAGCTCTTCACTCTCAGTGTCGATAAAGCCGAGCCATGCCATTACCAAGGGCAGCGCTTCCTTCGACCATCTCGAGTCGAATTGGATGCACCAGTAGACTCGCCTTGAACCCCTCTTCCTCCCGCGCACCTTAGTCGAGCTCCTGCCGCTACCCTGCCGCCGGTGACACGACCGTGTCATCACAGAGCGCCGCCGCATGGTGCGGGCGCGCGTGGTCAGGTCACCTCGGCAGTTCTCCACCTCGACCATCGGCACTGCTGGCATCCGGGTAAGTCATGGATACTCGTGCGCCATCCCTACCGCTCTCGGGCCGCCTAGACTCGCCGGAACGGCCTCGCCACCATGGTGAATGGCCGCTCGCCGCTACAGCTCGCGTGCGTGCGTAGCTCAGTCCCCTGTGGTCACCTAGCGTCACCGTTTGGGTTGTAGGTGGTGGTCGACCGTTTAGCAGGGGCATAGTGGGCCCCAGATGGCCGGCGGGACCGTCCGATGCCGGCCGGAGCCGCGCCGGCGGGCACGGGGGCGTCGGGGACCGGCTCAGGGAGAAGAAAAGATTGTTGGGGGCGCTTCGTGCATAAAGTGTCTCTGGTGCAATAGGGACCTGAGGCTCCGCGTAATAGCCCTTTTGTTCAGGGGCTCTTCTGCAAAAAGAGCGACCTCGCGCGCGCTGTGGGCCAGTTGGGCCGGCCTGCTGTCGCCTGACCCGTCCCGCGTGGGCCGCATCCGGGTGCTAGGCCAAATAGTGGGCGCCGGCCCGTTGCTTTAAAAGTATATCTTTCAATTGTTTTTCCTTTTTCTTTGTTGCTAGGAACTTGTAAATTTAATATCTAAATGTATAGGAGTCCAAAAATGGTGAAACCAATTTTGTTAGTTTCCTAAAATCATGATCTAGATAAAGGTGTAATTGGTTCATGTAGATTTCTACTATTTTTAGGCTTGCTCTAATTAATTCGAGGCGTTTAATATTATCAAACATGAACTTGTAAGAATTGTTATGAATAATCAGTGATAGTATTAACGCTGAAAATTTTATAGTAAGCTAACCATAATGTTAGTTGTCCACTGTAATTTTTGTAGCTCCAAAATAATTAGTTTTGTTAGGTAGCTAATAAACCCTAGTTTGTATATATATTAAATCGACGAAACGAAAAGAGCAACACCCTGGGTTGTTGGGAAATAACGCTTAAGTCGATAACATAGATACGAAACCTAGTTCGTTAGCCATAAGGTTAGCTCGTTAGCTTGAGAGACGAAATCGTATGATACGAGGTTGCGATTGCCGTCGATTATTTACATTTCTATGTCGCATCTCCGAATATTATAATAGGAACAATGACGGAGCGTGAAGTCTTTTGGAGCAGCGGAAAAGATGGTGTCCTGATGACCGTGTCGCCGTGATGGAATGCTAACTTTTGGTTATATCTTAATTCCCATCCAGGCAAGCCCCGGTGCATAACCCTTATTTTACAAATTATTATATATATATATATATATAGGTTGTGCATTTACGTTGCAGGAGTTTTATGATATCCACATGCATATATATATATCTACCCATGAGTCTTACTAGTACAGGATCGTGTAGCTGTTTTGCTTAGGTTTATCGGTAGCGTGAGTAACCTGTCGTTACTCACAATAGGTGGTTATTATTATTATTATTACCCTAATGATGAAATGATGGAAAAGGAAATGGTGACCGGGCAGGGATATGGTATGGGTATTGGTGGGTGTAACAGGTTATGTCCCGCGGCCACGGGGCATAGCTTGGTTGCACTTTTTCCCTGTCCGTGTCGATTAAGGACCGTTCGTTGCACTGGATCCCCGGTCAAGTCACAGATTTATTATCCCGAGCATATACTAGCGGATGGGGGCTAGGAAGACTTGTTACTCTCTTGTCATGGGCTCCGGCTCTTTCCGGACCGACTGATTGGAGGCGGGGATAGGTGGAGGTCTTAGCACCGTATTGAGGCCGGGCCTCAAGTACGGGAGCTAGGAGTCCAAGTTTGGACGGGGACCTGGAAACCTGTGACAGGAGGGGAACGGGTTGGTCTTGCTTGTGCCTGGGGTACAAGCGAGGCGTGTGTTTTTCGGGGTACCCAGCTGGGCACATTGATTCGCGAATCGCCGTTTCTACGTGACGGTACGACTTGACTGCACTCTAGCACCGTAGTAAGAAATGAAAGATGAAAGACGAAAGATGGAAAAATTGGTTCTGATGGCTCAACCTTTGCTTGAAAGTAGAACAGGTGCTTACCTAGAATGGTTGGTTAATACACTACTGATAACTGCTAATAAAAAGTAAATATAAGGATGCACCTTTAGTAATGCTTCCTGCAGTTGCAATAACCCACAAGCCAGATAGCCTTGCATACCCTTGGAGTCTTTTCTTCTGACGGGTAAGTCTTGCGGAGTACAATTGAGTACTCAGGGTTTGTTCTACCCTGTTGCAGGTAACAGGTGTTTGAAGCTGACAGTTGTGTGTGGAAACCTCCTGGTGGGCTCAGTGGGGATTTCCTTTACGTTGCGGATGTAGGGTTGATTTATAACTCTCACCAAAAATGTTTCACAAGGGAAAGATTTACCACCTGTTATCATTTGCTGTATATAAATGTTCATCATGATAATTTTAACTCATCATCAAATGGTTTCATTTCCGCTGAACTTTGATAATATTTTATATTCCGCTATTATAATCAAATAATGAATTACTCTGATGTTGTACTAAAAGTGATATATGAAATGGTAAAGTTGTTATAAGCTTTATCTCTCATTTATGATCCTGAGGTAAAATGTGGACTTTCGAGTTCTCCCGTTGGGTGTGCTCGACGGAATCGCAGAGTTTAGTGCTCTCTCTTGGGTACTTAGTGTCTAATGGAAGATAAGTACTCTTGGGATGACATTAAATTAGGCGGTTCTGCCACACAAGGAGGGATAGAGTACGGAACGACGATATTCGGGATAGGGTTGGGGTGGCACCAATTGAGGAGAAATTGATTCAACATCGGTTGAGATGGTTTGGACATGTCCAACGGAGGCCTCCTGAGGCGCCGGTGCGTAGTGGAGTTCTAAAGCGGGCCGATAATGTAAAGAGCGGTAGAGGTCGACCTAAACTAACTTGGGACGAGTCCGTTAAGAGAGATCTTAAGGAGTGGAATATCCCCAAGGATTTAGCTATGGACAAGAGCGCTTGGAGATTAGCAATCAACGTGCCTGAACCGTGACCTCTTTTGTCTTGTGCCCTTTATGTCCCTTTATGTGTCTCCCTGTTTCTCGTCTCTTTTGGGTTTCATCTCTAGCCTACCCCAACTTGCTTGGGACAAAAGGCTATGTTGTTGTTGTTGTTGTTGTTGTATTGGCCCTTTCTAAAACAAGTCAGCTTATCTCTGTGGCTAGAGAAAATTCCCAACATTTCAGTCAGAACTTACACCTATGTTTCCACGTCTAGAGTAGCCTGCAAATACTCTATTCGATCTAAAAGTTCTACCTTCTATGTTAAAACTGAGCATCCTGTTGAGTATTCGAATTTATGTTATTTAATCAGAAAATACCTGTACACTGAATCTAGTGATGTTCCCAGCTGATCTCGAATATGCCGAAAGCAATAAAGCCCAGCAAGTTCATCAGTATCCTGATTTACAAGAACAAATGTTTATGGATCGTCATAGTACAAGTTACATACGTTGCATGTTTCTAAGATAGTGGCCACGGAAGATGGAGTATTTGTAGGCATATGGCAATTAAAACAATTAGATAGTTTGATTCATTGGAAAACCCCAATTGTTGATGTGTCAACAGTACATTGTATCAGATCAAAGTAAACGAGTTGGGTAACTTACTAGCAAATTTTGCAAGTCATCAATGACATCGAGGGCACCAGCACAATCTGCTGCTGCAACAAGCTGCAAATGTAGAACAAGATTAACAAATGAAAGCAGAGGAAAAGGAACTATTAAAACTAAAAAAAATAGGTTTGTCACATTATAAGTACAAGATTTAGTATGAAAACAACTTTCCTTGTTGCAGCCCAAGTCCAAACAGTTTTAGGCAGCGAACGCCAGGATTGCTAATCCAAAAATATCTCTATAAGATCTCAAATTCACATACTGGTTATTTTACTGGCATGGATGATAATGATGATGTTCAGTTTTGCTAGCAGGATATAACATCATTATTTGCACTGGGGCCAAGAATGCATTTGTCCATCGCTATTTTACAGTGTTCCAAGGTCGCAATGCAATTGCAAGCAGCATTGATGTTTAGGCCCCTTTTGTATTGAGAATTCGAGCAGTCATGGGCTTATGAGGCACATGCACAAGATCAACTCCCTGAACAGAGCCATTATAGGCTTTCAATAAGCATTAACAGCTGATGCCCACAGATAAGCAAAGAGTGGAAATGTTCTTTCCATTTCAGTTGGGAGGTGTGGCAATGGTCCATCAACAAAAAAAATATTTCATCTCTAGGTTTTTCTCATATAACAAGTTCCAAAATATACCACAGTGTAGTTCCATGTCAGGCTACATTTGACATTTTCACATTTGTAATAGCCCATAGCCCATGAGAATATATGGCGTAGTGATCAACAAGTATTCCAGACAACTACATTAGACTGATCAACAAGCAAGATGCAAGGAAAGACAAAGTTGTCCGGTAAATGCACTCACCAACTTGAGCGCAGTAAGCGCCTGGCTGACATAGAGGATGACAGTGAGCTTCTGCTGCAGCGCCACCAGGTTGCCTCGGGTAGCATTGAGCTCTTGCACCTGCCTTGCTGCCCCGACGAGGTCCCCCGTGAGAACCCGGACCACCTCCCTGAGCTCGCGGATCCTCCCTACCGCCGTGACGATCTCCCCATCAAGCCCGCGCAGCCGGCCCTGCGCCTCGTAGAAGGATTCAGACCGGAGTGCTATCTCCCGCACAAGGTGGGCCTCAACGACGTCGAGGTGCTGTCCGAGGCGCTCCTGCAGCGCGTCGTCGTCGAGCGGGCAGGCGGCCTGGAAGGTGGGTCCGTCTTGGAGCGCGAAGTCCTCCTTGAAGAAGAGCGCGGGCACCTCGCGGAGGCAGGCGGCGAGGCCAGAGGAGGCCGCGGGGGCGCCCTCGGCGTCAGAGGAGGCGGCAAGCTCGGCGCTGGCGTGGAGGCGGATGTCGGCAAAGCGCGCGAAGGGGTCGGAGACGGCGGCAAGGTAGGGCGCGAAGTCGGCGCGGGTGACCTCGCAGGGGTGCGACGGCGGCGGTGGAGCCGCATCGGGTAGCGTGATGGTGGGGGGCGGCCAGGGCAACCAGGAGTAGGAAGAGGCGGCGGCAGAGGGGAGCGGATTGTTGAGGAGCGCGGTGATGGACTGCGGGACGCCGCCGGGGGGGCCGGTGGAGGTAGGGGAGTCGGTGGAGGAGGAGACGGAGGCGACGGAGGTGGTGCGGAGGGGCGGGCGCGACGCCATCGCGGCCGTCGGCGGCCGCAGTGGGGTCAGCGGAGGTGAGGAGGCATGGGGAGATCGGGATCTGGGAGGCGCGGCAGCGAACCCAAGCTTGGGTGGGAGGGGTGTCAGATCTGGCGCCTGGACGAAGGGGAGAAGAGAGGGAGCAAAGCAAGTGTTGATGTTTTTTCTTTTTGTTTTTCTCCTTGAGTTTGTTCTTCGTCCTTCCTTTTTTGATAAAATTTAACAGAACTGGTGCATGTTTATGAATGATCATTACACATTCAAGTGGAAATTTCCTTTAAAACAGTTTAAGTTTGAATTTAGAAATATCATAGAAATAGAATTGTATAAAACTACAACTCCAATACACTTTTGTCGCGATTCCACGAGTATGCTAAGGCCCTTTTTGTTTCCCACGACTAAAATTTAGCTACTAAATCCAACGGCTAAACTTTAGTCACCCATGTTTGGTTCCAGTGACTAAAAGTGACTAAGGTCATTAAAGCAGTTGAACAAAGATCAAAGTATCCCTAATGAATGCACAAATTAGGATGTGGAACCAGCAATAATGAGGGGCAGCTCTTGTCTACTGAACACTTTAGTCCACTTTTAGCTACTCTTGGTGACTAATGTGACTAAACTATTTTAGTCTCTTTTTAGTCAGTTTGTTTGATAGTTTAGTAGCTAAAGTGACTAAAGTTTAGTAGCTAAATTTTAGTAAGGGTAACCAAACAGGCCCTAAAGGACATTTAAATTTACTAGCATATCATACTGCTAGTGGAGTGGACAATTTCAACGTTAATCTAGACTAGAACATGTCCTATTATTATGTTACTAACAGTTCGTCAACTATGCCAACACCCCTATAAGAGACAATAGCGACACTTGCTAGAGGAGAGAACCTCACCGTTATGCATCAGTAGAAGCAGAACTAGACAACCCCACCATAAGAATATCTTCCATACTCCAACACAAAAGATGACAGCCCCTTGAGGCGGGGGCAAACCCATGGATCATATGCTACAAAAACAGGACCGATAACATGATTTCCTCCCGGTCACCTCTGGTGCTAGACACGTATCCAAGCTCTAGGCTCTTGAACACCTGGGAACGCTTAGAGGCCAAACATAGCTATCAGGGGATAAACCAAACATCACTCTACAATCGGACGCCTAGTGGAGCTCACATCGCCAGACAAACTGCCTGGGAGAGAACTAAACAACTCTACATCGCTAACAGTTTGTCACTTGTACCAATACATCAGCGAGAGACGATGATGGCCCCTATTGCTAGAGGGGACAACCACACCATGATGCATCAGCGGGACTACTTCAACCACTCCATGAACATGAAGAATTCATAGTTTTATGGACAAGCAACCCTGGCATAAGAATTTCTTCCATACTTGAACACAAAGATTTAGTGCCTCTAGGAGGGGGCAAGGGCAACACCACGAATCACATGCTACAAAACAGGATCATCAACATGGTGTCTGCGGAAGCTCACACCTTATATGGTTTCTACTTGGGCCTCTCCAATTCCAACTATATAGATACCCCAGCGGTGAATACTGTCATCATAGCACTAGAATGGATCACCCTAAGCCCACAAGCTTTTCGTTTCCATCACAACAATCTCAAGGACCACTTCTGAATAATCAAGTGAGCCTCGACCATCAAAAACTTGCTGCTTCCATGGTAGGATATGAATCTTTGTTGCTTCCATGGTAGGATATGACCAGAGGAATGGCGTCAGATTAGCAATCATTTAAGAGAAATTGAGAAGTTGCTCCAGAGGTTTTATGGACCTAAGTAGAGAAGTATCACGCGCCCATGATTATGTTTGTGTTTCTGGGCCATTGCCAAATACCAAGTATAGGTGTCATATATAGGTTATACCATTATCCCCCGTCCAATGTTAATGTTTAATTTTTCAGTTGTTCCATGATTAGTTGGTTTCCATGTTATTAGTTGTTCCATCAGTTGTTGGGCGTCCATATTGGTAGTTGTTCCATTGGTATTGGGTATTCATGTTATTGTTTACTCCATCTGTCCAGAGCAGAGATCAAACATCGACCGACTTTATTATATTAGCAATGTCAACTTTGATCCAGTCATGATGCAAACTTCAAACTGAAGCTCATAAAATAAAACGAACAATGACACTATAACACGACCTACCTTTGCTGACACTTTGAGTGACAAAAGGTACCTTTGCCAAGAGATAGCCTTCCATCAAAAGCTTTGCCGACAATATACAAACAGTCGTGTTAGAAGCTGGATATCATATGTATGCATGTGTGAAATTAAGCTTGTTTGTAGATTGTGGTCAATGGTAATCATATTCAGAGGAGCTAGTTGACAGCGCCTTCACCGGCTATCGGGCCTCGACGCTGTCCATTTCGCCATGGCTGCCTGATATTGACGTTTTCTGACACCTGCTTGTCGGGGATCGTGATGTATTGATTCCTAAAGCACCTTGGGGTCATTGCTGGAGGTCCGTCTCGATGGGCACTAGCCACTGAGTAACTTCAACAAATTCCATGCAGATGTTCGAGCGGCCTTGTTAGCGAAGCTCGTAGAGGTTCATGGTCGGCGATGGCGGGAAAACGAACTTGCGAGGAAAACTGGTGATAGTTCAAAAGGTAAAATAGACTTTATCTGGATGCAAGTGGTATTGGCAATGCGCCCGTTTGAGGCAACGTGTCGGGATGTCAAAATGTACATCCGACAAAAGCGTGGTAGAATAACATGAGGCCAGCGCCGATACAGTGACAACGTCTCTGACGACACGTTTAATGATGGCCTTGACAGCCAGCTAGACTGGGAGGGGCCTTCTAGCCCTACTATTATGTTCTTCCTATTCCTCTGATTAGCAACTGCCTAAAAATTGGCAGCGTTTATATCCTTCTCCTTAATATTTCTATTCCTAAATTTGGGTTTGACTTTCATCTCCTGGTCTCCAAATAGCTTCTAAGTCTCCAATAATGGAGCTCATATGTTCCTTCTCTACATGACAGATGGGCTGCTTTGAGATCTTTGTAATTTTCAAAAAGAGGAGTACTGAGCAGTTATCTAATTAATTTCGGTACATTTTCATTTCAATAATGACTGTTTTAGTTCAACTTTGACAATTCAATTATTTTTCCTGAGTTCTAGACAATAGGCCCAGGTTAGCAAGGAAGCATTTAAGCAAATTCATAACCAGCGAAAATAAAAACAAATTAAACTAATAATATATTATAGATAATATAGTATTTTAGTGCTCATATAGCTCTTGTTGGTATTATCGTCTTCTGCCATCCCCCAAAATTTAGATCCTACCTTGAATTGATGCCTTGTAGATATTTCCTTTACTCTCCTTTTCCTTTTCGTTGATAATAACTGGCAAGTTTGAATATATAAGTGAGTTTGCAAAATTTTTATATATAATTGTGTAATTCTCCCTTTTTCGGGTAACTGAAAGTTGTTTTTCAGCACAATTCATCCTGGGAGTTCCTTTCGTCATTGTCTCCCATGAATGAACAATAAGCACATGACAAAAGTCAACACTAGATCCTTAGCAAAGTAACTTCTCATTAAACAAATCTAACTAAATTATTTGAATGGTAACATCTGTAAATTGTTCCTTATGATGCAGGTTTCCAGTCTGTCTGATACAATTTTTGGCACATTGAAATCATCTCATGGAACATAAAAGATAACGTCTATCTACATACAACATGTGCAAAGCCTACTTGGGTTTGCCCCTCATCTTCAAAATCTAAGACCACACTCGAACTGCGAAGTCCTTCCCTAATCACAGATTCTTCAGATAGATTAGAATACACCAAAAAGCGTCGCTGCAGCAAAGAGCAAAAATAGTACTCCTCCTAACAAGCCAACCTGAAAAATAATGTATTTCCATGAGTCCTAAATCAAAAGGGGGTATGCAGAGCAAGGTGACAACAATATGATAAATCATTCATGATTATACCAGAACGAGCGATCAAAAGCAGTGGTGTGCCTTGCAACATTAGCGTGGAGACAGCCCTAGCTCCGAGAATTCTTGGAGCTGGATATCCCTAGCTCTAAAATTTCTTGAAGCTGATCTGGGGTAGACTCTAGACTAGAAGTGTTTGTGTGGCCATCTTTTTCGTACTCTAGGTTAAACGCATAAGTTGAAACCACTTTAGTTATAAACTCTAGTGCAAAACTCCAAAGCTGGAAGTCCAATCTTCCAGAGTGTTAGACATATATATGTCAGGTGCATGTGTGTGATATCCAGGTGTGGCCTGTCACGCCTGGAATAAGGGCCGGCTGAGTCAGCCTTCCCTAGATAGGATTAGACGCCTCTAGCCTTGGCGTCTAAGTAAGGATCAGCCTCCCTTGATTAGAGGAATCCCCTGATTGGCACTTGCCATAGATAGCAGGGAGGCTGGCCTATTTGTAACAGCCCCTTGGGCATGTTATCTATCAATCAATCAGATTCACACACCCAAATCACTTTCTTACATGGTATCACGAGACCGGGTAATTCCCGTTTTCCCTTCCGCTTCCTAAGCGCGCCGATCCCGGTGCTGCTCAGCGCGCCGTCAGGTGCTGCTCGCGCAACCTGCGCCCATCCATCGCAGCCGCCGTTGCCATGTCGACCACGTCGTCCACCAAGGGCAAGGCTGCCGCCGCTGCCATGGCCGACCATGAGGCCGATCGCCTCCGCACAGAGCGCCGCCTCGCTCGTGAGGCCGCCCTCGCTACAGCCAAGGCCGCCGAGGAGGAGGCTGCCGCGGCCCAGCGTGACCGTGATGCAGCCGACGCCCGCATCCGCGAGGCGCTGCAACGTGCCGCCAAGGCGCGCACGGAGGCCCCGGTGGCCTCCGACGAAGAAGACTGCGTCGACGACGACGACATCCCGGAGCTCGACGCACGCCACGCCCTGGCCATGCATGAGGCGCAGGCGCTGCTCCATCTCCACTCCCAGGCGGTGGCTGTCCAGAACATCCGCCTTCTCATCCCCGTCGTCCTCGACCACACCGCCAAGAACTACGCTCGCTGGCGGGAGCAATTTCTCCTCGTCGTCGGCAAGTACTCCCTTCAGGACCACGTCCTCCGCGATCCACCCCTCCACACTCATCCGGATTGGGTCCGCATGGACTGTGTCGTTCGCTCTTGGCTCTACGGCACCATTGCCAATGACCTCGTCGACACTGTCATGTCTCGCGGCGACAAGGGTGCCAGCGCCCGCACGACATGGCTCGCCATCGAAACCCAATTCCTTGGCAACAAGGAGACGCGCATTCTCCTCCTTCAATCTCGGTTCCGTAACTTCAAGCAGGGAGACTTGTCTGTTGCGGACTACTGCAAGGAGTTGAAGACGATGGCTGATGATCTCACCGATCTAGGTGCGACCATTGACGAGCAGCTGCTCGTCCTCACCCTCGTCGGCGGCCTCAGCGAGAAGTATGCCGCCGTCGGTCGTGAAATCCGCCGCAGTCGTCCCCTCCGCACCTTCGTCGAGGCGCGGGATGACCTTTGGCTCGAGGAGATGACCCAGCCGTCCGCTACTCCCCCTACTGCCCTCCACGGCGACACCACAGGGGGTCAGGCAACTCACCAGCCCCCTGCGCACCACCACTCCAACCAGGGCCGCTCCACCCATGGTGGCAGCAGCAAAGACGGCGGCGGTCAGCACAACCGGGACAGCCGCGGCTCCCGTGGCGGCCAATATCGTCCTAGCAAGGGCGGTTCCCGGGGCGGTCACAAGGGCGGCCCCAAGGGCGGCAGCAACCAGGGCAGCCACCCCAACGGCTCCAAGGGCGGCCAAGACCCCCCTACGGGACCTTGGCCTTCCTTCTGGCATCCATGGACAGGGGCTATACAGATGTATCCTGCCCCCGGCCCAGGACGCCCAGCTGCACCTCCTCCCCAAGGCACTCCAGGCAGTCCCTTCCTTCCCCAAGCGCACCTAGCACAGCAGCAGCAGGCCGCCTGGCTGCAGGCGCAGCAGCAGGCTGCCTGGCTGCAGGCGCAGCAGCAGGCGCCGTACCAGGTGGCGCCTCCACCAGGCTTCTCCGGGCCACCGTCGGGACTGCCATCCTCCTGGGATCAGCAGTCCCTCGCCTCCACCTTCAGCACCATGACCCTGAACCAGCCGCAGAACAATGACTGGTATTTCGACTCAGGTGCCACCTCCCACATGTCATCTAATTCTAATATCCTTGCACATTCTACTTTACCGCGGTATCCCGTTCCTTCAAACATCATTGTCGGTGACGGATCCTTGCTTCCCGTCACAGCCACTGGCTCTGCTAGTCTTCCAGGATCTTTAACCCTTAATAATGTCTTAGTTTCGCCTAAACTTATTAAGAACCTGATTTCTGTACGCCAGTTCACTTCTGACAATAACTGTTCCATTGAATTTGATCCCGCTGGTTGTTCTGTGAAGGATCTGGCATCTCGGAGGGAGATCATAAGGTGCAATAGTTCCGGACCACTGTACCCATTGCAGCTTTCTGGCGCCCATGCTTTGGCTGCTACGTCCACCTCTTCACTGTGGCACCGTCGTCTCGGCCATCCTGGCTATGAAGTCATGTCTCGAGTCGCCACCATTGTTCCCTTTAGCAATAAGGATATCGAGTCTATTTGTCATGCATGTCAACTTGGCCGTCACACTCGTCTACCTTTTCAGTCATCCACATCTCGAGCTACTGCCCCCTTTGATATTATACATTGTGATTTGTGGACATCACCCATTTCCAGTGTTTCTAGCAATAAATATTATTTACTCATTTTAGATGACTGCTCTCATTTTTTGTGGACGTTTCCCTTACGGCTCAAATCCGACACCTTTGCGACTCTCACTGACTTCTTCTCTTTTGTGCGCACACAGTTTGGGACCTCTGTCAAAACCATTCAGTGCGACAACGGCAAAGAGTTTGACAACTCTAGCTCCCGCACCTACTTTGGCTCCCACGGGATCCACCTTCGCATGTCATGCCCCTACACCTCCGCACAAAATGGCCGCGCCGAGCGTATGATCAGGAGTGTGAACAATGTTGTTCGCTCTCTCCTCTTCCAGGCATCCATGCCTGCCTCTTATTGGGTCGAGGCTCTGCAAACCGCCACACACTTGCTGAACCGACTGCCCACAAAAACCCTTGGCGCCATCACACCTCACCAAGCCTTGTTCGGCCAGCCGCCATCATACACTCACCTTCGAGTGTTCGGCTGTACCTGCTACCCAAACTTGTCCGCCACTGCTGCACACAAACTCGCTCCACGCTCCACCCTTTGCGTCTTCCTTGGCTACTCCGATCATCACAAGGGATACCGCTGCCTTGACCGTTCCACGAACCGCGTCATCATATCCCGACATGTGGTCTTTGATGAGACCACATTCCCTTTTTTGCAGCAGCTCTCGCCGCCATCAACTAGTGAGTTTGATTTTTTGGAGCAAATTGATGTGCCGCCAATGCCCATTGGCAGGCCTCCACTTCTTACTGCAGGTACCCCCCCTCAGGCAGCTGATCCCGCACTGTCACGTGCGGCAGGAGCTTCGGAGGATGCTGCTGCTGCCACCCCGATGCCCGCACAGCCACGTGCGGCTGGTGCAGCCACCCGCATGCCCCCGGCAGTGTCTCCAGTGCCCAACACAGACGCAAGCACACCAGGGGCGCCACATGGTTTCACTCCAGCAGCTCCAGGGGGGCTGCGCACACCAGGGCAGGCCCCTGGTTCATCTCCCGCAGCCCCAACGGGACCAGGGCAGGCCCCTGGTACGTCTTCCTCAACTCCAGACGCAGGAGGGGCTCGTCTCCCAGCAGCAGCAACTCGGCCTGCACTTCGCTGCACCTACACTCGGCGACCCCGACCAGCGCCCACGGCTGCACCTCAGCCGCCCACTGCTCCAACACTGCCTCGCGGGGCTGTACCAGTTCCCACTGTCGTCAACCACCATCCCATGACGACACGAGCCAAGCTTGGACATCGCTTCCCGGCTTTATTTCATGGCGCCCATCTGTCCCCGGTGCCACGGACATACAGGAGTGCCCTCACTGATCCTCACTGGCGTCAGGCCATGCAGGAGGAGTACGATGCACTCTTGGCCAACAACACTTGGGACCTTGTGCCTCGTCCATCTGGAGCCAATGTAGTCACTGGGAAATGGATTTTTCGCCACAAGTTCAATGTTGATGGCACACTGGAACGCTACAAGGCTAGATGGGTCCTCAGAGGGTTCACACAGCGCCCCGGGATTGACTTCTCTGAGACGTTCAGTCCCGTCGTCAAGCCGGCCACCGTCCGCACTGTGCTATCCATCGCACTCTCCCGTCATTGGCCCATTCATCAGCTGGATGTAAAGAATGCTTTTCTTCACGGTACCCTGTCTGAGACAGTTTACTGCACCCAGCCTGCCGGCTTTGAGGATCCATCTCTCCCTGGACATGTCTGCCGCCTTAACCGTTCACTATATGGACTCAAGCAGGCACCACGTGCTTGGTACAGCCGGTTCGCCACCTTCATGAAGGGTCTCGGGTTTCTGGAGGCCAAGACTGATACTTCACTGTTCGTGTTCCACCGCGGCGCCGACACAGTGTACCTGCTCCTCTACGTGGACGATATCGTCTTGACAGCCTCTTCGCCACAGCTCCTCCGCAGCACCATCACTGCTTTGCAGCGGGAGTTCGCCATGAAGGACCTCGGGAAACTTCATCACTTCCTGGGTATGCGTGTTCAGCCCTCCAAGGGCGGCCTTCTCCTTGACCAGCACCAATTCATGTTAGAGATTCTAGACCGTGCTGGCATGGCTACCTGCAAGCCTTGCTCCACGCCCGTTGACACCAACCCGAAGCTGTCCTCCACTGATGGTACTCCACTGTCTCCAGAAGATGCCTCAGATTACAGGAGCCTTGCTGGTGCACTTCAGTACTTGACCTTCACTCGGCCCGACATCGCCTATGCCGTTCAGCAGGTCTGCCTTCACATGCATGACCCGCATGCTCCCCACCTTGCTGCTCTGAAGCGCATTCTCCGCTATGTTCGTGGCACTGTGCACCTGGGTCTGCTTATTCGTCCATGTGCCCTGTCCAACATGGTGGTTTATTCAGATGCCGATTGGGCCGGTTGTCCTGACACACGGAAGTCTACCTCCGGATATGCAGTCTACCTGGGGGACAACCTGGTGTCTTGGTCGTCCAAGCGACAGGCTGCAGTCTCTCGCTCCAGTGCCGAGGCCGAGTACCGAGCAGTTGCCAATGCTGTTGCAGAGATCGCCTGGCTTCGACAGCTTCTCCTGGAGCTGCACATCCCTCTGCGCCGCACTGCTCTTGTCTACTGTGACAACATCAACGCCATCTACATGTCCTCCAACCCCGTCCAGCATCAGCGCACCAAGCACATCGAGATCGATCTGCACTTCGTTCGGGAGCGCGTTGCCACCGGGTGACGTCCGCGTTCTTCATGTTCCGACGACTTCACAGTACGCCGACATCTTCACAAAGGGGTTGCCCTCTTCTGTCTTTACAGAGTTTCGGTCCAGTCTGAACGTTCAGCCATCCGACGATCCGACTGCGGGGGGATGTTAGACATATATATGTCAGGTGCATGTGTGTGATATCCAGGTGTGGCCTGTCACGCCTGGAATAAGGGCCGGCTGAGTCAGCCTTCCCTAGATAGGATTAGACGCCTCTAGCCTTGGCGTCTAAGTAAGGATCAGCCTCCCTTGATTAGAGGAATCCCCTGATTGGCACTTGCCATAGATAGCAGGGAGGCTGGCCTATTTGTAACAGCCCCTTGGGCATGTTATCTATCAATCAATCAGATTCACACACCCAAATCACTTTCTTACACAGAGGCGTTCACAGGAGGCAAGGATGTGCATCCAAGCGTCTGTACTGTGTTTTAGGTATTTGCAATTAAATGAAGCCTTGAAATTTTTATTTAGGATACAAAACAGGTCCTGAGTAACTGCTTTAAAATCCAACCTCTTCTTTTCACTGCTTAAGTAAACAGTATGGAGATCTGGAGCATCACGGTCACACATACACACAAATTTTTGTCTTTACGTGTTCTTTCATAGATACCCATGTCCACACACAAAAACACATTACAAGCTAAAAACTATTGTTTGTATTGAATTTGTGCAATAATTTTTTTCTCATAATCATTACAAGTTTTTATTTTAAATTTGGTATTTTTGTAAGTCTACAATTTATAATGCATGAACCTAAATTATTTGGGCCTAGAGGCTTTGTTATTGTTGTTGACTTGTTGTTTTGAGTTTATGAGCACCATAGATTTTACATAAATGTTGACAAGTTACCAACAGTTACACAGAAGATCATCCATGACCAAAGGACCTTTTTGTCTTACCAGCTTCTCAGACAAGTAGTTGGCCAGGAATGCTCCTCCAAGAATAGCAAGGGCTGTTGCAATCAAGTGTCCAGCTATGGCTCCACTAGCAACACCCAAAGGAGACTACAAAAATAAGACAGCTTAGTAAATGCTTACACCAGCTAAACCAAATAATTTAAAATTGAATATTTGTATAGACAACTCTCAAAAACAGACCTGAACAGCACCCAAAGCAATTGTAGCAAGCATAGAGCGATCTCCCCACTCCTACAGGTGCAGAACATTTGGCAAGCAGTAAGATGGTTGTTTGACAATATCTAAGGACCATGGTCCCAAATGTTCTTGGCAAATAATTTCAGTGCAGGAGATACAGCTTACAGCAAAGAAAACAAGACTGAAGGACTTCCAAAGGACTTCAAGAGGACTGGTGAGCTTTTCAGAAACCTGTAACAAGGTAAATGACTTTCAGTAAAGACCAGAGAAAAAGGGCTGGGAACTTTTTCGAGTACTTCAATTTGTCAGGAACACAATTCAACAAAATCTCAAAATCGGAGTAGAGTATGGGTATGGTGCAAACTTGCACCAGCTTTCAGGTACATAATGTAAAAGCAAACGATTATAGTTTTTGAAAAGAATTCTCAACATAATCACTTTCTAGACAAGGACAACCTTTTCCTTGACAAGCTCCTCGGCATCAGCCAGTTCCCCACTTTCCGAATTCCCCTGAAGGTTCCTGTTGGCATTATCAGGAAGTGCTAATGCATCTCTTATTGACTTGAAACCAAAGAATGCCAGCAGAGCAACTGCAGCATACTCTCCTATTGGTAGCGCTGAAGGAACACCATGGTATCACAACTGTCTTGTTAGCATAATGAGATAAGCTTACCACAACTAAACACAATTTCAGAAACAATGAAAGATCATACATTACAATTACAATACATATAGTTACTGTTGGAAAGTGATTTCTCTCAATTAGGGCTAACCCTAGAAGGGTAGCTAAATAGGTTCCATACATGGGCCACATGGGCCTTAGCCTCATGGGCCTACATATACTCCAACACCCCCCCGCAGTCTGAACTACCGTCGCAGCGGAGTTCTAGGCTGAAACAAGAAAGAACACACACAACCCCCCCACAGACGCAACTAGCCACTGGTGATGTTGAGGCTGGAGCGAAACTCGGCGAAGGTCGAGGACGGGAGGCCTTTGGTGAAGATGTCCGCGAATTGGGAGGTCGTCGGGACATGAAGGACCCGCACCTCGCCCATGGCCACCCGATCACGGACAAAGTGGAGGTCGATCTCGACATGCTTCGTCCGCTGGTGCTGGATGGGGTTGGTGGAGAGGTAGACCGCACTGACGTTGTCGCAGTAGATCAGTGTGCTCCTGGAGGGTGGCGTGTGCAACTCAGCAAGCAGCTGTCGGAGCCAGGCGGCCTCCGCCACGCCGTTAGCCACGGCGCGGTACTCCGCCTCGGCACTGGACCGGGAGACCACCGGCTGGCGCTTGGACGACCACGACACCAGATTGCCGCCCAGGAAGACGGCGTAGCCGGAGGTGGAGCGGCGAGTATCCGGGCACCCGGCCCAGTCAGCGTCGGTGTAGACAACGAGGTCGGTGGAGGAGGCTCGGTGGAGGAGGAGGCCGTAGTCGAGTGTGCCCCGGAGGTAGCGGAGGAGACGCTTGAGAGCCGTGAGATGAGGCTCCCGGGGATCATGCATGTGGAGGCAGACCTGCTGAACGGCATAGGTGATGTCCGGCCGAGTGAAGGTGAGGTACTGAAGGGCCCCGGCAAGACTCCTGTACGCAGTGGGGTCGTCCACCGGTGGTCCCTCAGCCTCAGACAGCTTGCCCTGAAGGTCGACCGGGGTGGAGCAGGGCTTGCAATCAGACATCCCAGCCCGCGCCAGGATATCCCGAGTGTACTGCCTCTGGTGAAGAAGGAGCCCAGCAGGACGGTGCTCAACAGTGACACCGAGAAAGTGATGGAGCTCACCGAGGTCCTTCATCGCAAACTCCTGCTGGAGAGCTGCAATGATCCGGCGGAGAAGATGCTCGCTGGAGGCGGTGAGGACAATGTCATCAACATAGAGTAACAAGTATGCAGTGTCGGCCCCATGGTGGTAGACGAACAGGGACGTATCAGACTTGGCCTCCATGAACCCCAGGGTCAGCAAGAAAGCAGCAAACCGGTGGTTCCACGCCCGAGGTGCCTGCTTGAGGCCATAGAGTGACCTGTTGAGCCGGCAGACCATGTCAGGGCGGGTGTTGTCGACGAACCCCGCCGGCTGACTGCAGTACACCGTCTCGGTAAGAAGGCCGTGGAGGAAGGCGTTCTTGACGTCCAGCTGGTGGATGGGCCAAGACCGAGCAAGTGCCAGTGATAGTACGGTACGGACGGTGGCCGGCTTGACCACCGGGCTGAAAGTCTCATCGTAGTCGACGCCGGGGCGCTGAGTGAAACCCCGGAGGACCCATCGAGCCTTGTAGCGCTCGAGAGAGCCGTCCGCTCGGCGCTTGTGAGTCCAAATCCACTTGCCGGTGACGACATTGGCGCCCGGCGGTCGGGGCACCAACTCCCACGTCTGGTTGGCGAGCAGTGCGGCATACTCCTCTTCCATCGCGCGGCGCCAGTGAGGGTCCAACAGGGCGTCGCGGACGGAGGAGGGTACCGGAGAGACCACCGCGTCGCCAGTCGAAGCCTCGAGGGCACGAGGCGGCAGGGTGCCAGCCCCGTGCCGTGTCACCATCGGGTGAACATGCCGCGGGTGTCGGTGAAGAAGCGGCGGGGTGGTAGACCGGCGGGGACACCACGGGCCGGCGGAGACAGTGGCGGTGGTGTCGGTGTTCCCGGCGGAGAAGGGACCGGAACCACGAGCGGCGGTGGCCCGCGGCCTGCGCTGGTATAACCCGTACCGGCGCGGCAAACCTCGACGGAGCCGCCGGGGCAGGTGCCGAGACAGGGTCCGGCGTCGGCAACCGGCACGACCCCCCGGGGCAGAAGCGGGGGACGAAGGCCCCGGGTCTGCACCAACTGGAGAAGGCGGGGCCGCACCGGAGGACGAGGGGCCCGGACTCGCAGGGGAGCCGGGGGGGGACCGACGGCTGGCTCAGAACGCGTCGAGGCGGTACCTGCAGGAGACCACAAAGAAGGTGGCTGGACCACCGGGTCAGTGGGAAACAGATCGGGTGGGTCAGTGACCGGAGGTGTAGTGGTGCTGGAAAAGGGAAAGACGGACTCATCGAAGACCACATGGCGCGAGATGAGAACACGTCGGGAGGTAAGGTCGAAGCACCGGTACCCCTTGTGATCAGGGGAGTACCCGAGGAAGACACAGAGCGTGGAGCGAGGGTCCAGCTTGTGAGAAGAAGTGGCAGCAGTGTTGGGGTAACAAGCACACCCAAATACGCGAAGGTGATCATACCGAGGCGGGGTACCAAAGAGGGCGTGGTGAGGAGTGGGAGCAGGACAGGCAGCGGAAGGAAGGCGGTTAAGAAGGTAGGTGGAGGTGTGCAGGCCCTCAGCCCAGAAGCGAGCAGGAAGAGAAGCCTGAAACAGGAGAGTGCGCACGGTGTCGTTTGTGGTGCGAATCATCCGCTCGGCCTTGCCATTCTGCGAGGAGGTGTATGGGCAAGACATGCGTAGCTGAACACCGTGAGAGAGGAAGAAATCTCGGGCGGTGGAGTTATCAAACTCGCGACCATTGTCACACTGGACGGCCTTGATGGTGAGACCGAACTGAGTAGACACCCAAGTAAAGAAGTGGAGGAGCGTGGTAAACGTATCAGACTTCGCACGAAGAGGAAAAGTCCACGAATAATGCGAAAAATCATCAACAACCACAAGATAGTACTTATAACCAGAAATACTGATAACAGGAGATGTCCATAGGTCGCAATGTACAAGATCAAAAATGCGGGCCGCATGAGAAGAAGAACTAGAAAAAGGAAGACGAACATGGCGGCCCAATTGGCACGCATGACACAGTTGCTCATCATGAGCTCGAGTACAAGGAAGACCAGAGCTACGACTGAGCTGTATCAGGGCATCACGTCCAGGATGGCCGAGTCGCCGGTGCCAGGTAGTAGAGGAAGCAGAAGCGACGAAGGCAGCTGACAAAACGGACGGCGAAGAAGAAGAAGAAGCCGCCGGAAAGCGAAGAGTGTAAAGGGGCCCGGTGCTGTCACATCGGAGCAGAGGACGCCGGGAAGCCAAATCCTTCACAGTAAGACCAGAAGAGTCAAATTCCACAGAACAAGAGTTGTCAGCTGTAAAACGTCGAATAGAAAGAAGATTATGAACCATGGAAGGAGCAACAAGAACATCAGGAAGACGAAAGGAGCCATGAGCACCGGCGGTACCCACAGAGGAGACAGGAATACAAGAACCATTTGCGACCATAATGGACGAAGGAAGAGATGAAGAGGGAGAGTGAACCGACGAAAGTATACCGGGGTCAGGAGTGGTGTGGTAGGTGGCCCCCGAATCGGCGATCCACTCGGGTCCGACCGGAGGTGTCAGGCCCATGGTGCCGAACGAGCGAGCCAGGGCCGCCTGATCCCAGCCCGCAACCCCCGGTGGAGCCCCGGAAGGTCCGGAGGGAGGAACCCACGGCGTAGTAGGCGGCGTAGCAGGGAAGACGCCGGGGGGTGCTCCGGTGAGCATGGCCACCGGTGGACGCGAGTCGGTCCCGGTGGCGTGGTAGGGCCACATGGAGATGCGCCCAGACCACGGGTTCTGGAAAGAGGGCCATGGTGCCCCCCCCCTGTGGTCCACCGGGTACCGGGGCCTGGGTAGGTGCACCCCGGCCTCCGCCGCGACCCCCACCGCGGCGACGACGACCATCACGACCCCCCCCACCTCCGCTCGGCCCGGAGGGAGGGGGACCCAGGAGAGACGACGGTGGTGGAGCAGCCGTCCGTGGAGCAGACTGGCGCGGCGGAGTAGCAGCCAGAGCCGTCGAGGAGGCCCCCGGGGAAGCAGTGGAGCCCGGCTGGAGGCCCTGTGTGAGCTCCTCCATGACAAGATCGTCACGGACCTCCAGGAAGGTGGGAAAGGGCCTCTGGCGGGTGATCCACGTCCTGAGGTGGGCGTAGCGGTCACTGAGCCCCCGGAGGACGTTGAGGACCAAGATGCGATCCTCCACAGGCCACCCGAGGTCCCCCAGGGAGTCAGCCATGGACTTCATCCGTCGGCAGAACTCACCGACGGAGAGGTCACCCTGGACGAAAGTGCGGAAGCTCGCATCGAGGCGCAGAGCCCGGGCCTCAGCGTTGCCCAGAAACTGACCCTCAAGGGCCAGCCATGCCCGGCGCGCGTCAGGAGAGGTGCGGACGAGGTCGTGAAGGTCCAGGGAGATCGTTCCCAGAATCCAGGAGAGGACGATGCTGTCGAGCCGGATCCACGACGGCGTCTGGGCAGCGACCACAGGGGGGGGCACCATGGCCCTCTTTCCAGAACCCGTGGTCTGGGCACCATGGCCCTCTTTCCACAAAAGACATGAGCATTTCTTTCCAAACATAGTTGATTATTTACTAAAGTAGTTAATACTAACTTGTTTGAAACTGTGCTGGCACAGACTGGAAAATCCGTCCAATTATAACACTCACGATAGTCATCAGGGAGAGAGCAGCCACTGACCCAAGTAAAACCTGCTCATAAAATTCACAAGAGATACAAAATGCTGAAAACATCTGCTGAAGAACTACATATTGTTCTACAGAAAATTTAAATAAGGCAAATCATATAGTTAATACTCCCTTCGTCTACAAAAGGATGCAATTCTCAGTTTTCAGGAACTCAAACGCTTTGAAATTTGAACAAAGTTATATAAAAAAGTACTAATATCTATGATACAAAATAAGTATCATTAAATTAATTATGAAATATATTTTTGTAGTAAACCTAGTTGTGACTTGCTAATACTATTCACTATAAACAAGTTAAGGTAGTTTGACTTGCACAAGTCCCATAGTTGCATTCTTTTGTGGACGGAGGGAGTAGAATAATATTTGAATATACTCCACATGCTAAACAAATTTCACTGGAAAACTGAAACCATGAAACCACCACTTCAAAACAATAATTCTCATATATATGACAATGGGAAAATTTGTAGCACTAAGTTCTTGGAAAAAGATCCCTGTTTATCATAATTCCAGTTACGACTTCAACTAAAAAACAATGTGCAATGCAAAATTTCAGATCACATATATTCAACTGTCCTGGAGTCCTGTTGCACATACAGTCCTCGCCAACTGGCAACCTCCACGTGTTCTCATGTTGCTGCCATGTTGTCACTGGCAACGTTCAGGCATAAGCTATGCTATGAGGGGGTGCTAGACTCTGCACTCTAGCCAGTGACCAATGGAACACTCCATACATATGAGTGATGTCTGATAAAGCATGATTTGAAACGCCATTCATAGTTTCCTTTGCGTGCAGGTGCAGTTAATAATGTCTGAATTTTGGTAAATATTTTATTTACAAGGAGATCTCTGCCCAGCAGTTTTTTTTGGTGCGTGTGCGTGTGTGTGTGTGTGTGTGTGTGTGTGTGTGTGTGTGTGTGTGTGTGTGTGTGTGTGTGTGGGTGAGTGGGTGGGGGGGGGGGCGCAGCATGGTGGGTGCTGGCCTCCCCCTCAAAGGCTCAAACCCTCTTCCCTCCACCATTTTTATAGTGGCATACTGTCATTTTTTTATTAAATAGCAGGCACTTTGGAGTGACATATATACAAGCTTCTCTGTCAAGGATTAGATCATAGAGATGCAATATCTAGAGATGAGCAAAGAGGGAAAATCAATTAGCTAGGCAATAAAGTGGGGCATATATTAAATTTCTATGCTCAACATACCAGTGCTCTTGATGCTCAAAAAAAAAACATACCAGTGCTCTTTGATATTGCATCGCAAGTAGTGCAGCAATGAAAAACGTCTGTGATGGCAGAAGCGTCAAGGCAATCAGATTCCTTCATCTATTAGAAGTGCTTTAAACATAGAACATAATATGAAAAAGGAAGATATCTCTGCTGAAAAAAAATACAAATTGAACAGCATATAGCTACAATTGGTAGCAACCAAATGACAAAAAATTAAGAACTCCAATACATGTATAGTTGAAACTTAACAATAGCAATTCACTACAGAGGTAATGCAAATTCCTCAATTCTTCAAATATAGTAAGTTATGATCACAACGATAGATGAAACTGCATGCTGCTAACAGCTAAGCTTAAAATCTCAAAGATGGAGATGGAGAATGAGAATGAAAATGAAACACCACAAAGAATGATGAGAACATTAACGTATTGGTGAACTCTATAATATATACCAATGGCTGAACTCAAAAGAATGTGAAAACCTCAAAACTTCAGTCTGCTCAGTAAATTTACTGACTCCAAGTATGTTGTGAATGTTTCAATAACACTACAAAGTGCAGTATTTCTTATGTCACTGTAAAGAAGGTGAAGAGCCATCTTGCAGCGTATCTGGAAGTTTTTTTTTTTGGAAAAGCGCCACCTTGGGCGCGGCCTTCCTGGAGGCCAGCGTGGGGAGCCAGGGTTCGAACCCCGGACTGGCAGCTCCACCCTTGGAGACTTTGCCAGCTGCTCTAGGCACTCTTCCCAGCGTATCTGGAAGTTCAAGATGAGAAGGGGAAAAAGGCCAATTGAAATAAATTTTATACCTTATCTCCAATCTCAGATACAAAAATCAGTGTAAATGCTGCTGTGAAACCTGATTTTGCCAGCATAGCTACAACTGCAGATGGTTGTCCTTTAAAGAAAACCAAAAAACTAGTTGCCAGGGCACACAGAAGTAGCACGGCACCAATAGATTGCAGGTAACGAGATCCTGAAAGTTGTTTTGCTCTGTGATGCATTGACAAGGATAGAAGTTCAGTGTACAAGAGGTTGCACGAAAACGGAGAGAGAACAAGGGGAGGGTGAACACTAACAATTTGTTGGGGTCTCCGGTAGAAGAGGTATCCAAACGTTCTCCATGGCTATTTGCTTCATCTTCTCCATAACTCCCAGCACCAACATTTACATTGGACATTTGGACCCTGGTGTCATGCCTTATTGGTTTCATCCATGATAACAGCCTACATTTTACTGTCAAATAACAAGGTAAGTAGTTAATCGTATGGCAATGCCTGAGGCAAGACATAAATATCATATAAAAGATTATGGGAGCCCTTTGAGTCAGTAAAAGATGGTCTAGATAGTGTTACAGATCTCAGGGCTAGTTATGTATAAACTCTTAGCAAATTTAATAGGGTCTTACTGTTATGGCTCCAAAAAGGATGTTTTCACCAAATGTTACATCAAGAAGTAGGAAAGAAACTGCAAAACTAGTGTTCAATATCCATAACTTGCTGCCATAATGTTCCTAATTCCCGCGCTATCTGAGCCTCGAATAAGTCTATCCAGATGCAATTCCAATTGCTTAAGGTTGTGTCTGTCAGGCATAACATAATGGAGGTCCAGCGACATGAAGGAAAGCCGGTGAAACGAAGCAAACGAAACATCAAGAAAGGTCGCAACAGCTACTGATTTTGCTTCCAGTGGCGCGTACCAAACCTGACCGTGGCCGCTGCCTTCTGCTCGGGCTCGGCGGCGACGCGGCGGGGACCCCTCGTTCTCGCAGCCGGCGGGCGCGCGCGGGCGGCCGTGCCTCCCCCGGGCCACCGAGCGGCAGTAGCCACCAGTACCACCATCCCGTGGACGCCTGGCGCCGCTGGGTTGCGCGGTCCACCGGCGCGGCGGGAGCTGCAATGGGCGAGAAGAAGAGAGCACGGGAGGGGGGGGGGGGGGGGGGGGGGGGGGGGGGGGGGGGGCGAAAGAGAGCGCACTGAGGATAGCAGGTAGCAGGAGCGATCCAGCGGAGCAGCCTTCCAAGATGCCCAGTACTTTGGGGGGGGGGGCGAAAGAGAGCGCACTGAGGATAGCAGGTAGCAGCAGCGATCCAGCGGAGCAGCCTTCCAAGATGCCCAGTACTTTCCTTCCTTGTTTTTTTTCAGCACTCCTTCCTTGGTTCTTTCACCCTTTTTCCTGGTTGTATGGTGGACACGTTTGTTGGGCCTGGGGTCGAAGCAGCGACTCCGTGGAGAAAGAAAAAAAAAGTCCACTTTACATCCCTCGGTTTTTCGTGAAAGTCCGTTTTTTTCTCTTCAAACTTTAAAACCGGATAAAACACGTTCCTCAACTTTTAACACTATCTCTAACAACAACATTAAAATACAAGACTCGTTTCATGTTTGATAGCACTACAGACAAAGGGTTCAATACTTATTCAGTATCTTCTCCAACGCAAAGGGTTCAATACTCATTCAGCATCTTCTCCAACAACAGGACTCAAAAGAGAATTCTTTCTATAAATAAGTTTTCAGGAGAGAGGATATTCATATTTGGGTTGTTCCTTTCAGGCAACCTAAAATGGGTCACATGTATAGATACTCTGCTGGAGGTCGATTTTGGGTTTGGATGTCCATATAGGTAACTTGTTGGAGACAGTCTAAAACCGTTCATCTTATATCCTTGGCCCGTAAGTTTTGAAGGCGGTTTTATCTTTTTCTTTTTTATTCATTTCGGCTCAATCTTTGAAAAACCATAGTAAACCATAGAAAAATTATAAAATAAAAAATCTAATTTTGAGTAGATCTATACAGTAAAATATATAATACAGTATGTTTTAATACAAAGTTTTTATTGTATATTTAGATCTATACTTTTCTGTAATTAAATTGATTAATTCATAGCTGTAGTTTTTATGGTCCAATTGTTATGAAATTTTTATGGTAGACTAATTATTATATGCTTAAATTGTAATAAAAATTTTATATTTATTGGATCATGTATAACTTACTTATAGATTTTATTTAGGTTTATACTTGTTAAATATAAATAAATCTATAACTAAGTTATATATGATCCAATGAGTATGAAATTTTTACTACAGTTCAATCATATAATAATTAGCCCACCATTAAAATTTCATCACGATTGGACCATAGAAACTGCAACTATTAATTATTCCAATTAATTACAGAAAAGTATAGATCTAAAGCCACAACAAAAACTTTGTTTTTTTATGATTTTTCTGTGATTTACTATAATTTTTCAAAGATTCATCCAAAATAAATTAAAAAGAAAAAGATAAAACCGACTTTAAAATTGCTTATAACAGAGCCAGAGAGGTAAGATGAACGGTTTTAAAAGTTGAGGGAGGTGTTTTGTCTGGTTTTAGAGTTCTGGGAGAAAAAACAGACTTTCGCGAAAGTTAAGGGAGATAATATGTCCAATCAGGCCTATCAATCTTGAGTTCGCTAGAGAGGACCACTACGGTTGTGAATTGTGATTTAAAAAAAAGATTCTAAAAAAACTATGGTTGTGAATTGTGATCATTTGAACTTATTAGAAGAGATATCAACGGCCTTGTTTCTATCACAAGACGGAGATGTTTGATTGGGAAAAACTTAGGGAAACGCTTTAACATGAGCATTCGACGTTCGGGACGTTACACCCACTCTGTGCCACCTGCGCCGTGCTCACCCGGCCTCTTCGCCACTGCCGCTCGTGCCGCTCTCATCTGGTCCTCTGTGCGCTGCCGTCTAGCTCCGTGTTATGAGCACCGTCAGCGAGCTCACCAGTGACCTCCACGTGCCATCCTAAAAAGTCTTAATGACTAGAGGGGGTGAATAGGCTATTAAAAATTTCTACAATAACACTTAGCAAATATGTTAGATAATTTAACGGCAAAGCGAGTGTTACGCTAGCTTACTAAAAAAGCAAGCCACCTACTATAATTCTACTTACTATAATCACTAAGCATACAATTTGCTAAGTTGCTACACTAAGTTAGTAAGCTCTCAAAGGCTAACTAAAGAGCCTCACTAACTACTAGATTTGACGAAAGCTAGCTCTCAAAACTAATTATACTTAAGAGCTTAGCTTACACACTAGAAATGTAATACAAGAGAGAATGATGATGATCATACTGACGTGTAGAGGTATGAGCCAATGGCAAGATGGAGCCAATCAATTTCAAAACAACCAATGAAATTCTC
The DNA here is from genome assembly GCA_038087645.1 of Saccharum hybrid cultivar R570. Classification (NCBI taxonomy): domain Eukaryota; kingdom Viridiplantae; phylum Streptophyta; class Magnoliopsida; order Poales; family Poaceae; genus Saccharum; species Saccharum hybrid cultivar. Next base: position 1,347,401 of record JAQSUU010000519.1, read on the forward strand.
AGAAAAGATGACACAAGATTTTTTACCGATGTTCACTTGTTTGCCGGCAAGCTAGTTCTCGTTATGGTGATTCACTCACTTTGGGGTTCACGTGCTAACTGACATCACACGTCAAACCCTCGATAGGGTGCCGCACAACCAATACAAAATGAGGATCACACAAGCCACGAGAAATCCACTATAATACCTTTTGGCTCTCCATCAGGGAAAGGTCAAGAACTCCTCACAATGACCACGATCGGAGCCGAAGACAATCACCAACCTCCTCTCGACGATCCTCGCTGCTCCAAGCCGTCTAGGTGGCGGCAACCACCAAGAGTAACAAGTGAATCCCGCAGCGAAACACGAACACCAAGTGCCTCTAGATGCAAACACTCAAGCAATGCACTTAGATTCTCTTTCAATATCACAAAGATGATGAATCAATAATGAAGATGAGTGAGAGGGTTTTGGTTAAGCTCACTAGGTTTCTATGTCAATGCAAATGGCCAAGAGAATGAGCTAAAGCTAGCCAACACGTTTTTATAAAAGCCCCAATCGACCACATAGCCGTTGGGCTCGAAACCCTGCTTCTGCGGGCTGACCGGACGCGCAAGTCAAAGTGACCTGACGTGCGACGCCCAGCGTCCGGTCACCCAGACCCGTCCACGTGTCGCCCCTTCAAACGAGCACCGTTGATCGCCAACGGTCGTCTTTAGCATCCTACGCGATCAAGTAAAGACTGGACGCGCCAACTGACGACCTGACGCGGCGCCTCCGCGTCTGCTCGCGCATCCCAACACTACCATCACGCCATGACCGAACGTGCCAGTCCTCTACTGCTATCGTGAGTCAGGTCGATTATAGAGAGCTCCTTGAGCGCATAAAACTCGACCTAACACGTCAGCTCACCGTCGACCGGACGCACAATGACGTTCGATCCTCTCCTTCTCTTCTCTGCTTCGCGAAATGGCTTACGTCAGCGTACGTCACCATGTGACCGGACGTAGGCCTTGCACGTCTGGTCACAATGATTGTGCAGCGTCCGGTCACTGTCCAGTCAAGCCTGAGCGCGCCACCCTCTTTCACAATTGACCGGACGCACCCACTCCAAGTCCGGTCATCTAGAGAGCTGAGTCGGTCATTGTTTTTCAGTAAAAAATAACTCCTTTACTTTACTAACTTCTCCACCCTTGCTCAAATGTGCCAACCACCAGGTGTATCCTTTGTGCACGTGTGTTAGCATATTTTTACAAATATTTTCAAGGGTGTTAGTACTTCACTAGATCATAAATGCATATGCAATGAGTTAGAGTATCTGCGGCACTTTGATAGTCGCATTTTGATATGAGTTTCACCCCTCTTAATAGTACGACTATCAATCCTAAATGTGATCACACTCACTAAGTGTATCGATCACAAAACCGAAAAGCTCCTACCACTTATACCTTTGCCTCAAGCTTTTTGTTTCTCTTTCTTCTTTTTCAATTCGAGCACTTGATCATCATGACCATCACCACCATGATCTTCATTTATTTGCTCCACCACTTGGAATATCTATCAACCTATCTCACATACACTTAGAGGACATATGTTAGAAGCTAGGGTTTCATCAATTCACCAAAACCAAACTAGAGCTTTCACACCCACCCACCCTCTACGTGCACCGCCACTCGTGACACCCCTACACCCACCCTCTGTGCGCCGTCGCCTAGGTCTACGTTACCGGTGAGCACATCAATGACCTCCACGCGCTGACAAGCCTCCATTTATGAAGAAGCAAGAAGATGTTTGCGTTGAAAGAGCATGTTGCAAACGTATGTTTCAAGTGTTTCAGATGTATGTTACAAGTGTTTTATATTGATGTTGTAAAACTAGATCGGGATGTTGCAAAAGTAAATTGGGACGTTGCACATGTTGCAATGACAAAATACGCATATTGTAAGCATATGTTTTAAGTGTTCAGGTGATTCAGATGTATATTACAAATGTTTCATCTGGATGTTTTAAAATAGATCTTGGTGTCACACATGTTGCAATGGCTATACACGTATGTTTCAAGCGCATACTTCAAGTGTTTCATCTGTTTCAGACAGATATTGCAAATATTTCATATAGATGTTTCAAATGTAGATCTTGTGTTGCACATGTTACTATGGCTATACAATCATGTTTCAAGTGTTTTATCTATTTCAAACGTATGTTGCAAGTATTTCATTTGGATGTTTCAAAAGTAGATCTCGGGGAAACACATATTGTTGCTACTAGTGTGCCGTTGTAGGTCACCGTGCCACCGTGGGTCACTGCTCGCGCCTGCTGCTGGCGCTGCTGCGTGCATGGGGCGTGTGAAATGAAGCGGGCTCGGGGTATCCCCTGCACATGCGTGGGCCCACGTGGCCTCTAGAGTGGGATGGATGCGGGGCGAGGGAGCTACGTGCGTCAAGCGCGGACGCGGGAGCACCGTCCGACACTAGCGCCCCGAATCATACGTCAGTGCACTAGCAAGTCCGAAAAACTTATCAGCTCTACCTCCTAAAAGTTATCCTACATACTCTTCCCGATTTTCTTGAAGCTACATCTATTTCTTCTGTTCTTAGGTTAAGTTACAAATATACTTGTTCAGTTCTTAGGTTTACAGTCTATTTGCATTCTTTTTTTAGTATCTCTAAGATATCAATCTTAACTATAAATTTTTCTTTGTGCTGCAAATTCACATTTATAGTTTAAAATGCATTGTCAGAATAATTTGAAAGGAGAAAGAATGCACTTCTTACTCAGGTCAATAAATGCCACATCTGCCAGCAATAACTTTATCTCCTTTTATTTCTCGGTGTTTTATGTCATATTTGGTTTCTCTTTGGCACCAATAATTACTTACGCCATTCTATATAAATGGATTAGTCATCCAATTATCAAGGTACTCACAACGCGATGACTTTTCATCATTAACCTAAGGCCCCATTTAGATTCTTAGAATTGAATTTATTTTATTAATCATAATTTAGACATATATTAATTAAGCTAATATAGTTGTATATGGATTATATTTATATATTATTGTTGTCTATACAAGAGAGATACTATGTGTTGCATTTCTACCGTAGGGGAATAAGGCCCGGTTTAGATGCAAAATTTTTTACAAAATAGGCACTATAGCGTTTTCGTTGTTATTTGGTAAATATTGTCCAATCATGGTCTAGTTAGGCTTAAAAGATTCGTCTCGTCCATTTCGTCTAAACTGTGTAATTAGTTTTATTTTTTTTATCTATATTTAATGCTTCATGCATGTGTCTAAAGATTCGATGTGACGGAGAATCTGAAAAATTTTGCAAAATTTTTGGGGAACTAAACAGGGCCTAAGTTGAAGAGCGTGTAATAAGTTGCAAAGTAGAAACATAGCATGATGATCTATAAAATCATTTTATCTTCCACCCTATAAATTTGAGATAAGCTTATATGTGAACTTTGAAAAGTGGTGAAATGACAAATTCCAAGACAAATAAGTGTAGAATTGAGATCAAAAGGTTTTGATCTTTAGTCTAATTTGTTTTGTTCATTTTTCCTTTTTATCTGACTGTTAATGGAAAAGGTGCAATAAAGAGTTGAAAAGTTATGCAGACATGTCAACTATTATCTGCAAGAGGAATGCAACATTCAAATTGACCTAGGCATCATTTTGCTTTTCTCCGTTAATTTTACAATCACGTGATTGTGGCAAGAGATATTGAGGTATAGATGAAGAAATTTGAAAATAATTAAGACATCAATAATTGGTGCAAACTCTTTCACAAAAAATGCCAACAGTGGTAATATTCATAGTAATCAGTACATGCGCAGTCAGGCCCGGTCCTGTCAGTTCAGAGACCTGGAGTGAAGCGGAAAAGATGGGCCCTTTAAAAAAAACTCGGATGGCTAGACAACCCCAGAGCTTTACATCTAAGAAGGAGACCTCTCACGTAGACCGAGAAAACCCTCGAACCCCATGCCCTGCCCTCACACAGAGGCCCGTTACCCTATGAGTGCGCCGATCCATTTATCCGTGCTTTGTGAAACGCGGGACATGCGAGGGAATTTTTACCACCTCCGGCCAAAATTCGCCCAAACCTGGAATCGAACTCTAGTCACGGGGCACGCGACCGGAAGCTCAGACCAACTGGTCTAGCAACCTTTCGCAGATGGGCCCTTTAATATAACTCCAAAGAATTATTCGCTATCCTAGTTAACATCATATCATAACTCCGTAAGGATTCCTAGATCCATGTATTCTAATGAAAAAAGATTTGGGTGAAAAGCAAATTAAATCTTTATTAAATATATATACTAGACATACATCAATCAAAGGAGCAAGAGGATACATCAATCAAAGCCTCATATACCTACAGCTTACGTATGGGGTTAGGGCCCCTTACGTCGAGGGCCCTGTGCCACCGCACAGCTCGCCAGGGCCAGGGCTGTGCCTATAGACGAAAACTAACTTTATTTACATGATACTAAATTTTTCTCTTGCAATTTCTGCAGCAACGTGCGGGTTCTTCTCTAGTATTAGTTAATTAGGATCAATACGTCTTCAATATAACATTTTTGACTAGTAACGTCTATAAAAAGTATTATATATTAATGAAAAGAATTATACACTATGAAAATAGTTTCAGTAAATCTAGTAACACCAATCATGTGTTCACAATCTACACAAAACTTTATATACTGATAGCCAAAGGGGAAAAGTTTGATTTGAGACAAACTTAGATATAGTTATGGCTGTGTTTAGTTTCATTGAAAAGTACACTATGCAAAAAAAAAATCTCCGTCATATCAAACTTGCGATACATGCATGGAGTACTAAATGTGGATAAAATAAAAAAACTAACTGTACAGTTTGGTTGTACTTTGCGAGACGAACGTTTTGAGCCTAATTAGTCAACGACTGGACAATTATTACTAAATACAAACAAATGCTACAGTGTCGCTACAGTAAATTTGACACTCTAAATTTAGGAACTAAACACAGCCTATATTCGATTTGTGTTTAGCTGAAGTTATAAATGAAGATGCTACGGTGTTGGACCTATAGGGTTTGTAGTCGTGACTTCTTTCCCGCACCGTTTATACAAAGGGTGTGTTTAGTTCCCAAAATATTTCACCCTAAAACATCACATCGAATTTTGCGGCACATGCATGGAGCATTAAATGTAGATGAAATAAAAAAAACTAATTACACAGTTCACCGTGAAATCGCAAGACAAATCTTTTAAGCCTAATTAGTCTATGATTGAACAGTAATTAACAAATAAAACAAAAAAACTACAATACCCGAAACCAAAATATTTTGGGAACTAAACACATCCAAAGCTAGCATCTATTTGTTCCACTCTACCTATTTCCATGTCTGAGATGGACTTTTGAGAATAGAGGGCCCACTCACATCCACTTCAATAGGCAAGAAGCTGGACTTTTTTTTAAAGTTCACTCTAACATTGACCGCCTCCAGTCCTCCAATGTTCATCGGTAGTACCAAAGAATCTGCTTTGGTGTCATAGAATATATCCTACTTGTTCATTCTCCTACACGGCTACACCATCTTCTTAAACGTAGTTCTTAGGATAATCAAACCAAGATCGAAAATAATCTTTTTATGCTTAGCAAATTGGAAATGACTTATTAACAGCTCTAGCTGATGGAATCTTCCATCCTAAAGTGTATAAAAGAAAAAAACTCCAATCCCAAACTCTCCACAATATATTTTTGGCGGCCTTATTAGCGCTCGGACGTTCGCGCCTGCAATTATTTTTCTGCACCGTTTCGTGCGCCCACGTGGGGCCCGCGCCGCCAGAACGTCACTGGCATCGATAAGAGAGGAAGGAGGCGGTGGATGCCCAACAGGCTTCGAGAGGAGGAGGAGATACCGAGGCGAAGCAACATAAGACAATGAGGGAGATGCAACACCCTATCTACATTTGAAACATTCATATGCACCATTTGCAACATTTGTCTGAAGGTAAATGAAATACTTGAAAAATGCATCTGAAGCACTTGCAAAAACACATGAAAAACACTTAAAACCATTGCAAAAATATATGTTGCATCCAGATAAAACACTTATAAATATATTGTAAAATATATGCAACATCCAGATAAACACACTTGCAACATACACATCTGAAAAACACGGATAAAATATTAGGAACAAAAGCTTGCAACATACGTGTACAACAATTGCAACATCTAGATCTACTTTTGCAACACCCATACGAAACACTTGCGATATACCTCTAAAACATCTGAAACACTTGAAACAGACGCTTACAACATGCGCTTTCAAGTGCAACATCTACTTGCTACTTGGACGAAAATGGAGGCTCGTTGACGCGGAGCTCGACGCCGGCGTGGAGCTTGATGCTATGGAGTGGTGCGGAGGTCGCCGGTGTGGAGGTCGTTGGCAGCACAAACCTCGGCATGGGCCGTGGTAGGCGGATGGAGCGCGGCTGCAACGGGAGGCGCGAGTCTGGGCGGGAGCACGCGCTGCGGGCGTGCGGCGGGAGCGGCGTGAGCAGGGGCGGCGCGGGCGAGGACAGGGTCTGTCTAGCAAGCAGGGGCGACGCGGAGGGGGGCGGCGCGAGCGAGATCCGTTGCATGAGCTGGCGATGCGCAAGCATTACCGTATTTTTTTTTATTCTAATTCAGGAAAAACTACTAGCAACTTTCATCTAAAAACCAAAGATTATGAGTAGGATAGCGACGCATGGACCTTTCGAAATAAGACATGGAACACACCGTTGATCCTTGCACAACATGACATATGCGATTTTATACAACCTTACTAAAAAGGCTACACCTCGGAGAGGGTCAGTCAATGAAAGCGGCATCCGTACAAAAATTATCTTTGTATATACTCCAAGAATGTCATTTCATTAGAATCTTATCTTTTGTTTTAAAAAAACTGCAGCTTAAAAATTAACGGAGAGGCCTACGTAGTCAACAATGAAAACGACAAACTAAGAAACCGCTACGAATTTTCCTCCGAATGTGAACCGACTCGATCCCGATCGAACGGATACTCTCGTCCCCGACAACGAGCTCCTCGTACTCGCAGTCACAGCCAACGCCGCAGCAGGCACACGGGATGGCGCTCCCATGGTGGCTCGCCACCACGGCGTGCGCCGCGCCTCCGCCGGGCCTGGGCTCCTTCGCCGACGCGCTCGCGTTCCTCTTCCTCTCCCCGTGCCCGCAGCGCGCGCTCCTCGCCGCCGCCGACCTCGCGTTCCTCGTCGCCTGCCTCGTCCACCTCGCCCGACGCCGCCTTCGCAGGGGACAGGGACACCCGGCGCCCGCGGCCGCGGCTGCTCCCTCTCCCGAACGCGAGGCGCTGCTGCAGAAGCCGAACCATCATCCTTCGCCGCCGCTCTCCCGCCGCCACGTGCTCGCGCTCGGGGCCTCCGCGGTCTTCGCGGCGGCGTCCGTCGTCCTCCTCGCGCTCGCGCTCCTCCTCCTGCCCAGCACGCCCTGGCGCGACGCGGAGGGAACCTTCCTCGCCGTCCACGCCGTCGCGCAGGGCGTGGCTGCCTGGACCATCTCCGCCTCTTGGCGGAGAGCAGGAGCTGCTGCGCCGGAGGCGGCGCACCTCCTCCGCGTGTTCTGGCTCGCCACCGCCCTCGGCGCCGCGCTCTTCTCTGCCTCGGCGGTGGTCCGCGGCGCGGACGGCTCGCTGCTCTTCCCCGATGACATCATCGCCTTCGCTGGCCTGCTCGTCTCGCTGCCTCTGGCGTACATAGCGGTCACTGGCTTCACCGGCCATGGCACCAGGGAGCAAGACGCTGAACCAGAGCACACCGGCCCGGAGGATCCTCCCTCCTCGCCGTACGCCGCCGCTTCGTTCCTCTCGCGCGCGACGTTCAGCTGGATCAACTCCCTCATCAACAAGGGCTACGCAGTCGAGTCCCTCAAAGCCGAAGACGTGCCCCCGGTCTCTGCCGGCCACCGCGCCGAGGCGGCGCACGCGCTGTTCATGTCCAATTGGCCGGCGTCGCCGGCGTCTCGGCACCCGGTTGGCGTGGCGCTCTGGCTCTCTTTCTGGCCGCAGCTCGTGCTGACTGCTTTTCTTGGCCTCGCGCGCCTGGGTGCCATGTACGTCGGCCCGTCGCTCATCGACCGCTTCGTCGAGTTCATCCGCAGCGGCGGGACACCGTGGGAGGGCCTCCGGCTCGTTCTCATCCTGCTTGCCGGCAAGGCCGTCCAGACGCTGGCATCCCACCACTACAGCTTCCAGGGCCAGCTTCTGGGCATGCGCATCCGCGGCGCGCTGCAGACGGCGCTGTACCGCAAGTCGCTGCGGCTCACTGCGGGTGCCCGCCGAGCGCACGGCGCTGGCGCCATCGTCAACTACATGCAGGTTGACGCTGGGATCGTGTCCTACGCCATGCACGGGCTCCACGGGCTGTGGCTGATGCCGCTGCAGATAGTGGTGGCGTTGCTCCTCCTGTACGCCTACCTCGGCCCCGCCGTGCTCATGACGCTCGCCGTGATCACCGCGGTGACCGTGGTCACCGCCTTCGCGAACAAGCTCAACCTGGCGTATCAGCTCAAGTTCCTTGGCGTCCGCGACAGCCGCGTAAAGGCCATCACCGAGATGCTCAGTAACATGCGTGTCATCAAGCTGCAGGCGTGGGAGGACACCTTCGGCGGCAAGGTTCGCGAGATCCGGCGGGAGGAGCTCGGGTGGCTGGCCAAGATCATGCTCTTCATGTGCGCCAACACGGTGGTGTTCTCGAGCGGTCCGCTCGCCATGACTGTGCTCGTGTTCGGGACCTACCTCGCCTCCGGTGGGCAGCTCGACGCCGGCAAGGTGTTCACGGCCACGGCGTTCTTCCGCATGCTGGAAGGCCCCATGCAGAACTTCCCGCAGACGATTGTCATGTCCATGCAGGCGTTTGTGTCGCTGGATAGGCTGAACAAATTCCTGACGGACGCCGAGATCGACACTGCGGCCGTGGAACGCATCGAGGGTGGCGGCGCTGAGGACACGGTGGCCGTCAAGGTGCAAGGCGGGGTGTTCGCTTGGGATGTGCCAGCGGACGAGGAGATGAAGGGCAACAACAACAGGAGGCCCCGCCATGATGTGGCAGAGAATGGCCAAGGAAATGGGGCGGAGTTGGTGACGGTGCTGAGGGGCATTGACGTGGAGGTGAGGAGGGGTGAGATTACGGCGGTGGTCGGGACAGTGGGCTCCGGCAAGTCGTCGCTGCTGTCCTGCATCATGGGGGAGATGCACAAGCTCTCCGGCAGGGTGAGTGTCTGGACACCTGACTTCATTGGTATATATTTCGGTCCCAATCTAGTTTTACGCACTTGTCTTTTTCGTTGCTTCTGGTTTATAGCACCATTCCATAGAGTTTGCATCATGAAATTCCAACATTCACACTTGAAGTATCATTTTGTTTTTGGGATTAAATGAACAAAAGTTTGCGTTTTAAGCATATTATTATATTTGAAGCCAATATGTTTTTTCGGATCATTTTACTTCGTTCTCATCTCCATTTTTCTCTTTGATATAGGTTAGCATATGTGGAAGCACAGCATATGTTGCTCAGACCTCTTGGATCCGAAATGGAACCATTCAAGAGAACATTTTATTTGGAAAACCAATGCATCCAGAGAGATATTCAGAAATCATAAATGCTTGCTGCCTGGAAAAGGATTTGGAAATGATGGAGTTTGGTGACCAGACTGAAATAGGAGAGCGAGGGATCAATCTCAGTGGAGGCCAGAAACAGCGCATCCAGCTTGCGAGAGCAGTTTATCAAGACTGTGATATATATCTTCTTGATGACATATTTAGTGCAGTTGATGCTCATACTGGATCAGCTATTTTCATGGTGAATCCTAATCTCTTTTGTTTCATTTTATACTATCAATAAGCTCTCTGATTCTGCTTGCGTTTGGTCTTTTTGATATCTTTGGTTGTTGTGTTTGAGAAAAAAAACCTTTACGTTTGTAGTGTTATAAATATTCACCATGCCTCATATGTGACACATCACAATTTGTCATGGGGAATGCTCCATTGCTCCGTGACTTGCATTCCTTTACTCAGTTTTTTTGTTTAAAACAAAGTGCGCTCACTTTCCAGAAAAGAACCTTGCATGCTATTCTATATAATTCTTCTAGCATGAATAGTTATGCAGAACCATGATGGTACGGAGTCTGTTCACAGTTAGGTGGACTCATGTCCTATTTGCTATTTTTGTTACTTTTGTTGTTAAAAAGAAAAGTTCTTCCAAACAAGTCCAATTATGGCCAGTGCTTTATTACCGTTCTTAACCTGTACTCTAAAACTAGGCTTGTTCTGCAGGAATGTCTGAAGGGCATACTCAAGAATAAGACTGTATTGCTTGTGACTCACCAAGTGGACTTCTTGCAAAACGTGGATACTATAATTGTAAGTTTTTTTTTGAACTATCCACATTACAGTTTGGTGAACACATATTAGTATTATGTTGTGTGCTTGCTTGTGACTCACCAATTGGACTTCTCACAAAACGTGGATACTATACTTGTAAGTTTTTTGAAAGGCCCATAGTTATATAATGATGAAACAGTTTAGTATTACATTCTTCCTTCATCAGGTAAGCTTAAGTTTAGCAATACTGTGCGGTGACTATAGTTAATAGCAATGTTTTCGTTCTTGATGTATGGAAAGAAAATCCATGGTTATATGGAAATATAGATACATTTTAATTCAAGTCTAGCTTCAGTTTGCTTTTGCTGTGAACATATGCTGTAAAATGATATTACAACGATGATACCATGCTTATTTTGTTGAGAACTACAGAAAATTACATTACATTGACTTTTGTGTCAACATGCAGGTAATGAATGATGGGTTAGTCATCCAGTCAGGGATCTATCGTGAGTTACTAGCATCATGCTCAGAATTTTCGGATCTTGTTGCTGCTCATCATAGTTCAATGGAGACAGCAGGGGCACAAGGTTTTCATGTTCAGAACACAGAGAGCTCTCAGGCTTCCACTGGATCTGTAGATGCCCCATCTTTGGCATCGAAATCCAATGATGAAAATGGTGAATCAGTTGGCACTGCAACAAACAAAGAAGCAGGTTCTTCTAAGCTGATCCAGGAAGAGGAAAAGGAGAGTGGCCGAGTAAGCTGGCGTGTGTACAAGCTATATATGACAGAGGCCTGGGGATGGTGGGGAGTTGTGATCATTTTAGCTGTGTCACTACTGTCAGAGGGCTCCAGTATGGCTAGTAACTACTGGTTATCATATGAGACATCAGGAGGCCCTGTATTTGACACTTCCATATTTCTTGGTGTTTACGCTTCGATAGTTGCTACCACAATTATATTGGAAATGATTGCCACTCTTATTGTGACATTCTTGGGGCTCCAATCAGCACAGGCCTTTTTCAACAAGATGTTTGACAGCATTCTACGAGCACCAATGTCATTTTTTGACACCACTCCTTCAGGAAGGATCCTAAGCCGAGTATGTGCTATAAAGCCAACTAAACATAGCTTCTATTTGTTGTACCTTATGTACATAATCACTCCTTGAAAAGTAATGTTAATATTTTTGTGGTTTTGACATTCACAGGCATCATCGGACCAATCTAAGATTGATACTAACCTTGTGTTCTATGTTGGTTTTGCCACATCAATGTGCATTTCAGTGGTTACCAACATAGCTATTACTTGCCAAGTTGCATGGCCGTCAGTAATTGCAGTACTTCCTCTACTGCTTTTGAACATCTGGTACCGGGTATGATGTGATCCAACTACCACAATGCATCCCAGAGGACTTCTATTAATAGTACTTAACATAAATACAACACTCATAATTGAATCAATAATAAAATGAATTTCTTTCCTTTCATCCTGTTTTTCAGAATCGTTATATTGCGACATCTCGAGAGCTTACTCGTCTTCAAGGAGTAACAAGGGCGCCAATTATTGATCACTTTACAGAAACCTTTTTGGGTGCTCCAACTGTAAGGTGTTTCAGAAAGGAGGATGAGTTCTACCAGACAAACCTGGACAGGATCAATTCGAATTTGCGTATGTCATTTCATAATTATACAGCTAATGAGTGGCTTGGATTTCGCCTGGAGCTAATTGGCACACTTATTTTGTCCATAACTGCTTTTCTCATGATTAGCTTGCCTAGCAATTTCATCAAGAAAGGTAATATTCTAATCTGAATTAGTTGCATATTCATAAAACTTTGTATCATGAGGTAGTGTAGAATTGAATCAATTGATACCCATTTAGTATGTATATTGAATCAATTGGTACCCATGCTAATTTTCAAATCATGAAAGTCATGTTAGAATTTCTAGTTATTGTGCCTGTCATATTGTTCTAATAAGAGTTCTTGCCTTTTTCCCCCCTAAAACGAGTTATATTGGATGTTCTCATTTGGGAATAATATAATATACTAGAAATAAATGAATTGCTAAGTAGGAATGAATTGTTTTTATGGGGTGAACTTGATAGCATGACTTATTGTCCTTATTGTCTGAATATTCAAACCTTGAGTGCAATACTCTGTAGATGTTTCTATCAGCAATGAAGCATTAATAGTTTTTTGAAAGCATGTCAAGTCTTAAAAAGTTTTCTGTTGCATCATTGTATGTCTGAAGCTGAGTACTCAAAAAGGATTACTGACAAATTGTATTGAAAGATATACTCTGTGTTCCCATTTTGATCCTTTGCAAAACTTAAAAAAACACAATTCTGATGCAGAATTTGTCGGCATGTCCCTTTCCTATGGTCTTTCTCTCAATTCCTTGGTGTACTACACAATTTCCATAAGCTGTATGATCGAAAATGATATGGTAGCCATAGAGAGAGTGCATCAGTACAGTACTCTCCCTTCTGAGGCAGCATGGGAAGTTGCCGGCTGTCTTCCCTCACCAGATTGGCCCAGCCGAGGAGATATCGATGTGAAAGATCTGAAGGTCAATACTTTTTATCTGTATCACGTTCTAGTACCTTGATAAGTGATAAGATGAATGAGTAATAAGCACAACTCTTTTCAGGTTCGGTATCGTCAAAACACACCACTAATCTTGAAAGGAATTACTGTGAGTATTAAGAGTGGAGAAAAAATTGGAGTTGTGGGAAGGACGGGCAGTGGAAAGTCGACTTTAGTGCAGGCTTTATTCAGGATTGTGGAGCCGGCAGAAGGCCATATCATCATCGATGGTGTCAATATCTGCACTTTGGGGCTTCGTGATCTGAGGTCTCGCTTTGGTGTGATTCCCCAAGAACCTGTGCTCTTTGAAGGAACTGTAAGGAGCAACATAGACCCAACAGGGCGGTATTCTGACAGTCTTTTTTGTTTTTTGGCCCTTTTTTTGAAAGATTCTCTCAAATAGGCCCCTGACGGAAAGATTTCAAAAAATGGACCCTCAGCTTGGCGCCATGGTCCATGGCGCCAAGCTACAACGTCATGGCGCCATGTATCCTGGCGCCAAGAGGCATCCGACGTGGCTACACGGGGATCTACGTGGCGCGTAGGCTTGGCGCCATGGAGCATGGCGCCAAGCCTTGGCGCCACGGATCTTGGCGCCAAGCCTTGGCGCCATGCTGCATGGCGCCAAGCACCCATAATATAGCCTGCCCCCTTCCACAAAAGGCAGTTGAAAGCATTTGAATACATTTCATTATTTGTACTTCTGTTCAGATTGCTCAAAGAAACAGCTTGGACATTGATGTGGATCTAGCCCTTGGCTTTGCCGCTCACTATGGGAAGATTGAAACCATGGGGTGCTTGGTTGAAGAAGGTAATGCTGTTGGCTTTCTTGGCCCTTTGATGCGTGCTGCTGAGCGTGGATGTCTCCAAGTTGTGAAATGGTTTGTCAACCATGGGTGTCGAGAAATGGAGCTTTGTCTAGCCCTTACTGCTGCCACCTCTAGTAGCCAGATTGCAATTGCTGCTTATCTTCTTCCTCTTGTCCCGCAACATGTTCTTGCGCCCCTCAGCATTGAGATTATCAAGGCTGCTGGTGAGAGGAGTACAGGTTCCCTGCATGGTGTCAATTTTCTTCTCTGCTCGGACTTCCTCAATGACCCAGCTGCCACATATGCCGTGGCAGACAGTATTGCAAGATGTACCGATGAAGCTGTGGATGCAAAGCTTAGGTCTTTCATGAATGAGCACTGGAGTGAGGCAGCTTTTTCTGCGGGATTCGAATCTGCACAACAGCACTTTGTTAACTTCATGAGGATAATGGAAAGGGGTGAATCACCAATCCGCCTAGGGGACCTCCCTCTTGAGCTGGTAATTGCCATGGCCTACCTGCCACTCAACCATTATTTATGACATTCACCTTAAACAAATATATGATCATCATCAGCACCCACGTTTAAAGTGCATATGTCATAAACTCCATCTGAAGCTCATTCAGTACATAAGAATAGGATATAAAAGTCCATAATAATAGTCCATACAGTCCCAAATTAGCCTACAGTCCCTCACTGTCTCCTAGACTTACCCTTACCCTTGTGTCCAAGAGCGTGGGTGCCTGGAGTATAAGGGTCAGGTGGTCGACGTCGCCTGGTACCGACCGGCTGCGTAGGCTGAGTCCAGGGAGCATCGTCTAGCTGAGACGGTCCAATCTCCTCGTGGCCCTGGTCCTCGTCCTCGTCCTCGTCGTCGTCATCGTCGTCCTCGTCGTCGTCCTCCTCGGTGCCGTGGTCTCGCGACCCTGTAGGTGGGTGGCTAGACGAGCCTACGCCACCTCTGGGTGCAGAAGGCACGTACACATCCTCCGTCGTGCCTGTCCTGCAACCACAACGCGCCGCGGTACGGCGTAGCCGACGTGCCAATCTCTGGTGCACAAAATCATGTTTAGTCAATTAATTTAACATTTTAGTAACTAACTAATTAATTAACTAAAAAAAGATATTAACTACTACTAACTACTAAAAATTACATACTATAACTAAAAATGACGAATTTAGTATACTACTACTTACTTACTAAATAACTAAATCGAAATAAAATAATAACTAAAAAAAAACTAACTAACACTAAAAAAATAATTAGCTAACTAAATAACTAACTAATGAATATATAATTAGCTAACTAAATAATTATCTAACTACTTAGCTAACTAAATAACTAACTAAATTATATAATCAATCTAAACAATATTAACATATATATTTAAACTAAATTTCACTAATCCTAACTAAATTTCATACTAAATTAAATAATAAATAATAACTTCAAAAATATATTAAATTTCAATAATCCTAACTTAATTTAAAAAAAAAAACTTACTTGTGGCCGGCGGCGGCCGGCGGCGGAGGCCGGCGGCGGGTGATGCGGCGCCGGCGGAGGGGGCGACGGCGGCCGGCGGGGGCCGCGCCGGGCCTAGTGGCGGCGGCCGGCGGTGGCGGCGCCGGCCGGCGGCGGCGCGGGCGCTACGGCCGGCGGGGGCGGCGGTGGCCGCGCGCGGCACGGGCGGCTCCGGCGGCGCCGGGAGCCGGCGGAGGGCGCGGCGGCCGGCGTGGTACGGGCGGCGGCGGGCGGAGCGACGACCGGCGGCGGCGACGGCGAGTGGCGGCGGGGTCGGGCGCGAGGAAGAGGAAGAACAAATGAGGAAGAAAGGAAAGAGAAGGAAGAAGAAAAGGAAGGGCCGACAGTTATTAAGGGGCTTGGCGCCAAGATCCGTGGCGCCAAGGCTTGGCGCCAAGATCCGTGGCGCCAAGGCTTGGCGCCAAGATGCATGGCGCCAAGCCTACGCGCCACGTAGATCCCCGTGTAGCCACGTCGGATGCCTCTTGGCGCCAGGATACATGGCGCCATGACGTTGTAGCTTGGCGCCATGGACCATGGCGCCAAGCTGAGGGTCCATTTTTTGAAATCTTTCCGTCAGGGGCCTATTTGAGAGAATCTTTCAAAAAAAGGGCCAAAAAACAAAAAAGACGGTTCTGAGGCTGAGATATGGCAGGAAATACAACCTAAACCTATGCTCTGTTTAACAAGATGAACTCCCTCTTGGATGCTTAACTGTTTTTTTCCCCTTCTATCAAGCCTGATCTGGCCAAATTTACTTGTCTGCAGGCCCTCGAGCGTTGCCAGCTAAAGGATATAGTAGCCTCAAAACCAGAGAAGCTTGATGCACTAGGTTTGCTCTGTTTCTTGAGTAAAAGATAACTGTGCTATAAGTTTCAAGCTTATTCAAGTTGTCAAATTATGTTATTAACCAAGCATATTTGAGAACTTGTATAATGTTATTCCCCGTGTGGTTTCCACACACTACTTTGTGTCACAAAGTTAGTAAGTTACAAACCCGCTACTTAAAAGTACAGCTTCACGGATACAGTTTGAAATACACACAAGTTTAGACCTGCAGTGCAATTCAGTTGTGACCCCCTTTTTTGTGGCACGATTAGCAAAACATGAACATTGTTTCTTTGCTCATCGTTTGTTCTTTGCAGTCGCCGACATGGGGGAGAACTGGAGCGTAGGGCAGAAGCAGCTCCTCTGCTTCGGCCGAGTTATACTGAAACGCAGCCGGATCCTCTTCATGGACGAGGCGACAGCTTCTGTTGATTCTCAAACAGATGCGGACATCCAGAGGATCATCCGCGAGGAATTCACCGAATGTACCATCATCAGCATTGCACATCGGATACCGACTGTTATGGACAGCGATCGAGTTCTGGTGTTGGACGCAGGTAGCCCTTTGCACTGATCATCCTGCCTTTCCCCTATTTTCTGAAGACTGCTATGCGATGTTTTTCCCCAGAACGTTCTCACCTGAATTTCATTACCATAGCAACAAAATTACAAAGTAATTACACAGGTTCATGTACCACGATTATCGCACACAGATAGTTGTAGCGAAAGATCTAGCTGCAATACAGGCCATCCCAATTGAAAATGAAGTGGAGAGCTGATTGCCTTTATTAAGATTTTGTGCCTCTGTTCAACCATTGTGTATGTGTTTATCTGTGTCAGGTCTCGTGGCAGAATTCGATGCACCCGCCAAGTTGATGGGGAGGCCATCACTCTTTGGTGCGATGGTTCAGGAGTATGCAAGTCGCTCTTCTAGCTTGAAGGAAACCGTTGGATGAGACAACTTTTCATGGAAAAACACGACAGTATAGGAGAAAGTTTAGGCATACGCATAGGCATAGCATCTAACGAAAAGGAAAAAAAATAAATTATAGGAATTTCTGTGAGCTTGCAAGCACAAAGCTTTGTTTTCTACATCATGTCTTATCTTCAATAGAACTGGACTATTTGGTTTGCATTTCCACCAATTTCGTATGTGATGAAAGCTTAGAGCATCTACAGGAAGTTTGTGTAATTTACTTGCTAAACCAATGACTTTACCAAGTTAAGAAAATAAGTATTTCCTCCGTTCATGGGCAGATCCAAGGGCAGATCCCAGGAATACCCAACTATTTTGATATACTCTTGTGTACATATGTATGTATACTTATATATATATTTGTGTATAATGCATTTTCTAGAGTATTTTCAGTAATTGTAGCCCAAAGTAGCGAACAAAACGGCCTTGCTTTTTTATATGGGAATACCCAAGATTACCATCCTGGCTCCGCCACTGTCTCGGTTCCAAATTATAAGTCACTTTGACTTTTTTGATACATAGAATTTGCTATGTATCCAGACTGATTCATAAAAAAATGGATATAGTAAAAAAGTCAAAGTGACTTATAATTTGGAATGGAGGGAGTAGTAATCTAAATTTATCTCACTCTCCAATAGTTTTCATATATGAACTTCCTTATAGAAAAGGTCATATTTTGTTTTGTGCGGCAATTCTAGGTCTGCACAGCGTTCATGTTGCTCCGACTCGTGCGAGCAGACATCGACAGCTGCCCCAACAGGCGTCACCGCCCTTCCTTGCCCAGCCAGCTAGTCTGATTGGTTCCACTCACCGGATCTTAACCAAGCTGACACAATTAATTCACCCTCGAGCTCACTAAATTGATTGTCTTCTGAAGAGTCCATCGAAAGGCAGTTGTCATCCTCACCATTCACCATGTTGATCTAGGAACTTGGATTCTCTGTAATCTATATTTTTATGACAAAAAAGATTGACAAACTATATGTCAAAAATATATTCAGAAAACGAGAAATTTAAGTTGCAATATAAATCAAAACGCCGCTCCACATTCAGTGTGTTGTTCATAAAAAAAAGAAAAGAATCGCCAACTCCAGCTTGGCGCAGACAACTATGGCGAGTAGGGTTGTCCCTGCGGTTAGGCGTGTCGAGGGACAGGTTGAGGGCAGTGAGGCGCAGCTGCAGCAAATTAAGCTGATCATGGCCAGTGGCATCCCGGCGAGTCCAAATGGTGGCTTGGCGAGGAAAGGATTGGCAGGAAGCACGTACCTTCCAGGGCGGTGGTAGAAGTTGGGAACACAACAACTCATGCCAAATCAACGTGCATGGGGCACGACGGGGGAAAACTCGAAACCTGGACAGATACGGAGTTTTTATCGAGCATGGAAAGTACGAGTTTGGAGGGTAGTTTTAGCATGTTCTTATTTTTAAGGAGTTGGTTTACCAAGTTGTTAGAAGTTTCTTCCTTTTTGTTAAAAAAACTCAAATAGAGAGTTGATTTGCCAAGTTCTTGGAGATGCTCTATTGCATGCATCTGTGTAAATGGTCAAAAGTTGCTGTATAGTTGAGAAATATTTTTTTCTTGCAACTATCGTTCTTCCTCTCAGGTATTGTTGCTTTCATCACATACAAGATATGACGTATGTGGACTGTAACAATACATACACTAATTTTGATATAGTGTCATACTAAATATCCTACTAAATATGCTCTAACAATATGCTTTCATTACATACAACGTCACCAAAAGGTGTTACTAATTTTGATATAGTGCCATAAGAGCCTAAATTGAAATTTCAAGTGCACTGGAACAATTGATAAATGCTACCAGATCATCCGGTGACATTGTGCTATATTGTGTGTTAGGTAGTATTTCCCACAGGATGATATGGTGAATGATCGTATGTGGACTGACAGAAGATCCGGTAAAATTGTGCAAGAATCATTTCAACTTGGACATGCTTGCTAGAGTGCACAATATGATCTGGTGGCACCATAATCGGCATGGCAGATCATATGGTGGTACTATACAATGGCTAGTTCAAGTTGTACTAGCTTAATTATGTGCATTGTATGATTTGTTGTGTACCTTAGTGGTCACATTGTATCAACCAGTAAGGAATATTCGGGAATCTTCAGCAGTGACCATTAAAAAAATATAGGAAGAATAGGGTCACCAGATGATCCGGTGCCCCTCAGTGAAGCACCAAAGATCATCTTGTGTCACTATCTTAGTAACCTCTCCCTTAATCTATATATATTTGTCATACATTTCATTTGGGGCTCTTTCTATCCGTAGATAGTTTCACACATATTGCAAGACTTAGAGAAAAGGTTCGAGGATAGTTCAAGTCAATAGGAGTCTTGTGAGTGACTTAGTGTGCATCTTTGTGATCTTAGCTCGGAGTTTGATCAACTTAAGATAGAAGACTTGTTACTCTTGGAATTTGCCAAGACCTATATGGCCTGGTGGAGGACTAGGTGATCTTCCTAAAGGAGTTGATTGTCAAGAGGCTCTTGATGATTACATTGGGTATCGTCATGGAGGACAGAACCAACCTCTAGACATAGGGTGGGCACAAGGTATAAATATAAACCTACCATTCGAGATTTTGCTATAACAAAGTAGGAAACCAATCTGTAAGTTGATCAAATATCCATCTGTAACCCTACACTCCTGAGCTATATAAGGCCTCGTTCGTTTGCTTAGAATCTAATGTCGGAGCAGATTTCTTCCAGCCCAGGAACGAGTGGAACCGTGCCTGTCACTCATTCCCAGCCCAAGAACGAGTTGGATCCGGATGGTAGGAGGTCCGGTTCTGTTCCGGGCCATGGAGACTAGGAAAGAGAAGCCAATTTTGGTTCCGAGCCAATTTTCGTTCCAAGCCGGCCCAAAATGAATGCACATTTTAGTTCCCATCCAAATTGAAAACGGGCCGCAGCAATCCACCCGGAATGGGCCTAGGAACGGGCCAATCCGGTAGAAACGAACGAGGCCTAAGGTGGGGTAAGGACACCCTGATCGATACCTTAGGCCCTGCTCATTAGTACCCTAGCACATAACCAATACAACACGTCATGCACCGGACGTGGAGCACCTTTGCCTGAACCAGAATAAACTAGTTGTCTTGTGTGCTACCATCTAGATATGCTACACATAAAACGCCCTAAAATCAAAGCCAGTGGTAGAAATATCTATCGATAGTTGGGGATTAGGTATGGGATTTGCGCATAGATCTGAATAGATCCATATG
The DNA here is from genome assembly GCA_038087645.1 of Saccharum hybrid cultivar R570. Classification (NCBI taxonomy): domain Eukaryota; kingdom Viridiplantae; phylum Streptophyta; class Magnoliopsida; order Poales; family Poaceae; genus Saccharum; species Saccharum hybrid cultivar. The sequence continues at coordinate 1,367,749 of JAQSUU010000519.1, forward strand.
GGTTTCTTAACCAACAAATCCATCTGCAACTTTGCTCCGAGCCAGTCCATCAGCTTCGGCTTCCTCTCCATTGTTTGGGAGCTTAGACTTCTCTGTCCACAGGATAGGCAAAGCTTCACCTATGTGACTCTCCCAGCTAGTTAGCAGAGATCACATTACGCCCCTCTCTCAGACCCCAATCAGATTGAGGAACACGACATCCATGGTCCAATCTACAACCACCCAATAGTTAGATTTGCTGCTTGCACATGGGTCTTCACCCATCGAGAATGGATCCCGCTAGTTGGCATGATCAAGGACTCCATCCTCCCCATGCTCAGGCTCTACTTGATCGAGGAGAGTTCAGTTAGCCACTGACCCTCTCAGGAGACCTTCATGGGCTAGATACAGGGATAGTAAATGCAATGAACCCTAGAGGAACAAGTCATTTAGCTCCACGAAGAGGAGGAGCGCCTCAATGCCACCTACAAGGCTACAAGTAGATAGGACATCAATAGGAAACAAAATAAAGTGTTTAATTTCATGCAGTCAAGCTAGCGTTTTGAAACATGTAACTGCAATTAGCTGGGAAATCAGTAGGCAACATATTCCCTACAGAGGCGTTATTGAAGTCAAGTACTCAACAGCCCAAGCCAGAAGCCATAGCTTAGCGATGTGTGATATCGACATGCCACAGCGTGGTTTTGACGACATTGAAGGTGCAGACGTCACCTACCTTCACATTGTTCTCCCTGCAGAACTTTTTCCATCCCGACCCAATAACACAACTACTATCCTTTTGCCAGCTTTGACCACGAACCTGCCAAGAATTGCTGTTGACTGAGGTCTTGAGCGTGATCGTGCAGCGTTCCTGCAACCCAATCTGACTGCAGAAGGCCTGTGCCAAAGACTGCAATAATCACAATAATCACGTTAGTTACATAACTGATTATTGTAATGTGGATTTGAGAACTACGCTTTTTGATAGCATACCACATACGCATGTATGCTCTCACTAATTAAAAAAAATCAAAATGAGGTTCAGCAATCAATTCATATCCATGCTCAAATTTGAATGACTTTAACCCTATTCCTAACTTCCTAGAATCAACGGGAGAATAACCATCCTTACAAGATGCTGTGTTATTGAGTTGCAATTCATCTCCTTTCGTATCCAAGATGGCGGCCCAATGTCGTAGACAGATTTGGTGTATGATGGAACCTTGCTCAAAGATGTCATGGAGGATTTTGGCCTCTTTGTTCCTTCACTACTTGAACTACCCTCGTTGGTCTTGTGGTCCCTACTGGATGAACAAGGTGACTTCTTTTGCTTAAAAGTATCTGGTAATGTTGCTGCATCATAAAACAAAATGAACATGCACTTTAGTATTTAACTCACATTCAACCTATTGTGAACAATCTCTGCATATTAAAAAGAAACTGATTTATATTTGTGCTTACAGTGTGTGATAGTGACATGCCACAGTGTGGTTTTGATGATGTTAAAGGTGCACAGGTCGCCTGTCTTGAGCCTGTTATCCTGGCAGAAGCTCTTCCAGCCCTCTCCAATAATATAGCAAGAGCCCTTGTATGCAGCACCACGCACCTGCCATGATCTGGTGCTGTCTATTTCTGTCTTAAGGGTGAGTGTGCAAGTAATCCGGAACCCAATCGAATTGCAGAACTTCTTGGACAACGTCTACAAGCATCGTGATGTAACAACTTATTTTATCAAGCATTAACACTTGAACGCTAGTGGGCAAATACTGATTTGATAATTGCCAAATAGTTATGAGTGCCTTTTCATGTGGGTTGGCCTACAAGGTTTTTCTTGGTGCAATACATATGAAAAATACTGTAGAAGGTATAATATTTTGTCAAAGTTTTTTTCTTTATTTTTTTAGATAAAGGATAACGGGTTCCGTCCTTTTGCACCATCCAATGCATAAGAACACTGTTGTTTATTACATCGACATATTATATCACGCCAAAGCTGCTTTTCTTGCTAAAATTCCATTTATTTTGGTCATAACATTCATGCGCATGTTAGTTTCTATTTCTCAACCTTGCAGTCAAAAAGAAAATCCTTTCACATCAATTGCTTGTTGAAATGCACCGGATTCTAGGTTGTGAAGCAAAACTTGAGGGTTGCAGGTAAAAGGAGGGATGATAGATAGAGGCATACAATCTACAGTCACAAAAATCGAAGTTCAGATAAGGAAAGGATGAACAAAACAAGCTGTAGTCTCATAAAGTCTGAAGGGGAGCGTGATGATGGAACCTCCTGATCCACTCGTCTCATTCCCCACCCACCCCAACCACGAATCCTTCAGATCTGCTCCATCCCCAACCAATTTGCCCCAATCTGATTCAGATCCGCAACCTCAGCCGCTCCCACTCCCCTCCTCGGTGCAACCTCCTCACCGACCGCCACGATGGCCTCAACGACCACCCAATCCTCCTCCAAGGCCACCGACAAGTCACCCTCTTCCCTCTCCTTCCCTACTGCACCGTTCTACCCACCCTGCAGCTCCACCGGCCGCTCCAAGCTTCTCCAATGGGCGGATGAGGAGCCGTCCTCTGTCTCCGACCTTGGAGATGTGAATCCTCTCCATGATACCTCTCCTACGCGGTTGATGTTGTGCCCCAAGATCCGCTCAGCCATCATGTTGGTGCTGCCAACGTTCAGCACCGACTCGTTTGGCAGCGTCGAGGCTCCATCCTAGGCACTGTCCATCATCCCTGTTCTGGTCTCCAGCCGAAGATGATGTTATCTGTTGGTGAGGGTTGTGGCTGCGGGACATCTCTTGAGCCTGACCAAGGTGGGAGGCTGATGCTCCAGCCTGGCTTCTTCCCCCAAAGCCGGCTGGATTATCTTCTCCAACTCCAATAGACAGTAGTCGCTAAGGTTGGTCGTTGAAAGGCACACTCTTTAAGGGGGATAACGGTCAACTATGCTGCCCCAGCATGGAGCTATTGTGCCAATCTCCTCGGGTGCCCGACTCTGAAGCTCCTTGCAATGTTGACACTTTAAGCATGGAACGACCATTGGACGCTCCACTGGACGTATTCGGACCACAACTCAGTCGTTGTCGCAGCCTCAAGTGGACCCTTGCGTGCCTGATGAAGTAGGATTGGACAACTTCCTTGGCTCCATCGTGTTGCTACTCTAGAGCCCGTTGCTTGCTTCGCCGCCCAGACTGTGTCTCCAGACAGAGTGATGCATCCTTGGTCCCTCATAGTAGTCGGCTGGTGACTAAAAACAAGAAGAGGGTTGTGAAGCTAGAAATCCAAGCTCATAATGTACTATTGAAGAAGTGGGGCATGCCAGTCGAAAGTTGTGAGCTTGACACCTTGGCATTCAATGAGTACGAGCAAGCCTTCGCATTGCCACTTTCGATGGCCAAGCGCGCGCGCGCGGGGGGGGGGGGGGGGGGGGGGGGGGGGGCTTTGCAGGTGTTGTTCCCTGGGCGTCGTCGATGGCGCCGGGAGGAGTCACGCTCGCTGCTGGGCTGAATTAGCTTCAGCTCTATTTATGTCTTTGTCGCCAAAGCTTGTGCGTATAATTGTATATAAGTAAAATGTTAGCACATACTTTCCGCTTCACTGTGGGGCAACAATCGCTGTCCTCAGGGAAGTTCGAACGGTATGCATTGTGTAACAAACTCTAATCTCTTCTTAATGAAAAACTAGCTGATGAGGCCTGTTCACGAAAAAAATAAAACTCCGAAACCCATCTTTGCATGACTATAGGTAGTAAAATATATAGAATATTGAGGCATCTGGTATATAAATTGTGTCAATAAAGAGGCAATGTAATAAAGCATCAAAATAATAAAATAACAAAAAGAGAGAAGGCACTCAAACAGAGAAAAAGCTGAGCTTACAAGATGGGACTCAAGCGCATAGGTGCTGATCTTTTTCCTTATCCAAGATGATGTCCCAATCTGATAGGGTTCTTTCAGTGATGGGTAAGTCACTGAGCTTTTTGGCCTCTTGTTTTTTTCAATGCTTGATCTCTCATCATTGCTTTTACGTTTCCTGATGGGAGGTGTTTCCTGTTTTTCAGTATCTGTCAATGAGAAGACAAAAGTTATACGCATATCCTCATATCTGCTAGTAGATATACATGAAACATCAATTCATTTTCTCACTTAGTTGAATCCCAGCGTTCTGGTTCTTGAAATCTTTCTGCGATCCACTGATTCCGAATGCTTTGAATTTGAAAACCATGTTCCCTTCATATCTCAAGAGCAAAATGTCGCCATTAGATATTCCATGGAACTCCAGAAACTGTGACCAGCCACCTGTGAAGAACATGCCTGATTGATCGTTCTTAAGCTCAATATGCCAAAATTTGCCAAGGGGGCTGAGAATGACGGCCGTCTGGCTGTTTAGGCACTCTTCTGTGATGTAATTTTTCACAAACCTAGCAGGCAGTATCTGCAACAGCATATGTATGAATGTGAAAATGCACAATGTTCATGATACATCTCAAGTTTAAATGTTCAACAAGATGTATATTTTTATGATCTTATCGATCAGAATATAGTATCCAGAGTTTGCATACCATCTTTTCCGATAAATACGGATGAAAAATCCTGATGAACTGTGGCTTGCAGATAACACCTTTGCTGCTTCTGGATGTCATAACTGAAGAAAATGTGATTTAAGTATCAATGTAAACTGAAAAATGATACTACCACCAAGTCCAAATGCAGATCATTTTAGAATTCTAACTGCAGCTAAACCTTTTTAACTTGACCATCAATATACAAGAAGCTACATAAATTTAGAATACATAGTTGATGTTACCCATCATGGAAAATAACTTTTATACTATATATTTTTCGCTATTTGAAATGATATATTTCAATAAAAATTACAAGTCAAAGCATTATATTGAAGACCACTGCCGTAAACACTCTACATTTAGAATCAGAAGGTGTAGCATATTTAACTAATTACTAAAAATGATGCTACCAATGACCATACATTGTATGTGCAATAGGTTCAACTGCGATTCAGGGGACCATTTAGAACCCATGAATTCCACCATTTGCAAGATTTTTTTAAAAATAGTTCAAATTTCCGCATTAACAGGAAATAATTGTTTGTGTAAAAACAAGGAAATAATTGTCTTTCCAAAGCACCCGTTCCCAATTATAGTTTAACACAAGATCAGTTCTTTCTTTTTTTTTTTTGAAGGGAGATCAGTTCTTTCTTAGATTGCATGGAAACATCAATTCTGACTAGTTGAGTGGGCTATATGTTTTCAGCATTGCAATCTTGAAGCCCTCGATTAAGTTTCTTAACATGCCAAGCCAATTAATTAGGAGATTAGGATCACTAAATTAATTAGCATCACCCAAGATTTGCCTGTAAATATTGTTCACCTGCAGCCGGAGTGCCGAACTCCTTAATGCACATGCTGGTGTCGAAAACCTTGACGGTGAGCGCGCCGCCGCCCTCGTGCCGGAGCACGACGAACCAACCGAGGTCGACGCCGTGCGCGGCCAAGAACTCCGCCCAGCCGCGCCCCAGGAACGCACCGTCGCCGTCCCGGCCCACCTCCACACGCCACACCTTGCCGAACGGAGAGACCACGAGGGCCGTCGGCTCTCGCGCCCCTTCGCCTCCGCCGTCGTCGGCGTTGAAGCACCCAGCGAGCTCGTCGGAAATGCGCTGCGGAATCAGTTCGTGAGTTTAGTAGATCGTCAGCACAGTGAAGCGTCGATCGGCGATTGAGATCGACCGGCGATCGAGGGAGGCTGTGCTTACCAGCGTGTGGAAGGATCGAGGAAGCAGGACCTTGAACTGCTTTGCCATGGCGCGCGCACCAGGACCAGGGTCGCTGGGCAATGACATGGCTATGGTGGACGCTGCAGCGTACGAACGGGCCGCGTCGCTTGAGTCAAGCAGATAATCACGCCATGACATTTAGGTTTTCCTTCTTATTTTACCTAGCAAATGTACCTGTGCGTTGCAAGGAGAATTTGTTCTATGGTCACTTAAACCATTTATGGCTAGAAGATTTATTTCAATAATCGCATCATGTGTTTGTATTCACTTTACAATCGGACTTTGTACTATGTTTGATTGCATGCTATCCTAACGTGTATGGTGACATACTACGAAGACACTCTGTAATCTAAGACGCTCACAACACGTACGTATATTCACCACTATGAACATACGCACGCAAACCCTACCTCTATGAGCACCTTCGAATGACTGAGCCGAAAGATCTCGAGATTCACGAAGTTACCATAGACGCCTCGCTGTCGACTAGACGTCGTCTACCACTGAAAGCATCAACCTCCCACTCCAGGCCCATAAAGTCTGAAGGGGAGCGTGATGATGGAACCTCCTGATCCACTCGTCTCATTCCCCACCCACCCCAACCACGAATCCTTCAGATCTGCTCCATCCCCAACCAATTTCCCCAATCTGATTCAGATCTGCAACCTCAGCTCCTCCGCCTAATCTACCCGTCGATGGGTCGAACTCAGCCAGTCATGCCAAAGAACTTCGTGCTTCAACGCTCGCCGGCTCCCACTCCGGGCCCGGCTGCCTCTCCCATGGCCGACGCCACTCTAGGACAGTCGTCCACCTCCCTCCCCCAGCCGCTCCCACTCCCCTCCTCGGTGCAACCTCCTCACCGACCGCCACGATGGCCTCAACGACCACCCAATCCTCCTCCAAGGCCACCGACAAGTCACCCTCTTCCCTCTCCTTCCCCACTGCACCGTTCTACCCACCCTGCAGCTCCACCGGCCGCTCCAAGCTTCTCCAATGGGCGGATGAGGAGCCGTCCTCTGTCTCCGACCTTGAAGATGTAAATCCTCTCCATGATACCTCTCCTACGCGGTCGATGTTGTGCCCCAAGATCCGCTCAGCCATCATGTTGGTGCTGCCAACGTTCAGCACCGACTCGTTTGGCAGCGTCGAGGCTCCATCCTAGGCACTCCCAAGGGGTCAGCGCGCGGTCCATCATCCCTGTTCTGGTCTCCAGCCGAAGATGATGTTATCTGTTGGTGAGGGTTCTGGCTGCGGGACATCTCTTGAGCCTGACCAAGGTGGGAGGCTGATGCTCCAACCTGGCTTCTTCCCCCAAAGCCGGCTGGATTATCTTCTCCAACTCCAATAGACAGTAGTTGCTAAGGTTGGTCGTTGAAAGGCACGCTCTTCAAGGGGGATAACGGTCAACTATGCTGTCCCTGGTTTTCGAGAGCCCCTGGCCAGAGTGCGTGACTAGAGCCAAGAGATCGGTCATGAGAATTCAGTGGTGCTGCCCAGCATGGAACTATTGTGCCAATCTCCTCGGGTGCCTGACTCTGAAGCTCCTTGCAATGTTGACACTTTAAGCATGGAACGAGCATTGGACGCTGTCCCTGGTTTTCGAGAGCCCTTGGCCAGAGTGCGTGACTAGAGCCAAGAGATCGGTCATGAGAATTCAATGGTGCTGCCCCAGCATGGAGCTATTGTGCCAATCTCCTCGGGTGCCCGACTCTGAAGCTCCTTGCAATGTTGACACTTTAAGCATGGAATGAGCATTGGACGCTCCGCTGGACGTACTCGGACCACAACTCAGTCGTTGTCGCAGCCTCAAGTGGACCCTTGCGTGCCTGATGAAGCAGGATTGGACAACTTCCTCGGCTCCATCGTGTTGCTACTCTAGAGCCCGTTGCTTGCTTCGCTGCCTAGACTCCGTGTCTCCAGACAGAATGATGCATCCTTGGTCCCTCAGTAGTCGGCTGGCGGCTAAAAACAAGAAGAGGGTTGTGAAGCCAGAAATCCAAGCTTGTAATGTACTATTGAAGAAGTGGGGCATGCCAGTCGAAAGTTGTGAGCTTTGTAACACCCCAGGTGTTTAGCTCCTTAATTGCATTGCATTTGCATGAGCATAAGCAAGCATCATTCATTTCATGCATAAGCTTATGATATGTTTATATTTCATGTGAAGTAAGAAGTGAGTAGTGTGCAAAACATAAGTACCTTATGTGCAATTTCCTTGTGAGACATGTCAACCACTTTAGTGTAACATAACTAGCAAGTGTTATGCAACACACTCATGCAACATGTGCAACATGGGCTTGCAACATTTGGGTGAAAGTATTGAAATACTTGTTCCAAAGAATGTGACACTAGGAACTTTGTGCAACCAATATGTAGAGTGGTTAATTAGGTCTTATAACACCTTAATTACATTTAGGGTAAGTAGTGGAGCAATGTTCATGTTGACCAAAATTACCAAGTTGCCCTTCCAAATGTTGTTGACTAGGTTGGACCCCTAGAGTGCTCTGGTTTGACCAATTAAAAAGTCCAGTTTAGAGATCTTGCATGGAGGAGCAACCTTAAGCAAAGTTGTAGAGAATTTCATAAGGAACAAAAGTTCTAATATGGCCATCTCATGAAAATGACCAGAACATGCTCAAAAATGGCCCACAAGTCAGTATTAGAGGCTGCTTTGAGACTTAGCCATTTTGGCTAAGTGTGGAGCTGAAAAACCGTTTCACTGTACCTCACTTTAGCAACTTGTAACTCACAAACTAGGCCAAACCAGTCCTAGAGCCAATTGACAAAGTTGTTGTCCACACATAGCTCTACAATATTGTCAATATCACCATCACCTAGTTCTAAATGGTTTAGGAGATATGGTGTCTAGAAAATCGGGTTTCAGTCGGCTTAGTGACTGAAACTAAGTTTCAGTTTCAAGGGGCACCACTTTGGAGCCTTGTAGTTTCAAATCCAGGCCGAACCAGCCCAAACTCCAATTGACAAACTTGTAGTCCTCATGTAGCTCTACAACATTGCCAACAACACCCACGTCTGGTTCTCACTGGTTTTGGAGTTAATCGTCGACGAAGCTGCTCTGTCAGTCGAACGAGGACGACCTCCATTCAGTAAACGGCGACGCCATGCAGCCGGCTCGCGTCGTGGCGCTCGGGCAGAGCCCGGTGGCCGCGTGGCGCTCGCGCCCTGCCATCGCCTCCACGTCGCGAGCTCGCGCGCGTGAGTGAAGTGGGAGTCGACACCTCAGTCCCCATCACCCGCGCTCACTCTCCTTCCTCCTCCCTCTCGCTCTGGCCGGGTTCACCGAGGCGGAAAACGGAGGCGCCATTGCCGCCGCAGCCCGCTCCGTACTCGTGCAAGCTCACCGTCGCACCCCCGTCCTCCAAATCCCGTCCACCGCTCCACCTGAATCCCCTCCACCTCCTCCACCCGTGGCTTGACCGGATTGTGTCGAGGTGAGGGCGAATTTCGGTTTCCGCCACCATGAGTCCTCGCCGACGCACTGTCCGCGCGGCGGCTCACCGTGGCCAGCTCCCTACGGTCACCCTCCAGTCTTCCCGCTAAGTGTTCTGGGTTCCGGGTTGGGTAGAGCAGCCTAGGTGATGACGCTACCGGTTGGGATGGCCGGCACACGCCGGAACACCGTCGTGCGCTGCCGCGCCATGGCCGCCGGTGCGGTGCTCACGCGGCCAGCGGCACTCACTCCACCTCTGTCCTCTTCCTTGGCATGGAGAGGTCCGCCATATCCTCAGCAAGCCGTAGTACACCTCACTTAGGTCCCTGGCCACCGGAGCTCGCCGGACCGCCACCGGGTGCCGCCTCCGAGCCGCGGTCGCCATGGCCGTCATAGTTAGGTTGGGATAGGGTCAGCCAAGCTGGGTCTGGTCGATGCGGAGGGTCACGGGGAAGCCGTTGGTGCTCTTCCCGTCGCCGGAAGCGCCGTTGTCGGCGAGCTTGAGCTCGCCGGAGTCGCGACCGTCTTCCCCCTTCGCTCTTCTCCCTCTGGCCTGCGGGCCCGCGCTGTCAGCGCCACGCGCGCGCGGGCGGGAGTCCGGGGCAGGCCGCGCGCTGGCTGGGCCACGCTAGCAAGCCGGGCCGGCCCAGTAGCGAGTTGGGTTCAGTTTTTTGTTTTTCTTTTCATTTTTGTCACAGATTTTTGTGGTGGTTTAGAAAATGTAGATCTAGGGTTTTACTTGCTCAAAAATCATGAGATAAATTTTGTTAGGATCTACAGGTTGTGTAGTATTTTAGAAAAATATAACTTGGATATGTGATGTTTGTTTTCTAGGATATTTAAATAGGTCCTTGAAATGTGTTTTAAATCACATGCAAACTTGTTTAAATTATATCTTGAGTTTTAGTGTTCCAAAAATTATGAAATTTGGTGAGTAGGCTAATTTATACTTGCTCTAGCTTTGGTATAAATTTGGGCAGTAGTGCTTAAGTACTTTTCAAGTTATCAAGCTATCTTGTGATTCTAGGAAATAATTAAATGAATTTTAGTAATTTTTCTACATGTGCAATGTTCTTATAAATTTTTGGAGAATGTCTTGGTACCCTGGAGTGTCTAAGAAAATTAGGAAATCTGTTGTTTGACACTTTTTTCTATGCTTTGTTATTTATACAAAAATCAGCCTTTTGGGCTTGTGAATTTTATGTAGGAAGTTCCTGTGAATAAATTTAGTTCAAATTTTTACAGTAGCCTCTTTGTGGGTCAAAGAGTCTCCTGTAATTTTTGTAGAATTTTAGGAGCAGTTTACATATATGTTTGAAATTCCACTTAATTACTTAAGTAAATTAAGAAATGGGTTTAAATAAATATTCTAGGTGGGCACACCTTACTTTCTGGTGTTTTTTGACATTTGTGAACTTGTAGTAGTATTAGTTTGGTCTTAGAGAATGTTTGCCACATCAATAAATATTTAACCTTTACAATTTTAGGTTTGCTGGACAGCTGATAGTATTTCTAGGTTTGACCTTGGATAAAGGTGGTTGCTGGAAAACTTGTAAATACCAAAGTTGTAGTAAAATTTGTAAATGAGCTTGTGTCAAAATTTGGGAGCATTTGACTTAGTAGTTTGGGAGTTATTGCTGTTTAAAGTGCCAGTCCAGAATGTACTGCTCTCTGTTTAGAGAGAACAGATTCTGGGACTTTGGAATTTCGACTAGGTAAACTTTGGAATTAAGTGCTGTGGTCTGAAAACATTTTATGGTGCATTTCATAAGCTTTCCAGATTGTCTTAGATCATATCTTTTGGAGTTGGGATTCTCCAGTTATGTCAGAATCTTTGAGCTGTTGTCCAGAATAACTTACTGTGGTAACCTAAATAATGTTACTCTTGTGTTTATTAGGTGTTAGGGCCTTAACCGAAGAAGAACAACTATATCTTAGGTTGGGTAGATTAGGTAAGTATTTTTCTACCGGAGAAGAGATTTGCACGTACTAATAAAGTAACTTGATTGGATTATTATTTTATTTCTGAAATGCATTTCATCCCGAGCATGTTGCACCTTTATGCATCCATGATAATTATTGTGCATTCATGCAATAGGTGTACCGGAGGGGGTAACTCTCCTCGAATTCGAGCCTGTAATTCCGGAGGAGGACCAGGAGCAGCAGGAGCCCGAGGATCCAGCAGGCGAAGGAGTGCCCGCAGACGACCTTCCTGAGTGTCCTGACCATCGGCCTTCGACCTTTCTGAAAGGCAAGCCCCGGTGTATGCTGAACCTACTATTTTATAAATTAATCTTGAGTACTTTTAATTGTTTAATGCATTAAGTTGTAGGAGTTATATGAAAACACTTGTTGCATTATACCTGTCCTTGTCCAGATATCGTACTTAATCCTATTTTAGGTTTAGGCACGTGTCAATGCTTAGCCCTGCTTAGTACGGTAGAAGTCGGGTGATTTCCGGTCATCCGCGAGATGTAGAAAGGAGTCACGAGTGGCTGTATGGCTATCGTGGATGGAACCATGCTTAAAAATGAAATTGAGACCGGGCGGGAGTTCGATAGTACAGCCGCAAGACACTTCACGTCTTGGGTGTGGAGCTATGCCCGTCTGAGTCGTTTAAGGACCGATTCGCTGTACGTCCTTGAGTCATGTTGAACGCAGTCTAACACTTAGTTGGCCGGATAAGTCGTTCCGACCGCGAAGCCGAGTAATGTGGTTCAGGCCGGGAATCGAATGGTAGGTTGCTTCTTGCAGGAGAGAAATGATGTGCTTGGGGACATTGGCGTGAGACCAAGGGGGGGTTAGAGTCCCTATCACCTGGCAGAGTGTCGTCCTTGGGGTCGCGACATCATTCGGACCCGCGATTCCTGAATCATATGAAAAGGTGGCTTGTGCGACCCTGGCAGGGGCCTGCGCGGTGAGTGTTAGAAATACCCCTCCAGCTGGATAGGAATTCGATTCGAATCGTCGTCGCTCCCGGTTAGTGAGCACTTGACTTGAGCAGCGGCAACGTAGACCTCATTAAATGAACTGGTGGTTAAGGGAATGATACAATGTTGCCATAATGATATACCTGCTATGGATATAATAATCATGTTGTTTGATTATAATCAAGTGCATGTTTAGTACATGTGCTAAGATAGATGACAGGTAAATGCTAAAAATAACTGCTAGTACAGGTTATAAGAGTATCAATTTCTTATGCCTTTATGCAAAATGTTATGTCAGCTAGCCCCTTGTGTAAGCCTTGCATAATCCTTGGTGTCATCTTATTTCTGGTTTTCGACGGGTAAGTCTAGCTGAGTACATTCCAGTACTCAGGGTTTATTCCCTCCTGTTGCAGATGATATGCTCTATCAAGGCTTCTGCAAAACTTGTCTCCACCCTGCGGGTGAAGAAGACTAGATCACTTGGGCGTGATCATCCTTTATGTACTTTCCTCATGCTTTTGTGGGTTGTTGATCATCAAGACTGGCAGTAGTTAATCAACTGGTGTGCGTTTGCTTCCGCTACTTTTATAAACTTGGTTTGTAATAATTGCGACTCCGTATGTGTAAGCTTATTTCAGATCTACTTGTGAAATGTAACGTATGATGTTGTATGTTGAATGATGCGATCCTGATTGTAAGCAAGTTGGTTTGAAATCCTTCGTGGTTTTGATTGACTACCGGGATTATATGGGCTCAAGTTCGAAAATTTGAGCGCTTCGGTGCTTGTTTTTGTACTTGTGCTCTTATAATTTGGTCGGTTCTGTTACAGCTGGTATCGGAGCATAATTCAACATTAAACACATCGTACGAGTATTTAAAAACAAAAGTATTTGATTATGAAATAGAGTTAAAACACTAAAAATTATTTTTAGGTATGCCAGTGATCACATCCCTCAGCCCAAATAAGGACTCTTAGGTGACTTATTATAGAGACTAACTTGGGGGCCTTGTTTGTTTTTGTTTCGTCGTCCATACGGCGTGATATTGTATGGATGCCATTTACTTGGGTGGTAATATATGGATCAATTGCCTCGACGCTCTGGTAAGTGTGAGTTGTGAGAGCATGATCGTCCAACCGGCGATCTAGGGGAGAGTAGTTTTGGTGACTTGCATACTTACATGTTTAAACCATGTAATCACGTAAGCACTTAATTGGGGAAATATATTTATATCGGGTAGCTTTGATACTGAAGTATATACATCAGGGGAGGTGTATATGGAAAGTATTTAAATTACTGCTTTCTTGTGTGCTTATTTTGGGAAACTGTTGGGCTGAAATGAGGTTTTCTGCAGGTACACTAACAGCGTAACGAGTAGACCGATAGTTTTGCTTATATGAGAGAACGTATGTATGCCACCGCCTAGCGTTAGAACTTTAGGTTTCTACTAAGGTGAGAGGGCGTACGGAACGTGCATGCATCATGTTTAATTATATCATACATATCATTTACTCCCTCCTTAAAAACTTCTGTACTCCCGACTAAATTAAATTTCGTATCCCCTAAATAATCCTCACTTTAAGTCCTATCTTATTGCTACAGATGGCACGTACCAAGAGGACCGCTCGCAAGTCCACTGGGGGCCGGGCACCTCGTCACCAGCTCGCTCCACGTGAGCCCCGCCCCGAGCCTACTGAGGTGGAAAGGCTGAGGGCGGAATTGGCTGAAGTGACTGCTGCCAGGAATGCAGCGCGTCAGCAATTGGAGCAAGTGATCCGTGATCGTGACCAGGAAACCCTTGCAGTCCAGAGATTGACAGTAGCAAACCACAACTGTCAACGCATGTTGGTCCGTGTCATGAACCAGAGGGATGAAGCCTGGCACGAGGAGAACGTTCTGAGAGCTCGTCAGTTTGAGCTCGAGCAACAGTTGGAGAATGCTGAAGAATACAATGACAATCTTCATGAAGAAGTGCACCGCCTGAACAACGAGCTTAATCCTCTGCTGCCTCGAAACAACGACGTCGATGAAGACATGGGTTCGGGAATCTTCATAGCTGAAGATGATGATGAAGTGGAGGTCAACGGACCCCAAGATGCCGCACCAGAAGAAGCACTAGAAGAAGAGCCTGAAAAAGAAGAAGATGAGGAGTTAGAGCCTGTTAGTGACGAGGACGGCGGGGATATCCTTGACACCGACTCTGAGGACGATGCTTAGAGTAGTTATCACGTAGCTATGATGTTAGGGTTGTCTTTTGTGTCCTCCCTGTGTTGGAGTGAGGCTTTGTAATAACTTGACTTTGGGGATGTAAGGTCGAACCCTATGTTTCCTGGATGTTTAGTTAGAACCTGTTAATTTCGATCGCAATTGGATGTCTTATTGTGTGGCGTTCGATGATGGTGTCACGATTAGCACCCTTCGGTGCCGCGACGAAACCGAGGGCCTCCTATAGCGCGCGACATAAGGCTGTGCTGCTTGGCACGCGCTGGTATCGAGGTGGCTAGTCATGATCCACCATGGAACTCTACCGTTGAGAAATCTCTTTGTGGTCAGTTTGAAGTAGCCTTTCTCAGTCAACTAAAAACTTTGAAATCGAATCCAAGTACCGGGCGAAAGATCAAAACTCACATAGACTTTAGTGTAAACGGTCCAGTCACTGTTGTGCCTCTGTGAGTGAGCCTTTATCAAAATACATCTTGATGGATACCCTCGCATGATTGCGACAATTGATCCGCTTGAACGGGTTGTGCGGTTGTGATGAATTATTGTGCCATGGGTATTTTGAGAAGTCTATTTCATGAAGTCAGTTTGACATATTTACAATAATTCATCTACAAATGTCCCACATCGTCAGTGCTCATTGGCTATGCATTTTGCAGATGTCGTACAATCTCCGTCGGGGTCGTGGCAATGAGGATGAGGAACAGCCACCCCCTCCGCCACCACCTACCCCGGCTGAGCTGATGCAGACAGTGGTCGAAGGGCAGCGCATGCTGGCAGATGCTATGCGCCAGCTTGCCAACCGGAAAGCTCGTCCTGGCCGCCAGGGCCCAGAACCCAATCAATACAGTGATTTCAAGGACTTTCTTGATACTAAGCCCCCGCTCTTTAAGGAGGCGGAGGAACCACTGCAAGCTGATGAGTGGTTGAATACTATTGAACAAAAGTTTTGTCTGCTTCGCCTGACTGATGAGCTAAAGACTGAATATGCTTCTCATCAATTGCATGGTCCAGCGTGTATTTGGTGGAGCCACTATCGTTCCACACTGCCTGCAAATGTTCCGATTGCTTGGGACCAGTTTAAGGCCGCATTCCGTGGAAACTATATTCCTCCAGGTCTTATGGCTATCAAGCACACAGAATTCATGAGGCTGTCGCAGGGAAATAAAAGCTTGACCGAATATCTACAATCTTTCAACAACCTGGCAAGGTATGCCACTGAGTTTGTGGATACCGATTCCAAGAAAATTGCTAGCTTTAAAAGAGGCCTAGGCCCGAAGCTGATGAAGACTATGGGCACTAGCAAGTGCACTACTTTCAATGAATTTATCAGTGATGCTCTGACTCAAGAGAACAACAATGCTATCTATTCTGCCTCTAAGAGCCGCAAAAGGGCCATTGAGGCGAGTGCTTCACAGTCTCGAGCTCCAGCTGCCCCGAGGGCCCCTTCTCGCCCTCCTGCCACGAATGCTAAGTTCCGTCCTCCACAAAAGAAGGCGCCAGTGAAGACTAGGTTTCGTAAGGCATATACAGTGGCTCTGCCAAAAAGTAATTCGGGCCAAGGCAGCTCCAGTGTCCCTCCTAGCAACATGCCTTGCTGGAACTGCAACAAGCCAGGCCATTGGTCCAGGAATTGTCCTTACCCCAAGAAGAATGTCAACCAAGGTGGCCGTCAAGGGCACGCTCATTATAATAGTATTGAGGAAATCCCATCTGGTGAGGTTGTCACTGCTGGTAAGTTCCTAGTTGACCAACACCCTGCAGTGGTACTTTTAGATTCGGGTGCTTCGCATTCCTTTATCAGTCCTAAGTTTGCATCAGAGTTTGCATACAAATTGCATACTGTTGAAGGTGGGGGTTATTGCATTAGCGCAGCAAGTGGGAATATTTCTACAAATAAAGTAGTGGGGAATCATGAGCTTGAGATAGAAGGGCGAAAGTACTCGCTTGCCTTAGTGGTTTTGCCGGGCTTAGGCATAGATGTTATCTTGGGCATGAATTGGATGAGTCAGAATGGGGTACTCATTGATACATCCACTCGGGTAGTTATGCTCAGAGATCCTACAGATCAAAAGGGTTTTCTGGTACAACTTCCCAGAAAAGTTGATTTGTCTGGGGAAGTACATGCTGTGCAAGCCAAGGCGTTGGCTGAAATTCCCATAGTAAATGAGTTTCCGGACGTTTTTCCCGATGATTTGCCGGGGCTCCCTCCGGATCGGGATGTGGAGTTTAAAATTGAGTTGTTGCCTGGCACGGCTCCCATCTCTAGGAGACCCTATAGGATGCCTCCGAATGAACTCGCTGAACTTAAGGTGCAATTGAATGAACTTTTGAAGAAAGGGTTGATTCGTCCTAGTTCGTCGCCATGGGGATGTCCTGCTATCTTTGTAAAGAAGAAGGATCAGTCGTTGCGAATGTGCGTAGATTATAGACCTCTCAATGCGGTCACTGTCAAAAATAAGTACCCTCTACCGCGCATCGACATCTTGTTCGATCAGTTGTCTAAAGCTAAAGTTTTCTCCAAGATCGATCTAAGATCTGGCTACCATCAAATTAAAATCCGCCCTGAAGATGTTCCAAAAACTGCCTTCTCTACCAGATACGGCCTTTATGAGTATCTTGTTATGTCTTTCGGCTTGACAAATGCCCCCGCACACTTTATGTACTTGATGAATTCGGTGTTTATGCCTGAATTGGACAAGTTTGTGGTGGTATTTATTGATGACATCCTGGTATATTCTGTGAATGAGGAAGATCACGCTGAACATCTGCGTATGGTCCTCACAAGACTGCGTGAACATCAACTATATGCAAAGTTCAGTAAGTGCGAATTCTGGCTTCGAGAAGTACCTTTCCTTGGGCATGTGTTGTCCGATGGAGGAATTATGGTGGACCCCGCCAAGATACAAGAAGTACTGAACTGGAAGGCTCCTATCTCGGTTCACGAGGTCCGGAGTTTTCTTGGTTTGGCTGGCTATTATCGTCGCTTCATCCCGGATTTCTCCAAAATAGCCAAGCCAATGACTCGGTTGCTGCAGAAAGACACCAGGTTTGTCTGGACTCCTGAGTGTGAGGCGACTTTTCACCAACTGCGAACCCTCCTAACCTCAGCTCCGGTTTTGGCATAACCGGATATTGAGAAACCATTTGATGTTTATTGTGATGCCTCAGGCATAGGTTTGGGAGGTGTTCTGATGCAGGAAGGCCGAGTAATTGCATATACCTCTCGACAACTTCGGAAACATGAGGTGAATTATCCAACACATGACTTAGAACTCGCCGCGGTTGTGCATGCTTTGAAAGCCTGGCGACACTATCTGTTGGACAATGTTTGTAATATCTACACAGACCACAAAAGTCTCAAATACATCTTCACCCAACCCGAGTTAAATATGCGTCAAAGAAGATGGCTCGAGTTGATTAAGGATTATAACCTTCAAGTGCACTATCATCCTGGCAAGGCAAATGTGGTTGCGGATGCTTTAAGCCGTAAGTCTCATTGCCATTCCTTAGTGGAAACTGATTTTCATCGATCTTGCCTTCTACATCCAGCAGTCATGTACAACATCACTGTCAGTTGTACTCTCAAAAGCAGAATTATTGAGCTCCAAAAGACTGACACTGGTATATTCCACATCAAGCGTAAGATGAAAGAGCAAGAAACTACACAGTTCAGGGTAGATGAAGAGGGTGTACTATGGTTCAAGGATAGGTTAGTTGTGCCTAAGGACCGGGAGCTTCGAAATGATATTATGTCTGAAGCACACTCCTCTAAGTTGTCCATCCATCCTGGTAGCAATAAGATGTATTATGATTTGAAGCCATACTATTGGTGGACCAAGATGCGGAAAGAGATAGCTGCATATGTGGCTAGGTGTGACACCTGCTGTAGAGTTAAGGCTGTGCATATGAAAGCTGGGTTGCTTCAACCACTGTCTATCCCAGGTTGGAAATGGGAAGAGATAAGTATGGATTTCATTGTCGGTCTTCCTCCTACTGTCAAAAATCATAACTCCATCTGGGTAATTGTGGATCGTTTGACCAAATCAGCTCACTTCATTCCAGTTAGAGTGGACTATCGTCCCACTAACTATGCTGAGTTGTATTTCAATCAGATAGTCCGGCTCCATGGGATACCTCGTACTATCATATCTGACCGTGGTCCTCAGTTCACTGCTCGCTTTTGGGAGCACTTGCATCACCTTCTGGGAACCAAGTTAGTGAGAAGCTCTGCTTATCACCCCCAGACATCAGGACAGACGGAACGGGTTAACCAAATCTTGGAAGATCTGTTGCGGGCATGTGTCATTTCATCCAAGGGTTCTTGGGAAAAATGGTTACCTCTAGCCGAATTCTCGTACAATAATAGTTACCAAGAGAGTATTAAGATGGCCTCATTCGAAGCTTTGTACGGCCGTAAGTGTAGAACTCCACTAAACTGGGTAGAAGCTGGTGAAAGGAGGTATTATGGTATTGATTTTGTTCATGAAGCTGAGGAACAAGTCCGTACCATCCGAAAACATATGGCTGCAGCCCAAGCTAGACAGAAAAGTTATGCTGACCGTCGTAGAAAACCGCTCGAGTTTGAAGTTGGAGACTTCGTGTATCTGAAAGTTTCTCCAATGAAGAGTGTCCAACGTTTTGGCGTTAAGCGGAAACTTGCGCCAAGATACGTGGGTCCTTTCCAGATCATAGGCAAGAGTGGAGCTGTTGCGTACAAAATCCAGTTACCACCAGAAATGAGTGCCATATTCAACGTCTTCCATGTATCTCAGCTCAAAAAGTGTCTTCGAGTTCCTGAAGAAAGAGTCCCTTTAGAAGATATCAGGCTGGAATCCGATCTAACTTACGAAGAAAAGCCAGTCCGAGTGATCGATACTCAGGAACGAGTGACTAGAAGCAAAGTGGTTAAGTGGTATAAAGTAATGTGGAGTAATCAGGGTAGTGAAAGTGACGCTACATGGGAACGGGAGGACTATTTGCGGGATGGTTATAAGGAATTCTATGAAAAATGGTACGCTTTCCAAATCTCGGGACGAGATTTTTATAAGGGGGGAGGGCTGTAACACCCTAGGTGTTTAGCTCCTTAATTGCATTGCATTTGCATGAGCATAAGCAAGCATCATTCATTTCATGCATAAGCTTATGATATGTTTATATTTCATGTGAAGTAAGAAGTGAGTAGTGTGCAAAACATAAGTACCTTATGTGCAATTTTCTTGTGAGACATGTCAACCACTTTAGTGTAACATAACTAGCAAGTGTTATGCAACACACTCATGCAACATGTGCAACATGGGCTTGCAACATTTGGGTGAAAGTATTGAAATACTTGTTCCAAAGAATGTGACACTAGGAACTTTGTGCAACCAATATGTAGAGTGGTTAATTAGGTCTTATAACACCTTAATTACATTTAGGGTAAGTAGTAGAGCAATGTTCATGTTGACCAAAATTACCAAGTTGCCCTTCCAAATGTTGTTGACTAGGTTGGACCCCTAGAGTGCTCTGGTTTGACCAATTAAAAAGTCTAGTTTAGAGATCTTGCATGGAGGAGCAACCTTAAGCAAAGTTGTAGATAATTTCATAAGGAACAAAAGTTCTAATATGGCCATCTCATGAAAATGATCAGAACATGCTCAAAAATGGCCCACAAGTCAGTATTAGAGGTTGCTTTGAGACTTAGCCATTTTGGCTAAGTGTGGAGCTGAAAAACCGTTTCACTGTACCTCACTTTAGCAACTTGTAACTCACAAACTAGGCCAAACCAGTCCTGGAGCCAATTGACAAAGTTGTTGTCCACACATAGCTCTACAACATTGTCAATATCACCATCACCTAGTTCTAAATGGTTTAGGAGATATGGTGTCTAGAAAATCGGGTTTCAGTTGGCTTAGTGACTGAAACTAAGTTTCAGTTTCAAGGGGCACCACTTTGGAGCCTTGTAGTTTCAAATCCAGGCCGAACCAGCCCAAACTCCAATTGATAAACTTGTAGTCCTCATGTAGCTCTACAACATTGCCAACAACACCCACGTCTGGTTCTCACTGGTTTGGGAGTTAATCGTCGATGAAGCTGCTCTGTCAGTCGAACGAGGACGACCTCCATTCAGTAAACGGCGACGCCATGCAGCCGGCTCGCGTCGTGGCGCTCGGGCAGAGCCCGGTGGCCGCGTGGCGCTCGCGCCCTGCCATCGCCTCCACGTCGCGAGCTCGCGCGCGTGAGTGAAGTGGGAGTCGACACCTCAGTCCCCATCACCCGCGCTCACTCTCCTTTCTCCTCCCTCTCGCTCTGGCCGGGTTCACCGAGGCGGAAAACGGAGGCGCCATTGCCGCTGCAGCCCGCTCCGTACTCGTGCAAGCTCATCGTCGCACCCCCGTCCTCCAAATCCCGTCCACCGCTCCACCTGAATCCCCTCCACCTCCTCCACCCGTGGCTTGACCGGATTGTGTCGAGGTGAGGGCGAATTTCGGTTTCCGCCACCGTGAGTCCTCGCCGACGCACTGTCCGCGCGGCGGCTCACCGTGGCCAGCTCCCTACGGTCACCCTCCAGTCTTCCCGCTAAGTGTTCTGGGTTCCGGTTTGGGTAGAGCAGCCTAGGTGATGACGCTACCGGTTGGGATGGCCGGCACACGCCGGAACACCGTCGTGCGCTGCCGCGCCATGGCCGCCGGTGCGGTGCTCACACGGCCAGCGGCACTCACTCCACCTCTGTCCTCTTCCTTGGCATGGAGAGGTCCGCCATGTCCTCAGCAAGCCGTAGTACACCTCACTTAGGTCCCTGGCCACCGGAGCTCGCCGGACCGCCACCGGGTGCCGCCTCCGAGCCGCGGTCACCATGGCCGTCGTAGTTAGGTTGGGATAGGGTCAGCCAAGCTGGGTCTGGTCGATGCGGAGGGTCACGGGGAAGCCGTTGGTGCTCTTCCCGTCGCCGGAAGCGCCGTCGTCGGCGAGCTTGAGCTCGCCGGAGTCGCGGCCGTCTTCCCCCTTCGCTCTTCTCCCTCTGGCCTGCGGGCCCGCGCTGTCAGCGCCACGCGCGCGCGGGCAGGAGTCCGGGGCAGGCCGCGCGCTGGCTGGGCCACGCTAGCAAGCCGGGCCGGCCCAGTAGCGAGTTGGGTTCGGTTTTTTGTTTTTCTTTTCATTTTTGTCACAGATTTTTGTGGTGGTTTAGAAAATGTAGATCTAGGGTTTTACTTGCTCAAAAATCATGAGATAAATTTTGTTAGGATCTACAGGTTATGTAGTATTTTAGAAAAATATAACTTGGATATGTGATGTTTGTTTTCTAGGATATTTAAATAGGTCCTTGAAATGTGTTTTAAATCACATGCAAACTTGTTTAAATTATATCTTGAGTTTCAGTGTTCCAAAAATTATGAAATTTGGTGAGTAGGCTAATTTATACTTGCTCTAGCTTTGGTATAAATTTGGGCAGTAGTGCTTAAGTACTTTTCAAGTTATCAAGCTATCTTGTGATTCTAGGAAATACTTAAATGAATTTTAGTAATTTTTCTACATGTGCAATGTTCTTATAAATTTTTGGAGAATGTCTTGGTACCCTGGAGTGTCTAAGAAAATTAGAAAATCTGTTGTTTGACACTTTTTTCTATGCTTTGTTATTTATACAAAAATCAGCCTTTTGGGCTTTTGAATTTTATGTAGGAAGTTCCTGTGAATAAATTTAGTTCAAATTTTTACAGTAGCCTCTTTGTGGGTCAGAGAGTCTCCTGTAATTTTTGTAGAATTTTAGGAGCAGTTTACATATATGTTTGAAATTCCACTTAATTACTTAAGTAAATTGAGAAATGGGTTCAAATAAATATTCTAGGTGGGCACACCTTACTTTCTGGTGTTTTTGTGACATTTGTGAACTTGTAGTAGTATTAGTTTGGTCTTAGAGAATGTTTGCCACATCAATAAATATTTAACCTTTATAATTTTAGGTTTGCTGGACAGCTGATAGTATTTCTAGGTTTGACCTTGGATAAAGGTGGTTGCTGGAAAACTTGTAAATACCAAAGTTGTAGTAAAATTTGTAAATGAGCTTGTGTCAAAATTTGGGAGCATTTGACTTAGTAGTTTGGGAGTTATTGCTGTTTAAAGTGCCAGTCCAGAATGTACTGCTCTCTGTTTAGAGAGAACAGATTCTGGGACTTTGGAATTTCGACTAGGTAAACTTTGGAATTAAGTGCTGTGGTCTGAAAACATTTTGTGGTGCATTTCATAAGCTTTCCAGATTGTCTTAGATCATATCTTTTGGAGTTGGGATTCTCCAGTTATGTCAGAATCTTTGAGCTGCTGTCCAGAATAACTTACTGTGGTAACCTAAATAATGTTACTCTTGTGTTTATTAGGTGTTAGGGCCTTAACCGAAGAAGAACAACTATATCTTAGGTTGGGTAGATTAGGTAAGTATTTTTCTACCGGAGAAGAGATTTGCACGTACTAATAAAGTAACTTGATTGGATTATTATTTTATTTCTGAAATGCATTTCATCCCGAGCATGTTGCACCTTTATGCATCCATGATAATTGTTGTGCATTCATGCAATAGGTGTACCGGAGGGGGTAACTCTCCTCGAATTCGAGCCTGTAATTCCGGAGGAGGACCAGGAGCAGTAGGAGCCCGAGGATCCAGCAGGCGAAGGAGTGCCCGCAGACGACCTTCCTGAGTGTCCTGACCACCGGCCTTCGACCTTTCTGAAAGGCAAGCCCCGGTGCATGCTGAACCTACTGTTTTATAAATTAATCTTGAGTACTTTTAATTGTTTAATGCATTAAGTTGTAGGAGTTATATAAAAACACTTGTTGCATTATACATGTCCTTGTCCAGATATCGTACTTAATCCTATTTTAGGTTTAGGCACGTGTCAATGCTTAGCCCTGCTTAGTACGGTAGAAGTCGGGTGATTTCCGGTCATCCGCGAGATGTAGGAAGGAGTCACGAGTGGCTGTATGGCTATCGTGGATGGAACCATGCTTAAAAATGAAATTGAGACCGGGCGGGAGTTCGATAGTAGAGCCGCAAGACATTTCACGTCTTGGGTGTGGAGCTATGCCCGTCTGAGTCGTTTAAGGACCGATTCGCTGTACGTCCTTGAGTCATGTTGAACGCAGTCTAACACTTAGTTGGCCGGATAAGTCGTTCCGACCGCGAAACCGAGTAATGTGGTTCAGGCCGGGAATCGAATGGTAGGTTGCTTCTTGGAGGAGAGAAAGGATGTGCTTGGGGACATTGGCGTGAGACCAAGGGGGGTTAGAGTCCCTATTACCTGGCAGAGTGTCGCCCTTGGGGTCGCGACATCATTCGGACCTGCGATTCCTGAATCATATGAAAAGGTGGCTTGTGCGACCCTGGCAGGGGCCTGCGCGGTGAGTGTTAGAAATACCCCTCCAGCTGGATAGGAATTCGATTCGAATCGCTGTCGCTCCCGGTTAGTGAGCACTTGACTTGAGCAGCGGCAACGTAGACCTCATTAAATGAACTGGTGGTTAAGGGAATGATACAATGTTGTCATAATGATATACCTGCTATGGATATAATAATCATGTTGTTTGATTATAATCAAGTGCATGTTTAGTACAGGTGCTAAGATAGATGACAGGTAAATGCTAAAAATAACTGCTAGTACAGGTTATAAGAGTATCAATTTCTTATGCCTTTATGCAAAATGTTATGTCAGCTAGCCCCTTGTGTAAGCCTTGCATAATCCTTGGTGTCATCTTATTTCTGGTTTTCGACGGGTAAGTCTAGCTGAGTACATTCCAGTACTCAGGGTTTATTCCCTCCTGTTGCAGATGATATGCTCTATCAAGGCTTCTGCAAAACTTGTCTCCACCCTGCGGGTGAAGAAGACTAGATCACTTGGGCGTGATCATCCTTTATGTACTTTCCTCATGCTTTTGTGGGTTGTTGATCATCAAGACTGGCAGTAGTTAATCAACTGGTGTGCGTTTGCTTCCGCTACTTTTATAAACTTGGTTTGTAATAATTGCGACTCCGTATGTGTAAACTTATTTCAGATCTACTTGTGAAATGTAACGTATGATGTTGTATGTTGAATGATGCGATCCTGGTTGTAAGCAAGTTGGTTTGAAATCCTTCGTGGTTTTGATTGACTACCGGGATTATATGGGCTCAAGTTCGAAAATTTGAGCGCTTCGGTGCTTGTTTTTGTACTTGTGCTCTTATAATTTGGTCGGTTCTGTTACAAGCTTGACACCCCGGCATTCAATGAGTACGAGCAAGCCTTCGCATTGCCACTTTCGACGGCCAAGCGTGCCGGGGGGGGAGGTTGGGGGGCTTTGCAGGTGTCGTTCCCTGGGCGTCGTAGATGGCGCCGGGAGGAGGCACGCTCACTGCTGGGCTGAATTAGCTTCAGCTCTATTTATGTCTTTGTCGCCAAAGCTTGTGCGTAGAATTGTATATAAGTAAAATGTTAGCACATACTTTCCGCTTCACTGTGGGGCAACAATCGCTGTCCTCAGGGAAGTTTGAACGGTATGCATTGTGTAACAAACTCTAATCTCTTCTTAATGAAAAACTGGCTGATGAGGCCTGTTCACGAAAAAAAATAAAAACTCTGAAACCCATGTTTGCATGACTATAGGTAGTAAAATATATAGAATATTGAGGCATCTGGTATATAAATTGTGTCAATAAAGAGGCAATGTAATAAAGCATCAAAATAATAAAATAACAAAAAGAGAGAAGGCACTCAAACAGAGAAAAAGCTGAGCTTACAAGATGGGACTCAAGCGCATAGGTGCTGATCTTTTTCCTTATCCAAGATGATGTCCCAATCTGATAGGGTTCTTTCAGTGATGGGTAAGTCACTGAACTTTTTGGCCTCTTGTTTTCTTCAATGCTTGATCTCTCATCATTGCTTTTACGTTTCCTGATGGGAGGTGTTTCCTGTTTTTCAGTATCTGTCAATGAGAAGACAAAAGTTATACGCATATCCTCATATCTGCTAGTAGATATACATGAAACATCAATTCATTTTCTCACTTAGTTGAATCCCAGCGTTCTGGTTCTTGAAATCTTTCTGCGATCCACTGAACTGCTTTGCCATGGCGCGTGCACCAGGACCAGGGTCGCTGGGCAATGGCATGGCGATGGTGGACGCTGCAGCGTACGAACGGGCTGCGTCGCTTGAGTCAAGCAGATAATCACGCAATGACATTTAGGTTTTCCTTCTTATCTTAATTAATACATGTGCAACATCAGCGTCCGTTTGTTTATAAATAAAGGAAATAAATATAAAAGCAACTCCAAGCAACATGATAATGATAACTAGTATATTGCCCGTGCTAACGCTATGGTTCCCGTTATCAGAACAAATAATAGTTATTAGAGTTTGATTAATGAAGCAAAAGGCGTATCAGTCCTTTGGATATTGAGAACCATGTCAAGATAAGATTACACAGGAATGCAATTTACCACTCATAAAAACACATAACACAAGCATTCTGATCTGTTTTAAAATTGGTATGGAAAAGGCTTACAGCAGTTTTGTTCGTCCAACGGCAAATGACTCTGCAGCTTAGATAGAAGGTCTGCCATAATATAAATGATGTCGTAACTGAGTACAAGGATAGGTAAACATGATGCCAATGAAATCATCACTATTACTTCCATGAAAATTCAATAAGGTCTGGCCTAGTGTTCAACAGCATAGGCTAATCGAAGCATGACATTTGTTGCACCGGGGTCATTGCCATGGGCTGGGCTGAACTTCCCATTACTCTTATCCATTTCTCTTCTGTGTTGTGTCTGCATTTGCATTTCAATTTCAAAAGAAAGATATTTAAGGGTTCAGAAGAGCTATGATCAGAAAAGTTGCAAGAAGAAATGGATCACTATTTATCTACACACAGACACACAATAACAACAACAACAATATAGCCTTTTGTCCCAAGCAAGTTGAGGTAGGCTAGAGATGAAACCCAAAAGAGACGAGAAACAGGGAGACACATAAAGGAACATAAGGGGCACAAGACAAAAAGAGGTCACAGTTCAGGCACGTTGATTGTCAATCTCCAAGCGCTCCTGTGCATAGCTAAATCCTTGGAGATATTCCACTCCTTAAGATCTCTCTTAATGGACTCGTCCCAAGTTAGTTTAGGTCGACCTCTACCGATCTTTACATTATCGGACCGCTTTAGAACTCCACTACGCACCGGCGCCTTACGCCCCATCCCTAGTGGCCTTCTCTGCACTGTCTCCTCTGCGCCGCATTCTCCATCGGACCCAGTCTGCCTCGTCCACCTCCACCGCACTGCCTCCTCGCCACAGCCGAGCTAGCGAGCCTCCACGATGGATGCTTTCACAAGCAGACGATGGGGACGAGATTCGTGTGACGCCGCGCCCGCTGGCGAGTAGCCCGTGTTGCTGCCGCACAACGAGGTCCATGCGTCGCCGTCGATCTCCGCGCCGACATGCCTCTATTTGTCCAAGCAAAACCCATGTTACAAGAGTATGTTTTAAGTGTTTCAGATGTTTCATCTGGATGTTAAAAGTGTTTCATATTGATGTTGCAAAAGTATATCAGAATGTTGCACATATTGCAATGCCTATACATGTATGTTTCAAGTGTATGTTCCAAATATTTCATCTCGCTTTCCAGACGTATGTTTGCAAGTATTTCATCTAGATGTTGCATATGTTTTCACACATATGAAACATTTTAGGTGTTTTTTTGCAAGTGTTTTCATACGCATGTTTCGAGTGTTTCAGCTATTTCGTACGTATGTTGCAAGTTTTTTATCTGGATATTTCAAAAGTAGATCTAGTGTTGTAGCTAGTATTTTAGATGCATGTTTCATGTGTTTCATCTAGCTTTAGACATATGTTGCAAGTGTTTCATCCGAATGTTTTAAAAGTAGATCGGGTATTGCATCTCTATCTTCGCTTTTCTGCTACCTTACCTTCGTCTCGATGTCTGCTCCTCCAGGCGCTAGCTTGGCATCCGCCACCCCGTCCCTGTTCTGGATGTTGGCGTAACCATTTGTTGTAGTCACCTGTTGCAGCTGTTGGCCTCGTGCATGCGTGTGAGAAGCGAAGGAGACGCGAGCGGGGGACTCCCCCACATGCAGCGGGCCAGCGCGGATTGCAGGTGCGCGGGGAGTGCAGGCGCAGACGTTCGGATGCAGGCGTCCGGGCGCTAGCATCACCGAAAAAAATAATAAATGCATTTTGCAATCGGAATCTATAGTCATTGAACTATATAGTCATTGTACGTGTTATTCTAACTCTTATGAGAACGGCTCATAAATCTAGATCACATACGGGATACGAACGATATGATGATGTTTGCAAAATAAAAATATGACAGAAGAAACCCTTTGTTGTATTATAGTATATATTATATATTATAAAAAATATGGTGGTGCTCCGTTCGTGATCTTTTATAACCTTTTGTTCTTTTATTTGTAGATTGTGTTTTCCCCTTAATTTTCATGTTTTTGCTTCTTTTTTTTATTGTGGATGTTTTTTGTGTTTTTTTTTCTAAAAAATAGGTATGTTTCTCTTGACCATGGCTCTGTGATGGGCAACATGGGGATTGTTCCTTGATGTCTGGCCAGGATTTTTACTCTTTTGCTCTTAGCGGTGGTCGACAATTACCAGGTCCTTGAGCTGGTCACCTATAGCTCTAGGAAATCCTATATCTAAAGATCTAGGCATAGTAAGTACATTTACATGTCTCATTCATTTATATTTTAGATTAAATGAATATATTTAAACCACATTAATTTTCCTTCACCGTCGTCTAGTACCTCGAAACTCTTTCTTGCTATCTTCACCTTATTAAGCTATCATGTCACATCTTGCTTTGAATCAACTTTAAGCACATATTGAATACCATTTCATTTGCATTGTTGTCTTCTGCTTAAACTAGATTATTTCCATGAGTTTCCTTCTCAATGATCTTTATCTAGGAACCATTCAAGCATTGACTACTGACCATCAATAATCTTGGTCTCATATCTCAATTATGTCATTTGCTTTGAGTCCCATCACACATGAAACTCAGCTTGTGGATTGACCATAAACATGTTACTTTGTGTTTAAACCTGAAAATGGCCCGTCAAAATTGATGATAAAAATATTTTTAAATTCGAACACCTACAGAATTATCATGATTAATTCATGATAAATTGGTTTATTTCTACGTCAAAGTATGGTAACTCCTAATTCCGATTATAGTCTTAGTATATTCGGATAATTTAATCTCATCCCTATAGCAACTTTTGCTTGTATTCTGATGGCAATGCATTTTTGTATTTTTTTTAGAGAACAGGAGCGGCAGAAGTATGGTAATAAAATAAATTAAAAACCACATAGGTAGGAAAGATTAAGTTCTGGGATGGCCCATTGGGCCTCATTCAGCCCATTAACCATTAGGGGAGGCCAGTTGCCAAAAAAAAGTTGCTAGCAAGCGGCGGCGGCACGACATCCCCGGTTCGGAGGCGGAGCCTCGAGCGCTCGGCCTCGGAGGATCCCGTCTCCCGGTGCTCCAGCCCCGGCCGCCTAGCTGTCGGCCATCTAGCTTCAGCCTCTAGCCTCCCAACTCCCATGTCTCGCTACCCCGGCGCCAGACTCTTGGCTCCTGGCTCCTGGCTCCTTGCTCCCAGCGCCCAGCGGTCTGCGGCCCAGAACCAGAGCCCCAGACACCACCCAGCGGCCAGCGGCTCGGCCAGGCGCAGGCGTGCAGCCCCTGAGGCCGGATCCCTAGTCCCCCACTCGGCCACCCCCAAGCCCGGAGGCCCCAATGCTTGCCTCTGACCCTGCTCAAGGCTTGATTCTTGAAGCTATGATTCTATATTTCTGAAGTGAGAATCATATGAATCTGTGATAGTGTGATGGTTGGGGGGAGGAGATGAAGCTGTGGGTGGCGGAGAAGAAGCTAGAGCTAGCAGCAGCACCATGAGTAGGCCGGCAGCTCAAATTCTATGCCTTTTTGTTTTGATCATCATTTGATGTGTGGCAAATTATATGGACTATGGAACAAAAACTCTTCTTATATGCTTTTCATTTGAGAGGTAATCATCTTCAATCTCCACCTCTACTATTTGTTTGCCAAATTACCGATTATAATATAATTGTTATGTGATGTACCAATATAAATATGGTATACATTTGTGGTTAGATCAGAATATCAGTCAAGTTTAGTATATGTATGTGGCAGTCGCCGTACATGAAATTTTTAGCTAGGTCATATTATAGTGCTGACTCGCTGCAACTAGGATATCAGTGAATATATTCCTTCAATCACCAGCGCGTGATTCATTCAATGTTTTCAAGGCGTCGCTTAATCGACGCTTAGGCGTCGCTTAATCGACGCTTAGGCGTCGCTTAATCGACGCTTAGGCGTCGCTTAGGCGCCAAGGCGCTGCACACACGACGCCACAGCAGACGACTCGCCTTAGATTGCACACTAGTGAGCGGGAGAGCGGGAGGGAGAGAGCGGGGGCGCGGGAGATTCCACACCCGTGAGCAGGAGAGCGGGAGGGGAACAAGAAGCCGCAGCTCGCCCGCGCCGACGGGAGAAGTTGCCGACCGATCGCCGTCGAGCCGTGCGGCCGCCTGTGCGGGCCGCGGCAAGGAGCGGCCGCCTGCGGGCCGCGGCCGTCTTCCCCCAGTTAGCGCTGGCCTGCAGCATCCCGCCTCCTCTGTTCCTCTTCCACCATCGAGAGAGAGAGAGAGAGAGAGAGAGAGAGAGAGAGAGAGGTGGGCGGAGGCGGAGGGAACGGGAGGGAAGAGACAGAGAGATGGGCGGAGGCGGAAGTCAAAACAGAGTTGTGGCGGCGGCGCAGGCAGGAGAGAGATGAAGACTAGGGCCAGAGGGTGAGGGGGAGGGGCACATGGGCCGCCTGGTGCCCTGGTGGGCTGGGCCAGCCCACTTCTTACTCCTCCTCTCTTTTTCTTTTTCTTTTTCTTTTTCTTTTTCTTTTTTCTTCATCATCTACTGCTCTAAGCTGTTGTTTTAAGTTTTTCTTAAATTCGTAAGGCGTCGCCTCGCCTCACGCCTTAGTCGCCTAAGCGTAAGGCGGTAGTCACTCGCCACGCCTCGCCTTACCGCCTTGAAAACATTGGATTCATTAGCAGTAACGCCGGATCACCATTAATTAGCCATAACATGAATACTTGACATAAGCTAGTTTTATGCACTTAATTAAGCCAAAAATCTAAAATATGTAACTGCAAGTAGATAGGACATCCATAGGAAGCAAAATACAGCATATTAGCACAATGAGCTAGTTTAATTTCATGCAGTAAAACTAGTGTTTCGAAACATATAACTGCAAGTAGCTGGGACATCAGTAGGCAGCAAATTCCCTACAGAGGCGTTGAAGCCAAGCACTCAACAGCCCAAGCCATAGCTTAGCGACGACGTGTGATGACGACATGCCACAGCTTGGGTTCAATGACATTGAAGGTGCAGACGTCACCAACCTTCACTTTGTTCTCCCTGCAGAACTTTTTCCATCCCTGCCCAATAACGTAACTACTATCCTTTCGACCACCAACCTGCCAAGAATTATTGCTGTTGATTGAGGTCTTGAGCGTGATCGTGCAGTATTTCGGCAATCCAATCTGATTGCAGAAGGCCGGCGCCAAAGGCTGCAATAATCGCAATCACGTTAGTTACACAACTGATTATTGTAAGATATATATGTCAGTTGTTGATGTATATATCACAGTGGATACAAACCACCAATATATCTTAATTCTTGTTCATGTAGGTTTGAGTACTATTTAGTAGCATGTGCATGTATGCCCTCACTAATTAAAATTAAAAATATCAAAATGAGGTGTTCAATCAGTTCATATTCATTCTCAAATTTGAATGACTTTAACCCTAGTCTTAACTTCCTAGAATGTAGAATCAACGGGAAAATGACCATCCTTACAAGATGCTTTCTTATTGAGTAGGTATTCATCTCCTTCTGTATCCAAGATGGCGGCCCAATGTCGTAGACAGAATTTGTGGATGATGGAACCTTGCTCAAAGATGTCACGGAGGATTTTGGCCTCTTTGTTCCATCACTACTTGAACAACCCTTCTTGGTCTGGTGGTCCCTACTGGATATATAAGGTGACTTCTTTTGCTTAAAAGTATCTGCTAATGTTGCTGCATCATAAAACAAAATGAACATGCACTTTAGTATTTAACTCACATTCAATCTATTGCGAACAATCTCTACATATGAAAAAATAATAATTTATATTTGTGCTTACAGCGCGTGATAGTGACATGCCACAGTGTGGTTTCGATGATGTTGAAGGTGCACAGGTCGCCTGTTTTGAGCCTGTTCTCCTGGCAGAACCTCTTCCAGCCCTCCCCGACAATGTAGCGATAGTTCTTGTATGCAGCACCATGCACCTGCCAAGATCTGGTGCTGTCCATTTTTGTCTTAAGGGTGATTGTGCAAGTCATCTTGAACCCAATCCAGTTGCAGAACTTCTTTGACAATGACTACAAGCATTGTGATGTAACAGCTTATTTCATTAAACATCTTGATAATTGCTAGTGGGCATTTTGAACACTAGTGGGCAAATACAAATTATTGGATAATAGCTAAGTGCCTCTTCATGTGGGTTGGCTTAGACAGATATGAAAAATACTGTGGAAGCTCTAATATTTGGTCAAAGTTTTCCCAATATTTTTTTAGATAAAGGATAACGGGTTACACCTTTTGCATTATCCAATGCATAAGTCCACTGTCGTTTATTACATCAACATGTTATATCATGCCAATTAATGGTGATAACATGCATGCATGTTAGTTTCGATTCCTCAACCTTGCAGACAAAAAAAAAATCCTTTCACTTAGTTGCTTATTGAAATGAACTGGATTCTAGGTTGTGAAGCAATACTAGAGGGGTGCAGATAAAAGGAGGGACTAGAAGTTATACTATCTCCAGTCAAGAATGCTGGAAGTTCAGATAAGGAAAGGATGAACAAAACAAGCTGTGCCATAAAAAGTCTGAAACCCATGTTTACATGACTGGAGGTAGTAACGGATATAATTGTATGATAAAAGAGGCAATGTAATAAAGCATCAAAATAATGAAATAACAAAAATAGAGAATGCAATCAAGCAGACCAAAATCTGAGCTTACAAGAAGGCGCTCAAGGGCATAGGTGTTTATCTTTTTCCTTATCCAAGATGATGTCCCAATCTGATAGGGTTCTTTCAGTGTCCCTGAACTTTTTGGCCTCTTGTTTCCTTCACTGCTTAACTTCTCATCATTGCTTCTACGTTTCCTGGTGGGAGAAGGTGTCTCCTGTTGTTTTTCAGTATCTGTCAATGAGAAGACAAAAGTTATATGCATATCCTTATATCTGCCAGTAGTAGTCTCAATACACCAAACATCAATTCATTTTCTCACTTAGGCGCTGTTCATTTAGTCCAGAACGAGCCGTTCCGGGGCCTCTTCCGGGTGGAATGGAGCCATCTGTTTTAAAAACTGGAGTACTTTGGCCTGGATCCAAAACTGGTCTGGCTGCTGCCGAACGAGCCCTTAGTTGAATCCAAGAGTTCTGGTTCCTGAAATCTTTCTGGCATCCACTAAGTCCGAATGCTTTGAATTTGAAAACCATGTTCCCTTCATATCTAAAGAGCAAAACGTCACCATTGGATATTCCATGGAAGTCCAGAAACTGTGACCATCCACCTGTGAGGAAGATGCCTGATTGATCGTTCTTAAGCTCAATACGCCAAAATTTGCCAAGGGGGCTGAGAATGATAGCTGTCCGGCTGTTTAGGCACTCATCTCTGATGTAATCTTTCACAAACCTAGCAGGCAATATCTGCAACAACACACGTATGAAAGAAAAACGGCCAATGTTCATGATACATCTCAAGTATAAATGTTCAACAAGATGTATATTCTTATCAGAATATAGTATCCAGAGTTGAGTTTGCATACCATCTTTTCCAAGAGATACGGAAGAAAAATCCTGATGAACTGTGGCTTACAGATAATACCTTTGCTGCTTTTGGATGTCATAACTGAAGAAAATGTGATTTAAGTATCAATATAAACTGAAAAATTATAGTGCCTCCAATTCCTAATGCAGGCCATTTTAGAATTCTAGCTGCAGCCGAACCTTTTTAAATTGACAGTCAATATACGAGAAGTTACACAAAAGCACAATACAATAATTTAGGTTACCCATCCTGGAAAATACTTTTATAATATATATTTCTCGCTATTTGAAATGGTATATTTCAATCAATATAAAAATTACAAGTCAAAGCATTATATTGAAAACCATGTCCCTAACCTAAACACTACATTTGAAATTAGAAGGTGTAGTATATTTAACTAGTGTCTGAACCGTAACTGAGGGTACTTGTTGGGTTTCAACTCTAGCCTACCTCAACTTGCTTGGGACTGACAGGCTTGGTTATTGTTGTTGTTGTAGTTGTATATTTAACTAATTACTAAAATAATGTTACCAATAAGGAGTACATAAGTTATATGTGCAATAGGTTCAACTGTGATTCAAGGGGACAATTTAGAACCCATGGATTCCACCATTAGCAACAAATTTCGCATTATGGCTTGTTTGAATACACTCGTATCCAACTAAATCCATATGTGTTGGAATGAATTGAGGCGAAAATTACTTAATTTTCCATCCCAGTCCACTCTATAGTACGTGGATTGAGATAAATATGAATGCATCCAAATAAGCCCTTAACCAGAAAAGAATTTAGTCTTTCCGAAGCACATTGTTTCCAATTCTAGTTTTTCACAGGATCAATTCTTTCTTAGACTGCGTGGAAAGCGTGGTTAGGAACCTCAAACTCAGCTAGTCAAAAAAAAAGATCGATTAAGTTTCTAACCGTCCCAAGCCAATTAATTAGGAGATTAGGATCCCTAAATCCATTAGCATCATCCAGGATTTTCCTGGAAATAAATGTTCACCTGCAGCCGGAGCGCCGAACTCCTTAATGCACATGCTGGTGTCGAACACCTTGACGGTGAGCGCGCCGCCGCCCTCGTGCCGGAGCACGACGAACCAACCGAGGTCGACGCCATGCGCAGCCAAGAACTCCGCCCACCCGCGCCCCAGGAACGCACCGTCGCCGTCCCGGCCCACCTCCACGCGCCACACCTTGCCGAACGGGCTGACCACGAGGGCCGTCGGCTCTGGCGCCCCTTCGCCTTCGCCGGTGTCGAAGCACTTGGCGAGCTCGTCGGAGATGTGCTGTGGAATCAGTGGGTTTCGTTAGCACAGTGAAGCGTCGGCGATTGAGATCGACCGGGCGATCGAGGGAGGCTGTGCTTACCAGCTTGTGGAAGGAAGGAGGAAGCAGGACCTTGAACTGCTTCGCCATGGCGCGCGCAGCAGGACCAGGGTCGCTGGGCAATGGCATGGCGACGGTGGACGCTGCACTGCAGCGTACGGGCCCCTTGAATGAAGTTATGAAGCAGAGGATCACAGAACGACGCTTCGGTTTCCTTCTCAAAGAAATAAATCTTTTAAATAAAAATTACTGTGAGTAAACATGGCCTTGTTTAGATCTTAAAATTTTTTGGAAAAAATTCCTGTAGCACTTTCGTTGTTATTTGGTAAAATTTGTCTAACTATGAACTAACTAGGTTCAAAAGATTCGTCTCGACATTTACATGCAATTAGATATTTTTAGCTACATTTAATGTTTCGTGCATGCGTCTAAAGATTCGATGTGACAGGTACTATGCAAACTTTTTTGGGACTTTTTGAAAACTAAACAGGGCCACAGCGTCCATCTGTGGTCTCGAAATAAGAGCGGGTAGAACGAGGCCAGTCTTAATGGTTTCATCAGACTTTCATGGCCATTAATTATGCTGATGTGACACTATATTAATAAAAATAGATGAAAAAAGTTTTATAAGAGTAGAGAGAGTTTCATTCCCGTTGAAAACAATGACATAAAATCCCCACTGAGACTGACCTAATAATTTTACAACCAAACAAATATTAATGTAGAAGTCTAGAAGAGAGAAGACAATAGTACAAATTACTAGCTGGGTGAGAGCATCTTTAAGAGCCTTTTTTAAATCTCGCTCTTCAAATCATCGTTTGGAGAATCATTCGTATAAAAATCGCTTTTTATATATTTTCACTCTGTAACAGTTTTTCTATATCTCGTGCGCACTCTAGAGAGTCATTCTTGTCTTCTATTTTTGGCTAGCGAAAAATTTGAAATAGAAGATGACTATATGTAGATAATCATTTAGAGAAGCTGTTGGAGGTTAGTTTTTCACCAAAATCTCTATTTCCTAGAATTTAAAAAGGATACGAAGAGTCTCTTAGAGATGCTCAGACATAAGTGAATACTAGAAGGATTAGAAAATAGAAGATATGATATAGGTAAAAAGAATGATTAAAAGTTTTTTATACAAATAAGAGACAACTATTGTATAACTTAACTTTTACTATTTGACATATAGCTAAATACTTGGCTTTATTATTGGACCGGTTGTAAAAACATTTCCCGACATTTTTCAAAAACCGCTCCCAATCTCGATTTTTTGATAAAATTGAAAAAACTCTCTCCAATAATTCGTTATCTTAACTCTCAATCTTTTCACACTTGGGAAAAACCGATCCAATTATGGAAAGATGCGTGCATACATACAATCTATCAATCTAGAGATGGAAGGACGTGAAAAAAGGACAAGGTTTCCAATACAATATAAAAAAAATTCTTCGATGACATCTTATCTTAACTCTCAATCTTTTCACGAAATCGATCCAAACACAGAAAGATAACGTGTGTGCATCTAATCAGTCAATCTGAAGATAGAACGATGTGCAAAAAAATAAAGAGAAAGGTCAGGTTTCAATGCAAATATACAAAAGATAGAAAAATATTAAAATAACGGAGCTGATTTGAAATACAAAAGAAAAAAATATAAAAGTATACAAAGGCCAACTACTCTTGTCACATAGACCAAGAAAGCCATTAATTTTTACAGTCTCCACACGTGATGCTTCGATTCACAGGCAAAACACAATATACGAGAAAATGTCATTGATAGTAGTAGCAAGAAAGAAAACGCCTACATATGGATATGGTGCATGCAGGCATGCAACAGTAGAAGCCGAGGAGTATAGCGTCGTCCCGTCTGGATCCTCCAGCTCTAGCCCAGTGTAAAGATTAGCCCTTAGATTGAAGGGGCTAAAAATCAGTCTATGGGACTGTTTGATTTAGGAGTTAAAGATTAGCCTCTTACTCTATAATGATCAATTTGTTCCTAATTTATTATCTTTGTATAGCCATGCGTCGGGGTGCGTGGAGGGTAATATAAGTCTTTTGCCCAATAAGACCACTTTTAGCCCTTTTTAGCCTACCTTGGAGGAGCTCATGGAAAAGGGTTGGGTTAAAGTTTAGCCCCCACGTTTAACCCTCCTGTTTGGATCCATGGAATTCTAAAAGTGACTAAAAGAGGTGGGCTAAACTTTAGCCTCGTAGATTCAAACAGGATCTTAAATGCTGTGCGTGAAATATTATACTTGAGATGGACCGAGTAGATTTTAGGAGTGAGTATTGTAAAATAGTTGAAAAGGACAACAAACATGCTCCTATTTTTTTAGTGACATGAAAGTTTTATTGATTTACTAATTATCTTTGTTTGAAAAATATGAAAATCTCTTAAAAGACGAAGCTTATTATTTTGCCACGTGTCCTGCTTTTATAGTTTATAGGGCGTCGGATTTTAGTCGAATGGTTCAAACAAGACAGATGAAATAGCGTTTCTAGAGTTTTCGTCCCCACTCCTGAACGCGGTTGCCGCGTCCCTCCCCAGCCCAAACCACATGCGGCTCCCCCATCATCGCACTGACCATCCTTCGCCTGTCGCGGCGCCGATTGGGCTCCATCCTCTGCCTACCCTGTCTCCGTTCCTCGTGAGCACCATGGCCGCACGCTCAAGATAGGCTCAATGGCATGCCAGACCGCATCACCAGCGGCGGAGGCAAAATTCACGGCAGGGGGAGGGGGGGCTACTTCCTCTTCTTCTTCCTCCCGCCCCTCCTTTCCTTCTTCTTCCTCCTCAAATTTGTAGCCCCCTGGCTCCGCCGCTGCGCATCACCGCACGGACCACCACCGGTCACCGCGGGACGAGCGCATCGCAAGGAGGAGTTGCAGAACTCTAGGGGAGGCTGGAGAAGGCTGCCCTCGAAGGCCCGGTTCCACATCCGTCAGGGATCCAGCGAGGTCAACTGGCGGGTCCAATAACATAACGACCAGAACATTCTTTGAGTACTCTAATCCTTTGACCCATCTGTTTTTATTTTCAAAGCTATATCGCGCCTGCGCACTAGGTACCATTTGAGCTCAGCTCAGTCAACTACCTCGCTACCGGAACATTCAACCGAAACGCCCTACATGTGTTTGTTAAAATGCACGCAAGGAGCATCCACCACTGTGCTAATGGCTGTAGTTGGCTAAGGTATGGCAAAGGTCATATTTAAGATGATTACAGCTCTGGTAATTTTATTACATCATTCAAGCTCTAAAAAGTACAGTGGCTCATGTAACAGAACCGACCAAATTATAAGAGCACAAGTACAAAAACAAGCACCGAAGCGCTCAAATTTTCGAACTTGAGCCCATATAATCCCGGTAGTCAATTGAAACCACGAAGGATTTCAAACCAACTTGCTTACAACCAAGATCGCATCATTCAACATACAACATCATACGTTACATTTCGCAAGTAGTTCCGAAATAAGTTTACACACACGGAGTCGCAATTATTATAAACAAGTTTATAAAGTAGCGGAAGCAAACACACGCCAGTTGTTTAACTACTGCCAGTCTTGTTGATCAACAACCCGCAAAAGCATCAGAAAAGTACATAAAAGATGATCACGCCCTAGTGATCTAGTCTTGATGATCACGCCCTAGTGATCTAGTCTTCGTCACCCGCAGGGTGGAGACAATTTTTGCAGAAGCCTTGGTAGAGCATATCATCTGCAACAGGAGGGAATAAACCCTGAGTACTGGAATGTACTCAGCTAGACTTACCCGTCAAAAACCAGAAATAAGATGACACCAAGGATTATGCAAGACTTACACAAGAGGCTAGCTGACATAACATTTTGTATAAAGGCATAAGTAATTGAGACTCTTATAACTTGTACTAGCAGTTATTTTTAGCATTTACCTATCATCTATCTTAGCACCTGTACTAAACATGCACTTGATTATAATCAAACAATTATCATCATTATATCCAGAGCAGGTATGAATTGTGGCAACATTGTATCATTCCCTTAACCACCAGTTCATTTAATGAGATCTACGTTGCCGCTGCTCAAGTCAAGTGCTCACTAACCGGGAGCGACGGCGATTCGAATCGAATTCCTATCCAGCTGGAGGGGTATTTCTAACACTCACCAAGTCACGCCTGGCGAGGGCTGCTCAGGTCATCTTTTGTACAGTTCAGGAATCGCGGGTCCGAATAATGTCGCGTCCCCAAGGGCGACACTCTGCCAGGTGATAGGGACTCTAACCCCCCTTGGTCTCACGCCAATGTCCCCGAGCACATCCTTTCTCTCCTCCAAGATGCAACCTACCATTCGATTCCCGGCCTGAACCATACTACTCGACTTCGCGGTCGGAACGGCTTATCCGGCTAACTAAGTGTTAGACTGCGTTCAACATGACTCAAGGACGTACATCGAATCGGTCCTTAAACGACTCAGACGGGTATAGCTCCACACCCAAGACGTGTAGTGTCTTGCGGCTGTACTATCGAACTCCCGCCCGGTCTCAATTTCATTTTTAAAGCATGTAATATCGACTCAGACCATAAAGCCACTCGTGACTCCTTCCTACATCTCGCGGATGACCGGAAATCACCCGACTTCTACCGTACTTGTACTAAGCAGGGCTAAGCATTAACACGTGCCTAAACCTAATATAGGATTAAGTGCGATATCTGGACAAGGACAGGTATAATGCAACAAGTGTTTTCATATAACTCCTACAACTTAATGCAGTAAACAATTAAAAGTACTCAAGATTACTTTATAAAACAGTAGGTTCAGCATGCACCGGGGCTTGCCTTTTAGAAAAGTCGAGGGCCGGTGGTCAGGACACTCGGACAAGTCTTCAGCGGCGTCTCCTCCGCCGACTGGTTCCGCTGGCTCCTCTGGTTGGTCCTGGACTTCCTCCGGAATCTCTTGCTCGAATTCGAGGAGCGTTACCCCCTCCGATACACCTATTGCATGAATGCACAATAAATATCAGGGATACATAAAGGTGCAACATGCTCAGAATGAAATGCATTTCAGAAATAAAAACAATAATCTAATCCAGTCACTTTATCAGTACGTGTAAATCTCTTCTCCGGTGGAGAAGTACTTACCTAAGCTACTCAACCTAAGATATAGCTGTTCCTCTTCGGTTAAGGCCCTAACACCTAACAAACACAAGAGTAACATTACTTAGGTTACCACAGTAAGACATTCTGGACAGCAGCTCAAAGATTCTAACATAACTGAAGATTCCTAACTCCAAAAGTTATGGTCTAAGATAATCTGAAAAGCTTAAGAAATGCACTACAAATCATTTTCAGACCTCAACCTTAAATTCCTAAGTTTTCCATGTCGAATTTCCCAAGTTCCAGAATCTGTCCTCTCTAAACAGAGAGTAGCCAATTCTGGACTGTCACTTTAAACAGCAATAAATCCCAAACTACTAAGCCAATTGCTCCTAATTTTTGACACAAGCTAGTTTATCAAGTTTACTACAACTTTGGTATTTACAAGTTTTCCAGCAAACACTTTTATCAAAGGCCAAACCTAAAGATACTACCAGCTGTCCAGAAAAACCTAGAATTGCAAAGATTAAATATTTATTTACGTGGCAAACATCCTCTAAGACCAAACTAATATTACCAAAACTTCACATAGGTCACAAAAACACCAGAAAGTAAGGTGTGCCCACCTAGAATATTTATTTATATTCATTTCTTAATTTACTTAAGTAATTAAGTGGGATTTTAAACATATATGTAAACTGCTCCTAAAATTCTACAACAATTATAGGAGACTCTATGAACCGAAAAGAGATCACTGTAAAAATTTGAACAAAAAATATTCACAGAAACTCCCTAAACAAAATTCACAAGCCCAAAAGGCTGATTTTTGTATAATTAACAAATCATATTAAAAAGTGTCAAACAACAGACTTCCTATTTTTCTTACACACTTTAAGGTACCAAGACATTCTCCAAAAATTTATAAGAACATTGCACATGTAGAAAAATTACAAAAATTCATGCAAGTATTCCCTAAAATGACAAGATAGCATTATAACTTGAAAAGTACTTAAGCACTACTGCCCAAATTTTTACCAGAGCTAGAGCAAGTATAAATTAGCCTATCCACCAAATTTAATAATTTTTGGAACACTGAAACTCAAGATATGATTTAAACAAGTTTGCATGCAATCTAAAACACATTTCAAAAACCTATTTAAATCTCCCAGAAACTAAACATCACATAACCAATTCATATTTTTCTAAAATACTACACACCATGTAGATCCTAACAAATTTTATCTCATAATTTTTGAGCAAGTAAAACCCTAGATCTACATTTTTTCCAAAACTTATCTAAAACTATGACAAAATATAAAAAGGAAAACATAAACTAAATCCAAAACCCTGCTACCGGGCCGGCCTGCAAAGCCGACGCGGCCCAAATCTCGTGGCGTGGCCCGCTTCCGCGCGCGGCCTGCTACGGCTCCCGCCCGCGTGCGCGTGCAACTGACCAGATGGCCCCACTGGTCAGAGAGCGAGAGGCGGAGGGGAGGAGCTGCGGTCGCCGGAGCTCGCCGTCGGTGAGCCGACCGGCGAAGCTGAGCGGACGAGCATGACCACGTCATCGAGCTAAGTCGATTGGTGGCAAGAATGGGGCGGCAGAGCCACGAGAAGGTGCTCGCCGTCGGGCATGGCGGACCACCGGCACGGTGGTGGCGAAATCTCACCGCCGGTGAGCCTGACATCCCAACCCTAACCCTCGATGAGCATCCCCATTCTACCTCGACCCTAACGCACCTACAAGTGGGCGATAGAGACGCCCAGAGACCTCTGGCCACGGAGAGCTGTCGCGCGGAGGAACTCCGGCGAGGTACCGCGGTGGAGGAAAACGAAAATGCAACCCTACCGAGGCGCGATTGGCTGCGTGGAGTGGACGGTGAGGTAGCGGGCTTCAAGGCGGAGCTGTGAATGGGATTTGGAGGACGGTGGTGAGACGGTGAGCTCGCGCAAGCACAGAGAAGGCTGCGGCGACAATGGCGTCCCCGATTGCCGCCTCGGTGACTCCGGTCAGAGCGAGAGGGAGGGAGAAGAGAGTGAGCGCGAGTGAGGGTGGAGACCGTCGGCGTAGCGACCTTGAAGGACTGGTGGCCTGACGGGTGGGACCGCGGCCGGCATACGGCTGCCACCGCGCGGCCACGCGTCGGCGCTGTCCTACCGTCGGTCGGCCACCGACTGAAGAACCGAAATGACTGAATCGATGATGCCGGAAATGGTGACTGACGTTGTGATTTCAACGATGATTATCTCCTAAAACAGCTCGAGTTAGCCGAAGGTGATAACATCAAAGTTGTAGAGCTACAAGAGGGCTACAACTTTATCAATTGGCTCAAGGACTGATTCGGCCTGGATTTGAAACCACAGAGCTCCAAAGTGGAGTACCCGAAAACTGAAACATAGTTTCAGTCACTATGCCGACTGAAACCCATTTGTCCAGGCACCATAACTCCTAAACCATTTAGAACTAGGTGATGGTGATGTTGACAATGTTGTAGAGCTACATAAGGACTACAAGTTTGTCAATAAGAGTTGGGGCTAGTTTGGTCTGGTTTGCAAACTACAAGCTTCCAAAGTAGGCCACAGTAAAACTGGAGGGACACTTTTGAGACTTAGAAAAATTCTAAGTGTTGAGACAGCCCCTCTAGCTGACTTGTGGGCCATTTTTGAGCATGTTCTGGCCAGTTTCATGAGATTGTCATATTGAGACTTTTGTTCCCCATAAAATTCCCTACAACTTTGCTTAAGGGTGCTCCTCCATGCAAGGTCTCTAAGCTAGACTTTTTAAATGGTCAAACTAGAGCATCCTAGGGCTAAATGCTGGTCAACTACACCTTGGAGGGCATTTTGGTGAATTTGGTCAACATGAACCTTGCTCCATTAGTGACCCTAAGTATAACTAAGATGTTGTGAGATATAATTGGCTACTCTACCCTTTAGTTACACCAACTCTCTAGTGTCACATGATGTGAGCCAAACAAAACTTTAAAAACAATCACATTTGTTGCAACCACATGAAATAACATGAAATGATGCATGCTTATGCTCATGCAATGCAATGCAATTATAGAGCTAAACACCTGGGGTGTTACAGCCCTCCCCCCTTATAAAAATCTCGTCCCGAGATTTGGAAAGCGTACCATTTTTCATAGAATTCCTTATAACCATCCCGCAAATAGTCCTCCCGTTCCCATGTAGCGTCACTTTCACTACCCTGATTACTCCACATTACTCTATACCACTTCACCACTTTGCTTCTAGTCACTCGTTCCTGAGTATCGATCACTCGGACTGGCTTTTCTTCATAAGTTAAATCAGACTGAAGCCTGATATCTCCTAACGGAACTCTTTCCTCAGGAACTCGAAGACACTTTTTGAGCTGAGATACATGGAAGACATTGAATATGGCACTCATTTCAGGAGGTAACTGGATCTTGTACGCAACAGCTCCACTCTTGCCTATGATTTGGAAAGGACCCACGTATCTTGGCGCAAGTTTCCGCTTAACACCAAAACGTTGGACACTCTTCATTGGAGAAACTTTCAGATAAACGAAGTCTCCAACTTCAAACTCGAGTGGTTTTCTACGACGATCAGCATAACTTTTCTGTCTAGCTTGGGCTGTAGCCATATGTTTTTGGATGGTACGGACTTGTTCCTCAGCTTCCTCAACAAAAGCAATACCATAAAATCTCCTCTCACCAGCTTCTATCCAATTTAGTGGGGTTCTACACTTACGACCGTACAAAGCTTCGAATGGGGCCATCTTAATACTCTCTTGGTAACTATTATTGTACGAGAATTCGGCTAGAGGTAACTATTTTTCCCAAGAACCCTTGGATGAAATGACACATGCCCGCAACAGATCTTCCAAGATTTGGTTAACCCGTTCCGTCTGTCCAGACGTCTGGGGGTGATAAGCAGAGCTTCTCACTAACTTGGTTCCCAGAAGGTGATGCAAGTGCTTCCAAAAGCGAGCAGTGAACTGGGGACCATGGTCAGATATGATAGTACGAGGTATCCCATGGAGCCGGACTATCTGATTGAAGTACAACTCAGCATAGTCAGTGGGACGATAGTCCACTCTAACAGGAATGAAGTGAGCTGACTTGGTTAGGCGGTCCACAATTACCCAGATGGAGTTATGATTTTTGACAGTGACTGCATTGAGAGGTCTATAATCTACGCACATTCTCAATGACTGATCCTTCTTCTTTACAAAGATAGCAGGACATCCCCACGACGATGAACTAGGACGAATCAACCCCTTCTTCAAAAGTTCATTCAATTGCACCTTAAGTTCAGCTAGTTCATTCGGAGGCATTCTATAGGCTCTCCTAGAGATGGGAGCCGTGCCAGGCAACAATTCAATTTTAAATTCCACATCCCGATCTGGAGGGAGTCCCGGCAATTCATCGGGAAAAACGTCCGGAAACTCATTCACTACAGGAATTTCGGCCAATGCCTTTGCTTGCACAGCATGAACTTCCCCAGACAAATCAACTTTTCTAGGAAGTTGTACCAGAAAACCCTTTTGATCTATAGGATCTCTGAGCATAACTACCCGAGTAGATGTATCAATGAGTACCCCATTCTGACTCATCCAATTCATGCCCAGAATAACATCTATGCCTAAGCCTGGCAAAACCACTAAGGCAAGCGAGTACTTTCGCCCTTCTATCTCAAGCTCAAGATTCCCCACTACTTTATTTGTGAAAATATTCCCACTTGTTGCGCTAATACAATAACCCCCACCTTCAACAGTATGCAATTTGTGTGCAAACTCTGATGCAAACCTAGGACTGATAAAGGAATGCGAAGCACCTGAATCAAAAAGTACCATTGCAGGATGTTGGTCAACTAGGAACTTACCAGCAGTGACAACCTCACCAGATGGGATTTCCTCAATACTGTTATAATGGGCGTGCCCTTGACGGCCACCTTGGTTGACATTCTTCTTAGGGTAAGGACAGTTCCTGGACCAATGGC
This sequence comes from Saccharum hybrid cultivar R570, assembly GCA_038087645.1. NCBI lineage: Eukaryota > Viridiplantae > Streptophyta > Magnoliopsida > Poales > Poaceae > Saccharum > Saccharum hybrid cultivar. Next base: position 1,412,452 of record JAQSUU010000519.1, read on the forward strand.
CTGGCTTGTTGCAGTTCTAGCAAGGCATGTTGCTAGGAGGGACACTGGAGCTGACTTGGCCCGAATTACCCTTTGGCAGAGCCACTGTATATGCCTTGCGAAACCCAGTCTTCACTGGCGCCTTCTTTTGCGGAGGACGGAACTTAGCACTTGTGGCAGGAGGGCGAGGAGGAGCCCTCAGGGCAGTTGGAGCTCGAGACTGTGAAGCACCTGCCTCAAGTGCCCTCTTGCGGCTCTTAGAAGCAGCATAGATAGAGTTATTGTTCTCTTGAGTCAGAGCATCACTGATAAATTCATTGAAAGTAGTGCACTTGCTAGTGCCCATAGTCTTCATCAGCTTTGGGCCGAGGCCTCTTTTAAAGCTAGCAATTTTCTTGGAATCGGTATCCACAAACTCTGTGGCATACCTTGCCAGGTTGTTGAAAGATTGCAGATATTCAGTCAAGCTTTTATTGCCCTGCGACAGCCTCATAAATTCTGTGTGCTTGATAGCCATAAGACCTGGAGGAATATAGTTCCCACGGAATGCGGCCTTGAACTGGTCCCAAGCAATCGGGACATTTGCAGGCAGTGTGGAACGATAGTGGCTCCACCAAATACCCGCTGGACCATGCAGTTGGTGAGAAGCATATTCAGTCTTTAGCTCATCAGTCAAGCGAAGCAGACGAAACTTTTGTTCAATAGTGTTCAACCACTCATCGGCTTGCAGTGGTTCCTCCGCCTCCTTAAAGAGCGGGGGCTTAGTATCAAGAAAGTCCTTGAAATCACTGTACTGATTGGGTTCTGGGCCCTGGCGGCCATGACGAGCCTCCCGGTTGGCAAGCTGGCGCATAGCATCTGCGAGCATGCGCTGCCCTTCGACCACGGTCTGCATCAAATCAGCCAGGGTAGGTGGTGGTGGAGGGGGTGGCTGTTCCTCATCCTCATTGCCACGACCCCGACGGAGATTGTACGACATCTGCAAAATGCATAGACAATGAGCACTGACGATGTGGGAAATTTGTAGATGAATTATTGTAAATATGTCAAACTGACTTCATGAAATAGACTTCTCAAAATACTCATGGCACAATAATTCATCACAACCGCACAATCCATTCAAGCGTATCAATTGGCGCAATCATGCGAGGGAATCCAACAAGATGAACTTTGATAAAGGCTCACTCACAAGGAGCACAGCAGTTACAGAATCGTTTACGTTAAAGTCTACGTGATTTTTGACCTTTCGCCCGGTACTGGGATTCGATCTCAAAGTTTTTAGTTGACTGAGAAAGGCTACTTCAAACTGACCACAAAGAGACTTCTCAACGGTAGAGTTCCATGGTGGATCATGACTAGCCACCTCGATACCAGCGCGTGCCAAGCAGCACAACCTTATGTCGCGCGCCATAGGAGGCCCTCGGTTTCGTCGCGGCACCGAAGGGTGCTAATCGTGACACCATCATCGAACGCACGCAATAAGACATCCAATTGTGATCGAAATTAACAGGTTCAAATAAACATCTAGAAAACGTAGGGTTTGACCTTACATCCCAAAAGTCAAGTTATTACAAAGCCTCACTCCAACCCCAGGAGGCACAAAAGATGATTCTAACTTCGTAGCTACGCGATGACTACTCTAAGCATCGTCCTCAGAGTCGGTGTCAAGGATCTCCCCGCCATCCTCGTCGCTAACAGGCTCTAACTCCTCGTTTTCTTCTCCTTCTTCTGGCTCTTCTTCTAGTGCTTCTTCTGGTGCGGCATCTTGGGGCCCATTGACCTCCACTTCATCGTCATCTTCAGCCATGATGATTCCCGAACCCATGTCCTCATCTGCGTTGATATTTCGAGGCAGCAGATGATTTAGCTGGTTGTTCAGGCGGTGCACTTCTTCATGAAGATTGTCATTGTATTCTTCAGCATTCTCCAACTGCTGTTCGAGCTCAAACTGACGAGCTCTCAGAACGTTCTCCTCGTGCCAGGCTTCATCCCTCTGATTCATGACACAGACCAGCATGCGTTGACAATTGCGATTTGCTACTGTCAATCTCTGGACTGCAAGGGTTTCCTGGTCATGATCACGGATCACTTGCTCCAGTTGCTGATGCGCTGCATTCCTGGCAGCAGTCACTTCAACCAACTCAGCCCTCAGCCTGTCCACCTCAGTGGGCTTAGGGCGGGGCTCACGTGGGGCGAGCTGGTGACGAGGTGCCCTGCCCCCAGTGGACTTGCGAGCGGTCCTCTTAGTACGTGCCATCTGTAGCAACAAGATACGACTGAAAGTGAGGATCATTTAGGGGATACGAAATTTAATTTAGTTGGGACTATTGAAATTTTTAAGGAGGGAGTAAATGATATGTATGATATAATAAAACATGATGCATGCACGTTCCGTACGCCCTCTCACCTAGTAGAAACCTAAAGTTCTAACGCTAGGCGGTGGCATACATACGTTCTCTCATATAAGCGAAACTATCGGTCTACTCGTTACGCTGTTAGTGTACCTGCAGAAAAATCTCATTTCAGCCCAACAGTTTCCCAATATAAGCACACAAGAAAGCAGTAATTTAAATACTTTCCATATACACATCCCCTGACGTATATACTTCAGTATCAAAGCTACCCGATATATATTCCCATAATTAAGCGCTTACATAATTACATGGTTTAAACATGTAAGTATGCAAGTCACCAAAACTACTCTCCCCTAGATCGCCGGTTGGACGATCATGCTCTCACAACTCACACTTACCAGAGCGTCGAGGCAATTGATCCATACATTACCACCCAAGTGGATGGCATCCATACAATATCACGCCGTATGGACGACGAAACAAAAACAAACAAGGCCCCCAAGTTAGTCTTTATAATAAGCCACCTAAGAGTCCTTATTTGGGCTAAGGGATGTGATCACTGGCATACCTATGAAAATAATTTTTAGAGTTTTAACCCTTTTCATAATCAAATACTTTTATTTTTAAATACTCGTACGATGTGTTTAATGTTGAATTATGCTCCGGTACCAGCTGTAATAGAACCGACCAAATTATAAGAGCACAAGTACAAAAACAAGCACCGAAGCGCTCAAATTTTCGAACTTGAGCCCATATAATCCCGGTAGTCAATTGAAACCACGAAGGATTTCAAACCAACTTGCTTACAACCAAGATCGCATCATTCAACATACAACATCATACGTTACATTTTGCAAGTAGTTCCGAAATAAGTTTACACACACGGAGTCGTAATTATTACAAACCAAGTTTATAAAGTAGCGGAAGCAAACACACGCCAGTTGTTTAACTACTACCAGTCTTGTTGATCAACAACCCGCAAAAGCATCAGGAAAGTACATAAAAGATGATCACGCCCTAGTGATCTAGTCTTCGTCACCCGCAGGGTGGAGACAATTTTTGCAGAAGCCTTCGTAGAGCATATCATCTGCAACAGGAGGGAATAAACCCTGAGTACTGGAATGTACTCAGCTAGACTTACCCATCAAAAACCAGAAATAAGATGACACCAAGGATTATGCAAGGCTTACACAAGAGGCTAGCTGACATCACATTTTGCATAAAGGCATAAGTAATTGAGACTCTTATAACTTGTACTAGCAGTTATTTTTAGCATTTACCTGTCATCTATCTTAGCACCTGTACTAAACATGCACTTGATTATAATCAAACAATTATCATCATTATATCCAGAGCAGGTATGAATTGTGGCAACATTGTATCATTCCCTTAACCACCAGTTCATTTAATGAGATCTACGTTGCCGCTGCTCAAGTCAAGTGCTCACTAACCGGGAGCGACGGCGATTCGAATCGAATTCCTATCCAGCTGGAGGGGTATTTCTAACACTCACCAAGTCACGCCTGGCGAGGGCTGCTCAGGTCATCTTTTGTACAGTTCAGGAATCGCGGGTCCGAATAATGTCGCGTCCCCAAGGGCGACACTCTACCAGGTGATAGGGACTCTAACCCCCCTTGGTCTCACGCCAATGTCCCCGAGCACATCCTTTCTCTCCTCCAAGATGCAACCTACCATTCGATTCCCGGCCTGAACCATACTACTCGATTTCGTGGTCGAAACGGCTTATCCGGCCAACTAAGTGTTAGACTGCGTTCAACATGACTCAAGGACGTACAACGAATCGGTCCTTAAACGACTCAGACGGGCATAGCTCCACACCCAAGACGTGTAGTGTCTTGCGGCTGTACTATCGAACTCCCGCCCGGTCTCAATTTCATTTTTAAAGCATGTTTCCATCCACGATAGCCATAAAGCCACTCGTGACTTCTTCCTACATCTCGCGGATGACCAGAAATCACCCGACTTCTACCGTACTTGTACTAAGCAGGGCTAAGCATTGACACATGCCTAAACCTAATATAGGATTAAGTGCGATATCTGGACAAGGACAGGTATAATGCAACAAGTGTTTTCATATAACTCCTACAACTTAATGCAGTAAACAATTAAAAGTACTCAAGATTACTTTATAAAACAGTAGGTTCAGCATGCACCGGGGCTTGCCTTTTAGAAAAGTCGAGGGCCGGTGGTCATGACACTCGGGCAAGTCTTCAGCGGCGTCTCCTCCGCCGACTGGTTCCGCTGGCTCCTCTGGCTGGTCCTGGACTTCCTCCGGAATCTCTTGCTCAAATTCGAGGAGCGTTACCCCCTCCGGTACACCTATTGCATGAATGCACAATAAATATCAGGGATGCATAAAGGTGCAACATGCTCAGAATGAAATGCATTTCAGAAATAAAAACAATAATCTAATCTAGTCACTTTATCAGTACGTGTAAATCTCTTCTCCGGTGGAGAAGTACTTGCCTAAGCTACTCAACCTAAGATATAGCTGTTCCTCTTCAGTTAAGGCCCTAACACCTAACAAACACAAGAGTAACATTACTTAGGTTACCACAGTAAGACATTCTGGACAGCAGCTCAAAGATTCTAACATAACTGAAGATTCCTAACTCCAAAAGTTATGGTCTAAGACAATCTGGAAACCTTAAGAAATGCACTACAAATTATTTTCAGACCTCAACCTTAAATTCCTAAGTTTTCCATGTCAAATTTCCCAAGTTCCAGAATCTATCCTCTCTAAACAGAGAGTAGCCAATTCTGGACTGTCACTTTAAACAGCAATAAATCCCAAACTACTAAGCCAATTGCTCCCAATTTTTGACACAAGCTAGTTTATCAAGTTTACTACAACTTTGGTATTTACAAGTTTTCCAGCAAACACTTTTATCAAAGGCCAAACCCAAAGATACTACCAGTTGTCCAGAAAAACCTAGAATTGCAAAGATTAAATATTTATTTACATGGCAAACATCCTCTAAGACCAAACTAATATTACCAAAAGTTCACATAGGTCACAAAAACACCAGAAAGTAAGGTGTGCCTACCTAGAATATTTATTTATATTCATTTCTTAATTTACTTAAGTAATTAAGTGGGATTTTAAACATATACGTAAACTGCTCCTAAAATTCTACAAAAATTACAGGAGACTCTATGAACCAAGAAGAGATCACTGTAAAAATTTGAACAAAAAATATTCACAGAAACTCCCTAAACAAAATTCACAAGCCCAAAAGGCTGATTTTTGTATAATTAACAAATCATATTAAAAAGTGTCAAACAACAGATTTTCTATTTTTCTTAGACAGTTTAAGGTACCAAGACATTCTCCAAAAAATTATAAGAACATTGCACATGTAGAAAAATTACAAAAATTCATGCAAGTATTCCCTAAAATGACAAGATAACATTATAACTTGAAAAGTACTTAAGCACTACTGCCCAAATTTTTACCAGAGCTAGAGCAAGTATAAATTAGCCTACACACCAAATTTCATAATTTGTGGAACACTGAAACTCAAGATATGATTTAAACAAATTTGCATGCAATCTAAAACACATTTCAAAAACCTATTTAAATCTCCCAGAAACTAAACATCACATAACCAATTCATATTTTTCTAAAATACTACACACCATGTAGATCCTAACAAAATTTATCTCATAATTTTTGAGCAAGTAAAACCCTAGATCTACATTTTTCCAAAACTTATCTAAAACTGTGACAAAATATAAAAAGGAAAACAAAAACTAAATCCAAAACCCTGCTACCGGGTCGGCCTGCAAAGCCGACGCGGCCCAAATCTCGCGGCGTGGCCCGCTTCCATGCGCGGCCTGCTACGGCTCCCGCCCACGCGCGCGTGCGACTGACCAGATGGCCCCACCGGTCAGAGAGCGAGAGGCGGAGGGGAGGAGCTGCGGTCGCCGGAGCTCGCCGTCGGTGAGCCGACCGACGAAGCTGAGCGAACGAGCATGACCACGTCATCGAGCTAAGTTGATTGGTGGCAAGAATGGGGCGGCAGAGCCACGAGAAGGTGCTCGCCGTCGGGCATGGCGGACCACCGGCACGGTGGTGGCGAAATCTCGCCGCCGGTAAGCCTGACATCCCAACCCTAACCCTCAATGAGCATCCCCATTCTACCTCGACCCTAACGCACCTACAAGTGGGCGACAGAGACGCCCAGAGACCTCTGGCCACGGAGAGCCGTCGCGCAGAGGAACTCCGGCGAGGTACCGCGGTGGAGGAAAACAAAAATGCAACCCTACCGAGGCGCGATTGGCTGCGTGGAGTGGACGGTGAGGTAGCGGGCTTCAAGGCGGAGCTGTGAACGGGATTTGGAGGACGGTGGTGAGACGGTGAGCTCGCGCGAGCACGGGAGAAGGCTGCGGCGACAATGGCGTCCCCGATTGCCGCCTCGGTGACTCCGGTCAGAGCAAGAGGGAGGGAGAAGAGAGTGAGCGCGAGTGAGGGCGGAGACCGTCGGCGTGGCAACCTTGAAGGCCTGGTGGCCTGACGGGTGGGACCGCGGCCGGCGTACGGCTGCCACCGCGCGACCACGCGTCGGCGCTGTCCTGCCGTCGGTCGGCCACCGACTGAAGAACCGAAATGACTGAATCGATGATGCCGGAAATGGTGACTGATGGTGTGATTTCAACGATGATTATCTCCTAAAACAGCTCGAGTTAGCCGAAGGTGATAACATCAAAGTTGTAGAGCTACAAGAGGGCTACAACTTTGTCAATTGGCTCAAGGACTGATTCGGCCTGGATTTGAAACCACAGAGCTCCAAAGTGGAGTACCCGAAAACTGAAACTTATTTTCAGTCACTATGCCGACTGAAACCCACTTTTCCAGGCACCATAACTCCTAAACCATTTAGAACTAGGTGATGGTGATGTTGACAATGTTGTAGAGCTACATAAGGACTACAAGTTTGTCAATAAGAGTTGGGGCTGGTTTGGTCTGGTTTGCAAACTACAAGCTCTCAAAGTAGGCCACAGTAAAACTGGAGGGACACTTTTGAGACTTAGGAAAATTCTAAGTGTTGAGACAGCCCCTCTAGCTGACTTGTGGGCCATTTTTGAGCATGTTCTGGCCAGTTTCATGAGATTGTCATATTGAGACTTTTGTTCCCCATAAAATTCCCTACAACTTTGCTTAAGGGTGCTCCTCCATGCAAGGTCTCTAAGCTAGACTTTTTAAATGGTCAAACTAGAGCATCCTAGGGCTAAATGCTGGTCAACTACACCTTGGAGGGCATTTTGGTGAATTTGGTCAGTATGAACCTTGCTCCATTAGTGACCCTAAGTATAACTAAGATGTTGTGAGATATAATTGGCTACTCTACCCTTTAGTTACACCAACTCTCTAGTGTCACATGATGTGAGCCAAACAAAACTTTAAAAACAATCACATTTGTTGCAACCACATGAAATAACATGAAATGATGCATGCTTATGCTCATGCAATGCAATGCAATTATGGAGCTAAATACCTGGGGTGTTACAGCTCATCTCAGACATGAAAATATTAAATAGTACGTGTTTTATGGTAAGCTATTTCATGGAGCAATAGATATTCTTCCTAGTACAGTGATTCAATTTCATATTTGTTTACCATCTTTTACGCCATAGCCAACATCTGGACAAGCATACATTACAAAGCGTTTAAGGACTATTTATTGGTAGTTTTATTCTATCCTAATTGGTAAGAACTTGTTTGAGGGCTATTTCCTGGTAGTTTTGTTCTATCCTAATTGAAAAGAACTTGATTTTAACTTTTATAGAAATAGACTATTGAAATTAGGAACCTTTTAAAACCGCCAAATATCTCTTGTATGATGCCAAAAGATTAAAAAAACTAAGTTTCAGATCGAGCAACCAGGACCTGTACACATACTGCACAAAAAAAGGGTAGCCATTCCTCGTGGCCTCCTCCGCCTTCATCTCGAACACCACAGAGAGACAAGCTTTCTCCTAAACTATTTCTTTGTGCTCCCTTTCACTTTGTATTCTAACCGGTGCTCAAGCTCTACTTCTACCTTATTGCCGCACTTACACTCATATGGCAAGCTAGCTAATCGCTGTGCTACAGCCCATGTGCTGATGTGCAAGCCCAACCATAGTGCCACCTATTATCTGAACTCACTTATTCCGTCACCAATCCCCTGATCTCCAGTGTTAAATTGTTATGAAAACAAGATGTACAAAGCTGTGGCTCAAAGACTGCTCTATGATGCTGCAATAAATTTGGTTACAAGTTATGACCTACGGTTGTGGCCTTTTATGCAGATATGTTAAACTTAAAATCTTTGCTTACAAAGCCGCAGCTCAAAATATTAGCATGTAGCTAAGTATGGCAAACAGAGATGTGGAACATAAGAAAAAATTCTTCAGATGTTCTGATGGTTATCTCCAAGTGATGACTATCAAAGAAAATGTGAATATGGTGGTACTAAAATTCCTAGATAGAGTGTGTTGTATTTCTTCTCTATCTTGCTCCTCCTTTCTAACATTTTTCTTAAAAAAATGCATGTTGCCATATTCTAGCTTCCTGCAATATGTTTGAGATTGAGGAACCATAATTCAGGGCTGAGCCATGGTGCAGGGTCCTATGGCTAGTAGAGTCATGTTTTAACTAGGTTTTAAGTGTGCATTTGAGTGTGTAAAAAGTGAATAGGTAACCTCAACTGCACTAATGTTTGACACACTCATTTGCATTATTTCAAAGAAATTATTATCTGAAAACTAACAGGAATCTTTGCAAAAGAACATCTTTAATTTCAATGTGATAAGCGCAAGTACTCTAAAACACTTAAATTACAATCACTTTTGCTGCAACTGATGGTATCTATCATTTGCAAAAGGTCTGAATCACATCGATTATCCTTCCTTAGTATCTATTTAAAACATTTTACAAAAAAATAATTGTTAGGTTACTCATTTTTTAATATAAAAACTGACATTACCATACATAGCATCCCCTAGTCATTGTCTTAAGGAGGTAACGGGCGCCATGTGGTAGAACCTCTAAAATAATATGGTCCACATGTACTTGTTATCGTCTTAAAAGACCTCTAACCACCATACATGTGTACCACAGTACTTAAGAAGTCTGTCGGGTGTCCTCGGGAAACCCGAATCATCCACATTTTTACAACTCACATAAGATCAACAAAGGAGTAACTACAACATTACAACATTTATTACAATACTTTACATCAGAGTGCGGAAGAATAACAATAAATTTACAAATCATGATTAAGTTAACTTTTTACAAACTTAACTTAAATGGCGAAAGTCGAGTAGAACTACAGAAGATAACTTGGGTAGAGCACCAAAGTTAGGAGAAGATAACCCGATCATATCGAACCCACTGACATGACCTGACTAGCAGCACCAGTCAGCACCTGCAATAGGGGTTAACAAACCCTGAGTACTCAATTGTACTCCGCAAGACTTACCCGGCGAAAAGAAAAGACTCCAAGGATATGCTAGCTTTAAGGGAAGTAGCGGAGCTAGAAAAGAGGAGTTTTGCAGAAAAGCTTTACTATGCGTGGATCCTTACTTTCAATATTTTAAACAAGTTTTAGCATCAATTTTAGTGAAGCTAATTATAGATAGATTTGCACCTATTCTATCTCAATCACTTGTATCAAGCATCACATTTCATATCCATCTCTTTTCCATCTCATTTCCATAATCACCATGTTCCATTGTTAACTACGATGTAGGTCAGGTGATCGAGTCTCCATAATCGAGGAGCAACGACGATTCGAACCGATTATACCCAGCTGGGGATCTCTAACCACACGACATATGTAGGACTCTAATCGACATATATCAACCTTCACTCGGATCCTCCAACACATGACTGGGTCTAGCTCCACCCGAGAGTACAGTACACCTCCAATCCAGCCATTGGCTACAAGGGTACACATTACTCTCGTCATCTCTCCACTCCCAATGCGCGGTTAGCCGTTCACATGTTGGCATTACCGAGGTCTTAGGCTTTCTGGAGCATGTGATCAGTTGCAAAGTCTCAAAACACAGGCGGGCCTACAACGGTACGATCCTTAACTGACTGAGTCAGAGACACTATATGGGGACTTCTTTCCCGATGCAAGTCCACCGATCGGTCCTAGATTATCATTACCATATTCATATTCATATGCTCTCATGACCCATCATTAGGTCAAGGGAAGCAAAGGTAAACCTGTTTCTCGCGAACGATGAAACCACAATTTGACTTCTACCGAAGTCTAAGCATTACTAAGCATAAGAGATCGACTTACATATATTAGTGGGATATCATCTAGATATAAGTGTAGATCAAGGTAATCATGCAGCAACGGTATCGACCAACTCCTACTCACTTAATGCATATTACACTAGACTTAAAGTGTAATAAAGCATTTATGAAATAGAAGAGTAGTTGTATGTCCGGGGCTTGCCTTCGTTGCAGCGGTGGTTAGTTCTCGTAGAAGTCAAGTTTGACACCAACACCTCGGGTGGATCACCTTCTCCAAAGCTTGATCGACACGACCCAAAACACTCTCTCATACAAACTACACGTATATAAATGATGCGAGACTTAATATGATGGAATGCATGCCATGATGCATGATGATGAGCAAAGCATAGCACACAAGAGACATTTAGAAAGGATAAACATTAGTTATCTACTTGAGTACAGCTTTCCTTCGCGGTACCGTTACAAGCTAACAAGGTTAATTTAAAGGTTAACTAACCGTAACTTTGTTTTTACCTAAGAGGTTGCATCTAATAACAAGTAAGTCTTTCACAAGACCACTAATTACTTACACAAGAAATCATTAGTCAATAATGATCTATGTTGACACATAAATTAGCATTAACAAATCATAGTTAACAAGTTAATCATGAGCTCAAGCAATTCAATAAGATACCATGGATCATCACATGTTAATGACCCAAGGTCAACAATCAATCCAAAAGTCACACAAAACCCTAAATGATTAAACACTAATCATTTGATTAACTAATTAATTAATAAAGCATAAATTAAGCATAAAATTAGAGTTATCCAATTAATCTCAAACTTTTTATTCAGATTAGTCCTACCCTAAAACAGTACCACAATTAATTTCATGATTTTTGGACTTTTATTTTAATTACTAAAATTCCTCGAAGTTGCATTTAATAATTAATTGAGCTAATTACTTAACATACAAAAATAATCAAAATCGATATTTCATATTTTTCCTAAATAGTACATATCACAGGGAGTTTACACAAAAATTTTCACTATTTTTGGTGCTATAATTAATTCACAATAAAATAAACAAATCTCAGCACTATTTAGTATTTTTAGAAAAAAGAAAAACGAAAGACAACAACCTGGGCCGGCTCCCGCTCTTCTCCGGCCGCTCGGCCCATCCGGACGCGTGCACTCGGCCCGCGTGAGAGGCGCGGCCCAGGCGCGCGGCAACCGGCCGGCCCAGCGAGGCCTGCCAAGGCGCGGGCTGACAGCCGGGGCCTGCGGTCAAAAGGACCTCGCCCGCCAGGGACACGGAGCAGGGGAGGCGCTGACCGTGGCGAGGCGGCGGCGGCGGATGGCGTCTTCGCCGTTGCCAGCGGGGAGGTGAGCGGAGGGTGCGCGCAGGAGCTTCAGGGAGAAATGACGAAGCCCCCCAAGGCCGAATTAGGGTTCCGGGTGGCTCTGGCGCCTGGAAGGCCGAAGAAGTCACCGGCGGCAAGTAGGAGGTGGCGCCCTCTGGTTGGAACTGATTTTGAAATATTTACGAGGATGCCACTGCGCTTAAATTCAAAATTACTTTCAAATTTTGTATAAAAGTTGAAAATCTGTAAATACAAAAGTTGTTTAATTTTCAAAGTTCTACAACTTTCTCAATATAAACATTTTCCAATTCGGCCTAGATTTTGAAATTTGAATTTGAATTGAAAAGGGGACATTTTCTGAAAATCTGTAAATTCAAAATTACTTTGAATTTTCTATTGACACATCAAAAACTCAAAATACTAAAGTTGTACATCTAGGTAATACCTACAACTTTGCTATTCAAAACATTTTCAAATTATGCCTCCATTTTGAAATTGGATAGGGGAGATGAAAAGGGGTCAAATTTGAGATTTGAATCTTTTCAAAATTACTCCAAATTTTACACTGAAACTTTGAAAACTTAAAACACCAAACTTGTAGCCCTTGAAATGACCTACAAACTTGGTATTACACTTTTTCCCAAATTTTGCTTAGATTTTGATTTATTCAAAAAGGGGTAAAACTAGGGTTTTGTTTTTTAGGGTTTTCGAAAAGATTTTAAATTGAAACTTGATACTCTATTAATTGGTGATTATTTAGTGATCACACCATCATACAAGGGCATCATTGAGTCAAGCATCACATGTTTGACCAAATGCCACTCTTGGTTGACCAATTTGACTTTTAAAAATCTTTTAATAATTCCCCAAATTTGAATTCAAATTCGACTCGGAAAACTTGCGACAAGTTTTGGATTCCAAAATTAAACTCAAACTTGAAGCTCCATTTTAAACATGTTTGACTTACAAGATTTTATCAAGCCTTGATCCCATATTATAAAGCACATTTAACACTACAACTTTTATTTAAACAAAACTTTAATTGTGTAAACCAATTCTCATATATAAATTAATAAAGAACCTAATGTATCAACATGCCATCATTTCATGGAATTAACTAAAATACCAGATTTGCAATATGTGAACATGACAAAGAAACATATGAAACATTTCATATGGCAACATTACATATGCAACATATACATGGTATATGCAACACAACAATGCTATAAATGCAACATATGATATCTATTATTGCAATATGAATGCATTTATGGCATAATACTTGATACTTATACTTGATGATGCATCATTATCACATTTTAATTATGTCTTAACATCTGGGATGTTACACTATCCCCCTTAAAGAAATCTCATCCCGAGATTTAGGGAACGATATAATCTGTGGGGTAAGTAGTGGAAAAGGAAATGTGTCGAGCACATTAACCTCGAGAAAGTTCATAATACAACAAGGGTAGATTCAAGAATTATAACCGATTTTGTAATGATGGTTGTAATTAACAGGATATTTAGAGAAATCAAGGAGACACGGATTACTCCCAAAAAGGAATTCCAAGAGAATCAGATGCACGTCAACTGCGGACTATAAGGAATCATGGTCATAGACCTTGCTATAGCAAATACCTCGTATTTCCGTATAGTGATCAGCCATAGGGATTTCCAGGATGCTTGTTATACCGTTGTTACAGATCATGGTACCACTATAGGGCATAATTGTTGCAACTTTTAAGAAAGTAGGATATTCTATTGGAAAGAAAATACTCATAGAAGAGTTCAAGATTACAACCGTGATTTATTAACGGTCCAACATCAAGGATTAAGATAATTTAAAAGAAGTATGGGCATGAATTCCCAAGACATATTGCAAATAGTGAGGGTGCATTAGTTGCAGAGCTATAATGGATCACAACCACAGACCTTGATACCTGCGCGCACCTAGCAGAAACCTGTGTGACCCGGGCACACAAGAGACTCTAGGTTCCGACGCGGCACCGTGGTCACAGAACGTGGCACCATTATAGGGCACAACAGCGATAACCCTCGTCTCACAATATTGAGAATGCAACCGGAATCAGAAGTCGGTCACAATCACAAGGCGTCTAGGGATTCAAAAGGACAACTTTGAATCCCTAAAGAGTGTCCAGAGAATGAAAGCACCCTAATTGTGGACTATAAGGGATCATGCTCACAAACTTCGATAACAGCGAACGCCCAGGAGTGTTTTCTTATGGTCGCGAGCCACAAGAGACCCCAGGTTTCGACGCTGTTACCTAAGTCATGGGTCATGGTACCTTATGAGGACACAATCATAGTGACACTCAATCAATACACACATCATAAAATGATATCAAGGAGGTTGCATGTGTCGAGTTAGATGAAACCAAAGTAGATCACATGCATAACAAGAGAATCAAGGATTAGTCCTAGGTTTTTCATTGAGTCGACATAGTAATTAAAGTGCATCTAGAAGTCCCCCAAGGATTAGGAACTTGTGGAGCAGGGATCATCAAAGGGCAAACAAAACTTGTTATAAGATGAGATTCATCAATAGAACAGTTATAACGAATAATAACTGCTCCTTGAATATAAGGAGGGAAATTTTAATCAATATTTTATTATCATTTTATGCATGATATGAGATATGCTCATCCTATACGTCTTCCCAACGTCAGGAGTGCTTCGTCTTCATCATGTTAGTAGATTATAGGACTTTACTTATACACTATCTTCACTGCACAAGACGGATTATTGAGAGGTACTTCAGTAGAACTTTAGCAATGGAGTTGACTCTCCTCTTGACCTTCCAAAGACGAGTTGACGAACTTCTGGAAGCCTTTTTACTTGAGTCATTAGAAAATCTTCATGAAGTCTTCCAGCAAGCAAGAAGATAGATAGAAGTCCATTTTTAACTTGTTATCTTCAAAAACTTTTATATTGTAAATTCATTTTGAAGTTTTCAAATGTAATGTTGTAGCTGATCCAATGTATGAGCTCTGATACCATTCTATGGCAGAACCTTCAAAATAATATGGCTCACATGTACTTGTTATCGTCTTAAAAGACCTCTAACCACCATACATGTGTACCACAGTACTTAAGAAGTCTGTTGGGTGTCCTCAGGAAACTCGAATCATCCACATTTTTACAACTCACACAGGATCAACAAAGGAGTAACTACAACATTACAACATTTGTTACAAAACTTTACATCAGAGTGCGGAAGAATAACAATAAATTTACAAATCATGATTAAGTTAACTTTTTACAAACTTAACTTAAATGGTGGAAGTCGAGTAGAACTATAGAAGATAACTTGGGTAGAGCACCAAAGTTAGGAGAAGATAACCCGATCATATTGAACCCACTGACATGACCTGACTAGCAGCACCAGTCAACACCTGCAACAGGGGTTAACAAACCCTGAGTACTCAATTGTACTCCGCAAGACTTAACCGATGAAAAGAAAAGACTCCAAGGATATGCTGGCTTTAAGGGAAGTAGCGGAGCTAGAAAAGAGGAGTTTTGCAGAAAAGCTTTACTATGCGTGGATCCTTACTTTCAATATTTTAAACAAGTTTTAGCATCAATTTTAGTGAAGCTAATTATAGATAGATTTGCACCTATTCCATCTCAATCACTTGTATCAAGCATCATATTTCATATCCATCTCTTTTCCATCTCATTTCCATAATCACCATGTTCCATTGTTAACTACGATGTAGGTCAGGTGATCGAGTCTCCATAACCGAGGAGCAACGACGATTCGAATCGATTATACCCAGCTAGGGATCTCTAACCACACGACATATGTAGGACTCTAACCGATATATATTAACCTTCACTTGGATCCTCCAACACATGACCGGGTCTAGCGCCACCCGAGAGTACAGTACACCTCCAATCCAGCCATTGGCTACGAGGGTACACACTACTCTCGCCATCTCTCCACTTCCAGTGCGCGGTTAGCCGTTCTCATGTTGGCATTACCGAGGTCTTAGGCTTATCGGAGCATGTGATCAGTTGCAAAGTCTTGAAACACAGGCAGGCCTACAACGGTACGGTCCTTAACTGACTCAGTCGGAGACACTACATGGGGACTCCTTTGTATTCATATGCCATATTCATATTCATATGCTCTCATGACCCGTCATTAGGTCAGGGGAAGCAAAGGTAAACCTGTTTCTCACGAGCGATGAAACCACCATTTGACTTCTACCAAAGTCTAAGCATTACTAAGCATAAGAGATCGACTTACATATATTAGTGGGATATCATCTGGATATAAGTGTAGACCAAGGTAATCATGCAACAATGGTATCGACCAACTCCTACTAATTTAATGCACATTACACTAGACTTAAAGTGTAATAAAGCATTTATGAAATAGAAGAGTAGTTGTATGTCCGGGGCTTGCCTTCATTGCAGCGGTGGTTAGTTCTCGTAGAAGTCAAGTTTGACACCAACACCTCGGGTGGATCACCTTCTCCGAAGCTTGATCGACACGACCCAAAACACTCTCTCGTATAAACTACACGTACATAAATGATGCGAGACTTAATATGATGGAATGCATGCCATGATGTATGATGATGAGCAAAGCATAGCACACAAGAGATATTTAGAAAGGATAAACATTAGTTATCTACTTGAGTATAGCTTTCCTTCCCGGTACCGTTACAAGCTAACAAGGTTAATTTAAAGGTTAACTAACCGTAACTTTGTTTTTACCCAAGAGGTTGCATCTAATAACAAGTAAGTCTTTCACAAGACCACTAATTACTTACACAAGAAATCATTAGTCAATAATGATCTATGTTGACACATTAATTAGCATTAACAAATCATAGTTAACAAGTTAATCATGAGCTCAAGAAATTCAATAAGATACCATGGATCATCACATGTTAATGACCCAAGGTCAACAATCAATCCAAAAGTCTCACAAAACCCTAAATGATTAAACACTAATCATTTGATTAACTAATTAATAAATAAAGCATAAATTAAGCATAAAATTAGATTTATCCAATTAATCTCAAACTTTTTATTCAGATTAGTACTACCCTAAAACAGTACCAAAATTAATTTCATGATTTTTGGACTTTTATTTTAATTACTAAAATTCCTGGAAGTTGCATTTAATAATTAATTGAGCTAATTACTTAACATACAAAAATAATCAAAATTGATATTTCATATTTTTCCTAAATAGTACACATCACAGGGAGTTTACACAAAAATTTTCACTTTTTTTGGTGCTATAATTAATTCACAATAAAATAAAAAGTCTCAGCACTATTTAGTATTTTCAGAAAAAAGGAAAAATGAAAGACAACAACCTGGGTCGGCTCCCTCTCTTCTCCGGCCGCTCGGCCCATCCGGACGCGTGCACTCGGCCCGCGTGAGAGGCGCGGCCCAGGCACGCGGCAACCAGCCGGCCCAGCGAGGCCTGCCTAGGCGCGGGCTGACAGCCGAGGCCTGCGGTCAAAAGGACCCCGCCCGCTAGGGACACGGAGCAGGGGAGGCGCTGACCGTGGCGAGGCGGCGGCGGCGGATGGCGTCTTCGCCATTGCCAGCAGGGAGGTGAGCGGAGGGTGCGCGCAGGAGCTTCAGGGAGAAATGACAAAGCCCCCCAAGGCCGAATTAGGGTTCCGGGTGGCTCGGGCGGAGCAGGACCGCGCGCATGGCGGTGGTGGCCGGAGCACGTAGGTGGCGGAGCCTGTTCTAGCGAAGGTAGCGTGGTAGCGATCGAGCGGGCTCCTACTTGAGCTTTAGTGCCTCACTATGAAGCTAAGACGGAGGAGAGGGGAATCAGAGAGTAGCTAGGGCGAGCCAGCCGCGTGAGAGCGGGCACAGCGGCCATGGCGGGCGGTTTGCAGTGGCCACGGTGACACGGTTGCGACGATGGCAGCACACGTGAGCGATCACGGTGGAGCGAGGTGCTGCGAGCTGGCTCAACGCACGCGCGACTGCGAGGCAGAGCAGAGGACGCAGAGAATTGGAAAGAAATGCGGTGGCTGCCGGGAATTTCTTCGGTGAGGTGAACTCGCCGTCGGTGGAAAGAAGGAGAAGACGAGGAAATGACCGGCCCAGTGACTTAGGGACGTCGGCGCAGCTTCTAGGTGTCTAGGCCACGTCGAAGCAGCCGCTGGCAGCCGCGGGCGCGCCTGGAAGGCCGAAGAAGTCACCGGCGGCAAGCAGGAGGTGGCGCCCGGTGGTTGGAACTGATTTTGAAATATTTACGAGAATGCCACTGCGCTTAAATTCAAAATTACTTTCAAATTTTGTATAAAAGTTGAAAATCTGTAAATACAAAAGTTGTTTAATTTTCAAAGTTCTACAACTTTCTCAATATAAAAATTTTCCAATTCGACCTAGATTTTGAAATTTGAATTTGAATTGAAAAGGGGACATTTTTTGGAAATCTGTAAATTCAAAATTACTTTGAATTTTCTATTGACACTTCAAAAACTCAAAATACCAAAGTTGTACATCTAGGTAATACCTACAACTTTGCTATTCAAAACATTTTCAAATTATGCCTCCATTCTGAAATTGGATAGGGGAGATGAAAAGGGGGTCAAATTTGAGATTTGAATCTTTTCAAAATTACTCCAAATTTTACACTGAAACTTTGAAAACTTAAAACACCAAACTTGTAGCTCTTGAAAAGACCTACAAACTTAGTTTTACACTTTTTCCCAAATTTTGCTTAGATTTTGATTTATTGAAAAAGGGGTAAAACTAGGGTTTTGTTTTTCAGTGTTTTCAGAAAGATTTTAAATTGAAACTTGATACTCTATTAATTGGTGATTATTTAGTGATCACACCATAACCCAAGGGCATCATTGAGTCAAGCATCACATGTTTGACCAAATGCCACTCTTGGTTGACCAATCTGACTTTTAAAAATCTTTTAATAATTCCCCAAATTTGAATTCAAATTCGACTCGGAAAACTTGCGACAAGTTTTGGATTCCAAAATTAAACTCAAACTTGAAGCTCCATTTTAAACATGTTTGACTTACAAGATTTTATCAAGCCTTGATCCCATATTATAAAGCACATTTAACACTACAACTTTTATTTAAACAAAACTTTAATTGTGTAAACCAATTCTCATATATAAATTAATAAAGAACCTAATGTATCAACATGCCATCATTTCATGGAATTAACTAAAATACCAGATTTGCAATATGTGAACATGACAAAGAAACATATGAAACATTTCATATGACAACATTACATATGCAACATATACATGGTATATGCAACACAACAATGCTATAAATGCAACATATGATATCTATTATTGCAATATGAATGCATTTATGGCATAATACTTGATACTTATGCTTGATGATGCATCATTATCACATTTTAATTATGTATTAACATCTGGGATGTTACACGCCACCAGAAATGTATGTGCTTGTGCTAGAACTCCCCGACACACTGGCCGTTTTCCTTTTTCTGCATTGCACACTGTGCTTGTATGTGAACGAGAAGAAGCGGAGCTGCTCACAGAAAAAGCTAAGAAATAAGGGTTCCATTTGAAAAAAGTGTTAGAGAGAGAGAGAGAAATAGAGAAGGGTATGGTTAGGTTGATTTAGAAATAGTTTGGATTTATAATGTAAAGTGTCTATTAGCTTTCTTCTTTTTCCATAAAATGATCAAAATGGCTAATAGTTTAAAATTGCACAATATATCTTAGAAAAACACAAAAATTATGAAATAAATCCTATTAGCATTGAATTAACTATATGTAACTACACAATAGAAGTGGTAAATCACATGTTGCATACTTTATGTTATCTGGGTAAATGCATTTAGCAAACATACACCCTTTTTTAGGGAGTTTCTGTTCAAAATGAATTATAGAAAAAAACTACATCAAGTTAATCATGTCAATTCCACACTAGGGTAAAAGTTACACGCCTAAAAAAGCTCATATCAGACTATAGAAAATAAAAACACCTAATCATTATAGCAGCTATGATGAGTATGGCGTTTGTCGTGTTTGCTCCCGCAAGTAGGTTACATTTGCACATATATGATATCACTAATCTTTTTTATTATATTTCTGAATTAAATTATACCTAAATGTATCTAAGTATCTATCAATAGTGCCTCTGATATGCGAACTGAGCCTAGCTCAGCTGGTTGGGTTCTTTGTGGTCGAACCTGACAATCAAACCATGTGAAAGGGGTGAATTCTTACCGCGCTCCATGGCGCTCGACTCATCGAACATGTGATCGCCTGATTAGTGTTTCTCTAATTCCTACTATCCGAGATTGATGGCAAACTCAATGACAAACCAGCCAAAGTGCCAAAGCCCGCCTAGGCTGCGTTCGTTTAGTGCCGATTCTTGGCAGGAATCATTCCTGGTGAGGACTTGCTGTGTAAATTACACAAGGATTCCAGGCAGGAACGGTTCCAGGGCATCAATCCCTGCGAACCAAATGCAGCCCTAGGAAGAATGATGTGCATCAGACCAGCAGGTCATAGGCTTTCTCCTAGCCTCCATGAAGAGAGTCGGAGAATACGTTTTACCAGCAAGTCATCTGCTCCCTCCGTTTCTAAATAAGTATCACTATATTACTAGATTTGTAGAAAATATTAACAATATTTTAATATCTAAATAAGTTTAAAATAAAAATAGATTCAACGACATATCTAACTATACTAAATATACTACAAATATTAATATTTTCTTATATATATTTGGTTAAAGTTATAAAAGTTTGACTTCTCGAGGAGCAAGAATTGTAGTTACTAGCAAATATACCCGTGCGTTGCAATAGGAGAAAAAACTATCAAACATTCATGCAAAACGATAACATGAATGGTACATATCTATTTTTGTTTTATCCTTCTATAATTTATTTTATGATGACAATGTATCCATAATATAACAATGCTGACAATAATATAACAATGTCTTATTAAACCTGTATCGAATTAAAATACACCTTGATATATTTTTCATTTTGTTGCAAAGCACATAAATATGATAATGACCGTGTCGATTTTCCACACAGCAACCCTCATTAGGAATTACATAAATTCAATTTTTAAACTTGATTAGACAAAATCTGCCCAAGATTTCGGTTCACGAAATATTTGTTAGACCATTGAATAATCCATATTTTAATACAAATAAGTTTTGTTTCTGATCAAAACTATATCAGATGGTGCAAACTTGTATCTATTATTAGTTCTTCATGTTTGTATGAAAAACCCACAAGAGTGAGTAATAACATACCGGAAAAGATATATAAAAAACCTAGCGGAGCGAACAACGAGCCACAAAACTGAGTACAAAAATCGGAAATAGAACAAGCAACAAAAATATGAAACCCATAAAAAATTGAAACCAAGCGAGAGATTAGAGCAGACCAACCAAGTAGGTATAGCTAAAATTTTGCTGGCCCACAAAACTGACCTAGCGCAGCCTAGTTTTAGTCCCAACCCATCCCCATCCCGTAACCTACTAACCTAGTACTCGGCCGCTCATTCCACTTCCACGAGCATGAAAGGATCTCGATGTCACCAAGAGGGGGGTGAACAGGCCTGTTTAAAACAAACTCGAGCAGAAGTTAAATTCCACGTGCGGCACTGCCTCACTTGAGTGCGGCACTACCGCACCTGCAAACAAGCTCGAGTGCACAATTCAAAATCTATCCAAGAAAATTTAGATCAGGTAAATTTCTAAGCTTCCTAGGGTAGAGTAGACCCTGTTTCACCACTTGGATGTTAGCGGAAGCTTATGCACAAGTAGATCGAGACTAAACCCTAGAATCACCACAAATACAAGTGAAGCAATGCAAATCACAAGAACACAAGTGAGACACCAATTTATCTCATGGTTCAGCTTGCCACTAAGGCTTGCCTATGTCCACGTTGTTGAGGTTGTCACGAAGGCTTTGGGCTCTTTCAACCCTCTCTCATTCTCAAGTCAAGAGAATGAACTCTTGAGATGAGGGGTAATTTCACTAGCTGATTGAGGTGATTACAAACCTTCCGGAGCTACCACACAAGTTGGCAAGCTCACGGGCGACACTCTTGCCGGCTAGGAGCAAGCTCTAAGAGTAACAAACACAATCCACTGGCTTGAACACAAACCAAATGCTCTAGGAGATGAAGAACAGTTGGGGCTGCTCTTTAATGCAGTTTGGAGGCTCAAACTCTCATGGATTTGTAAGGGAATCAAAGGGAGAAGCTTGAGGGGCTCCGATGGTGAGTGAGGGAGAGAGAGCTGTTGTCTAGTCGCACCTGGGAGAGAATGGTCGATTTGAGCCGAGTGACCGTTGGAGGGAGAAGAGAAGGTATAAATACCCCCTTGGTCCCAATGGTCGGTTAAGTGCGGCAGTGCCGCACTGGACCTGCGGCACTGCCGCTCTCAAGGTGTGGCACTGCCGCACCTGTTAGAACAGCAAAGGTCAAGATTTGAATAACAGACTGTCTTGGCTATGGTTGAAGGATATTTTGGTAGGTATTTGAGCACTTGGTTACACATTAAAGCTTGTGCATTATGTCCCCCTTTATAGTATGGCATTTCCTAAACTCAATTTCAAAGCACAAAAGAATTTAAATGCCTTTGAGCTGGTTGCCGCTTTCTTTTGTAATTGGGGGTTCCACCATCGCATATATTATCATTTTTCTCAATATCACTTCATAAAGGCTCTGCATTCATCTTTGTCTCATCTCTTCGAGCACACATACCTTGAGCATATGACTTGAACCATTTCCATATATATGAGTTCACCACATGGCTTCAAGTCACTTCTACTAATGATTTAATCCTCAACACAATATGACTCCTCATAGCTTGATTAGTTCCTCGACTCAATGCAAGTACTCACTTCTTCACCTTAGCCATAGTACCTTGGTCCTCAAGCCGTTGCTTGCCCTTCACCTCCGCTTAGTCCCTCGAAGCATTTTTCTTGTTATCTTCACCGTATCAAGCCATACTCAAGTCATATCATATTAAGTATCCATTAAAAAACCATTTCTTCATTATTGTGATAATTGCTTGAATATCTTCTAGATATGAATGTTGAGATCAATCAAGTTTTAGTTTGACTCACATAGAGACATATATGGATCAACATCAATATGGTCACGCCAATTCACAATTCCTTAAATCCTATTCATTTTGGCTTGACACTCCTAACACTCACATCAATCTCTATCTTCATACTTCTAGCACTACTACATAAATGATTTTGCAAGACAATGCCCAAACATTAACCGAGGCGGTCACAAAATTTGACTACCTCCAAAAATACCGGACGATTAATGGAGGCGGCCGTTTTCATTTACGGAGGCGGTCAAACTTGCCTGCCTCGTAAAATCGATTAATGGAGGCGGTCAAGAAGTAACCACCTCCTAAATTAATTTACGGAGGCGGGCCTCTTTATGCAACCGCCTCCAAAAAGGCTAAGGCCCATTAGGCCTAGGCCAAGCCCGATAACCGTTTCAACTACAAATACAGACACTTAGGGTTTTGCATTTTCACTTCTCTACTTTCTCCCCTCAGACCGAGCGAACCAAGCGGCGCCTCTGAGACCGAACGCTCCTCCTCGCGCGTCACCTCCCCCTCTCTGAGAACAAGCCGCCTCCCTCTCCCTCTCCACTCTGGCCTCCCTCCCTCCCTCCCTCTGCTTAGATCCGGTGGTGTGGGGAGCCCGCGGCGGCGGGGAGGAGGCCACGGCGGCGCTGGGAGCCCACGGCGGTGGCGCGGGGAGGAGGCCACGGTGGTGCTAGTGTAGGGTCGGGATGGCGGACTAAAAGGGGGTGAATAGTCCTTTCTAAAACTTAATCACGTCGGCTAACCGAAACAAATATAAAATTAAAACTATTGGTCTAGCCCAGACCACACCCCTCTATATATGTTCACAAGTACCTTACAAAGATCCTAATTAAGCAACTAAGGTGCCGGGCTAGCTAGAGCTCACCTAAAAAATTCTAGAGCAAGGTTACACAAACCTATGCACTAGTACTTTGAAACCAAGGGAGCTCCTACACAACTAGTGATGCAAAAGCACAAAACACCTAAGCTCACTAGCAATGCTCAATAACAAGGCTACACAAGCCAAATTAGAGAGCACAAATTATTTAGCTACACAAACTAAGCAATGTGACTAATAAGGTTACTAAAACCAAATTAGCCATGCAACAAGATCTACTTCTAGCTACACAAGCAAGAAGGTAACTAGCAAGCTACACAAGCACAACTATTTACTAGAGCAACTACACAAGCATAAGTATAAGAAAGTAACAACAAGCTTGTGTAACGAGAATGCAAACCACCAAAAAGATAATGGAGACAATGTTGACACGGTGATTTTTCTCCCGAGGTTCACTTGGTTGCCACCAAGCTACGTCCCCCGTTGTGTCGACCAACACCTTGTGGTTCAGCGGCTAATCGGTATTCACAAACCGAGCCCTCACGTAGGGCGCTGCAAAAACCTACCGCAAGTGTGGTAGCTTAATGACATGCTCAACTAGAGTTGCTCTTCGCGATCCCTGCGGGGTGAGCACAATCCCCCTCACAAATCCTCTTCGGAGCCACGCACAATCTTCTTGCGTGCTTCGACGGAGCCACAAGCCATCTAGGAGGTGGCAACCTCTAAGAGTAACAAGCCCACTAGCTTGCAAGACGACCACCTAGTGCCACTCGATGCAACCTCACGATGCAATCGCACTAGAATCACTCACTCACTCGATTGGATGAACACTATCAATCACAAGTGAATTAGAGGGCTCCCAAGCACTACCACATAAGCCACCAAGGCTCTAGTGTGCTCAGCAACCAGCCCAAGGTCGGCCAAGGGGCTATTTATAAGCCCCCCACAAAATAGAGTCGTTGCTCTAAAGATTCCCTTTTCTACAAGGGCATCGGACAGGGTGGCGGTGGCACTACCCTAGAGGTGGTGGTGACCCCCTAGTTCAACCACCCTAAATCCTTAGCCTTTGGAAAATACGGCGGTGGCTTCGGACGGTCCCTGGCGGTGCACTGCCCACACCATGGCAGTGTACACAGTCACGTCCGGTGACCACCCTGACTCCTATTGTGCTCGGCCAAGTCTAGGTGGGCATCGCCCTAGGCGTGGCGGTGCCACCCAGGCAGCACCCTGAGCCCAGTTTTGCCTCTTCTTCTTCACTAACTTCTTCACCTTTGCAAATGGGCCAACACCGCCAAGTGTTCACCAACTTGTGCATGTGTGTTAGATTTTTCATAAACATTTTTTAAAGGATTAGCACTCTTTTCACCACGCCACTCGATCCTAACATGTATACAAAGTTAGATCGCTCAAGTGGCACTAGATGACCGATATGCAAACAAGTTTACCCATCTTGATAGTACGGCCATCTATCTTAAACCTGGTCATAAACTTCTCTATACACCTATGATCGGTGAAATAAAATGCCCTACAAATATACCTTTGCCTTACGCATTCCATTCCATCTCCTCCAATGTCGATGCAACACATGCACCAACACAATCAACAAATGATATGATCTACTTCATATCATCACGTGATCATATTGGTTCATCGATCTTGACTTCACTTGCTCTTTACCGTTGCATCGGTCCATCGGCGCCAAGTCTTGCTCAAGCTTTACTGTCACACGTGGTCCCTTGCTTCAAAGCCTCCGACTTGCCCTTCACATTTGCAACCGGTCCATCGAGCCAAGTCATGTCTTGATCTTCTCCACCTTGATCACATGACTCAATTTCATGTCTCATGTTCAATGAGCTCCTTCATCAACACATGTGTAAGCTTTGCAACATTTCCGAGCCATCTTCACTGTCATGACATATGTTGCTTACATACATGTACTTGTGGACTAATCTCCTGTGTATCTCATATAAACACAATTAGTCCACCTAAGGTTGTCACTCAATTATCAAAACCAAACAAGGACCTTTCAACTAGGAGGAGGCCATGGTGGCGCTGGGAGCCCGCGGAGGTGCTCGGCCCACGACATGGGGCCACGACGGCGCTTGGCGAGCGATGCAGGGAGGTCGAGGCTACGGCACAGAGGAGGCCACGGCGGCACTAGGAGCCCGCGACTGTGCTCGGCCCTCGGCGCGGGGAGGAGGCCACGGTGGTGCTAGTGTAGGGTCGGGATGGCGGACTAAAAGGGGGTGAATAGTCCTTTCTAAAACTTAATCACGTCGGCTAACCGAAACAAATATAAAATTAAAACTATTGGTCTAGCCAAGACCACACCCCTCTATATATGTTCACAAGTACCTTACAAAGATCCTAATTAAGCAACTAAGGTGCCGGGCTAGCTAGAGCTCACCTAAAAAATTCTAGAGCAAGGTTACACAAACCTATGCACTAGTACTTTGAAACCAAGGGAGCTCCTACACAACTAGTGATGCAAAAGCACAAAACACCTAAGCTCACTAGCAATGCTCAATAACAAGGCTACACAAGCCAAATTAGAGAGCACAAATTATTTAGCTACACAAACTAAGCAATGTGACTAATAAGGTTACTAAAACCAAATTAGCCACGCAACAAGATCTACTTCTAGCTACACAAGCAAGAAGGTAACTAGCAAGCTACACAAGCACAACTATTTACTAGAGCAACTACACAAGCATAAGTATAAGAAAGTAACAACAAGCTTGTGTAACGAGAATGCAAACCACCAAAAAGATAATGGAGACAATGTTGACACGGTGATTTTTCTCCCGAGGTTCACTTGGTTGCCACCAAGCTACGTCCCCCGTTGTGTCGACCAACACCTTGTGGTTCAGCGGCTAATCGGTATTCACAAACCGAGCCCTCACGTAGGGCGCTGCAAAAACCTACCGCAAGTGTGGTAGCTTAATGACATGCTCAACTAGAGTTGCTCTTCGCGATCCCTGCGGGGTGAGCACAATCCCCCTCACAAATCCTCTTCGGAGCCACGCACAATCTTCTTGCGTGCTTCGACGGAGCCACAAGCCATCTAGGAGGTGGCAACCTCTAAGAGTAACAAGCCCACTAGCTTGCAAGACGACCACCTAGTGCCACTCGATGCAACCTCACGATGCAATCGCACTAGAATCACTCACTCACTCGATTGGATGAACACTATCAATCACAAGTGAATTAGAGGGCTCCCAAGCACTACCACATAAGCCACCAAGGCTCTAGTGTGCTCAGCAACCAGCCCAAGGTCGGCCAAGGGGCTATTTATAAGCCCCCCACAAAATAGAGCCGTTGCTCTAAAGATTCCCTTTTCTACAAGGGCACCGGACAGGGTGGCGGTGGCACTACCCTAGAGGTGGTGGTGACCCCCTAGTTCAACCACCCTAAATCCTTAGCCTTTGGAAAATACGGCGGTGGCTTCGGACGGTCCCTGGCGGTGCACTGCCCACACCATGGCAGTGTACACAGTCACGTCCGGTGACCACCCTGACTCCTATTGTGCTCGGCCAAGTCTAGGTGGGCATCGCCCTAGGCATGGCGGTGCCACCCAGGCAGCACCCTGAGCCCAGTTTTGCCTCTTCTTCTTCACTAACTTCTTCACCTTTGCAAATGGGCCAACACCGCCAAGTGTTCACCAACTTGTGCATGTGTGTTAGATTTTTCATAAACATTTTTTAAAGGATTAGCACTCTTTTCACCACGCCACTCGATCCTAACATGTATACAAAGTTAGATCACTCAAGTGGCACTAGATGACCGATATGCAAACAAGTTTACCCATCTTGATAGTACGGCCATCTATCTTAAACCTGGTCATAAACTTCTCTATACACCTATGATCGGTGAAATAAAATGCCCTACAAATATACCTTTGCCTTACGCATTCCATTCCATCTCCTCCAATGTCGATGCAACACATGCACCAACACAATCAACAAATGATATGATCTACTTCATATCATCACGTGATCATATTGGTTCATCGATCTTGACTTCACTTGCTCTTTACCGTTGCATCGGTCCATCGGCGCCAAGTCTTGCTCAAGCTTTACTGTCACACGTGGTCCCTTGCTTCAAAGCCTCCGACTTGCCCTTCACATTTGCAACCGGTCCATCGAGCCAAGTCATGTCTTGATCTTCTCCACCTTGATCACATGACTCAATTTCATGTCTCATGTTCAATGAGCTCCTTCATCAACACATGTGTAAGCTTTGCAACATTTCCGAGCCATCTTCACTGTCATGACATATGTTGCTTACATACATGTACTTGTGGACTAATCTCCTGTGTATCTCATATAAACACAATTAGTCCACCTAAGGTTGTCACTCAATTATCAAAACCAAACAAGGACCTTTCAACTAGGAGGAGGCCATGGTGGCGCTGGGAGCCCGCGGAGGTGCTCGGCCCACGACATGGGGCCACGACGGCGCTTGGCGAGCGATGCAGGGAGGTCGAGGCTACGGCACAGAGGAGGCCACGGCGGCACTAGGAGCCCGCGACTGTGCTCGGCCCTCGGCGCGGGGAGGAGGCCACGGTGGTGCTAGTGTAGGGTCGGGATGGCGGACTAAAAGGGGGTGAATAGTCCTTTCTAAAACTTAATCACGTCGGCTAACCGAAACAAATATAAAATTAAAACTATTGGTCTAGCCAAGACCACACCCCTCTATATATGTTCACAAGTACCTTACAAAGATCCTAATTAAGCAACTAAGGTGCCGGGCTAGCTAGAGCTCACCTAAAAAATTCTAGAGCAAGGTTACACAAACCTATGCACTAGTACTTTGAAACCAAGGGAGCTCCTACACAACTAGTGATGCAAAAGCACAAAACACCTAAGCTCACTAGCAATGCTCAATAACAAGGCTACACAAGCCAAATTAGAGAGCACAAATTATTTAGCTACACAAACTAAGCAATGTGACTAATAAGGTTACTAAAACCAAATTAGCCACGCAACAAGATCTACTTCTAGCTACACAAGCAAGAAGGTAACTAGCAAGCTACACAAGCACAACTATTTACTAGAGCAACTACACAAGCATAAGTATAAGAAAGTAACAACAAGCTTGTGTAACGAGAATGCAAACCACCAAAAAGATAATGGAGACAATGTTGACACGGTGATTTTTCTCCCGAGGTTCACTTGGTTGCCACCAAGCTACGTCCCCCGTTGTGTCGACCAACACCTTGTGGTTCAGCGGCTAATCGGTATTCACAAACCGAGCCCTCACGTAGGGCGCTGCAAAAACCTACCGCAAGTGTGGTAGCTTAATGACATGCTCAACTAGAGTTGCTCTTCGCGATCCCTGCGGGGTGAGCACAATCCCCCTCACAAATCCTCTTCGGAGCCACGCACAATCTTCTTGCGTGCTTCGACGGAGCCACAAGCCATCTAGGAGGTGGCAACCTCTAAGAGTAACAAGCCCACTAGCTTGCAAGACGACCACCTAGTGCCACTCGATGCAACCTCACGATGCAATCGCACTAGAATCACTCACTCACTCGATTGGATGAACACTATCAATCACAAGTGAATTAGAGGGCTCCCAAGCACTACCACATAAGCCACCAAGGCTCTAGTGTGCTCAGCAACCAGCCCAAGGTCGGCCAAGGGGCTATTTATAAGCCCCCCACAAAATAGAGCCGTTGCTCTAAAGATTCCCTTTTCTACAAGGGCACCGGACAGGGTGGCGGTGGCACTACCCTAGAGGTGGTGGTGACCCCCTAGTTCAACCACCCTAAATCCTTAGCCTTTGGAAAATACGGCGGTGGCTTCGGACGGTCCCTGGCGGTGCACTGCCCACACCATGGCAGTGTACACAGTCACGTCCGGTGACCACCCTGACTCCTATTGTGCTCGGCCAAGTCTAGGTGGGCATCGCCCTAGGCGTGGCGGTGCCACCCAGGCAGCACCCTGAGCCCAGTTTTGCCTCTTCTTCTTCACTAACTTCTTCACCTTTGCAAATGGGCCAACACCGCCAAGTGTTCACCAACTTGTGCATGTGTGTTAGATTTTTCATAAACATTTTTTAAAGGATTAGCACTCTTTTCACCACGCCACTCGATCCTAACATGTATACAAAGTTAGATCGCTCAAGTGGCACTAGATGACCGATATGCAAACAAGTTTACCCATCTTGATAGTACGGCCATCTATCTTAAACCTGGTCATAAACTTCTCTATACACCTATGATCGGTGAAATAAAATGCCCTACAAATATACCTTTGCCTTACGCATTCCATTCCATCTCCTCCAATGTCGATGCAACACATGCACCAACACAATCAACAAATGATATGATCTACTTCATATCATCACGTGATCATATTGGTTCATCGATCTTGACTTCACTTGCTCTTTACCGTTGCATCGGTCCATCGGCGCCAAGTCTTGCTCAAGCTTTACTGTCACACGTGGTCCCTTGCTTCAAAGCCTCCGACTTGCCCTTCACATTTGCAACCGGTCCATCGAGCCAAGTCATGTCTTGATCTTCTCCACCTTGATCACATGACTCAATTTCATGTCTCATGTTCAATGAGCTCCTTCATCAACACATGTGTAAGCTTTGCAACATTTCCGAGCCATCTTCACTGTCATGACATATGTTGCTTACATACATGTACTTGTGGACTAATCTCCTGTGTATCTCATATAAACACAATTAGTCCACCTAAGGTTGTCACTCAATTATCAAAACCAAACAAGGACCTTTCAACTAGGAGGAGGCCATGGTGGCGCTGGGAGCCCGCGGAGGTGCTCGGCCCACGACATGGGGCCACGACGGCGCTTGGCGAGCGATGCAGGGAGGTCGAGGCTACGGCACAGAGGAGGCCACGGCGGCACTAGGAGCCCGCGACTGTGCTCGGCCCTCGGCGCGGGGAGGAGGCCACGGTGGTGCTAGTGTAGGGTCGGGATGGCGGACTAAAAGGGGGTGAATAGTCCTTTCTAAAACTTAATCACGTCGGCTAACCGAAACAAATATAAAATTAAAACTATTGGTCTAGCCAAGACCACACCCCTCTATATATGTTCACAAGTACCTTACAAAGATCCTAATTAAGCAACTAAGGTGCCGGGCTAGCTAGAGCTCACCTAAAAAATTCTAGAGCAAGGTTACACAAACCTATGCACTAGTACTTTGAAACCAAGGGAGCTCCTACACAACTAGTGATGCAAAAGCACAAAACACCTAAGCTCACTAGCAATGCTCAATAACAAGGCTACACAAGCCAAATTAGAGAGCACAAATTATTTAGCTACACAAACTAAGCAATGTGACTAATAAGGTTACTAAAACCAAATTAGCCACGCAACAAGATCTACTTCTAGCTACACAAGCAAGAAGGTAACTAGCAAGCTACACAAGCACAACTATTTACTAGAGCAACTACACAAGCATAAGTATAAGAAAGTAACAACAAGCTTGTGTAACGAGAATGCAAACCACCAAAAAGATAATGGAGACAATGTTGACACGGTGATTTTTCTCCCGAGGTTCACTTGGTTGCCACCAAGCTACGTCCCCCGTTGTGTCGACCAACACCTTGTGGTTCAGCGGCTAATCGGTATTCACAAACCGAGCCCTCACGTAGGGCGCTGCAAAAACCTACCGCAAGTGTGGTAGCTTAATGACATGCTCAACTAGAGTTGCTCTTCGCGATCCCTGCGGGGTGAGCACAATCCCCCTCACAAATCCTCTTCGGAGCCACGCACAATCTTCTTGCGTGCTTCGACGGAGCCACAAGCCATCTAGGAGGTGGCAACCTCTAAGAGTAACAAGCCCACTAGCTTGCAAGACGACCACCTAGTGCCACTCGATGCAACCTCACGATGCAATCGCACTAGAATCACTCACTCACTCGATTGGATGAACACTATCAATCACAAGTGAATTAGAGGGCTCCCAAGCACTACCACATAAGCCACCAAGGCTCTAGTGTGCTCAGCAACCAGCCCAAGGTTGGCCAAGGGGCTATTTATAAGCCCCCCACAAAATAGAGCCGTTGCTCTAAAGATTCCCTTTTCTACAAGGGCACCGGACAGGGTGGCGGTGGCACTACCCTAGAGGTGGTGGTGACCCCCTAGTTCAACCACCCTAAATCCTTAGCCTTTGGAAAATACGGCGGTGGCTTCGGATGGTCCCTGGCGGTGCACTGCCCACACCATGGCAGTGTACACAGTCACGTCCGGTGACCACCCTGACTCCTATTGTGCTCGGCCAAGTCTAGGTGGGCATCGCCCTAGGCGTGGCGGTGCCACCCAGGCAGCACCCTGAGCCCAGTTTTGCCTCTTCTTCTTCACTAACTTCTTCACCTTTGCAAATGGGCCAACACCGCCAAGTGTTCACCAACTTGTGCATGTGTGTTAGATTTTTCATAAACATTTTTTAAAGGATTAGCACTCTTTTCACCACGCCACTCGATCCTAACATGTATACAAAGTTAGATCGCTCAAGTGGCACTAGATGACCGATATGCAAACAAGTTTACCCATCTTGATAGTACGGCCATCTATCTTAAACCTGGTCATAAACTTCTCTATACACCTATGATCGGTGAAATAAAATGCCCTACAAATATACCTTTGCCTTACGCATTCCATTCCATCTCCTCCAATGTCGATGCAACACATGCACCAACACAATCAACAAATGATATGATCTACTTCATATCATCACGTGATCATATTGGTTCATCGATCTTGACTTCACTTGCTCTTTACCGTTGCATCGGTCCATCGGCGCCAAGTCTTGCTCAAGCTTTACTGTCACACGTGGTCCCTTGCTTCAAAGCCTCCGACTTGCCCTTCACATTTGCAACCGGTCCATCGAGCCAAGTCATGTCTTGATCTTCTCCACCTTGATCACATGACTCAATTTCATGTCTCATGTTCAATGAGCTCCTTCATCAACACATGTGTAAGCTTTGCAACATTTCCGAGCCATCTTCACTGTCATGACATATGTTGCTTACATACATGTACTTGTGGACTAATCTCCTGTGTATCTCATATAAACACAATTAGTCCACCTAAGGTTGTCACTCAATTATCAAAACCAAACAAGGACCTTTCAACTAGGAGGAGGCCATGGTGGCGCTGGGAGCCCGCGGAGGTGCTCGGCCCACGACATGGGGCCACGACGGCGCTTGGCGAGCGATGCAGGGAGGTCGAGGCTACGGCACAGAGGAGGCCACGGCGGCACTAGGAGCCCGCGACTGTGCTCGGCCCTCGGCGCGGGGAGGAGGCCACGGTGGTGCTAGTGTAGGGTCGGGATGGCGGACTAAAAGGGGGTGAATAGTCCTTTCTAAAACTTAATCACGTCGGCTAACCGAAACAAATATAAAATTAAAACTATTGGTCTAGCCAAGACCACACCCCTCTATATATGTTCACAAGTACCTTACAAAGATCCTAATTAAGCAACTAAGGTGCCGGGCTAGCTAGAGCTCACCTAAAAAATTCTAGAGCAAGGTTACACAAACCTATGCACTAGTACTTTGAAACCAAGGGAGCTCCTACACAACTAGTGATGCAAAAGCACAAAACACCTAAGCTCACTAGCAATGCTCAATAACAAGGCTACACAAGCCAAATTAGAGAGCACAAATTATTTAGCTACACAAACTAAGCAATGTGACTAATAAGGTTACTAAAACCAAATTAGCCACGCAACAAGATCTACTTCTAGCTACACAAGCAAGAAGGTAACTAGCAAGCTACACAAGCACAACTATTTACTAGAGCAACTACACAAGCATAAGTATAAGAAAGTAACAACAAGCTTGTGTAACGAGAATGCAAACCACCAAAAAGATAATGGAGACAATGTTGACACGGTGATTTTTCTCCCGAGGTTCACTTGGTTGCCACCAAGCTACGTCCCCCGTTGTGTCGACCAACACCTTGTGGTTCAGCGGCTAATCGGTATTCACAAACCGAGCCCTCACGTAGGGCGCTGCAAAAACCTACCGCAAGTGTGGTAGCTTAATGACATGCTCAACTAGAGTTGCTCTTCGCGATCCCTGCGGGGTGAGCACAATCCCCCTCACAAATCCTCTTCGGAGCCACGCACAATCTTCTTGCGTGCTTCGACGGAGCCACAAGCCATCTAGGAGGTGGCAACCTCTAAGAGTAACAAGCCCACTAGCTTGCAAGACGACCACCTAGTGCCACTCGATGCAACCTCACGATGCAATCGCACTAGAATCACTCACTCACTCGATTGGATGAACACTATCAATCACAAGTGAATTAGAGGGCTCCCAAGCACTACCACATAAGCCACCAAGGCTCTAGTGTGCTCAGCAACCAGCCCAAGGTCGGCCAAGGGGCTATTTATAAGCCCCCCACAAAATAGAGCCGTTGCTCTAAAGATTCCCTTTTCTACAAGGGCACCGGACAGGGTGGCGGTGGCACTACCCTAGAGGTGGTGGTGACCCCCTAGTTCAACCACCCTAAATCCTTAGCCTTTGGAAAATACGGCGGTGGCTTCGGACGGTCCCTGGCGGTGCACTGCCCACACCATGGCAGTGTACACAGTCACGTCCGGTGACCACCCTGACTCCTATTGTGCTCGGCCAAGTCTAGGTGGGCATCGCCCTAGGCGTGGCGGTGCCACCCAGGCAGCACCCTGAGCCCAGTTTTGCCTCTTCTTCTTCACTAACTTCTTCACCTTTGCAAATGGGCCAACACCGCCAAGTGTTCACCAACTTGTGCATGTGTGTTAGATTTTTCATAAACATTTTTTAAAGGATTAGCACTCTTTTCACCACGCCACTCGATCCTAACATGTATACAAAGTTAGATCGCTCAAGTGGCACTAGATGACCGATATGCAAACAAGTTTACCCATCTTGATAGTACGGCCATCTATCTTAAACCTGGTCATAAACTTCTCTATACACCTATGATCGGTGAAATAAAATGCCCTACAAATATACCTTTGCCTTACGCATTCCATTCCATCTCCTCCAATGTCGATGCAACACATGCACCAACACAATCAACAAATGATATGATCTACTTCATATCATCACGTGATCATATTGGTTCATCGATCTTGACTTCACTTGCTCTTTACCGTTGCATCGGTCCATCGGCGCCAAGTCTTGCTCAAGCTTTACTGTCACACGTGGTCCCTTGCTTCAAAGCCTCCGACTTGCCCTTCACATTTGCAACCGGTCCATCGAGCCAAGTCATGTCTTGATCTTCTCCACCTTGATCACATGACTCAATTTCATGTCTCATGTTCAATGAGCTCCTTCATCAACACATGTGTAAGCTTTGCAACATTTCCGAGCCATCTTCACTGTCATGACATATGTTGCTTACATACATGTACTTGTGGACTAATCTCCTGTGTATCTCATATAAACACAATTAGTCCACCTAAGGTTGTCACTCAATTATCAAAACCAAACAAGGACCTTTCAACTAGGAGGAGGCCATGGTGGCGCTGGGAGCCCGCGGAGGTGCTCGGCCCACGACATGGGGCCACGATGGCGCTTGGCGAGCGATGCAGGGAGGTCGAGGCTACGGCACAGAGGAGGCCACGGCGGCACTAGGAGCCCGCGACTGTGCTCGGCCCTCGGCGCGGGGAGGAGGCCACGGTGGTGCTAGTGTAGGGTCGGGATGGCGGACTAAAAGGGGGTGAATAGTCCTTTCTAAAACTTAATCACGTCGGCTAACCGAAACAAATATGAAATTAAAACTATTGGTCTAGCCAAGACCACACCCCTCTATCTATGTTCACAAGTACCTTACAAAGATCCTAATTAAGCAACTAAGGTGCCGGGCTAGCTAGAGCTCACCTAAAAAATTCTAGAGCAAGGTTACACAAACCTATGCACTAGTACTTTGCAACCAAGGGAGCTCCTACACAACTAGTGATGCAAAAGCACAAAACACCTAAGCTCACTAGCAATGCTCAATAACAAGGCTACACAAGCCAAATTAGAGAGCACAAATTATTTAGCTACACAAACTAAGCAATGTGACTAATAAGGTTACTAAAACCAAATTAGCCACGCAACAAGATCTACTTCTAGCTACACAAGCAAGAAGGTAACTAGCAAGCTACACAAGCACAACTATTTACTAGAGCAACTACACAAGCATAAGTATAAGAAAGTAACAACAAGCTTGTGTAACGAGAATGCAAACCACCAAAAAGATAATGGAGACAATGTTGACACGGTGATTTTTCTCCTGAGGTTCACTTGGTTGCCACCAAGCTACGTCCCCGTTGTGTCGACCAACACCTTGTGGTTCAGCGGCTAATCGGTATTCACAAACCGAGCCCTCACGTAGGGCGCTGCAAAAACCTACCGCAAGTGTGGTAGCTTAATGACATGCTCAACTAGAGTTGCTCTTCGCGATCCCTGCAGAGTGAGCACAATCCCCCTCACAAATCCTCTTTGGAGCCACGCACAATCTTCTTGCGTGCTTTGACGGAGCCACAAGCCATCTAGGAGGTGGCAACCTCCAAGAGTAACAAGCCCACTGGCTTGCAAGACGACCACCTAGTGCCACTCGATGCAACCTCACGATGCAATCGCACTAGAATCACTCACTCACTCGATTGGATGAACACTATCAATCACAAGTGAATTAGAGGGCTCCTAAGCACTACCACATAAGCCACCAAGGCTCTAGTGTGCTCAGCAACCAGCCCAAGGTCGACCAAGGGGCTATTTATAAGCCCCCCCACAAAATAGAGCCGTTGCTCTAAAGATTCCCTTTTCTACAAGGGCACCGGACAGGGTGGCGGTGGCACTACCCTAGAGGTGGTGGTGACCCCCTAGTTCAACCACCCTAAATCCTCAGCCTTTGGAAAATACGGCGGTGGCTTCGGACGGTCCCTGGCGGTGCACTACCCACACCATGGCAGTGTACACAGTCACGTCCGGTGACCACCCTGACTCCTATTGTGCTCGGCCAAGTCTAGGTGGGCATCGCCCTAGGCGTGGCGGTGCCACCCAGGCAGCACCCTGAGCCCAGTTTTGCCTCTTCTTCTTCACTAACTTCTTCACCTTTGCAAATGGGCCAACACCACCAAGTGTTCACCAACTTGTGCATGTGTGTTAGCTTTTCATAAATATTTTTTAAAGGATTAACACTCTTTTCACCACGCCACTCGATCCTAACATGTATACAAAGTTAGATCGCTCAAGTGGCACTAGATGACCGATATGCAAACAAGTTTACCCATCTTGATAGTACGGCCATCTATCTTAAACCTGGTCATAAACTTCTCTATACACCTATGATCGGTGAAATAAAATGCCCTACAAATATACCTTTGCCTTACGCATTCCATTCCATCTCCTCCAATGTCGATGCAACACATGCACCAACACAATCAACAAATGATATGATCTACTTCATATCATCACATGATCATATTGGTTCATCGATATTGACTTCACTTGCTCTTTACCGTTGCATCGGTCCATCGGCGCCAAGTCTTGCTCAAGCTTTACTGTCACACGTGGTCCCTTGCTTCAAAGCCTCCGACTTGCCCTTCACATTTGCAACCGGTCCATCGAGCCAAGTCATGTCTTGATCTTCTCCACCTTGATCACATGACTCAATTTCATGTCTCATGTTCAATGAGCTCCTTCATCAACACATGTGTAAGCTTTGCAACATTTCCGAGCCATCTTCACTATCATGACATATGTTGCTTACATACATGTACTTGTGGACTAATCTCCTGTGTATCTCATATAAACACAATTAGTCCACCTAAGGTTGTCACTCAATTATCAAAACCAAACAAGGACCTTTCAACTAGGAGGAGGCCATGGTGGCGCTGGGAGCCCGCGGAGGTGCTCGGGCCACGACATGGGGCCACGACGGCGCTTGGCGAGCGATGCAGGGAGGTCGAGGCTACGGCACGGAGGAGGCCACGATGGCACTAGGAGCCCGCGACTGCGCTCGGCCCTCGGCGTGGGGCCGCGACGGCGCACGGCAAGTGACATGGGACCGTGGCGGCGGATCCGGCCAGAGCAAGTGGAGGGGCGTGGCAGTTTGCTCGATTCGGCCAGGAGGAGCTCCCCAGTTGTGGATCCGGCGATGAGGAGCCCCACAGCAGCAGATCCAGCAAGCTAGGGTTACGACGGTCCCTGGATGGGCTCGGCGGGCCCATGGATGGGCTTAGCGGGCCTGTCCACGAGTTTTTTTTTCTTTTTCCTATTTGATTTACGGAGGCGGGCAAAACAACCGCCTCTGTTAAATCTCCATTAATGGAGGCCTTTGATTGGAGGCGGTTGTAATGCCCGCCTCCATTAATCAATTTGGTCCGCCTCCATTAAAATTTGTGTAGTAGTGTAGCTTGATCATATTAATGCAAAGTGATTTTTCAAATCTTTATCCATAAAAGAAACCAATGTCGAGAACATCATATATCCATTATACATTGTCTTCTTTGTCATTTCATCTTTGCTTGACATTTCCTCACTTATGCACTCTTGATTCATTCTTCAATTCTTGATCAAAGCTAATCTACTGTCCAACTCTTCTTGTTCATGCAAAGCAAGCCATCATTGAGACCAATCCAAAATCATCAACTCATGTCTCATTTGCTATTTGCCAAATATGCTTGCTTTCACATGATGCTATGATATCC
Source organism: Saccharum hybrid cultivar R570 (assembly GCA_038087645.1). Classification (NCBI taxonomy): domain Eukaryota; kingdom Viridiplantae; phylum Streptophyta; class Magnoliopsida; order Poales; family Poaceae; genus Saccharum; species Saccharum hybrid cultivar. The sequence goes on from JAQSUU010000519.1 coordinate 1,451,008, forward strand.
CACAACAGACACCATTTCATTGATTCTATTTGCATTGTTGTCTTTTGCTTGAACTAGATTGTTTTCATAATCTTCCAATACAACAATACACAATTTTGCCTTCATTTCAACATTATGTGGAATATCACCAAGTTTGCCTTCTTGTTGAACCTGTTACACTTCTCATTCCACAATACACACGTGTATGCAATAAACTTAATTTTCTGTTCAACACTTAGCAAACTTGTTAGACCTTTAATGGTACTGTTATTCAATTCATCAAAACCCACTAAAGGGCTAGATGCACTTTCAGAGCATCGATCTCTCCCGATCTCGTAAAAAACAGCACGCAGCGGTGGCGGATGGCCGGAGATGGCCTCACGGCCAGGCCAAACTCCCAAGCGGTGACTGCTGTCTGCGCCTCTCCTCCTTCGCTGGACTCCGGTGCGGCATAGTCCCTGGATAAGCGGCCACTGCGGTGTCTAGAGCGAGCGGTGGCGGCGGTGTGCAGTGCAAGCGTCAGTAGAGGCAGCAGCAACAACACACTCTTGTTGTTTGTCTTCCCCATCTCGACTATTCATCTTCCCCAACCCGGAGTGGCAGGGGAGGCAACACGAGTGCGAGCGGCGGCGACTACTCGGTGATTGTGGTTGGCGACGTCGGGTGAGGCCTGGCCGTTTGTGCTCATTTTTTTGGCTACATAGTTGGTGGCTTTGATTCGAATTGTTGTGTATTTGGTCTCGATTTGGTTTGTATACATATCTAATGGTCTTGATTTAGTATTGTACTCTATTTGGTCTCGATCTAAATCGTGATGGCCTTGATTTGGTTCTCTACTCCTCTTGTGCCTCGGTCTATTTGGTTCTCTGTCTAGTCCACGACGAGGAGGCTCTGGTTTCGGAAAATCGCATGATTCATATTTGTATTGTATTCGATTTGTCCTATTGAATTTCGTAAGTGAGTTCATCACATCGGAGGGGGGGGGGCTTTTGGGTATAATCATGATGGGGGGAGGCTAGACAAAATTTCAGTCCAGGCGAAATTTGAGGCTGAATTTTTGCCTATTTATTATTAGGGATAGATTAAAAATATAGATATAGATAAATTTTATTTGTAACCAAAATTAGATCACCAATTAGTAATTAGAATATTTATTTATCAGAGAATGGACTATAGTTATTTAGGGATAGAGGGAGCAGATGTCTAACAAAACAAGCCCGAAATATTACTAAACATGCATTTCATTAAAAGGAAGGGGTTATACAAATATAAAATGAGCACCAAACAGAGCTTCTCTGGTTTTTTTCAACGTAAGCAGCAACAAAAAAAACCATAGAAGTTTTACATCAGCAGGAAACCAGTTCTTTTTTTTTTTGAAAGGGGAAACCAGTTCCTTGGTTGCTAAGAGTTGTTGCAGTTACATCAGCGCGGAAACCAGTTCCTTGGTTGCTAAGGCAATTCTATTTGAATTATTGAAATAAAAAAGGAGTTGTTGAATTTGGAGAAAACAAAGACAATAGTCTTGTCCAAGTCCAACACCTACTATTACTACTAGATTGACTTATCTGAGCCGTTTCTTCTTTTTGACCAAAGCCACACAAAAGGTCTTCCAAGGTCCAACTGCCATGGGTTTAATAATGGCCCTGTTCATCTGGTTTATAATCCGTCTTAACCGAAACAGTATTTTTCTCTCAAAAAAATCAGCCAACAGTGTTTTTCAGCCGGCTTATAATTCGAGCCGAACGGCTCCAATGTCAGTGGAAAGAAGAAAAAAAATGATGCAGTAACTGGAAAATGTTGCGGTAGTTCGCGTCTCCAAATGTGACGCACCACCACCCGCCACCCGCCACGATGGAGGTTCCATCCTCTGCCCTCCCGTGGTGGCTCGCCACCACCGCCTGCACGGCGCCGCCGACGCCCGCCGCGTCCTCCATCCCGGGCCGCCTCGCCTTCCTCTTCCTCTCCCCGTGCCCGCAGCGCGCGCTGCTCGCCGCGCTCGACCTCCTATTCCTCGTCGCCGCGCTCTCCGTCACCCTCCGCCTCTCCCGGCGGCGCAACGACGATGGCCCGGACCTCGGCGTCGGCCTCGACCACCGCGCGCGGGAGCCCCTCCTCGCCAAGCCGGCCACCACCGACCAGGCGCCGGCGCCGCCTCCCCTCCGCTTCCGGCACGGCCTCGCGCTCGCGGCTTCCGCGGTCCAAGCGGCGGCGGCCGCCCTGGTTCTTCTACTCCTCCTCCTCGCGCAGTTCCTGCGCCGCAGCGGGAGGACGGCTGCGGGACTGGTCGCGGCGGAGTGCGCGTTCCTCGCCGCGCACGCCGTCGCGCACCTCGCGGCCGCCTGGGTCGTCGCGGCGGAGAAGAACAAGCAGGCTGCTGGGGCGCCGCGACCCGCGCGAGTCCACCCGCTCCACCTCAGGCTCTTCTGGCTCGCCACGGCCGCTTTCGCCGCGCTCTTCGCCGGGTGCGCGGCTGCGCGGTACGCCGCCGCCGAGCCGCTCGTCCCCGATGACCCGCTCGCGTTCGCGTGGCTGGCGCTCTCACTCCCGCTGTTCTATTTCTCGGCCACCGGCTCCACCGGCCTCATCGTCGATTCCGATGGTGGTGGTGGTGGTCGTGCCGCCGCAGAGGAGACGTACGCCACGGCGTCGTGGCTCTCGCTGGCCACGTTCGGATGGATCAACCCGCTCATCGCCAAGGGCTCCAGGGCGACGCTCGCGGCCGACCAAGTCCCGCCCGTGGCGCCGCCCGACACCGCCGAGGCGGCGTACGCGCTGTTCGCCTCCAACTGGCCCGCGCCAGCGCCGGGTTCGTCCAAGCCCCAGCGCCCGGTGCTCACCGCGCTGCTGCGCTCCTTCTGGCCGCAGTTCCTTCTCACCGCCGTGCTCGGCGTGGCGCAGCTCTCCGTCATGTACATCGGTCCGTCGCTGGTGGACCGGTTCGTCGGATTCGTGCGACGCGGCGGGGAGCTCACGGAGGGGCTGCAGCTCGTCATCGTCCTCGTCGTTGGCAAGGCGGCCGAGACGCTGGCGTCGCACCACTACGAGTTCCAGGGCCAGAAGCTGGGGATGCGCATCAACTCCGCGCTGCTCGCGGCGGTGTACCGCAAGTCGCTGCGGCTGTCTACGGGCGCGCGCCGCGCGCACGGCGCCGGCGTGATCGTGAACTACATGGAAGTGGACGCCCAAGAGGTGGCCGACGTCACGCACCAGCTCCACAACTTGTGGCTTATGCCACTGGAGATCGCCGTGGCTCTCGCCCTGCTCTACACCCACCTCGGACCCGCCGTGCTGACCGCGGTCGCCGCCATCGCCGTGGTCACCGTGGTCGTGGCCTTCGCCAACAAGCTCAACATCGAGTACCAGTTCAAGTTCCTCGGCAAGCGCGACGAGCGCATGAAGGCCATCACCGAGGTGCTCAACTACATCCGCGTCATCAAGCTGCAGGCGTGGGAGGAGACGTTCGGGGACAAGATCCGCCAGCTCAGGGAGGAAGAGCTCGGGTGGCTAGCCAAGTCCATGTACTTCATGTGTGCCAACATCGTCGTGCTCTGGAGCGGCCCGCTTGCCATGACCGTGCTTGTGTTCGGCACGTGCGTGCTGACTGGCGTCCAGCTCGATGCCGGGAAGGTGTTCACGGCGACCGCGTTCTTCCGAATGCTTGACGCACCTATGCAGAGCTTCCCCGAGGCGATTGCTGCTGTGACGCAGGCAACTGTGTCTGTTGGCAGGCTTGACAGATACCTGCTTGATGCGGAGCTTGATGACTCGGCAGTGGAGCACGTGGACGACACTGGCATTGACACTAGCGCGGTGGTCGTGGAGGTGCGTGACGGTGTTTTCGCGTGGGACATGAGGGGAAAGAAGCAGAGTGAAGAAGGTGAGGATGGTGAAAGCGAGGAGGAGAAAGATGTGGAGGGGGCACCAGTACTGGAGACAGTGCTGAAGGGGATCAATGTTGAGGTAAGGAAGGGTGAGCTTGCGGCGGTGGTTGGGATGGTCGGATCTGGCAAGTCATCACTGCTTTCTTGCGTTATGGGGGAGATGGAGAAGATATCTGGCACGGTGAGTGAAATTTCTGATTCAAAGCGAATATTGTTTTTCATTGGATTTTCCAACACTCTCCGAAAGTGACCACCAGCATATAGAACTGTCAAATTACTAGATAGGTTGGGTCCAAATCAAGTCTAAGGTCACTTCAGGAGTCCATGTTTGGTGGTCAGCATCCCAAGTCAACATTCTCCCTACACAATGTGTAGTCAGCCCATGTTTCCAAAATAAGTGCAATAGCAATAGGTAATTTGCATGGGTAGAGAAGCCTGTTCAATTAGACCGATTAGCATTTTGCTTTCCCACTTGTTCTGGTTGGAATGGATGCAAATCATGCAAGTGACTTTCAAATCCAACTCGTATGGTATTGTGCTTTGTTTTGGCAGTCTGGTTTGGAGTCCTTTGTACGACGCCCACCATATATTTGATGAAATGCCTCTCTAAACCTGACATGGTCTCTATCTCTTATTAAGCTGAGTATGTCTGTTTGATGTTTGACTGAAAGCCTATCCATCAGTTTACAAGTGTTGTAGTGCAAAGGTTTTCATTTTAACTGTGTGGGAATTTTTTTCCTGATAGTTCTGTTCACCTAAATGGCAGTTTACACCAATTAAACTTCAACTCTGTTTAAATGCTAAACGGTGGCAAGCCATGTCTGTTTGATATCCCATTTAAATTCCCATTTAGGTTGTTTAAATATCCGTTTAGGCCGAATAATAGTTAAAGGATAGGCGATCGACTGTTTAGCGTTTAGTTGAATAAGTTCCCAGCCATTTGTTGAAGTATAAATTTTCTTTAGCAGTGCAAATCCATAATGAGCATAGAAAGCTTATACAGTATATCATTTAAAGCATGTTTAGCATTTTCTACATAATGACATTTCCTATACAGTATACTGTTTGGTCATTTATACTCTAGTGCCAGTTTGTTTAACTTCTTTCATTTTTGATAGGTCAGAGTATGTGGGAGCACTGCATATGTTTCACAGACTGCTTGGATCCAAAATGGGACCATTCAAGAGAATATCTTATTTGGACAGCCGATGCATGCTGAAAGATATAAAGAAGTCATTCGTTCTTGCTGCCTGGAAAAAGATTTGGAAATGATGGAATTTGGAGACCAGACTGAAATAGGAGAGCGAGGAATCAATCTCAGTGGTGGGCAGAAACAGCGTATTCAGCTTGCCAGAGCAGTCTACCAACATTGCGATGTATATCTTCTTGATGATGTCTTCAGTGCTGTTGATGCACACACTGGTTCAAATATCTTTAAGGTATACTTTTTGTTTTTCGGTATTATATATTTTCAACCACACATGCCCTTACAGCATCATTTGATGCAATTAGGTTACTACAAGCTTTATAAATTGTTAACGGATGAAGAAAGATTGTAATTTGCTGCTTAGGTGAAACACAACCTGTGAATTTTGTAGATATGGTGTTATCCATTCTAATCCTTATACTTATTGTGATATAAAAAGATTCATTAATTATTCATTAGATAGAAGCTATTGTCATGATTAGGGAAGTCACCCCCACCTCCTAGTAAATGGAAAGTGACAGGAAATGGACCCAAGTTTACCACTATTTGTCAGCAGGTTTAGCTCCATAAGTTTTATAGTCAAGAAGTATTTTCAAATTATTTTTTTCAGCATTATTTCTCCCCTGCCTGAGTCATACGCCTACAATATTTTTATTGAACACTGTTATATCTCGGAGTAACTAATTAATAATAAACTTGAATGATGTTGAAATGCATGAGAAATATATGTGAATGATGTGGTTTTATTTTGCTCGAAATAAAAATCGAATAGCTGTTAATGGAATCTCAGAGGATAAAAAGCTACTTGATTACGTTGATATATATTAATATATAACAACCAACGATGGACAAACCATATTTTGGACTTATATCTTTGTTTTTTGCAACAGTGGGATTGATTAACCATATAATTTTGCACACTATTACAACAGCAGCCTTTATTTTGCAGGAGTGTCTAAGGGGAACACTTAAGGGGAAGACCATCATACTTGTTACACACCAAGTGGATTTCTTGCATAATGTGGACAGCATATTTGTAAGTTAGATGCTACACCATTGCAGTTACTTGTCAGGCGATATGCTTTCTTTTAGCAAAACCAGCAAGCTTTACCAACAACTGGATGTGATGGCCAATTTTGGTTCTATGGTGTTCATTATGCACTCTCTCGGATATCTTCTGTTACAAATACTTATCAGAATGTTCTGGTAGTTTTTTTAAAAAATAATGAACATGTTCTGAATTCTGATAATATCTAGAAAGAAAATAATCTTTCTTTTTTTTAAAAGGTTAAAAAAATAAAAATTCCAACTACTATTTGATACAACCAATAAAACCATAGCAATGTTCAGACCAGATCATAGGTCTAAAGGTTGGAGTTAATTCAGCAAACTAATTATCACACTTATAATTTCAGTTCATTAGTATCTATTCCAGTTATAAGACACTTGTATGTATGATAGAGATTTTTGGATTGGCCATCTTCTTCTTGTAAAATGGTAAATAGTAGAATTTCCCAATATGTCCTTGACTTTTTTTTTATCCTTTTTGTCCATGCAAAAATATGCAGGTCATGAGAGATGGTATGATTGCACAGTCAGGAAAGTATGATGAATTACTAGAAGCAGGTTCTGATTTTGCAGCTCTTGTTGCTGCTCATGACAGTTCAATGGAACTGGTGGAGCAACGTTGTCAAGTAGAGAAACCTGAACATTTTCAACCTACTGCAGTAGTTAGAATCCCTTCTCTACGCTCTAGATCCATTGGAAAGGGTGAGAAGGTGGTTGTTGCACCAGAAATAGAAGCAGCCACTTCTAAGATTATACAAGAAGAGGAAAGGGAGAGTGGTCAAGTAAGTTGGCGAGTGTACAAGCTATACATGACAGAGGCCTGGGGCTGGTGGGGAGTTGTGGGCATGCTTGCCTTTGCAGTCGTGTGGCAGGGCTCTGATATGGCTAGTGACTATTGGCTATCGTACGAAACATCAGGAAACATTCCATTTAACCCATCATTGTTCATTGGAGTGTATGTGGCCATAGCCGCTTTTTCGATGGTCCTTTAAGTAATTAAGACTCTTCTTGAGACAGTTTTGGGACTTCAAACAGCTCAGATATTTTTCAAGAAGATGTTTGACAGCATTCTGCATGCCCCTATGTCATTTTTCGATACCACTCCTTCAGGAAGGATTCTCAGTCGGGTAAATCTCATCTTTTGGTTTATATTGTAATTGGTTTATCTTGTAATTGGCCGAAAGTCCCAAACTTCATTAGTACATATGAAGTAATTATAAATTCCACAGGAAACCTAAATACCTAATTACCCTCTACTATGAATCAAAGTAGGTGGAAATCGAAATAAACCTCATTAACGTAGCTTAAATAGTATGATCTTGTGTATTCTGGTTTCTTGTACTTTGGCATCTATGGATTAAGTTTTAGTTTGAGGCCTAAAAAGAGTGATACTACAATTATTTTATCTCCACTTTGTCTTTTCAGGCATCATCTGACCAAACGACCATTGATGTTGTGCTGGCATTTTTCGTTGGTCTGACAATTTCAATGTACATTTCAGTACTGAGCACCATTATCGTCACTTGTCAGGTTGCCTGGCCATCAGTTATAGCAGTAATTCCACTTCTACTATTGAACATTTGGTACAGGGTATGCTCCAACTGCCAAAAAATTTATCTCATGCAATGCACATTAAAGAAAATACATAATGGAAGTTGCAATTTCAATCTTCATTTCTGCAGAATCGCTATCTTGCAACCTCACGGGAGTTAACTCGACTTGAAGGAGTAACAAAGGCGCCAGTTATTGACCACTTCTCTGAAACTGTTCTTGGCGCCACAACCATAAGATGTTTCAAAAAGGAGAAAGAATTTTTCCAGGAGAATTTAAAAAAAATTAATTCAAGTTTGCGCATGTACTTCCACAACTATGCTGCAAACGAATGGCTCGGTTTCCGACTGGAGCTAATTGGAACACTTTTATTGTCAATAACTGCATTTCTCATGATCAGCCTGCCCAGTAATTTTATCAAGAAGGGTATAGATCAATATATTTTAGATTATATTTTTTTTTCTAGCATAAAGAACCAGACATACAATCTCATATGAGAAGGCATCAATTTCAGCTTCATATATTTAATAGATTGTCCCTAACTGCTTCATTCATAGAAGTAAAACACCAAGAGTACTGTCTGTTTTTTAAAATGGTTGACTTATGTACTTTTTATTTTTTATGCTACCTGGTTGTCAGTATACGTTTGAATCTATATACATACATGATTATTTTGTCTCTGTTTTTTAAGCGAGTAATCAACTGATGATAATGTTGTTAATGGGAAATTTGTCTAGGGCACAGTGAATTTACTTGATTTTGTCTATCAATCACCATTGTTTTTTTGTCGTCCTACATAGACGTCTTTTTTTTTGTCTGAGCCTAGAGACAAGCTGGTTTTTTTAAGTATCCTGTAGACAAATTGCCCTACCTTTATTGTTGTAGCTCGTAATTAGTCTCTGTAGGTTTATGATGATGACCTTATCATAGACTGATGTCTGCTATGCTTTTGCAGAATTTGTTGGTATGTCTCTATCTTATGGCCTCTCCCTCAATTCTCTGGTATACTTTGCAATATCCATTAGCTGCATGTTGGAAAATGATATGGTTGCTGTGGAGAGGGTAAATCAGTTCAGTGCTCTTCCTTCTGAGGCAGCATGGGAAATAGAAGAGCATCTTCCTTCTTCAAATTGGCCCATTCATGGGGACATTGACATTAAGGATCTAAAGGTTAGTGGTCCTTATTTACCTTTATTTTACTAGATTTTCATGCTAGTCCATTTTATGATTCAAAGTACTCAAATCAATCTAGTCCCCCTTTCTTTCCTTAGCATATAAAACCTTTTTTTCGAAATAAGTTAGCATACAAAACCTTACACTGCACATAAATTTGGGGCAACTTTCTATACATCTTGCACTCAATAAAGTCGATGATGCATCGAAACATTCTGTTTGCAGTTAGGGATTATTTACAACAATTGAAGATTTCTACCTTTTTCATTTCAGGTTAGGTATCGATCAGATACACCTTTAATTCTGAAAGGCATTAATATAAGTATCAGTGGTGGAGAAAAGATAGGAGTTGTCGGAAGGACAGGCAGTGGCAAGTCAACTTTGATCCAAGCATTGTTCAGGCTCATAGAACCTGCAGAGGGAAAAATGATCATTGATGGAATAGACATATGCACACTGGGTCTGCATGATCTGAGATCTCGCTTTGGCATAATTCCACAGGAACCAGTTCTCTTTGAAGGAACAATTCGAAGCAACATTGATCCAATTGGGCAGTATTCAGATGCAGAAATATGGCAGGTACAGCATCACTAACATGTATTCCCTGCCATTCCATATTTTAAGTCTTAGTTTTATCATAAGTCAATTTTTTCTGGCTTTGACCAAGTTTATATAAAAAATACAAAAATATCTACAACATCAAACGAGATTCATAGATACACCATGACATATATTTTGACAGTCCATTTATTTGAGACTGTAGGTGTTGATTTATTTTTCTAAAAACTTGGTCACAGCTACAAAAACTGGTTTGAAGATAAAACGACTTATTATTTGAAATGGAGGGAGTAGTTTATTTTAGTCTCATTCCAACATGATGCCCTAGCTGTCTTAACTAACCATGGACATTGGTTGACAACACTTCAGGCTCTTGAGCGCTGTCAGCTGAAAGATGTAGTAGTTTCCAAACCTGAAAAACTTGATGCTCCAGGTATTACTATTTTTATGCTTCTTTGTGTTATTGTATATCTGTTGGCATTCTATTCATTTCTTTTTGCTTTGGTTGTTCATAGTGGCTGATAGCGGAGGGAACTGGAGTGTAGGCCAAAGACAGCTCCTCTGTCTTGGCCGTGTCATACTGAAGCAGACCCAGATCTTATTTATGGATGAGGCAACTGCTTCAGTTGATTCCCAAACTGATGCCAGAATTCAGAAGATCACGCGACAGGAGTTTTCATCATGTACAATAATTAGCATCGCACACAGAATACCAACAGTCATGGACTGCGATAGAGTTTTGGTGTTGGATGCAGGTTGGTCTCTTCAGTCATGCTGCTTATGTATCGAATATGCATTCATTTTGAGAGCTGTTTGTTGCATATAGACTTTGGTATCTGGTAAAATTCGTGTTCCAGAATGTTATTCTAAAGTATTACCATTTTTTTCAGGTCTGGTAAAAGAATTTGATTCACCATCGAGGTTAATCGAACAACCATCCCTCTTCGGTGCGATGGTTCAGGAGTATGCCAATCGCTCATCGAACCTGTAACCGTACCATGATACTGTGAGTTTTTAAAAAATAAGTAGAAAGTTGGTAGCTTGACTTCAGTGTATAGCATGTGGAGGAATGTGCAGGGAATGCAACTTTAGAAAGTTTGCTATATTAATCGCACAAAAAAAAAGTTTTCTATATTATGAGTGAACTGTGGTAAACTCCTGATGGCATTGTAGCTTTGCAGCATTTTGATTAGAAGCTCACACAAGACAGGGAAAATACTTTTAAAGTTTAGAGATCACCTTTTTGACCTTAGCAAACAAAGAGTTTATCTTGGAATGAACTTGTAACCAGAAGCTCACAGAGTCTTCTAAAGTTCTCATCCATCCATTTTGAAAAATAATAATAAAATAAAAATGTTTTCTTCTTTCTTTTCTGCTCCACTCAAATATTTGTACAGGTGCATGTGCACCCGCTAACAAATGAATAGGTCTGCAACTGCGGATAAGGAAAACTGATTTGTATGGGCCATAATAAGATTTTGACATCCAATGGCGTAATGACAGCACTAGCGCCCGGACGTCCGGATGCCTTCGTCCGTCCGTACGTCAGCAGCTGCTCCGCCTTGTTCGCTCAGATTCGTGTGCCGCCCGTACAAGCTCTGTTTCCTGCGCTCGCATCCGAACCTCCCACTTCAGATTCGCTGTCCATGCTGCTTGGATGACTCGCCCCCGCGTCTTCCACACTGACGTGGTGCCCGTCTCTTCCAGGCCGCCCGGAAGACTTGCCCCGCCCCTTCCACAACGGCACCGCGCGGCCTGCACCTCCTCCCAACATTGCTGACACGTGTCGATGGCCGCGGCTTGACCCTGCCCGCCCTCATGGGCACCAACACCGACGGTCTGCATTTGCAACATAATACACTCGAATGCAAATTTGAAACAGATCAAACATTTAGGACATATGCTAGCAACATGTGTGTGAAACATATGCAATATCCAGATAAAACAATTGCAACATGAAAAAACACTTACTGTAACATAAGACTGAAACATTTAGAACATACTATTGCAATGTATGTATGAAAACGTATTCAACATCCAGATAAAAAACGATTCCATCATACGTCTGGGAACAGATGAAACATTTTGAATAAACGTTTGCAACATGCTTCTAAAACACTTGCAACATATGGGACACATGCAACAACCCCCAATCTACTTTTACAACATCCATAAAAAACAACTGCAACATACCTTTGAAACAACTGAAACATCTGAAACATATATTTGCAACATAGGGGAGGGGAAGCCTGGGCCGGTTGATTCCAGCTGTCGGGGTTGGAGCCAGCGACGAGCGGTGGCGCACGAGCACCACCGCCACCAGCGCCACCAGTACCGGGCTTGGTTCGGCGGCGACGGTAGGGATTGGGGGGCGAGGAGCACCATGGCTGCCGGGGTGGGGGAGCTCGATTGCCGGGGTGAGAGAGGGCGCTGCTAGGGGTGGGGAGGGCGCGCGCGTCGGGGTGGAGGAGAGCTGCCCACTCCCCCGCAACACCGCCGCGCCACCTCCATGGATCTCGCCGGTGGGGGAGGACGCCGGGCGTTGATGCACTATGATAGGGGATAAGTCGCGTGGAAGGGGTAAGAGCGGGATCGGAGTGGAGTGAGGTGTATGGGAGTTGATTTTGTTTTTTTAGGCGAGCGACGCATGCGGCAGTGAGTGGAGCGAGACGTCTGGCCTTTTGGATGTCTTAATGGTAGCATTACCGATGGCGCAATGTTCCAATGAAGTAGGTTGGTAGCATGGGTATGATGGGCCAGGGATTTGTAGGCTTTTAGTATTTTCATCGTCACTGTACATACACATTACTAAGCCACCTTTATATTACAAGTAAAACAGGCTGTGTAAGCTTTTCAATGTCATCTGTCAAGCGTAAAACTTGCAATAGCGGCTCCTCTGGTATGTAATATTTCTCTTGTAGTATTTTTTTACGACAAATGTATTGACACGTACGCATTTCTCTCAAAAGAAATTTATGGAGACAGTACAATCTATCAGAGTTCGATCAAGTGACAAACAGCCCCAGACCTGTAAACTCATCAAGGATGACATATAAGCAACAGCACCGAAAAGTAGTGAAAAAGAGAAGAATGTCCAAAGTTTAATTCTCCACATGCCAAATTATACATAGGCATAAACCCTTTCTTCTTTGAAGGAAAGGGTATACAAATTTTGAAAATTAAAAAGCCATCCACCTGGACAGATTTCTATTATGATTATGCTTGCTCATGCATTGTTTTAGCAGCACGAGTGCATCCATGACTCGTATACATGTATGTATACATCTAGCTCAGAACACTCCTCTCCATTTCTTCAATCGACCAAATTAAGAATATGACGAGATGATCGTCCCCGGCCGTGTGTCATGGCTTCCGGCCACGGCCATCGTGACCGCACACGCCGGCGTCGAGGGTGTGGTAGTTGACGTACCGGCTGGGCGCGGACGGCGGCACGCGGAACCCTCTCGGCATGCACCCGCCGGCCGCCCGCCCGTGGAACAACGGCTGCCGTCCGCCGCCATGCTGTCTCGGCCTGAACGGCACGAGCGACGGTGGCCTCCGCTCGCCTCCAGCCATTTCGGTGCTGCCCGACGCCGGCGTCGGAGCAGCCGGCGACACGGCGGCAGACACCACCACCAGCAGACGAAGAAGAAGAAGAAGCAAGATCATGGCGACAGGCCTGGACATGGTTACGTGGAGAGGAGTACGTGTCAGGGAGGAGGCACAGCGCTGGACGGCTTAGCGCAGGTAGCTAGCTAGCTCTGCTGGCTTCTTAAAGAAAAGAGAGCCGGGGCTCGTGTGCGTGGAGAGTACGTGTACAGCGTGGTGGCGTGCTAGGCTGTGAACGGGAGGATGCTCGTGCACCCCAGTTATTGCGCAGGCTGCCTTTTCCTCTGCTGCGTGCATGGTCGCTAGCTATTGCGTGCTTGCACGTACAAATTTCACCCGTGGGAACAAGTCAGAGCATTGCTCGTAGTAGCTAAAGCAGCAGGATTTAGTTGACGCGTCAATCGTTCGGTTTCGTCGTGTGAAGGGCACACACTGCATGCATGCACTTTGATGTGTACTTGTACTGTTGTACAGCTGTGCATGCCTCGTGGGCTTGTTTCATCATACCGTCCCTCGTTTTCATTGCCTCGTCGATTTGATAAAACAAGACTCTTTTCTTTCGTTATAAGTAATTTTCATAAAAAAATCCTATATAATCCACTAATCTTTGTTAGGTAAGAGTGAGCCTCTATAAACTTCACTCTAATAAATCTCTATTTGTAGAGCCGTTCAATGGATATTTTATTTGTACTGGATATATACCCGTGCGTTGCACGGGGAGGGCACTTTTTTTTTACTAAACCTCAGTATTTTGACGCATACATGTGAGCTCTGAGGATTTTATACCGTATGTGGACACATGGATCCGGTCTTTATATTGAAACCGGATAGGACGCGGACACGTGAGCTTTGAGTTGAGGATGATTTGTATCAGATGTGTATTCATGAGCAGGGATCGAGATTTGGTACTGAGTAGATTTGGTATAATAACAGATATTCTCTCCGTCACTAAATAAGTGTCGTTCTCATTTTTTTTTAAAAAACTTGACGCGAAGGAGCATATCGCACCCCTGTTTTTTAATTAAGCGGATGTAGGGCTCGAACCTAGGTCTCCGAACTGAGGTTCTCGTTTTCTAAGGAGTCAAACACTTCTAACTTTGACCAAATATATATAAAAAAATTATATTATAATACATAATTATTATCATTAGATAGATTGCTGAATCTATTTTTACAGTAAGCTTATTTAGAGAAAAATTTGACCGGTATGTAACGACACTTTTATTTTTGAAAACCGAGGAGTACAAAATATGGCTGGTAGAGGTTAAAGAAACGCCTCGTTCCTTCCTCGTGGAGTTCCTGCATGCAGAAACAGTACTGGTCCCTCCATTTTGATTTTTATTTTTGCTGCGCGTAGTTGCATGGAGCCATGCAGGGGGAGGGTTGCGGATACACGCGTAGCGCTGAGTACGAAGCGGTCTGCACGTACACGGAGGCGAAGCGGAGCACGCATACGTGTCCAGATCGAGCCAGGCGCGCACACGAAGGAGTTGACTCAGATTCTCGGTTCCGTATTAGGCCGAGTATTTAACTTTGTTAATTTGGTTTGTTCCGTCCATTAGTAGAGATTGTGACTATAAACAAACGGCCTCTGCTCGGTCTCGGACTCTCGGTTCGCATCGTAGTCTCTGCGTGGGAGGCGAGCTCGGGCATGCACCGTGTATTAGGCCCCGTTTGTTTGACAAAAAATTTTCAATCTTGAACTAATTAGGCTTAATAGATTCGTCTCGTAAATTACTCCTAATTTATGCCAACATGCATGCAATTAGTCTATATTTAGTACTCCATGCATTTAAGGGAACATTGATGTGATGAAAGTTAAACTTTAACGCACCCAAACTAAACGGGGCCTTAGTTCGTTTCACATCGTAGGCTCTGCCTAGGGCGAGCGTGGGCATGCACTATTAGTTTGATGAAATGAATCGGAGAGACGGGGCGAGTACCAAGATTTGTGTACGAAGCCTTCTGAGGCTTTTTAGGTGGTAGGTAGTAGATATCTCTCTTTATGTCTCCAACAGACTCTCTAGTTTATATTCTTTATTTATACTTTAGTAGTTTATCATAGTTTTTTCATGAGAAAACTATATATATTGCATTTAGAGAGCTAGCCTCTCAAAAATAGAGAGCGAGAAGGGTGGTTTTGAAGAGCGGGAATGATGGAGAGTGATTTAGAGTCTACTGGAGCATGTTTTTTTCGGTTTGTTTTCTAAATTTGTGATAAAGAGCCAGGTAGGGAGTCTCTGGGAGATGTTCTAATCCCCAACCTTTAATATCAGGGAGGCACTAGCGCCCAGACATCTGGCCCTAGTAGCGCATCCGGACATAGCTCCCCACCCATATAATACGATCCACATCCACATCCACAGGAGCTCATCCAATACGAGCGACTCGCCCCAGCCTTCCCACAGTGCGCCCGTCCACAAGCATGGCGCGTGCCGACCCCCAGCCCGCCCCGTCCGTAGCCCCCGGCTCGCCGCGCACCCCGTCCGCAGCCCCCAGGGCGTTGCACGCCCCTTCAGCAAGCCCCCCGGTCTGTGGCGCCCCATCCCCTGGCACCCGAGGCGTACCCCCATGACTCTTTGAGCGTATTTCTGAAACATGAAACACTTGTGAGATGAAAACAATTGAATGCAACATATGTCCATAGGAGATAAAACATTTGGAACATACATATGCAACATATGTGTAAAACATATGTAACGTCTAGATTAAACACTTACAGCATGAAAACACTTGCTGCAACATAAGACTGAAACAATCGAAACACTTGGAACATACTGTTGCAGCATATGTGTGAAACATATATGCAAAATTCAGATCAAAACGCTTGCAACATACGTCTGCAATAGATGACACATTTGGAACAAACACTTGTAACATGTGCAAACATCCCCGATCTACTTTTGGAACATCCATATGAAACAATTACAACATTACCTCTACAACATTTGAAACACTTGGAACATGCATTTGCAACATATGGAAGGGGAGACCTAGGCAGGTCGATTTCGACAGGCGGGGTGGGAGCCGGTGGCGAGCGGCGACTCATGGGTGCCCTAGGCTCGGCCAGAGACGACCTGAGGCACCACGGCACGTGCGCCCAACAACCATCAGTAGGGGCGGCGGCGGCGAGGCATCTCGACGGCGTTCGGGGTTAGGAAAGAGGCTAGGGAGGCGCTCTGCTGTCAATGGCAATGGACGTGAGATAGAGAGCGAGAGATGGGGAGAGAAGAGGCAGCACGCGGGATAGGGCGCGCGGCGAGGGATGGCCGCGACGAGCGGGCCGCGGGACGACGCAGAGGTTGAATCTGCGCGGACTGGGCGCGCGACGGGCGGGGTGAGCAATGGGAGGGAGCACAACTAACGCGGGCGAGGCACGCGCCGCAGGCAGGAGCGAGTAGCACGGGCGGAAAAGCGCATGAGGCGAAGTGTGGCGCGTGGTGTCCGGACGGACGGATGCATGTGTGGGAGCATTATCGTTAAAATTAAATACTGTGCGCATTAAACTTGCAAAAACTAGACAAAGAACCCATCTGGTGTTTAGCTAGCTTGTTTTGCTTATGTGCTGCTCTACATAGGATGGCTTCGACGATGCGGTGCCGGGGCCTGTATGCCAGTTCCATTAGTTCACCTTAGTCTGAGTGGGCTTAGCCACACTGAACTATCATAGTAGTCGGTAGACGCTGTCTTCTCCTTGCTCTCACTGTGGCGCTCGTCTTCCTCTCCTCTTTCCCTTGCGATTTAGATGGCAAATCCATGATAGGTAGCAATATTAGCAGAAGCGACTAGAGCAAGAAGTTGAGGTTAGTCCACAATAGTTGATGCGCCTAATTTCCTTCCTTCCGCTCTGCGATTTCACTCAGAATTGATGTTTCCTTTTTTTCTTGAACGATGCAGGAAAGTTGCGTGTGATTTCATTAATATAGAAAAAAGATATAAGGATTAGGAAAAATCAACCCCACCAGAAAACACAACACATACACACCGACTAGAGACAACTGCCAAAGCCCTCTCGGACTAGGAGAACACATGACTAGAGCATAGCAGTCTACCAACCAGAGTCTAGAGGTCTGGGGAGGACGACCTAATGAGTAGCTCTTGAAGATTAGAGGCATCTGCCATACACCAAAGGCTACGTTCATCAACCACAATATCATACAAAAACATAATGTTGACAATTCATAATATATTTTTCTAACACAAAATATGATGCCCTTTACCACATCACAAAATTTGAAACCGAAACAAAATTTGTACTTAGAGAAATAAAAAGAAAAATATTTTTAAGGTGTAAATTGAACCAACATGAAATAGCTGAAGGTAGTAAATTTGACCTATTGAAATAGTTGGAGGGAGTAATGAACCAAATATTAGTTTAAGTAGTTATCTAGAAGTAAGCTACTCCATCTGTCCCTAGATAACTGCCGTTTTTTTTGTATCCGTGCCGTAAGATTGACTAGATGTATAGAAAATGTGTGCAACATTTGTATCTCCAAATAAATTTATTATGAAAATAGATTCAACGACCTATCTAATGATATTAATTTTGTACTATAAATATTTTTATTATTTTATATATATTTAGTCAAATTTGTTTCTCATGAAGCTAAAATGATAATTATTTAGATATGGAAGGAGTAAACTTGAGCGTAGTAGTTTAGACTTTTTTTTTCTGAAAAGAATAAGAAAACTGGGAATTCATCTCACAACAGAAGTAGTACCAGTGGAGTTTAGTAGAAGTGATTGTTCTGCTCGCCGGAATCTCGCCGGCAGTCCCGCAAAATTTGTGTTAGGAACAGGGCGGTCCCGCAAAATGCGGCAGGCAATGCCATGTTGGTCAGTAGACAAGGAAACTATAGTAGGTCGAGTTCTTAGTTCAACATTGAAGTAGGCATTTTCACGGGGATTGAAGTGAAGTGGGTAGGGATTGCATTTTTTTTTTTGCTCAAACTCAAAGGGGAAACTTGGCTTCTTAGATCCACGAATCAAATGATATTTTTTTTCTAATTTCTGCCGCTTCTTCTCCCTCTGAATCGTGCATTGCCTGCTAATATGAACTTCTTTATTGGAGTGAGTTCATCAACAGCTTGTTTTGGGGGGAGAGTCGGGTATGGTTCAAGCTAATGTCTACTCAGCTGTTCCCCGACTTAGGCTATATAGCTACTATATTTCAAATCTGTGATATTCATTATCTTTTCCATCATATATGCAGACTAAACACAATTAAATGTGACAAAACGAATAACACGAGATCTGTTCCTTTTTAGATTCATCACGAGCTTCGGCCCATCCTGAGCGGCAGCTCATCTTCTTCTACAGCTGCCTGCTCCAGTCAGCTGAGGATGGCACCGCATCAATGGGGGAGTGCTGAAGAATTGGGACTGTTCAAAGTAGCTCGGACACTTCTTGATGGCAAATTGTATCGTTCGTACGAGAGTACAGCTCAATAGAGATATTGCGGATGAGTTGAATAAACTTTTTCCAGAGTTGACGGTTCCGTTCGATGGTCGAATGGTTAAGGCAAAGCTTTCTATTTTTAAAGAAAGGTGGTTAGGCCAAGCCAACATCGCCCCTGAAGATCGTAAGCTGGTATGTGCCCCACTCCTCATTCTTTCTTTGCCCCACTCCTCAATTTAGATTGCTGATGAGAAGTTTTTTCTTGCATCCCAGTATACTACACGCGACAGTCTCCTTATCACTGGCCATCAAGCCACGTTCGAAGCCTTGTTCACTAATACTGATGGTGAAAGCACAAATTTAGGTGCAGTGAGTCTTGAATCGGAGCGAGGTGGTACTGGTCCAGTGAATGGTAGTGGTCCAGTGAGTTTTAGTACAAAGGAGGTATCCCCTCCGGTACAAGCTGCACTTGATTTTATGGCTGCAGGGAATGGACTCAATGGAGAAGCAAAAAAATGTTCCACAGGCAGAGAGCTGTTGATATTTGCAGCTATGCTGACTGATGTTCCATACCTTCTGTCTACTTTTAACGCTTTTTCCTAATGACTATGAAGTGAGGAGAAACGCCCTCATTGATGTGTTTGTAAGCAGCACCTGCTCCATTGCTAATTTGCTCCATTTCACAGGCACTTGCTTTACCTGATTTGCTCCATTTTCTCATCTTTGTAGAAATTTAGAGGACCTGGTGTGCCCGAGATACCTCGAGATAAACTACCTGAAGACTTCCTGTGATGTATGTTGTCTCCAGGTGAGTTCCTGCTCTTTCTCCTCTCATTATGCTGTTTTGGTCGTACCAGTTTTTGTAGCAAATTGGTGATACTATGCCATCCAGCCTACATCCACACACACCTTTGGGCTTTGCCGCTTTGGTTTGTTGTCAACCCCTGGCCCCTGCCCATATCTCAGTTAGGGATGACTCACTAGTACACACTATACATCTTAAAGATTATAGATCATGTAGGACTTTTTTTTTTGAGGAAAATCATGTAGGACTGTTGTATTGAATGGAGTTTTCATTCAAATATGCTGCTGTGCCCAGATTTGAACCATCAGTTCTTATTGCAAGCAGGGCTGTTGGTGGAGCCTATAATTTCCCTTATATGAACATTGCGTTTCTCATTTTTGTAGTGCATCTACCTGCTCATCCAGGGCAGCAGTCTGCTGGTGTGTTTGATGCAAGAACAACGCCACTAGGAGGAGAAGAAGATTTGCTGCTCCCCCATGCCACTAATGTTTTTTTCTTATTGAAGTTAGTAGTTTTCTGTATGAATTTCTGTTTATCAAGAACTTCTGTTTTCTTATTGCACAAGTTCAGTACTCTATTCATGATATTCAGTATTTGTAATATTAACGGTTGACTTTAGGAAATCAGAAATTGTTTGGCTCAGGACAAACTTTTGGATTTGCCATATTCATGTTTTTTCCTATAGGTTTGGTTAAACTTAAGATTGTTTGGCTCAAATTTACAAATTGATTTTTTATTTATTTTATGGTGGTCGGTGTTTAAAATAAACAACATAGATCCAATTACGAGCTATATTGTTTCCATACATACATAGTTTACCTCTATTATGATGTTGTAGATGTTGATCCAGCCTGCAATAACAGCCTGCAACGTGAAATCTACGATTTTACCTCTACGCAACTTAAGGTTTTACCAGCCTGCAATAACAGGTTTTACCAGCCCCGTGCCATGGTTTTACCAGGATTTTACCTCTTCCAAACTTAAGCTTTTACCAGCCTTCAATCAAGGATTTTACCTCTTCCAAACTTAAGCTTTTACCAGCCTGAAACCACCGGTTTTACCAGCTTAAGACCTCCGGTTTTACCAGCTTAGGACCGGCTTAAGCTTTTACCAGCCTGAAACCACCGGTTTTACCAGCTTAGGACCTCCGGTTTTACCAGCCTGAAACCTACGGTTTTACCAGACTGCAATAACCGGTTTTACCAGCTTCTAACCTACGGTTTTACCAGTTCTGTATCTACGGTTTTACCCGACGGTTTTACCAGCCTCAAGTAACACCTTTTACCGGCCTGAAACCTAAGGTTTTACCAGGCTGCAATAACCGATTTTACCGGCTTCGAACTTACGGTTTTACCAGCATGCAAGAATAAGTTTTACCAGCCTTCAATCAAGGATTTTACCTTTTCCAAACTTATGCTCTTACCAGCCTGAAACTTACGGTTTTACCAGCCTGGTATCTACGGTTTTACCAGCCTGCAAGAACTGGTTTTACCAGCCTGCAAGATCCGGTTTTACCAGCACAGGACCTACTCCCTCTATCCATGAAAAAAAGCAAGGCCCCCTCAATTCTCCCCCAAATTCCACTATGCAAAAAGAAGATTTCTCGTCACATCAAAATGTCGGTAAATACATGGAGTACTAAATGTTGATGAAATCAAAAACTAATTGCACAGTTTTGTTGTACTTTGCGAGACGAACATTTTAAGCCTAGTTAGTTAAAATTTGGATAATTTTTACCAAATACAAACGAAATGCTACAGGAATTCTGATACAGTGTTTTTCTCCCCTATTCCATGAACTAAACCAGGCCCAAGTCTAGGATTTGAAATCTGTCCAAAAAAAACATGCAACTATAGCCTATGTCAGTTATAGCCAGCTAATGTGGGACCTATCAACAGGATCCATCAGTCTTTGATTCGTGAAAAAACACCATCGGACTGACACACCGAAGCATCCAGAGCAAAAAAAATGAGAAAAGAAATCCATGCCGAGCTCATCGGCCGGGAGTACAGAGATCGAAGCATCGAGAAACCACTGGAATGGAACATCTGATCCGCATGCCTTTCTTGTTTCAATAGGGGCATTTTCATCATTTCATCTTGCCATTGGTATGCGTGAACAAAGTTAGAATTGCATTTTCTTGGACAGAGGGAGTACGGTTTTACCAGCTTTAAACCTACGGTTTTACCAGCCTCAAATAACAGGTTTTACCAGCTTAGAACCTTATGTTTTACCAGGCTGCAATAACCGGTTTTACCAGCGTGAAATCTACGATTTTACCTCTACGCAACTTAAGCTTTTACCAGCCTGTAACAACAGGTTTTACCAGCTTAGGACCTATGGTTTTACCAGCCACGTGATGACGGTTTTACCAGCCTGATATCTACGATTTTACCAGCCTGCAACCTCCGGTTTTACCAGCCTGCAATTACAGGTTTTACCAGCTTAAAACCTAAGGTTTTACTAGCCTTAGTTCATTAGCAAAAGTCCATCATCGTTCAGATTACATCTAGCTACACAAAAGTTCAGATTACATTTAGCTACACAAAAGTCCATCATCCTAAGTTCATTAGCAAAAGTCCAGCCCCGTGACCACGGTTTTACCAGCCTGAAATAAACGGTTTTACCTCTTCAAAACTTAAGCTTTTACCAGCCTGAAATAAATGGTTTTACCAGCCTGCAACCTACGGTTTTACCAGCCTTAGTTCATTAGCAAAAATCCATCATCGTTCAGATTACATCTAGCTACACAACAGTTCAGATTACATCTAGCTACACAAAAGTCCATCATCTAAGTTCATTAGCAAAGGTCCATCATCCTAAGTTCATTAGCCTAAGGGCTCAGCATACGTCGGGTGAGTGCTTCATCCACCCCATTCATATGTCCCATTACAAACCACCCAATCAACGCCAAGGAGATACTACGTCTTTCAGTAGAGATTTCAACAGCCATGAACAAATCGCCCAGTCCCACCTGTCGGCGTCATCTCCCACCTCCAGCCGCTCTGCCTCCCTCGCGCCACAACACAAGGTGCCTCCCGGAGTGGCAACTTCCAAGGCGCCGCCGTTCCGCATGACTCCTCGAGAAGTTGTGCCGACTCGACTCCTCGCGACGCTCGTTCTTCTACCGCAGTTATAAATTGAACTCCTGGAGAAGTCGTGCCTCGCTCGCTCGTTCTTCCCTCGCTCGCTCTTTCCGCTCGCTCGCTCGGTCTTCTCCCTCGGCGGCATGGAGAGCGACGGCTTCCCTCCGAGTTCGGCGCGAGCCCATTGCGGCGTAGAGAGCGACAGCGCGAGCGCTGAGCCGAAGCCGCTCTGGGATGCGTGGCATGCCAGCGTTGAGACGAAGCCGCTCTCCCTCGGTGGCATGGAGAGCGACGGCTTCCCTCCGAGTTCGGCGCGAGCCCATTGCGGCGTAGAGAGCGACAGCGCAAGTGCTGAGCCGAAGCCGCTCTGGGATGCGTGGCCTGCCAGCGTTGAGACGAAGCCGCTCTGGGATCCGTCGTCTGCCATTGCTAAGCCGAAGCCGCTCTGTGATCCGTGGCCGCCGACGTCGAACCACATCGTCGTCTTCTTCAACACGAAGATCAAGACGATGATCACATGTGATCCGGTGGTGGTAGAGCAGTTCATCCAAGATATCCGAGGTGACCCACCTCCACATCGCTTGATAGTCGGATTGGACACCGAGTGGCGCATCATCGGTGGTTCCGACTACTACCAGGTGGCCCTGTTGCAACTGTGCGTCGGGCAGCGCTGCCTTGTGTTCTAGGTATACCGCGCCGGCGGCAAACTTCCCGATGTCCTGAAGAGGTTTCTCACAAACGAGGACCACATTTTTACGAGAGCACACATCACTAATGATGTTGAACGCCCGGCACAAAAAAAGACGATCTACGCTGTAAAAATTATGACCACAAGGAAAAATCTGTTTTATATCCTAGGGAAGAAGGGGGACCCACCGAGAACGAGATCGTACGGCCAGGCAGAGTCGAGTCAACGTACGACCAGCGTTGACTGTTGATCGCGGAGATGTGTAACTCTGCAGTCTGGGTTTCTAGGTTTTTCCCTTATTTATAGGGGTGACGATAGAGACAGGCTAGGGCCACGGGGACGACGCCGGTGAATGTATGTCGCGGGGGCTGAGGAGGATGAGAGGGGCACCATGGTGCGATCTCGTTTGCACGGTGGGTGTTTCTCCCCTCTTGTTCTGTAAACTGCAGATTGCTGAATGGTGCATGACATAGAAAAAAAATTTACATCAAAATTAATGAAGCTAAGATTGCCAATGACTATCCTATTTCTGCATATTATAAACTGGCTAACCAAGAAATGGATAAATCTACCGATGTCTCCCGTGACCCCTTGTCGCTCCTAGAGCTGCTTCGGCGGTCGCTAGACGCGAGCAAGCAATAGCCTCCCACTTGAAAAGTGGAGCGAGGCGATGGGGTTGGGGAGGAGGAGGATAGGTTCACGAGGACGACGCCAGTGAAGGTACGTCGCGGGGCTGAGGAGGATGAGAGGGGCACCACGGTGCGATCTCGTTTGCACGGTGGATTTTTCTCCCTCTCGTTCTGTAAATTGCGGATTGCTGAACGGTGCACCACACAGGAAAATGTCTACATCAAAATTAGTGAAGCTGAGATTGTAAATGACTATCCTATTTTGGCATATTATGAACCGGCTAACCAAGAAATGGATGAATCTACCGATCTCTCCCATCACCCCTTGCCACTCCTAGAGTTGCTTCGGCGGTCGCAAGACGCGAGCAAGCAACAGCCCCCACTTGAAAAGTGGAGCGAGGTGTTGGGGTTGAGTAGGAGGAGAGGGCCACGGGACGATGCCGGTGAAGGTACGTCGCGGGGCTAAGGATGATGAGAGGGGCACCACGATGCGATCTTGTTTGCATGGTGGATCTTTCTCCCCTCTTGTTCTGTAAACTGTGGATTGTTGCATGGTGCAATGCGAGGCCGCCATATTGGAGGAGTGGAGGACTAGGACGACAGGACCTTGACGTTTTCTTAGCTTCGATGACTCTAGACGAAGCTGTTGGCAGGCAAGTTACTAGCCGAAGCCGCTCTATGATCCGTGGCCGCCGACGTGAGTGGAGGACTAGGACGACAGGACCTCAACCTTTTCTTAGTTTCGATGACTCTAGACGAAACTGTTGGCATGCAAGTTACTAGCCGAAGCCGCTCTGTGATCCGTGGCCGCCGACGTCGAACCACATCATCGCCTTCTTCAACACGAAGATCAAGACGACGATCACATGTGATCCGGTTGTGGTAGAGCAGTTCATCCAAGATATCCGAGGTGACCTACCTCCACGTCGCTTGATAGTCGGATTGGACACCGAGTGGCGCATCATCGGTGGTTCCGACAGCTACCAGGTTGCCCTGTTGCAACTGTGCGTCGGGCAGCGCTGCCTTGTGTTCCAGGTATACCGCGCCGGCGGCAAACTTCCTGATGTCTGAAGAGGTTTTTCACAAACGAGGACCACATTTTTACGGGTGCACACATAACTAATGATGTTGAAGGCCCGGCACAAAAAAGACGATCTACGCTGTAAAATTATGACCACAAGGAAAAATCTGTTTTATATCCTAGGGAAGAAGGGGGACTGAAGGAGATAGATGGCGATGGTGTCGTGGACTAGTGCACGACGAGATCCTTGGGATCCCTCTAAGGGTTTTCCTTCCCTATGGAAATGAGATCCACCGTGCAAACGAGATCGTACGACCAGGCAGAGTCGAGTCACCGCATTGTCAACGTACGACCAACGTTGACTGTTGATCGTGGAGATGTGTAACTCTGCCGTCTGGGTTTCTAGGTTTTTCCCTTATTTATAGGGGTGACGATAGAGACAGGCTAGGGCCACGGGGACAACGCCAGTGTGGGTACGTCGCGGGGGCTGAGGAGGATGAGAGGGGCACCACGGTGCGATCTCGTTTGCACGGTGGATCTTTCTCCCCTCTTGTTCTGTAAACTGCGGATTGCTGAATGGTGCACTACACAGAAAATTTTTTACATCAAAATTAGTGAAGCTGAGATTGCCAATGACTATCCTATTTCTGCATATTATAAATCGGCTAACCAAGAAATGGATAAATCTACCAATATCTCCCGTGACCCCTTGTCGCTCCTAGAGCTGCTTCGGCGGTCGCTAGACGCGAGCAAGCAATAGCCTCCCACTTGAAAAGTGGAGCGAGGCGTTGGGGTTGAGGAGGAGGAGAGGGCCACGGGGACGACGCCGGTGAAGGTACGTCGCGGGGCTGAGGAGGATGAGAGGGGCACCACGGTGCGATCTCGTTTGCACTGTGGATCTTTCTCCCTCTTGTTCTGTAAATTGCGGATTGCTGAACGGTGCACGACACAGAAAAATGTCTACATCAAAATTAGTGAAGTTGAGATTGCAAATGACTATCCTATTTCTGGATATTATGAACCGGCTAACCAAGAAATAGATGAATCTACCAATCTCTCCCATCACCCCTCGCCGCTCCTAGAGTTGCTTCGGCGGTCGCAAGACGCGAGCAAGCAACAGCCCCCACTTGAAAAGTGGAGCGAGGCGTTGGGGTTGAGTAGGAGGAGAGGGCCACGGGACGATGCTGGTGAAGGTACGTCGCGGGGCTGAGGAGGATGAGAGGGGCACCACGGTGCGATCTTGTTTGCATGGTGGATCTTTCTCCCCTCTTGTTCTGTAAACTGTGGATTGCTGCACGGTGCAATGCGAGGCCGCCATATTGGAGGAGTGGAGAACTAGGATGACAGGACCTCGACCCTTTTTTAGCTTCGATGAATCTAGACGAAGTTGTTGCCAGGAGTAGCAGCATTCTGTGTCTCCTGGATCTCAGGAGCATCATTCTGATTTCCTTGATTTGGAGCAGATGCATCATCCATAACTGTGCCCTTGCTTTTCTTGGCCTTGGCCTTGGCCTTTTCCTCCTTGACCTTTTCCTCCTTGGTCACCTGAACCAAAGCTTTGAACATCGTGTTATACTCTTATTTTGCATCGTCTTTCTCTTCATCTTTTAATGTTGGGATTGCACGGTGGATCTTTCTCCCCTCTTGTTCTGTAAATTGCGGATTGCTGAATGGTGCACGACACAGAAAATTTTTTACATCAAAATTAGTGAAGCTGAGATTGCCAATGACTATCCTATTTCTGCATATTATAAATCGGCTAACCAAGAAATGGATAAATCTACCGATGTCTCCCATGACCCCTTGTTACTCCTAGAGCTGCTTCGGCGGTCGCTAGACGCGAGCAAGCAACAGCCTCCCACTTGAAAAGTGGAGCGAGGCGTTGGGGTTGAGGAGGAGGAGAGGGCCACGGGGACGACGCCGGTGAAGGTACATCGCGGGGCTGAGGAGGATGAGAGGGGCACCACGGTGCGATCTCGTTTGCACGGTGGATCTTTCTCCCTCTTGTTCTGTAAACTGTGGATTGCTGAACAGAGCACGACACAGAAAAATGTCTACATCAAAATTAGTGAAGCTGAGATTGCAAATGACTATCCTATTTCTGCATATTATGAACTGGCTAACCAAGAAATGGATGAATCTACCGATCTCTCCCATCACCCCTCGCCACTCCTAGAATTGCTTCGGCGGTCGCAAGATGCGAGCAAGCAACAGCCCCCACTTGAAAAGTGGAACGAGGCGTTGGGGTTGAGTAGGAGGAGAGACAATTATGTAGTAGAGAACTCTGATAGTGATGATACGTAGACTCTAGAGGGGTCTGCAACCTCAAGTAGCAGCTCTTCTGACGATGACAACGACTATGATGCGGACTGTGTTCTTTCTGCTCGAGTAGTTCCTACACATAAAGCTGAAGCTCCTAACATTACTCTTGCAACTGAAGCTCCAGGCGTAGTTCTGACACTTGAAGGTTGGACCCTCCAAGTCTTCAAGTGCAGGAACTGCGCCTGGAGCTTCAATTGCAAGAGTAACATTATGAGCTTCAGTTTTATATGCAGGAACTACTTGAGCAGAAACAACACAGTGCGCATCATAGTCGTTGTCATCGTCAGAAGAGCTGCGACTTGAGGTTGCAGACCCCTCTGGAGTCTATGTATCATCACTATCAGAGTTCTCTACTACATCATTGTAGTTCACATCTCTCATTTACCTCTTACCACAGCCTAAATCCACCTTGGGGGTAGCAGGCTTGAGGACATTGGGTCCTCAACCTTGGAGGAACTAGGTTCTTCATCCTCCACGCTATGAGCAAAGCTCATCATAATGCTCCCAAGATAGTCATTGTCTTCTTTGGAGCACTTATCCTTAGAATCGGGGTCTAGCTTGAGGAGATTCTCAATGGCCTCATCATCATAGTGAATTGGCGTGGTACTGACTTTTTCTGTCAATAATTGTGTTAGCACCATGGAGCAGTATAGACTGCAACTCATCTGCATCTGGCTTCTTGGAAGAGTTCATTATCATATTCTCTATAGCCAACTTCTGCTTGGATTTTTCAGTTTGATCAGCTTCATGAACTTTTCCACCTTCCAATGTCAAGGGAAGCTGCGCTCCTCTAAAGCTAGTGAAGTGAAGTACTTTGTGTACAACCTCAAGTATAACCCAATTTGATACAAGAACTCCCAATTTAGTTGTACAACCTCATGTACAATCCTTATTGGGTAGGCCCTGATACTTTCTCCCTCGTACACCTAGATGACTACGTCAACCTGATTGTCATGGTAGGTGCTGAAGACTTCCTCCTTTGTGGTGGGAATGGTGGTGCTCCGCGGGATCAGCACCGTCATGTCACCATGGTCTGCCTCCACTCTTAGAGAGAGCGGCGTGATGTCCAACAGCACAGTCGATGACATCTCCATATTAGCCTCCATGATTAGATCGATAGCGTAGATGGTGGCCCCATACGCAATGGCTTCGTCAGGGTTGAAACACATGTGTAGGGAAAGAAATGTTCATATCATGGTCTTTCAAAGTCATCGCAGGGAGCGATGACAAGTTGAGATGATCATGGTGCGCCCTCAGATTTTAGACTCCTATAGCGATACCCGAACGTGGAGGAATACGAAGGGTCCAACGTCTGTCAACGGCTATAATCATCCCATGATGTATGGTGCATATAACACGTCCTTAGTGCGATTGCGATCCGGAATAAGCAATTCTATCTCACCAAAGATCAAAGCAATGATGTCAAATGGTTGCTGCTTCACAATATGATGTAGGATGTTCCAGTTATGTGACTGACGCAATAAGTACCGGATAATAAAAGCCCAAAAAGGCCTTTGCTTTCACGCAGAAAACTAGCTCGCATGCAGTGGAGCCCTGGTACCGCTGATCTGGATGAGAAATACGTCAATGGCATCGTGGTCCTCAAGCCTAGACTCTTATGACATCTGGTTAGCCTGGATGTAGCCGCCTTTGGGACAGAGGAACTTGACAGCTCTGGGGTCAAGCGAGTGCTTGCAGAAGTACATGTCGATCAGTTGTCATAGTTTCACGTTGCGCTTGATGTGGAAGAACATGTCGATCGCGATCTCGTTGTGCGCCTTGATGTTGATGAGGGAACCGTCCCCGCTGCCCGGCTCAGTGTTCACGTTCACTGGCGTCTTCTAGACCTACTTGCCCCTCTCCTCCTAAACATGGTCCATCGCTACCTTGATCAGCATCATGCCCGAGCCCTTCTCTCCTCGTGAACCCCTCTCCCTATCACCTTCAGCAGCGTTGTGCTCGTGGTGCCCCTCTCCTCCTCCTCAGCCCCATGACATACCTTTACCGCCATCGTCCATGTGGCCCTCTCCTCCTCAACCCCAATCTCTCGCTCTACCTTCATCACTTGTGACTTGCTCGTGCCCCTCTCCTTGGACTCAACCGCATGAATGACCTTCACTGGCATGGTGTCCAAGGAGAGGGGCATGTGCAAGTGAAGTTCATTCCTGCTATTGAGTCCAAGGAGAGGGGCGCAAGCAAGTCACAAGTGATGAAGGTAGAGTGAGAGATTGGGATTGGGGAGGATGAGAGGGCCACAAGGATGATGTCGGTGAAGGTACGTCGTGGGACTGAGGAGGAGAGGGGCACCACGAGCACAACGCTGGTGAAGGT
Organism: Saccharum hybrid cultivar R570; assembly: GCA_038087645.1. Classification (NCBI taxonomy): domain Eukaryota; kingdom Viridiplantae; phylum Streptophyta; class Magnoliopsida; order Poales; family Poaceae; genus Saccharum; species Saccharum hybrid cultivar. The sequence continues at coordinate 1,480,313 of JAQSUU010000519.1, forward strand.
GATAGGAAGAGGGGTTCAAGAGGAGGAGAAGGTCTCCAGTATGATGAAGGTGAAGGTGGCAACAGACTGTGTTTAGGAGGAGAGGGGCAAGCAAGCCCAGAAGACGCTAGTGAATGTGAACGCTGAGTCGAGCGGCGGGGACGGTTCCTTCATCAACATCAAGGTGCACAACCAGACCGTGACCGACATGTTCTTCCACGTCAAGCGCGACATGAAGCTATGGTGTTTGATCGACATGTACTCCCGCAAGCACTTGCTCGACTCAAAAGTCATCAAGTTCCTAGGTCCCAAAGGTGGCTACATCTAGGCTGACCAGATGTCAGAAGAGGCCAAGCTTGAGGACCACGACGCCATTGATGTATTTCTCACCCAGACCGGCGGTGTGAGGGCTCCGCTGCATGCGAGCCAGTTTTCTGCGTGAAAGCAAAGGCCTTTTTGGGCTTTGATTATCTGGTACTTATTCATTTTGTTGGGTTTGACCATAGTACTTCTCAGTTTTTTAGTTTGTCGCATATGAATATGAAAGGAGAAGTCGAGGGGCTCAGGCACGACACCGTGAAGCTCGTGCGTGGGGTTATTATTAATGAAGAGGAGAAGAGCTTGGGTACCTCATTCTCTATATTCACCAACTTGTTATTCTCCTCTCCATCATCATCATCCCTGTGAATTGCAGTTCCATATTGCATCTCAGCTATATTTATGCACCTGGAGATGCCACATTGTATTGTAAATTAGTTAGTGCATGAACCCAATAACTTCTTACAAAATATGTTGTGAATTTATATGTGTTGTTATGTTATACACCAACCGATCTTGCATTATTGCGATGGTCAAAAGTAGAGGCACAATATTGCGTCAATGTCTGAACACTCCGCAGGCCAGCCACTATCACCATGATTCTAGAAGATGAAGTTCATCAAGTTATCTAGTTTTTTCATTACTCATGTATGTGTTTGATGTAAGAACATGCTACCTAGTTATCTGTGATGTGTTTGATGTAAGAACATGCTACCTAGTTATCTGTGATGTGTTATGTAAGAACATGCTATCCAGTTATCTGTGTGGTTGTCTTAATGGAGGATAGGTTAATCTTAGGTTAGAGGTTGGTAAAATCTAAGGTTGCGGGCCGGTAACATCTCAAGTTCCAGGCCGGTAAAATCATAGGTTCCGGCTGGTAAAATCTTAGGTTGGAAGTGGGTAAAATCTCAAGTTCCAGGCCGGTAAAATCGTAGGTTCGTGCTGGTAAAATCTCAGTTGTAGTCCGGTAAAATCGTAGGTTCAGGTTGGTAAAATTGTAGGTTGGGGGATGGTAAAATCTAGGGTTCTAGGCTGGTAGAATCTAGGTTGGTGGTAAAATCTTGGGTTCGAGGCTGGTAAAATCGTCGGTTCGAGGCTGGTAAAAGCTAGGGCTCGAGGTGGTAGAACAATGTAGTATGAAAGACGGTACTTTTCTAATCGCCCCGTACTTTTGCATAGTTTAGAAATTCTAGAAATTAGTTCAGAGATTCTAGAAATTAGTTGAGAAATTCTAGAAAATAGTTTATAAATTTTATATTAATCTTAGGTTAGAGGCCGGTAAAATCTCAAGTTGCGGACCGGTAAAATCTCAAGTTCCAGGCCGGTAAAATCGTAGGTTCCGGCTGGTAAATTCTTAGGTTGGAAGCCGGTAAAATCTCAAGTTCCATGCCGGTAAAATCGTAGGTTCAGGCTGGTAAAATCTCAAGCTCTCTAGAATAACTTTTTTGAAGACTACATTCTAGAATAGATGTTAGGGTGCACAAAGGACACTTATCCCATGGCGTCGCCGTTGCCTCAGTCCATGTCGCCGCCTCCCCTCTTGTTTGTCTCGGTAGAATCCCACTGCCTCTGCCGGATTGAGATAGATGCCCATCATCCCCTTTTTCCTTAGAGAAGAATCATTCTGAGCGGGGTTCTCCTCCCCGTTGTTACGGCCATCCGGTTCTCGTGTCGCGCCATTGACTGACCAAAGTAGTCTCTCGCGATGGTGTCTGCTCTCGGCACCGACGCGTCCGCCTGGCCTCCCTGATGAGATCGATAGCGTAGATGGCGGCTCCATACGCAATGGCTTTGTCAGGGTTGAAACACATGTGCAGGGAAAGAAATGTTCATGTCATGGGCTTTCAAAGTCATTGTAGGGAGCGATGACAAGTAGAGATGATCATGGTGCGCTCTCAAGGTAAGATTTCCGCAATGGTGCTCGCCAAGATGAAGAAGACCGCTGAGGTGTTCCTCGGCATGACAATCAGGAAGGCCATCGTCATCGTGCCGACCTACTTCAACTACTCGCATCGCAAGGCCACCATCGACGCCGGCACCATCGCTGGCCTGAATGTGGGGTACCTTGAATGTGTCCCTTCTCAACTTCGATCCTGGCATGGACATAGGTTGAGCTCTCTTCGATGTTAAAGCCATCACCGGTGACACTCACCTTGGCGGGTTGGATTTCAACAACGAGATGGTGGATCATTTTGTGCGGGAATTCAATAGAAAACATAGTGGTGGTACCTTGGATGTGTCCCTTCTCAACTTCGATCCTGGCATGGACATAGGTTCAGCTCTCTTCTATGTTAATGCCATCGTCGGTGACACTCACCTTGGCAGGTTAGATTTCAACAACGAGATGGTAGATCATTTTGTGCGGGAATTCAATAGAAAACACAGCGGTGGTACCTTGGATGTGTCCATTCTCAACTTTGATCCTGGCATGGACATAGGTTCAGCTCTCTTCTATGTTAAAGCCATCGCCGATGACACTCACCTTAGCGGGTTGGATTTTGACAATGAGATGGTAGTTTTTTTTAGTTGTATGAATTTTGTTGCTTGTTGGTAATTTTCTATGGCAACACTATATATGGACTATATTATAAGCATTTTATGCCACTTCTTTGCCTACCCGTGGACTGAGATTGGATATGTTCATTAAATTAAATATATGTATTGTTAGATATTTAGACAATTTTCAAGTCAATTTAATCCGGAAAAATAATTGTATCATGATGATGTCATATGAGAAAATAAGAAATAACATCATGGCATCATATATGTTCATCCGAAAACCATAAGCATGATCAACGTGATTATAAGCATCAAACCATGGCAAAAGGTATATACCAGCAAGATCATAAAACATGTATGAACCAAAAGCATGATAAAAAACATATAACCATGTTATATAAAACATACCAAGAAATGCACAAGCCATGAACATAACATAAACAAGGATAAACACATACATCCATGGCATATTATACGCAACAGACATAGTGCAAAGCATGAATATCAAGATGTTAATACAAGATGATGAGTTTAGGGTGTACCTAGAGAAGGGTCCCATGCCGAGGGCATTGGAGGCTCCATTCTCACTTGTACTGCCCATGGTAGAATCAGTGAGTTTCTTGAAGTAGTGGATCACAGTTGGTGCTATGAGAGGATCGCAGTGCCATCTGCGCCTCCAGGAAGAAGAACGAGCAGATGATGTTGCTGAGAAGAAGAACGAGCAGTCGCGTAGTCGCTCCCCAAAAACCTAATCGCCGCACATCCCGAGCAGGATTCTCAGGCAGCAAGGGCTTCAGAGGCACCTGCTCCCTCGCGGTTCTGTGCGCACAGAATCACGATATGGGGAGTGCCATCTCGCAGCAGAGGATATCGTGTCTGTGTTTTTGGAATTGTCTCTTTTGGAGAAAGATAGGAGCGAGGACTCTTTATTTCCACAGCGGGGAGGAAAAGGGACCAGCCGGAGAGATCAGGAGATGGTAACTCACGGGATTAATGCCAACCCACCTTCACCATAATGCAAAAGAGTTGAAAACTCTAGTAATCATGAGAGGTGAACGGCAAAAACCGAGCCACGCCATGCCCGCTCCTCGCCACCTGCCACGCCCATGCCCACGGCCCAGCTAGCGGCGGCGCACGCGTGCGCGTGTGGCACGCTTTTGTCCTTTCCTCAACTTCTCAATATAGACGGATAAATTCCAACTATATAAGTTGAGTCAACGTTTAGTCAAACTTCCGTATGGTATAAATCATACACCACATAATGTTACGGACCATAGAGTTTATTGATTTATTAAATGTATTATGGGCCAAGCCCACAATAAATCCAACATGTATTTATGCCACTTCTTTTGGTTTACTAGCACAACAATTCTTTCAATATGGGGATTTGGTTGCTTGCAGCTCTGCATCCTGAATGATAAAGCAGTGATCTATCACATCAATAATCATCAAAGCTTACTAAGACCTTCCAACTTAAATGAAATATGTCATTGATTAATTGAGGCATTTTGATGAATGTACAGTTCTTGCTCCATTTCTTTTTTATAAAGACTAATGAGTATTAGGGTTTACAAGACTTTTAAGAAGTGTACTTTGACCATTGATTTCTCTTATATTGGTGTAACTTTCATAGATGTAAGACTGTCTCTAACAGATGACCCATATGGGCACCCAAACCCAAATGGGTCTTGAATGGTATTGTATCAGCCTCCAACAGAGTACCCAAATGGTTGCAGCAGAGGCACAACCCAAATATGAGTATCATCTCTCCTGGAGACTCATTTGCAGAAATGGTTCTCTTTTGAGTCGTGTTGTTGGAGAAGACAAAAAATGAGTATTAAACCCTTTGCCTGTAGTGCTACCAAAACGTGGAATGTGTCTTATATTTTGGGTGATGTTGTTGGAGATAGTTGGCCCTTGTTTAGTCCCCTCTAAGGCCCCATACCTGCAAGGAGTCTTATTTCTAGTAGGATTCTAAACTTAGGTCCTAATAGAATTAGAGGTCCTAATAGAACACCTCTCTTGAGTCCTAGTCCAAGTAGGATTTGGTTCTACACTTAAGTCCTAATAGAATTAGAAGTCCTAATAGGACACCTCTCTTGAGTCCTAGTCCAAGTAGGATTTGAGTCACCATACAACATGGATTAATTTCAAACAATCCCTGATCTGTGTTGACTTACTGCTCCCGTTCATGTAAGAATGCATATTTTGTTGTTTGCATTTTCTTAATCCTGAATGGGTGCCGCTGTCATGGATCTAGCTAGTTAGTCGAGTTAATTGTATTGTCTTACTACTTATCTGAAATGCGTGAATGATTAATGTAGATGTAGACACGCATTTCCTGTGAACCATATATCTTCAACTGTATAGCTTAGTCTAACTAGATGGACATCTTGAACCAACTGTGACTTGCCATGTTATTTCTTCTTGGGTCTGGCTGTGTATTTGAGTTTTGTACTTAACTTCGCAACATAAACTGGTGCTATACTTGCTTTTCCTTTCCTGTCCTACGAGGCGCTGAACCTAGTAGCACTACATATTATGTCAGTTATAGTAGCACGACATGTTATGCTCAAGCTGTTAGGTGCAGTTTTTTTTTTATTTCAATGACATTACTATGGATTAAGCATCTTATCATATCACTTGTTTGGCAAGCCGTGTCCTGACATTTGTGATACTAATTGTAGAGAATTTACTAATTATCTGTCTTTATGTTTGGTGATCATAATTGGAGGTTGATTCTTAGGTACTACTACTATTCATGCTGCATTGCCAGTTGTTTTTCAGCATGCTTTGGTTCCATCTCGCAACACATTTTGTTGCTTGCTGTGGACTTGCTGATTTCTTATGCTATGAAATGAGTGTGCAGTTGTGCAGCTCTGGTTGATTAATCATGCACAGGTACAACAACTCAACAATTATCAGAAATCCTTTGACAGCCTTTCCAGTTCTTCTAAAGTGAATTTTGCATGAACTTGTGCAATTTTGGTTGGTTATAATCAGATGAGAGGCATCCCACACAATTTCCTCTGCATGTTGTTCCTTCTGGCAGTAGATTTTCTTGACCTGTGATTTTGCGCCTCCCGTTTGATTATGGACATATCTTGCACGTCGACCACGTTCAAAGGTGTAGCCTGTCATATGGTCTTTGTGGCTTCTTTTACTGGGAAATCTAAGCTGATGCAATTCGCATGGCAATTTGATTGTACTTGCATCCAAGTATATTTGAAATGTGATATCTTTGACCAACTGTACATGTCAAAATCCAAGCAATTGCTTACTTGCACAAAGTTTCTTTGATTCTTGCATGCTCTGATTTTGTTCATTTTGTTCTGTTTCTCTTGTTGCTCGGCTGTTCATGTGAGGCAGCAGTCATTATGTGCACACTGCATTCTGGGCTCATGCGTTACTATATTTGCATTTTTGCATGCAGTGCGTGTTTCAGTTCAGCCTGCTGGACTGTATTCAAGACTGGCGTAATATCACTGCTATCCACGATTTCAGGTTACTGCAATCTGAAACAAATGTATGCATAGTTAGCACCCCATCCATGCCTTGTGGCTCTATATTATGCACTGATAGCAAAGCATTGAATTCTAAATCTTCGTCGAAACAGTCCATGTCGAATACTTGGTGTGGTCGGTGAATGCATCTGTGTGAATGCAAGGGAGTTCCTAGTGTCTTGTACGGTGGTTTCGTAAATTACTGTAACCTGGAGTCCATATTTCGGATAAACACATGTAGAAAATCACTCAAGCACAGATATGATCCAAATGCAACTTGCAAAGATCCAAACTTTGCTGCTTTTGTCATAAAAATTAGACAATAAGACATTCTTCGATTTACAGTTAGTTTGGGCTGTTTGGTCCATTATTCAGGTGGCCATGGGGACTAAACCTCATAGTGTATCACACATTGTTTGGAGTCTGGTTAAGGGGTTCTAGCAAATATTTGAAGCCTTTACTTCTGCTACGGGCACCTGCTATCTGTTAGTCAATGTGGCTTAGCAAAATGATATCATTTTTCAAAAGAATTTTTTTCTTGTACAGATTATCTAAGGGGTGTGTCTCCACGGCAGGTGCCTGCAGGTTTGCCTTTCCATCAGGCTTCGAATGGCAGCCGCTAGATCATAATCGTATGGCTTTAGAGTCATAACCTCTGGCTCGCCTCTGCTCGCCCGCCTACCGCCAACCTCCTCTTGTCCATGGCGACGTCCCCGTTGCCGAGTCCGCCTCCGCTGTCCCCCACTGCGCTAACCTCAGAGCGAGCGCTGAAGGTTAGCACACCCTTGCCCCTGCCTACCGCCAGCCTCCTCTCGTCCCCAGCGTCGTCCCCGCCGCCAGGTCCACCTTCGCTGCCCCCTGCCGCGCTAACCCCAGAGGTAGAGCTGAAATCTCACCGTGCCATCGCCCCCGCCCTGCACCGGCTCTTTGCCATCTGGTTGTCCAGCCCTACCCGCTCGGCGGCGCCTTGAGCTCGCCATTGGCCAACCCACCGCCACCGCCGTGCCTACCTGCCTCTCCAAGCCCTCCCTTTCTAAGCCCGCAATCATTGGAACTCTCTCAAACCCCGAACCCGAAACCCTTGACCTTGACCCAGGAAGAAGATGAACAGTGTCACAAGGAAGATGAACAATTTGGGTCATCAATTTTGGATCGGACGCGCGAGCACGTCCACTGACGAGAATGCAAGTTATCATGCGCTGCAAACGACTAATTCTTATCCAGTACATATTCTTGCAATAGATAGCATAGGTGGCCATGAATATTTTTTTTCTCAGCCCATTCCACTGCAAAGATTAAAAATGTTTCTAATTATAAGTAAAACTGAATGTCTGAATCGTGGGCTTGCGGACACTTGCCCAACCAGCATACCAACTCACATCGTTTCTCCACTCCACCCACAACAAAATCACCCATTCACCCCGCCGTGCCGCTCAAAAACCTTCGCCGTGTCGTGTGCGGTGTGCTCTTCTCTTAGGCGGTGGCGCATGGCCCACTAGAATCCGGCGCCGTTCGTCTACCTCAACGTCGCCGCGGCGTGGATCCTCAGGACATGGAGCGGAGCACACAGGGCATCCTCAAGTTCCTCTACACGTGCCTCCCCGACACGCCCATGTACGCCGGCGCCGCCTTGTCTGCCCTCCCCCCCTACCGCCTCCGCCCTCCCCTTCTCGCTCCTCCGCAACATCGTCTCCCGCCTCCCTGCCAAGGACGTCGTGTGCACCACCACACTCTCCCGCTGCTGGCGCCCCGTCTGGCGCTGCACGCAACTCGCCTTCGTCGACACGCACCTCCTCCCGGGAGTCCTCGGGGCCCACGGTGACCCCGCACGCGCCGACACGCCGGCCCTCGCCGACACCTTCTCCCGCACATCGCCAATAACTTCTCCTGCGCCATCGCCGCGCACCCTGGCCCCTTCTGCGCCGTCCACCTCATCTGTGGCTACTACGTGGATGCCGCGCGCCAGCGGCAGCTCGCGCACTGGGTCCAGACGTTCGTCGCCAAGGGCGTCCAGGAGCTCATCCTCGTCAACCACCCGTGGCCACTCGATGTGCTTCTACCCGCCGCGCTCCTCGGCGTCGCCACCCTGAAAGGTCCTTGTTTGGTTTTGGTAATTGAGTGACAACTTAGGTGGACTAATATGTGGTTATGTGAGATACACAGGAGATTAGTCCACATGTGATTGTGTCATGAAGGAGCTTATTGCATATGAGACATGACATGGAGTCATGTGACCAATGTGGAGAAGATCGAGATGAGGCTTGGCTCGATGGACTGGCTGCAAGTGTCAAGGGCAAGTCGGAGACTTTGAAGCGAGAAGCCGAGTGTGACAGTGAAGCCTGGGCAAGAATTGGCGTCGATGGACCAAGACAACGGTGAAGAGCAAGTGAGGTCAAGATCGATGAACCAATATGGTCACGTGATGATATGAAGTGGATCATATCATTTGGTGATTGGTTGGTGCATGTGTTGCATCAATATCGGAGGAGTTGGAATAGAATGTGCAAGGCAAAGGTATAACCATAGGGCATTTCTATTTCACCGGTCATAGGTGTGTAGAGAAGTTGATGACTGAGTTTAGGATAGATGGCCGTACTATCAAGAGGGGCAAACTTGTTTGCATATCGGTCATCTAGTGCCACTTGAGCGATCTAACTTTGCATACGTGTTAGGATCGATTGGCATGGTAAGTTGAGTGGTTAATTCCTTCAAAGAAAATGATTGTGAAAATGCTAACACACGTGCACATGATGATGTTCACATGGTGGTGTTGGCATGTTTGTGAAGGCAATGGAGTTTGAGGGGTAGAGAGGGGTTTGGGGTCCTCTCTCCCTCCCACCGAGCTTGTGAGGTGGGATTCAGGCGTTTTTAAGGAGATGAAATGCTAAATTTCCTTTACGCCAAAGGTCGGAAGAAGTGGCGAGGTCTTGGGAGAGAAACACTCGACGGTCGCTGGCCACGGTGGTGACAGACGCTGCCCTGGCGTCTGTCGGCTTACCCTAGGCGCGGCCTGGATCGAAGGAGGTGATAGACGCTGCGATGGTCGTGCGACGGACGCTGGCGTCAGCGTCTGTCGTGCGTGGCGTCAGCAGGGTTGGGAGCCTCAGCAGCGACAGACGCTGAGCCGCATCTGTTGATTGACTGACAGACGTGTCTGTCGTAGCTGAGCGGGGTGCGGGACCTCACTGTGCCGCATCTGTCGCGCGACGGATGCTGACGGCGTGGAGCGTCGGAGGTGTCTGACGCTGGGAATTTGATCGTTGGTTTTTTGGTTGAGCAGGACACGTGGCGGCGAGCAGTGCGTCAGACGGTGGGGTGCGCGTCTATCGCTCACGATTTTCAGCCCAGTTATGGCATAACGACTATATTCGTTTGTGGGGCTATAAATAAAAGTGGTGGCCGGCCTTGGTAGGTGTTGAGCACCCTTGGGACTTAGTGTCCATGTTTTGGGAGTGCTTGGAGAGCCTCTAACTCACTTGTGCTTGCAAGAGTGCAAATCGATTGCGAGTGAGTTGATTCTAGTGCGTTGCTTTGAGAGATTGCATCGAGTGGCACTAGGTGTTCGAGTTGCAAGCCGGTGGTGCTTGTTACTCTTGGAGGTTGCCACCTCCTAGATGCCTTGGTGGCTTGGGACTCCATCGAAGCTCGCAAGAAGATTGTGCGAGGCTCCAGAGAAGCTTTGTGAGGGGCATTGTGCTTGCCCCGCGGGAGCCACGAAGAGCAACTCTAGTAAAGTGAGACGCGAAGGACGACAAGTGGTCTGGCCGGTTCAAGTGCTAGGGCTTGTGGCTTGGAGGATCCCCGTCTTGTGAGTGGATGTGCGGCACCCGTTGAGGGTTTGACTCTTGATAGTCAATTAGTTCGTGATCCAACAAGTGGGTGCATCGCCACAACGAGAAGAGCAAGAGGACCGGCGGCAACCTTGGAGCTTGTCTCAACGAGGACTAGCGTGTTGGCAAACACGTAAACCTCGGGATAAAAATCATCGTGTCAACCTTGTTCATCCCGGTTGTTTGCAATCTCCGAAACACAAGCTTGTATTACTTTCATATATATATCTTGCTTGTGTAGTTGCTCTTGCTTCTAGTTGTGCTTGTGTAGCTAGCTAGATATTTTCTCGCTTGTGTAGCTAGAAGTATCCCCTTTGCATGGCTAATTTGGTTTGTGTAATCTTGTTAGTCACATTACTTAGTTTGTGTAGCTAAGCAATTTGCGCTCTCTAATTTGGCATTGGTTGTCTTGTTATTAGGCATTACTAGTGAGCTTAGGAGCTTTGTGCTTTTGCTTACAAGGATTGTGTAGGAGCTCCTCCGGTGCTTGAAGTACTAGTTACATAGGTTTGTGTGACCTTGCAAGCTAGAATTCTTTAGGTGAGCTCTTGTTAGGAAGACACCTTATTTGCTTGCTTAGGATCTTTTGTAAGGTGCTAGAGTTATAGATAGAGGGGTATAGTCTTGGCTAGACCGATAGATTTAATTCCGCACTTGTTTCGGTTAGCCAATGTGTTTAAGTTTTAGAAAGGACTATTCACCCCCCTCTAGTCCGCCATCTTGACCCTACAAGTGGTATCAGAGCTAGGTCTCTCATTTGTGGTCTTCACCGACCCGAGAGGATGGTGGTTTATGGGCTAGATGTTGAGTGTCCACACATTTTTTATGGCACTAACTTTGCACAGTGGAAAAATCACATGCTTGATCATTTCCATGCTCTTGGCCCTAAGTTTTGGTGGATCATAGTTGTTGGCTTTACTCATGACTTGGAAGAGAATGATAATCTTACCCAAGCGCAAGAGGATTGCCTAACACTCGATGCACAAGCTCAATGTTATCTAACAAATGCTTTGAAAGATGAGATCTTTGGTAGGGTGACGAGCTACATGAGTGCACATGGTATGTGGACGACACTCAAGCATATCTATGGTGACTTCTCCATTTGGGATGATGGAAAATTCAAGAAGAAGGATAATCACATAGAGATGGTGGTGCATGAGTGTGTTGAGCATGACCACAACATGGTGGTTGTGGAAGATTGCTCCACCTCATGGTCAAGTGATGATGATGATCGATCTACCACAAGTTCACTTGACAAGATTGACGGTGATGCCACAAGTGATGCAAATGATGATGCTACTCCATGCACACTTGATGGTAACAATGATGGTTCATGCTCAGACCTTGATGATGCTACTACAAGCCCATCCACTACATCACATTGCTTCATGTCACAAGGTGACACTAAGGTATCAAATGATAACGTGATTGATCATGTTGATTCATATAATGAGCTTGTTAGTAGACTTGCTAGCATGACCATGTCTTTAGAAAATGAGAAAGCTAAAACCATGAAATTGGAAAATAAAAACTCATTTCTAAAAACCACATGTGAACAATAAAAGCATCTACTTTATGTTACTACTTGTTCACATGAGGAGCTAAAATTGGCTCATGAGTAACTTTGTGTTGCTCATGATAGTTTGGCACAAGAACATGCTTTACTCACTAAGAATCTTTCTAATGAAGAAACCAAAACTAGTGAGAGCTCATCATTTGGGTCAAATGATCAATCACATATTACTAACCCTTGTGATGTAGGCAAGAAGCATGTATCCACCTCTTGCGATGATTTAGATATGCCATGCTCTTCACTTTTAGATACTTGTTCTACTTCTATGTCTTGTGAGACTAATCTTTTGAAGGAAAATAATGAGCTCAAAAGTGAAGTAAAGAATTTGAGCAACAAGTTGGAGAGGTGCTATAACTCTAAAATCACCATTGAGCATATCATGACCAATCAAAGAAGATATGGTGATAAGAGTGGTATTGGCTACAACAAGAGCAAGGGCAAGATTATGAAGAAGCAAGATGCAAAGAAGCTATCCCAACTCATGTGCAATCGATGCCATGAAATGGGACATATTGATAAGTATTGCCCTACCAAGAAGCCTCAAGTTGAGCCAAAAGCAAAGCCCCAAGCTCAAATCAAGATCAACCATAAAGATGGTGGTGACTTGATAAAGAAGAAGAAGAAAACAAGAAGGGGTTGAACAGCAAGGCATCCAACTCTCATTCAAGATGCCAAGATGATGAGCAAGAATCAAGATGAGAAGAAAGTACATGCTCACATCAAGTGCTTTAAGTGTGGAGATATGGGACACTTTGCCTCGGGGTGTCTTACCAAGCTTGAAAAGAAGGTTCAAGCAACTCATGAGAGGCAAGACAATGAAGAGCATCATATGAGCAATGAAGAAAAGACTCAATCAAAGAGAAGATGCTACTCATGTCAGAAAAGGGGACACATGGCACATTTATGTCCCCTAGGTAAAACTTCTAAGCCCATTTCAATTGTTGATAATGATATGCTTAGAAAGAATGTAAATGGTACCTCCATGGTTACTATTGCAAAACATCCCGCTACCCATACTAGGGCTATGCCTAAGTATGTTGCACCTAACTTGAGAGGACCCAAACTAGTTTGGATACCATTAAAAAGTGGATGAATGATTGTAGGTACCATTGGAATTGGAGGGTTGGTTCAAATGGTATTCATCATGTTGATCATATGTTTGAGCCAAGTAATGAAGAGTGATGATCATTATCCCAATGCCATGATAAATGAGTGAAGTCCAAGTGTTATAACATACAAGTGTCATTTATCCAGTTGTGGTGATTTGGAATCATATGATGGCTTGCAAATAATTTAGTTGAAGCTTGCTTTTGGATGATCATGAGCTAACCAAGGTATATCGTTTGTTGATCATTTCATTTGGGTGCATATGAGTTGTTTGAATTGGATACATATGCAATGTTGCTTGCTATAAGATGTTTGAATGGATAAATGCTTAGCAATCAAGTTTGGATTGATTTGGGTTGGATAAGTTCATAAGATGACATTTAGTAAGTGGATTGAATGGATATATGTCTTGTGAAAGTATTCAAACAAGTTAGTTTCAAGGTTGATTCATATTTGATGAAGAATAGCTCAAGTGGTTCAAACCTGTCCTATATTTAAAAACTGAGCTAGCTGAGAACTTAGCCATGTTTGAGTGACCAAATCTGTTTGGATTGACTTGAAATTTGGTACGCATGCTCTAGACTTATGGTATAAGATGCTGTATAAATTTCATGAGAATTGGATAAGAGGTGCTTCGGTTGTGGAGTGGATCTTGTCAGCTATAGTGCAGCAGTTTTTAGCATATAGCAGTGGTGGAAGATTTGAAATTTGGTAGCAATCTAGAAGTCAAATGAAGCTCAAATTCTTACAGCTGCTAGATGACTTAGTGAAGCTCATCTCCACCAAATTTCATGGCTCTTAGATCTGTACATTGGGAGATATGAGTTTTTCTTTGAAGGGTACAGAATCTGCCAGAAAAGTGACATTTATTGGATATATTTGGAGCCACTTTGATTGAAAGGTCCTCAAGTTGGAATCATGTTTACAAGTGTTTGAGGTACCTAAGTTTGGTTTTGAATTGATCTAGAAGTATGACTAGCAATGAGTACTAAGCCATTTGAAGATCAAGACCAAACTCAAGATGAAGATGAAGTTTAAGTTCTAGTGATAATTGGAGATCATTTGGTAGAAAGAAAATGACTTAAAAAGTAGAAATAAAAGGACTTAAAGAAGGATTCAAGGTTACTCATCAAATTAAGTCCATCACTTTGATCAATCAAACAATGTCATTTCAAGTGAGTATCAAAAATGGTTCTTTGGAGAGAGGTCACTTCTCCCTTTGGTAGGGGCTTGCCGTCTTTGGTAGGTTAACCAAGCTTGGGACTTGGAAGGCTAACATGGAAGTGGTGATCCGAGGGACATTTGGGATGCTTAGTTGAAGCAATCAAAGGGGTTGATCAAGAAAGCAAGCAACACCTAAAAGAGAGCTAGTCATATATTTCAATTGATATTCTCATGTTAGTTCTCTCATGCAAGCATAATGAGCAAAAGATGAAGCAAGCCAACCACAACTCAAGATATTGCACTTGATCGTTAGTGGTTCTCAAATCATATGGGTGAAGAATGGATTTATCTATGATGATTGGTCTTCACCAAGCCTGTAAATGGGACTTCACATTGCTATTGGAGTAATGAATTGGAATTTATGTGACTATCCTCTACTCCAAAATAGCAAAGGTATCATTGTAATGTGCATGATCATATTATCCCTTACTAGTATGCGGTTAGTGCATATAGTACATGCTTATTAGGATCATGGATAACAAATGAAAAGTTTAAATTCATAACCTACCACTATTGCTCGAATGATTACATGATCTAGTGGTATGTATATGAGTTTGTTCATGAGCTAGTGAACCCAAGTACTTGATCTAAATTGGATTGTTAACAAGTGACAAGTACAACATTGGCAAGACAACCCTTAGCATGAGGTGTGAAGAAGCTTGTCATTGGATCAAACCGGACTTGGAATTTTAGGCAAATCAATATAGTTCAAGTCACATTAGAAGCTCATGATGATGATATGAGTACAAGCTCAAGACAACAATGAAAATGGATATCTAGTTTGTTTCAAGTGGTATCTAGACTCAAATTGATCTTCCAAGTGATATTCACTAGTAGTGTCTAGATCATGATTTACAAGTGATATCCTACACATGGTACTCATAAAGATAGCAAATGTTCAAGAAGTGATTATTATTGATAAATCCTACAAGTGGTTCCATGCTTGAAATTTTCTCCAAATGGTATCACATTTCTAAACATGGTATTTCTACAAGTGATATCTATCATGCAAGACGATGGTTCCACAAGTGATCCTCAACTTTAAGTGATCAAATCAAGAAATGCTACACTCACCTTCTAGTGGTATCTCAAGTGGATTGACCCATGCTTTGACATAGGGGAAGGTGCCCCACTGATTGGTATCAAGGTCAAAGATCCTATGTGGTATCTCAAAAGTGGTGTCATCCCAACATAGATGTTGACGTCCATAAAAAATGCAAAATTCAAGCTTCAACCATCTACCCTAATGCAAGCCTTTGTATCAATTAAGAAGAACATCCTTTATGGAAATTGATGACAAAGGGGGAGAAGTTGTATAAAGATATGAAAGCATTTGAGCTTCGGGGAAGAGATTGGTATAGAGATAAAAGATGGACAATGGACAAAGAGGGAGCAACATTGAGAAAAAGAGAAGGATCAAAACTCTTGGACAAGAGAAGCACACAAGTAGGGGGAGCAAGCTCATGAACATTGATTGATTGCATTTGATATGTGCATATTCATGTGCTTGCTTGCATTGCAAAAGTTTTATATTCCATATCCATGCTTGTGTGGTGTATGCTAGTTTTAGAATTTGAATGTTGACTTGATAACTAGCATGCATAGGATGATAGCTAGACTTGTGTTTATCATGAAAAACTAGAACCTTGCTTATAATGTTGATCTCACGGGGTTTCTAGTATTTTTGATGTCTAGCTACTCATGATGCTAAGGATGGTGGCAAACTTGTGTTTTCAAATGGTATCAAGCTATCAAATGGTATCGACTACAAAGGTTTATTCTATACACCTTAGCATCACTTAGTAGTGCTAACCCTCCCACAAATTTCATATTTATGCATATGTGCAAGCTTGGAACCAAACCATTTGAGCACATATGTTGAGGGAGTTATCACTACCATATCGGGTTTTATGGTGATTATCCAAATCTTGACATAGAGCTTAAATGTTGGATAAGTAGCATAAAATTCAAAACAAGTTAACAATTTACACTTTGTGTGAAGTGCTAGCTTGAAAAAGCTTAATTTCCATATCTTTGTAGAGTTGTCATCAATTACCAAAAATGGAGAGATTGAAAGGTCCTTGTTTGGTTTTGGTAATTGAGTGACAACTTAGGTGGACTAATATGTGGTTATGTGAAATACACAGGAGATTAGTCCACATGTGATTGTGTCATGAAGGAGCTTATTGCATATGAGACATGACATGGAGTCATGTGACTAAGGTGGAGAAGATCAAGATGAGGCTTGGCTCGATGGACCGGTTGCAAGTGTGAAGGGCAAGTCGGAGGCTTTGAAGCGAAGGACCGCGTATGACGGTGAAGCTTGGGCAAGACTTGGTGCCGATGGACTGAGGCAACGGTGAAGAGCAAGTGAGGTCAAGATCGATGAACCAATACGGCCACGTGATGATATGAAGTGGATCATATCACTTGGTGATTGGTTGGTGCATGTGTTGCATCAACATCGGAGGAGTTGGAATGGAATGCGCAAGGCAAAGTTATAACCATAGGGCATTTCCATTTCACCGGTCATAGGTGTGTAGAGAAGTTGATGACCGGGTTTAGGATAGATGGCCGTACTATCAATAGGGGCAAACTTGTTTGCATATCGGTCATCTAGTGCCACTTGAGCGATCCAACTTTGCATACGTGTTAGGATCGAATGGCGTGGCAAGTAAAGTGGTTAATTCCTTCGGAGAAAATGATTTGTGAAAATGCTAACACACGTGCACATGGTGATGTTCACATGGTGGTGTTGGCACATTTGCGAAGGCAATGAAGTTTGAGGGGTAGAGAGGGGTTTGGGGTGCTCTCTCCCTCCCACCGAGCCTGCGAGGCGGGATTCAGGCGTTTTCGAGGAGATGAAATGCTAAATTTCCTTTATGCCAAAGGTCGAAAGAAGTGGCGAGGTCGCGGGAGAGAAACACTCGACGGATGCTGGCCACGTTGGCGACAGACGCTGCCCTGGCGTCTGTCGGCTTATCCTAGGCGTGGCCTGGATCGTAGGAGGCGACAGACGCTGCGGTGGTCATGCGATGGACGCTGGCGTCAGCGTTTGTCGCGCGTGGCATAAGCAGGGTTGCGAGCCTCGGCAGCGACAGACGCTGAGCCACGTCTGTTGATCGACCGACAAACGCGTCTGTCGCGGCTGAGCGTGGCGCAGGACCTCTCTGTGTCGCGTCTGTCACATGACGGACGCTGAGGGCGCGGAGCGTCGGAGGCGTCTGACGCTAGGAATTCGACAGTTGGTTTTTCGGTTGAGCAGGACACGCGGCGGCGAGCGGTGCGTCAGACGCTGGGGTGCCGCGTCAGTCGCTCGTGATTTTCAGCCCAGTGATGGCATGACGGCTATATTCGTTTGTGGGGCTATAAATAGAAGTGGTGGCCGGCCTTGGCAGGTGTTGAGCATCCTTGGGACTTAGTGTTCTTGTTTTTGGAGTGCTTGGAGATCCTCTAACTCACTTGTGCTTGCAAGAGTGCGAATCGATTGCGAGTGAATTGATTCTAGTGCGTTGCTTTGAGAGATTGCATCGAGTGGCACTAGGTGTTCGAGTTGCAAGCCGGTGGTGCTTGTTACTCTTGGAGGTTGCCACCTTCTAGATGGCTTGGTGGCTTGGGACTCCGTCGAAGCTTGCAAGAAGATTGTGCGAGGCTCCGGAGAAGCTTTGTGAGGGGCATTGTGCTCGCCCCGCGGGAGCCGCGAAGAGCAACTCTAGTAAAGCGAGACGCGAAGGGCGACAAGTGGTCCGGCCGGGTCAAGTGCTAGCGCTCATGGCTTGGAGGATCCCCATCTTGTGAGTGGATGTGTGGCACCCACTGAGAGTTTGACTCTTGATAGTCAATTAGCTCGCGATCCAACAAGTGGGTGCATCGTCACAACGAGAAGAGCAAGAGGACCGGCGGCAACCTTGGAGCTTGTCTCAACGGGGACTAGCGTGTTGGCAAACACGTGAACCTCGGGATAAAAATCATCGTGTCAACCTTGTTCATCCCGTTGGTTTGCAATCTCCGAAACACAAGCTTGTATTACTTTCATATATATATCTTGCTTGTGTAGTTGCTCTTGCTTCTAGTTGTGCTTGTGTAGCTAGCTAGATATCTTCTCGCTTGTGTAGCTAGAAGTATCCCTTTGCGTGGCTAATTTGGTTTGTGTAACCTTGTTAGTCACATTACTTAGTTTGTGTAGCTAAGTAATTTGCGCTCTCTAATTTGATATTGATTGCCTTGTTATTGAGCATTACTAGTGAGCTTAGGAGCTTTGTGCTTTTGCTTACTAGGATTATGTAGGAGCTCCCCCGGTGCTTAAAGTAATAGTTGCATAGGTTTGTGTGACCTTACAAGCTAGAATTCTTTAGGTGAGCTCTTGTTAGGAAGACACCTTATTTGCTTGCTTAGGATCTTTTGTAAGGTGTTATAGTTATAAATAGAGGGGTGTAGTCTTGGCTAGACCGATAGATTTAATTCCATACTTGTTTCGATTAGCCGACGTGTTTAAGTTTTAGAAAGGACTATTCACCCCCCTCTAGTCCGCCACCTCGACCCTACACACCCTCACCCGCCTCTACCTCGGCGTCTGGATTTTCCCGGACACCTCCGCTCTCCGACAGAGTCAGAGTGGCGTGGACACGGTGTTCCCGCATCTCCGCGAGCTCGTCCTCTGCTCGGTGGTGGTGGAGAGCAGCGACATGGACTTCCTCCTCGCCGAGAGCCCCGTCCTGGAGAACTTTGGCATAGTGGGAATCTGGGAGAAGGTGATGATGTGCCTCCGCCTCGTCGGCCAGCATCTCAGGTGCGCGCAGATCCTCATGTCAGCTATGGTCAGCGTCGCCATGGTGGACACCCCGATCCTCGAGCGGCTCATCCTGTGCGAATCCAAGGCGTGCAACAGCTCTTGATTAGGCTAAAGATTGGCAAAGCCCCTAAGCTGTGCATACTTGGATACTTGAGTCCTGGAATTCACATGCTGGAGATCCGGAACACCGTCATCAATGTAAATAAACCACTGGAATTCACATGCTGGAGATCCGGAACACCGTCATCAATGTAAATACAATTCTCAATTGTGTGGCAGTTTGTTTTCTTGCCTTTGCATGTCTGACCCATTGTATTAGTGTATATTTCGAGTTCAGAACCATTTGTAAATAAACCACTGATGCCAATGTCTGAACATAACATTACTGTGCTGCTTGTGCTTCGGATGGATTCTAGGCTGGGATAAAGGCTACACCAAGCACCATGGTTCCAGGCATCAAGATCCTGGGATTAAACGTGCGCTTCGGAGTCCGCAATGATTCCAGGATGTTAGCGTCTTTCCTCATATGTTTTCCTAACATTGAGACACTGCATATTGTGGTACTAATAATGCATATTATTTTGGCATGCTCATCATGCTTCTGCCACGATTGCATCGTCTACCACCTATTAAGCTACTCACTTATGTGCAATTTGCAGTCGAAAAAACCGACGAAGTCGCTGGCAAGATCAACCTCAAGTTCTGACAGGAGGCCGGTCCCATTGAAAGCATTCGGTCCTCCATCAAGATGATGACTTTCCGTGAATTCCGAATGGAGCGAAGTGAGGTTGCCTTTCTCAAGTTCTTCTTCCAAAGTGCCCATGTGCTGAAGAATGCTGTAATTGTGGGGTCCAATGGAAGTTCCACGTCCATTCCTGAGGTGATTAACAAAGTGAAGACTCTGATTCCTGAAAATGGGCCTAGTAATTCCTGCCTTGTGCTGATCTATGAAAGTTCAGATCCGGGGGGTGCAGTGTTGAGTTTGCAAAAAGGATTTGATTTTTCTGTTAGCGATCCTATCAAGTACTGGTGAAGTCAATGGTATCTACATAGAAGGCAATGTTCTAGATTATTAGCTTGCTTTTTAATGAAGCTTATTATGTTGGCCCTACTGTTACATTTAGCTTTAATTGCTGAAGTTAATAGTACTGGATTTCTTGCATATGAGTACTGTTAAGGTTGTTCCTGCTATGGACCATTGTTTCAGCGTCTTCCTATTTCACTGATTTAATTTGGCTACATGTGGCCTGAGATTGACGTTTATTTTCTTGAAATGTCCTTTTATATTTGGTGAAAACTAGAAATAGTCAATTTGGCTTGTTATATCTGATATTCCCTTCAGTATGCTGAATTTGTTAGTAGCAGACTGTGCATATTGAATGACCATGCAGAGTTACTAACAGATATATGAAATGCGTGAATTTTCAATATATGCATGTGTTTTGTTGAATAAATTACTTAAACTGCGTAAAAGCCTGGAATTTCAGGTCTTGTCTGCATGTTTGAAAGATTTTGCATGGAACTTTGCAACATGTGTTTAGGGGCTGCGTGCTTTTCTTTTTTGTGCTGCAACATCTTTATGCTGTGCATGCTTTGTTCAACAATGACTGGATTAGTTGCTAAACTAATTGCAGTTCTTTAGTTGACAAAACTGTGCACTGTTTTGTTAGCATTTTATATGACTTCTTTAGCTGACCTTTGCCTCACTCTGGTGATGCTAGTGCAGATTATATTTTCTCAACAAACAATCCTAGGTTTTGGGCAAGTCAAACTTTCTTATGTTTGACCAAGTTTATAGAAAATAGTATCAACACTTATATCTCCAAATAGATTTACTATGAAAAATATATTGCATAATTAATCTGATGATATTTATTTGATATCATAAATATTTGTATTTTTTGTATAAATTTGGTCAAACTTGAAATCGTTTGACTTATTGGAAAGTGAGAATTGCATTTTGGGGGGGGGGGGGGGGGGATGGAGAGAGTACTTTGCTACTGCCTCAGCAGTTTCCTTGAGCTAGCTTCGGTTCCATCAATCTTGCTGTAACATTTTGTTGCTGGCAGTTTTGTACGGTATGTTTCTGATTTCTTCTAGTACTAGTTCCAGTCATATAGTACCATGCAACAATGTACTTGTGGAACTTTGACAAACTTGGGGTGTGTTGTGGTGAATTCAAGATATATGAACTGAGTTGAATACCAAGTCTTATCAGTTGTTTGTCATGCCTTTCCTTCTCCGAATATTTGAGAGAGCTTTGAATGAACCTATGCCACATAGATTAGTCATGGTTGATAAAAATCTGCTACTGGTTGCATATTTTTTATATTTATGTCACAACATACTAAACTACTAATATTGTGCATGCTGGATTAATGCATTTCAAGGCATGCACTCCTTTGGGACACAGTGCATGCCTGGGGCTGGGGGTAGCCGAGTAGCACATTAGCTTAATGCTGCACTGCATAAATACAGTTCCTGGCAGTTTAGGCCTTGAGGGTGGTACTTTCTATTACATGTTTACAATATAGTGGTGGCGTGGCGCCAGTTAGTGTCATTTGGAGGTCTTATTGGCCTCTTTCTGATGCTACAGCCTGGATTGTTCTTTGAAGCTATATCTGTTGATCAAAATTTCCACCAGCCAGATGTGCAAACATTTGCAGTCAGGGATTACAACAAATTTTAGACATATATTTCCGAGTTGAAACCAATACTAAGGGCATTATTTGGTGATCAAAATTTAGACATATATTTGTTCTTTGAAGCTATATCTGTTGATAAATATTGACATTTATTTTCTTGAAATGTCCTTTAATATCTGGTGAAAACTAGAAATATGGTCTGAGCTATTATTTGGCTTGTTATATCTGATATTCTCTTCGGTATGCGGAATTTGTTACTAGCAGACTGTGCATCTTGAATGTCCATGCAGAGCTACGGACAGTCATATGAAATGCTTGAATGATCAATATAAGCATGTTTTTTTGTTGAATACATTAGTTAAATTGCATATCAAGCGTGGAATTTCACGTATTGTCTCCATGTTTGAAAGATTTTGCATGGAACTTGGCAACATAGACTGGTGATGGCTGACACCTATTGTTTAGGGGCTGGCAGTTTTGTTTTTGTACTGCAGGCCTGCAACATTTTTATACTACTGTGCATGCTTTGTTCAGTAATGACCTTAATTGCTAAACTAATTGCAGTTCTTTAGTTGACAAAACCGTGGACTATTTGTCAGTATCTTATATGTCTTTAGCTAGCCAGGGCCTCACACTGGTGATAAAATTGGTATATTATTTTCTCAACATATCTTTTGAAAGTTGGAGGTGTATTCTGAGCTACTTTGTTACTGCCTCAGCAGTTTCCTTGAGCTACCTTTTGTCCCATCAATCTTGCTGTAACATTTTGTTGCTGGCAGCTTTGTATTGTATGTTTCTGATTTCTTCTGGTACTACTTCCAACCATGAATACATGACCTTTTGGACAAACAAAGCAAACTAAGAGCATCTCCGGCAGCTCTCCAATACCATTTCTCATCCCATTAAACTGTTATATTGGGGACCTGAGCCAATTTCATTTCTCCAGCAGCTTCCCAATAACTCGCCCTATTTTTGGTGGTCACTCCCCCAATACTTTGGGGCGGTTTAGTTGGCAAAATTTTTGGCGAAACGCTACTGTAGCAGTTTCGTTGTTATTTGGTAAATATTGTCCAATCATGGTCTAATTAGGCTTAAAAGATTTGTCTCGTCCATTTCGTCTAAACTGTGTAATTAGTTTTATTTTTTATCTATATTTAATGCTTCATGGATGTGTTCAAAAATTCGATGTGACAGAGAATCTGAAAATTTTGGCAAAATTTTTGGCATCTAAACGGTGCCTTTGCTGTTTCCACCTACTGTCAGATTTCATTCGTGTGTTTGTCTGTGCCCATCGCCGCTGCTACTTTGAGGCTCATAGCAGGTGAGCATGGAGTGGCCCTCACGCAGCGTGCTGGAGGGCAGCACCCGTGCTCGCGCGATTGAGCTGCCATGGCCGAAGCTACTTGACCAGAGGCCGCCATGCTTGTTGTCGATCTGAGCTCTAGGCCGCCACCCATGCCGGAGCTTGCTGTTGCCCACGCCGGAGGGCCATGGTCTTTGTTGATCTGAGCTCCAGGAAGCCGCCCACGCTGGAGGTCCATGGTCTTCGTTGATCTGAGCTCTAGGAAGCCGTCCACGCTGGAGGGCCATGGTCTTCATCGATCTCGGCTCCAAGACGCTGCCCACGCTGGAGCTTACCACCGCCCTCACCTGAGGGCCATGGTGATCGCGATCTGAGCTGATCTGGAGGGGGGTCACGCCATGGCTAGGACCTGGAGGTGGGGGTTGGCGTCGACACCGAGGAGCCCAAAGCAAGTACCCGTGCGGCGGCTGGCAGGGAGAAGCGGTGTGGTGCGTGGGGGAGAAGAAATTCCGAGGGAGGAAAAAAAAGAAAATATAAACTTTTCACTGACAGGATCAGTTGAATACCAAGTCTTGTCATTTGTTTGTCAGGTCTTTTTCTTCTCTGCATATTAAGAGAGCTTTGCATGAGGCTATGCCACACAGATTAGTCATGGTTGACAAAAATCTGCTGCTCACTCCATGGTTTTTATATTTATGTCACAACATATACTAAATTACTAATTAGGCATACATGCTGGATTAATGCATTTCAAAAGACAGTGCATACTTGATCTTGGGGCTGGGAGGGGAGCACATTAGCTAATACTGCATTGCATAAATACAGTTCCTGGCAGTTAACAACAGTAGACAGTGCATACTGTCTATTCAAGTTTATTACAGCAGTGGACAGTGGTGGCGTGGCGCTTATGTCGCAGGTCTAGCCTACTTTGGATGATTCTTTGAAGCTATATCTGCTGGTCAGATACGCACATATGTTTATCTTTGGATCTCAAAATTGCAGAAACCTATATATGTTCTTGATTGAAGTTCAAACTGGTTTGCTCCCTCGGTGCAGAGTGCAGACCAGAGCACGTACAGTCACAAGAGGTTTGGGTTGCGTTCTAGGCTTCTGGCGCTGGTACGTGCAAGTGCAACCGCAGTTCATGGGTAAACTTGATCTTGTGGAAGCACAGTAGCTTATTGCTGCGTAAATGCAGTTCCTTAGGTCAGGTTACAGTGGTGTATATTACTATATTATTGGTATTGGTATTGGTACTATCCATCACCAGTGTCACGCACTACTGGAAAACCGAGATTTACCGAGTGTTTTATATTTTGCCGAATGTCAAAACGCGGACACTCGCAACAACATCATTTGCCGAGTGTTAGAGTGGAAACACACGGCAAAAACCTCACACTCGGCAAAAAATTAGTTTGCCGAGTGTTAACACTCGACAAACAAACACACATGGCAAACGTATCACTTTGCCGAGTGTCAACACTCGGCAAATAAAAACACACGGCAAACGCTTCAATTTGCCGTATACACACGGCAAAGGTTGGGGGGTTAGCCGCCGTCAGCGGTTTGCCGAGTGTGGTCCGTTAGCACTCGGCAAAATGGCTAGTTTGCCGAGTGTTTCTCTGGGACACTCGGCAAAATAATTTTTTTTGCTTTTGGTTTCTAATTTTTTTCTTTAGGTTTCCTACGTTACCTTGACCAACATGCTGAAATTTGACATAATTTTAAGATAATTTGCTATATTTCTTTAGTTTATTTCTTTTCTTTGAATTTTTTTTTGGAAAATGTAAGTTTGAAATGTAATTGCACCAAATAATGATATTTCATGAATGCAAAAATGATATTTATGTAACTGACTGTTGTTTGAGGCCGTATCCAGAAAGAGACCTGAAATTTCGCACATCTTCTTCACGAAACATGACCACGAACTTGTGGACGAATAGTTTTAAAATTGTATAAAATCCAAACGAAGTCCGAAATTCATGAAACTTGTCGACAAGTCATGATATCACATGTGGATGTAGTGATAAAAATTTGAGAAGATTTCAAGCATATCGTCACGTACACTGCTTAGAAACCATCACATCTCCGCATGTGATATCATGGGAGCAAGTCTGACATGTTAGGGTTTGTAAGCAGTGTACGTGACGACGTGTTCGAAATCTTCTCAAATTTTTATCACCGCATCCACATGTGATATCATGACTTGTAGACAAGTTTCATGAATTTTGGACTCCGTTTGGATTTTATACAATTTTAAAACTATTCATCCACAAGTTCATGGTCTAGTTTCGAGAAGAAGATGTGCGAAATTTCGAGTCTTCTCCTGGATACGGCCTCAAACAACAGTCAGTTACATGAATATCGTTTTCGCATTAATGAAATGTCATTATTCGATGCACTTGCAGTTCAAACTTGCATTTTTTAAAAAAAATAAATGAAAAGAAATAAACTAAAGAAATATAGCAAAATGTCTTAAAATTGTGTCAAATTCCAACATGTTGGTCAAGGTAACGTAGGAAGCCTAAATAAAAATGGAAGCCAAAAGCAAAAAAAAAAATATTTTGCCGAGTGTCCTAGAGAAACACTCGGCAAACAGTACACTTTGCCGAGTGTTTTTACTTGACACTCGGCAAAGTTGGCTTGTTTATATTTTGCCGAGTGCCAGAACCTAGACACTCGGCAAAGTGTAATTAATTTTTTTTTGTTTTTTTAAAAAAATCAAAAACTTTGCCGAGTGCCAGATCTGGATACTCAGCAAAGTTTGAAATAGACAATATTTTTTTGCTCTCGGCATGACCCAACAAGCACTTGGTAGCAATTGTTTCTTTTTTTCTATATAATTTTAATAAAGCGGCACTATATGTTTCACAGAATACCATAGTTGGTGCATTTTAATTATTACATGTAATTTTGTTTAAAAAAACATTGCAGTCAACCATGAGCAATGAATAGGCTAGACTCTAAAAAAAATCGGACGGTAAAAACTGGCGGGACAAATGAGCCGGCAAAAACTCGTGCGGTGCAGCCTTGACAGGACAAACGTGCTCCTGTAGCGGAAAAATTGGTCATGCGCGCCAGTAGCGAATCCTTTCGCAATTCGCATCCGTGTCCGCGCGCTCGCAGATTATAGAGAACGAAAATCACAGGCCAAAAAAAAGAAAAAGGAAAACCCCCGCCTGGCTTATCTATTTGCACGCCGCACCGCACAACCTGCCTCCCTGGCTCCCTCGCAATGCATCACGGCCGGCCGCCGTCTCCCTTGTGCCGCTCGCCCCTCGCTCGCTGCTCGTGGCGCCTGCCACCGGCTCCCTCAGGAGCCCGCCGCCCTCTCCTCCCTCTGCTTCCACCCAGGGCAGCGGCCTCCTCTGGTCCTCCCCAACCCTAACTCGCGGCCCTCTGCTACATTCGCCGGATTCACGCGGGCTCATGGAGCAGCCGCACGAGCTCGGCCCTTGGAGGAGATGACGTGGCCCTGGGAGGAGGCGGCGGCTGCGCGGCTCAGGCCTGGAAGACGGGCGCGGGCGGCGGTGGCCGCATGGCTTGGGCCTTGCAGGGCACTACGGGCTGCTGCGGCCGCGCGGGCTCAACTGCATCCTCTGCATCCTATTGCACTCTAGACTGAAAAATTCATTGTCAATCCCAGTGCTTCCGATGGAGAGGTAAATGGTTCAGCAAAACTTTTAATTGTTATCTTTATGAGTTTGGTTGGGTTCATGATACAACCGTCAGATCTGAAATTATGTATTTAGTTTTAAGCAGCAACTAGAAGTTTAGTTGTCAGATCTGAAACTGCGTATTCATTTTTTAAGCAGCTACTGAAAGTTTTGAAGATCGACTTTTTTAACTCAAAAAAAAAAAATCAGTAGGTGCTTTTCTTGAGCTAGTTGTGAGGATTTCTGAACCTTGGCATCCTAACATATTTGGTCTGAACTAAGGCATCCTAGCAATATTTTGATATTTTATTTTCTCTAGAAATTGAAGGTTCAACATTGTTGTTTTATTTCGATCTATAGGTATAGTCTTTAAATGTCTGATATTTAGTCTGTTGATGCATCTTTTATATCGTATAATTAATCTGTTGATGCACTCTTCCTTGCATTGAGGCATTGTCTTGAACTGATGCAAGCAGATCCTAAACTGTGCATTCCATTGGCGGATAATTTATGTGCGTGTGTGACCATCCTAAACTAAAACAAATGCATTCTTCCATTTTCCAGGCAGAGTGGGAGCCAACAGGAAGCTTACATGCCTGCCATTTATAACAGCCCAGGTTTGTCTAACTAATCTATCATTTTAAGGATGTCTAGTTCTTGGCTCAACTATCTTGTTAAACTGAAATATTCTGACAATGTTTATATATCATTGATGGTCTAATATACTGCAATTTTTGGTGCGATTCTCTTAGTTCTTTTCTGCAATGCTTGTTAGAAATGAGGCATTACTTGGTGCAATTTATCTTACATATTGGAATAATCTTAATTTTGGATCATATCTATTTCAAGCTAATGAAATGTATTCAGTAGCATGTCTCATGAAGAAAAGAAAATAGAAAATTAGCCTCCATTTTCCTGCATTCTGTTAAATGAGATGGGTAAAGATGCTATCTCATTCTTGTCATGGGCAGCTGAGCCTGAGATGGAAAAGAGAAAGCTAGTAACTCTTGTTGCAACTTCCCTGCAGAATTATCTTCGCCAGGTGTAACCTCTGTACCTTCATGGAAATCTTCCAATCATCAATTCTACGTAGAGCTGCATGTTATTGCTTCTAGTTTTGGATAACACGTAGTTGTATATGCTGTGACTGTGAGCATGCTATTGTAGTTCATTTTTTCTCCATGCCCCGTTGTTCACTGTGGCAGCACCAGTGTGCCGTCAGCTCAGCAAGAATGGCAGCACCTGGCGCACTAGGACTTCTCCATGCCCCGTCATTCACTGCGGCCAAGCGCCAGCAGGGGCCGTGCCGAGCACCCGTTGTGTTCAGCTTCTTGATCTTTTAGATATGTCAACTGTTGAATCGGTACATTGCATATTGGCATGCTGTCTGGATACTGACCCAACAAACTTTCCAGTAAAAACAATGTTATTTGCTTTTTGCTTGATATTCTCTCTATTCACAGTTCCTAGGAAGCATGTAGGAGCACTTCATTTCTAGAGCTTCTGTTAAAATAGTTAAACTGTTGCAATATTTTCTACCTAAGAAAATGTTTCTGATGACTACCTGTTCTGTATTTTTACATGGGTTTTAGAATGTCGCACCATCAGGTCACATTGATTGATTTTCTATGGACAAGCTGTGTGATGAAAGGTTGGGATTTTGTATGTCACACTAGCAGCTCTGTGTCTGTGATGATCCCTATGCTCTGTACCTAGGAAAAAAACTTGGGAAGAAAAATTCATGCCCATATTTTTTTTGGCTTGTATAATCTCGGTGAAATTGCTAGGACAGATGGTTAATGGTTAATAACCTCTGTTAATTTGTTTGAAAAGCAGCATGTTCCATTTCTTTGTACTAAAACTTTGTCACGCTGCTCATAATTGGTTTGTAAGATGCTTCCTAAATCTACTTAACTTATGAGATAATTAGCAATATTCTTTTCTGTTATGATTCTCTTGAATTTAGTACTGATATGTATTGATATTATTTGAGAAAAAGATAGAAGATGTGTGAGTATGACTAATTGGTGATAACATGTTGTTTGATGCTTGCGGGACTGCAGTTAGCTGTGTTGGCTGCTAGCTGGTAATAAAACACTCAATGTATAGCAAGGTAAAGACTTTTTAAGAAATCTCCAACTTGTGTACATGTACCTTGTAATGAGGTGGCCTTGTACTATATAATGAGGTGGCCTTGTACTGTATGGTCTGTAGTAGTCACCAATAGAAAACAATACCTTTTCTTTCATTTCCACACATTTTATTCACACTCATGGTATTACAATTAAACTGAAATGATCTGTGCTCTCTCATGTTGACTGGCTGCACCTGTTATATGTTCATTACTATTGGTGTTGAATGTGATATATCTTGCTGATCTCTCATGTACTTTGTGGCTTGACTGGTACCAATCTAAGATGAGTAGATAGCTTCTAGTGTCAACTTATGTGAATATTTGCCATACATGTTTGTCCTTCTCATTGTAAAGAAACAATGTTTAATTTCTATTAATTTCATAACTGTAGTAACTTCTCATACTTAATGGTACGTAAGAAAATTAAAACCTGCATTGTTTTAGACAACTCCTTGTGAGTTAGGAGTTGCAGTGAGCAGCTTGCTGTGAACTTCGGTTAAGATATTTGGTTGCAGACTTGTCAACTTGTCAACTTGTGGCATATTTGGACTTTTGGTTATGAACATGTCATATATGTGAACATGTGTGTTTGTGGTATATATGAACTTGTGAGCTTGTTGTGATTGTGATTTATGACTCCTATGATAAATTTGTGGTGATTTAATACGATATATATTATATTTGTGCATTGTGTCGCAAATGGAACAAACAAAAAAATACATATTCTGGTCAGTTTGCCGAGTGTCAACTCCATGACACTCGGCAAACTGACCATACGTGGCATGCCTGGGAACACACTTTGCCGAGTGTCAAAGAGCTGACACTCGGCAACGTATGCACAGTTTGCCGAGTGTCATATGTTTGACACTCGGCAACGTGGAGGTCAGATTGTTGTTTGAAGCTATATATCTGTTGATCAAAATTTCCACAAGTCAGATGTGCAAGCATTTGCAATCAGGGATTACAACAAAATTTAGACATATATTTCTGAGTCAAAACAAAAACTAAGGGTGGTCCATTCATTATCTCTGTCGCAGCGCGCTCAGTATTCGGTAAAGAGTACCAGTACATCACTGGAGCAAAATTGTCAGGGCTTGTTTGTTTGACGATTAAACCCAACCACTAACATTATATTCCATTTGAATTTGAATAGACAGGCTTTAGTAGAGTGAGGGTTTGTTTGGCTGGCAAAATATGTAGTGCAAACCACTGGAAACATGGGTATAATTAAAAAAAGAGTACTTTGGTCGTTCAAAAAATTTCGTAATTTGGTATATCCATGATGTATACAAATATGTACTCACATGCTAAAGTTGAGATGCATTCTCAATCTAGA
Organism: Saccharum hybrid cultivar R570; assembly: GCA_038087645.1. Lineage (NCBI taxonomy): Eukaryota > Viridiplantae > Streptophyta > Magnoliopsida > Poales > Poaceae > Saccharum > Saccharum hybrid cultivar. Next base: position 1,510,212 of record JAQSUU010000519.1, read on the forward strand.
AAAATTCATACGAAAATGAAAAATTTCATATACATTTGCACCAACAAATTCCTAAGATTTTGTTTTTTGTGTACACATGCAACTGAAATTTGACATTTTCTATGATTTTTTCAAATGCGAGTTTGTACTCAACCTTTGCATGTAAGCACATATTTGTATACACTACAGATGTGCCAAATTTCAGATTTTTTTGAACATCCGAAGTATGTCTTTTAAATTGGTTTTCATAATCTCACCTAGTAGGTGGTTTGCACAACATATTTTGCCTATTTGGGTGCACTTGTATCTATCTTAATCTAGTGGAAATTAAACACATGTGTCAGACAAAATTTTGCCTGAGATTGAATCCACATGTGTTGAAGTAAATTGCAGTAGAAATTAAACAGACTTACATCTCGACGCATGTAGATTGAGATGAATAGGAATGTATTCAAACGAGTCCTAAAAGTGTGTCCATGTGTTGTGGATATTGCGCTATTGGCATTCCAGGGGAAAAAAGGTACGATTTTATTAGGTTATAAATTAAAAAGGAGTATTTGTGTCTCCTTGTTATCAGAGCTCATCTATACGAGATGCAATACAATGAAAAGTACACTAGAGCACGCCGCGTGGTTTCACACGAAGTAAAAGGTAGCGTGTGATACTAGAATTATATATTTACTTGAATGTGAACATAGAGGTTCACATTCTTTGATCAACTAATATATATACACTATAAGGTAGCTCGCCCCGGAAGCTAATCCAAATGCCTGTCTTTGTTTACCAGAGTTTTGGTTCGTTCCATGCTCGCACGGCACGCAGCATGCAATCTCTATGATTTATTCTACAATCTTGGCACGCTTCATAAACTCGATCGGTGGTCACCTATAAATACACCAAGCATATGCATGCATGTCACTCCCAGCACTAGCAGCCTACCGTGAACGCCATGGCTACTCACCGCTCGTCGGCTTTCCTCTTGGCCGTCGCCGTCGCCTGCACCTGCGCTCTGGCGGCGCGCGACCTGGGCGACCACGACCAGGCCATGGTGGCGAGGCACGAGGAGTGGATGGCCAAGTACGGCCGAGTCTACAGCGACGCCGCGGAGAAGGCGCGGCGGTTCGAGGTGTTCAAGGCCAACGTCGCCTTCATCGAATCCGTTAACGCCGGGAACCACAAGTTCTGGCTGGAGGCCAACCATTTCGCCGACCTCACCGACGACGAGTTCAGGGCCACCCGGACCGGTTACAGGCCGAGGCCGGCGGCGGCGAGCAGCCAGAAGACAACGGGGTTCAGGTACGCCAACGTGAGCCTCGACGACGTCCCGGCGTCCGTGGACTGGCGGACCAAAGGCGCCGTGACGCCCATCAAGGACCAAGGCGAGTGCGGGTGCTGCTGGGCGTTCTCGGCCGTGGCGTCCATGGAGGGCGCCGTGAAGCTGAGCACCGGGAAGCTCGTCTCGCTCTCGGAGCAGGAGCTCGTCGACTGCGACGTCAACGGCATGGACCAGGGCTGCGAGGGCGGCGAGATGGACGACGCCTTCGAGTTCATCGTCGACAACGGCGGGCTCACCACCGAGAGCAAGTACCCGTACACGGGCTCCGACGGCACCTGCAACTCCAACGAGGCCTCTAACGACGCCGCGTCCATCACGGGATACGAGGACGTGCCGGCCAACGACGAGGCCTCCCTGCGAAAGGCGGTGGCCAACCAGCCCGTGTCGGTCGCCGTCGACGGCGGGGACTCCCTCTTTAGGTTCTACAAGGGCGGCGTCCTGTCTGGCGCGTGTGGAACGGAGCTCGACCACGGGATCGCTGCCGTCGGGTATGGCGTCGCCAGCGACGGCACCAAGTACTGGCTGATGAAGAACTCGTGGGGCACCTCGTGGGGGGAGGATGGCTACATCCGGATGGAGAGGGACATCGCCGACGAGGAGGGCCTGTGCGGCCTCGCCATGCAGCCTTCCTACCCGACAGCCTAGCCGTTGATGAAGATGAAGCACCCAAACTGCTAGTAATATATCTTTGTCGTTAACGTTCACATATCCACTACTTGAACCACAATCTCCACATGTATGTACGTTGTATGTAATTAAGTTCATATAAGGTTGTTTGAGATGAATAAAGTTCATATAAGGTTGTATGTACGTAATTAATTAAGATTGTGTGAGCTCGATCGAGATGAAGCTTCAACTGCACTGTACATAATTGCAGCATATATGTACGTCCTACCAATTAAGTTTTACTAACAAAAGTTCCCGTGCGTTATAACGGGTTGTTATTTTTATTCTTAAGTTGTTAATCACTAGCGTGTCCATGCATTGCTACGGGATAGCTAATATTTTGTGCTAAATACACACAGATCGCAGGATAAGAAATAATACTATAATAAAAATTAAATACCAACGTTAACTTGACATTTAATTTAAAAACAAAGTTTGTGAAATTAACACAGTCAGGGAGTGCACGGCGTGACAGGCTCACAAACCCTATTTTATAGACCTTTCCGTGATGCAGCTAAGATAATATTTTAATCGGCAGGAAGAAATCTTCGATATCTCGGTGACGTGGATGCTGGTGGTCGGCGAGAACCAGGAGCCGGGAGCGACGGCGTGGCGCGAGGCCTATAATAGGTCAGTGTAGTGGGAGGCCTCGATTGATGATCTCGAATCAAGCTTGCACGCTCGCTCTCTTTCCTAAAAGTAATAGTAGAAATTAGATGCTTTGGCTTTTCCAAAGTGGGAATACGCATGAGCTCTCTGGAAACACATTGTGCAACAAATCTTGATTTACAGCTAGGAGCAGTAAGCATTGGCATAGTGCCAAAAAAATTGTGGATGCAAAGGGGTAAGTTTGTATAACTTTCTGATGAATAAATGGTAGCAACTCACTCAACATTCGAAGATAATAGCATAACAAAGCATTCACAAGCATTCGAAGGACACCAATATTCCAGCACTCTTGTTCTCCTATAATAAAGATGGATGCAAACTATGAAGGTTACGAATAAATCTCACGATGGTTTGTGAGCACATAAGGATGCAAAACCATATTCTGAAGATAATAGCATAACAAAGCATTCACAAGCATAAAATTTGTTGGAAGATCCTCTAATCAAGGTAACTGCTAATTCTGTATGGTTGCCTTGTATTTTCAGCAAACATAGGCATACGAAAACCTAGTACAAGCAAAGCAATATTGCAGCTGGACCCATGTTTAAATTTTAAGATGAATAAAAGCATGAAACAAGAATTATAGGGCTTAAGTACTTCAGCAGACTACCCTCGTGGAGCCTAATTATTATATGCTGATTTTAGCTTACGTGCCTGAATTCATACAGCACGATTCCAAGAAGTTACCTGCCACTTATATGGAGCAGAAACACAGTAAGCAATTTAGTTGCAGCCATAAGCACTGAGTAATAACAATAATACTCCAAGCATATTAGCAACTGCTAGTTATGTATGGTTGCTCAATCAGATTGCCAATCTTTTACTGTCGCAAAATTTAGAGTGCTTTGTAATATCCAAATCTAAACATTAAAAAAATTGAGAGTATCAATAGATGATTTGTTCCAGTAAACATATTATAAGGTCTTTGCAAAGGATGCTTCATAATTCATAGGTCTCAGGAGAATAATATAAAACTCAAGTAATTAGTTGGCAGAACGTGCACATAGTCATTCATAGGTCTCGGCCATAACTGTCCATGTGAACATGAAAATCTGAAGTGATAAAAAGAAGCTACTGAGCCCAGTGGCGGATCCAGGAATCAAAACCTGTGGGGCCAGCCAGCAGAAGCTGTGGGACCAAACCATATATGCTACAGTAAAATTACACTAGATTCGGCAAAACCTGTGGGGCCGGGTGGCCCCACAGGTTGTACCTACGTCCGCCACTGACTGAGCCATAACAAAGTTTAGAAGTTTTTGTGCTTACTAAACTGAAGTTTTTGTCAAGCCTTGCAATGGTCAACACTATTGAGATGAACCTACAGAGATAAATAAGAATAAAAGGATAGAATAAGTAAGAAATAAGGTTCAAGTATAATAGAAAAGGATAGAACAATTCAGAAAACACCACAAATTCAGAATTCAAAATCTCCCAAAATATTCAACTAAATTTAGTGTTTAAGCACTGTATGAGCACTGTAAGCTATCAGGCAACAGGTCTATCTTACATATCTATCAGGCAACAGAAAAAATAAACTGAATCAACACTGCCCTTTATCAGGACTTGAGACTAGAGAAAGACAGTCCTTACTATGTGAAGCTTTGCTTTCTTAAACATGTGAAGTAAATATCATGGCCTAGTTATTCATCTCGACCTGAAATATGATGAAGCAAACTTCCATAATGTAAAGCTATTATTTCCTTTGTAAAAAAATCTAAGCATTTCTAAACTTTAAATAGGTGGGCTGCAGGGATGCTCAGTGTTTTCTTGGGATATTAGGAGTCCTTCTCTGACAACAGACAACAACCAAACAAATTGGCAAAATTGTAACTTGCATTCAGTTATGGACATATGCACATGATGATTCAGAGAAGCATGAGACTCAAAAGCACATTCAGTACTGTTGTGGCCTATGGGAGGCATAGAGATAGTACAACACGGGCACTGGTCGTGGACTCCCTGTGTTGCAGGAACCAAGTATCACCTAGAGTCTATGTGTCGTAGATCGGGGATGGGTGAAGCTGCGGCACTGGTCATGGACTCCCTGTGGCGGCGGCGGCTCACACTAGTCGTGGATTTTGGCAGCTACCCAGCCCTATGGTCACGGTCATCGCGGATTCCGGCGGAGTGGCCTTCGTGGGTGCGGCGCGTGCGGCGGCTCAGGGACTCGTGCACGGCGGCGTTGGAGATGGGCGAGGACCTTGCGGCGGTGCTGTAGCTATGGATTCCAGCGGCGCAGCCGCTGTGGTCCCGGCAGTTGCGGCGCGTGCGAGGGCAATGACAATAGAGCTCCGTCGTCGGGTCTTCTCCTTCTCAGCACGATGATGCGGCGCTGGAGAGGGTGAGGGTGGATGCGGTGCGTGACGACGACGAGTGCGACGGCGAGGGCAGAGATCAGCGGCGCGGCGCGTTTCAGGTTTGCCTTCTCCAGATGGCGTCAATGGGAAAGGATGCCGCGGATCATTGTACGTGATTGGGGGCTACTTCCCTTGTACGTGATTGGATTAGAAGAGGTGACACCATGGATCGCATGCGTGCATTTGAGTTTAGGAAGACAATTTTACATCAGGAATCCTATACTATTTCTAAATTATCCTAAATATTTGTATATTCTTTCCCTCTGTACATTTGCATTAGAAATCCTTTCTTAATCTTTATTTATTTCCACCCTTCCACCTGCATGGAGCCACGGAGTCATGGTCACAGGGGGTGAAGCGGACCAACGGAGCGACAATTATTGCACGAAACAGTGGTCTTACTTTCTTTCTTTTTAGTTGTAGGAGATTAACACCTTCCTCATCACCTTCCTCATCCTCACGGTTCGATGCTTGTCATCTTTCTTAGTCGTACAACAAATCTACCTCTCCTTATGCACGATCGTGTTGACTTTGACTGGGACTGAGCTCGTTCATCCACAAAAGCTATTCTGTACCACAAATCTGCCTCTCCTTATGCACGGTCTATAGTTGTTTGCTACTACAGACAATACATAGCCGGCGGGTTCTAAAATTAAGAATATTTTTACATGTGCATTATATTTAAAAACATAGGGCAAATTTAGAGATCAAATTTACTGTTTTTTAACTCATCAGTCTTCCACTTCTTGTCTCTCCAAATGTGAGACCACCACATGCGCTAGCATGGTGGGCGGTGGTGGGGCAGAGAGTGGACCCAGCAGGCAGGCGTAGTCGCGCAACACAGGGTTTGGCCATGCTGTCTCTAATACGCAGCGCAGGGTCCGCAGGCGGAGGGGCACATGAGGCTGGCGTGGCCGAGTCCCGAGCTCCCGCCGTACGCATAGCTTGTGTGGCCCGGAACCTACATGGTTGCGGGGCATGGCGAGGGCACGGAGCCAACAAGGCGCGGGCATGGTGTGGCACGCAGGGCTGGCATAGCGGACTATGAGGAGCGACGTGCGAAGGTCAGCAGGGCATGCTGCCGGTGAAACGCACGAACCCAACGGGGTGCGTTGCCGGCGAAACGCACGAGCCAGCGAGCGGGCCGCACATGTAGGCTTGGGAGGAAAAAAACTAAGACAAAATAAACCAGTAGCTAACGAACAAATCTCCTAGTGTACTTCCTCGTTTGTCCGAAGCAAAAATCCACCAAATTTGTTGCACGTACTACACCCAACGCCCAACAGAACTAAGAAGTACTTGTCTCCTATCTCATTCGCGTGCAACTTTTGTGTCTGCAATTATCCAAGGGAAAGACCGCACTTTAACAGGATGATACAACCGCACAGTAGATGAAAAAAGCTGACAACACCGGCTCGGTTCTATTTCTGCGTGACAGCAGAGATCAGAACTCTAGCTTCAACTTGGACTCCGCCTTCGACTCGAGCTGGCGGAGGTCGAATTGCAAATTCACAGATCCAAACTGAACATAAATCCGAATAGAGATCAGAGTTGGACAAAAAAATCTGTGGCATAAATTTTACCTCTCTATAGATACTAGCAAAGATGTATGTGCATTGCAACGTGGGAAAAAAAGCTATCAAATGTTAATAGCAAATGAGGGTAGAATCTATACCTACACATGACATGTTGTAGTGTGGTGGTAGACAGTTTGTTTATCAATCATAGTGCCCAGATTTCGAGTCTCACTGGTGGCATATTTTTTTTTGGCTACTGGGAATTATTCGGACCACAAGTTAGAGTGGGCCATTGGGCTGGCTAAATTGGGTCACGAGAAAACCCAGACCACTTGGCAGACAGAAATCTATGGTTGAAACAAAAAAGTGTGCAGAAATTTTCACAATTTATTGTTAGGTAGGTATAGATAGATATAGTCCAAAAAAAAAGCTGCCTGTCAAAATCGACATAATTATTTAAATTTCCTGTCATAAGGAGTCGGTGGTATTCACAGACCCATGGAAGAATCCCATCCGTTGAAGGAAAACTGTCAGCCATCTAATTTAAGATTGTGAGATGAAGTTTACACAAGGCTATGTTGTAAGGCTCTAAGATGATGCTCACCTGTACATAATTCCTACGAATACGAAACCTTAATCCAAAGGATAATTAATATTGCAATGTGTTTAGTTCATTTAATTACCACCAAAAGAATCATTACTTGCACTTCAAAATCGTCACTGAGTTCACTAGTAATATATAGTTCGCTGTAAGGAGTCTCCATGAATAATACCAGCTCGATCTGTTAAATGAAAAACTGTCTACCATTTGCAGGCCATTAAATGGAAAACCATAGGACAAACTCATTTACAATTGGCGTATGCAGCAAAAAAAAACTTGATAATTGATCACAATTTACCACCAAATCAAAAAAAAGAAGAAAGCAATTACCATATATTGATCAACATACAACCAACAAAACATGATGAGACACTTGGTGACAACTGAATTTGTCAATTTTTAGTGGCAACAACACTACTCCAGATCTTTTATCAACATACAACCAACAAAACTTGGTGAGACACTACTCCAGATACATAGATCACTGAGGGGTCTAAATTTGTCATCACTGAATTGGACCATGTTGGAACTATGTAATCTCTGGCTCTGAGCCACTAAAAAGGAGTGTGGGGGTAAACTACTATTTCCCCATGGCAGAGTTAGTTGAGGGCAAACCCCTCATCCACGCAACGATCGGTAGCATCCAAACCAACCAATGATTGTGGTCCCATGTTGAACAGCGTCACAATAAAAGGGGTGACTCGGCTTCTCCTTTGGCCAACACACAACTGAGAAAAAAACCACCCCAATATTTCCTGATCCTTAGAAGGCGCTGCATCGACCCGAAGGCTGCCACCCTTCCTCTCTGACTCCAGGCGGCCAAGGTGATTGGGCAGTGCTGCTGGCATCCTGAAGATCGACACTACACCGTCGTACCACTACACCGATCTCCCTCTCACATCCCTACTTCATCGATGGCGGACAGACTCTCCCAAGTTCTATGATCCCTAATGTTACGTGTTGTGTTCATTGCAACTAGACTAGATCACCTCTTGTGTTGATCTCGATCTAATGTGGTGGCATCAAGAACAGGTTAGTCTAGTTTCAAACCTTTAGCACTAGATCAAGTCACGGTTTGGATGTTTAGAGGTCAGGTTTGATCTAATTGTGCCCTAATCGCTTACTACTAATGATGTTTACCCCTTAATTATGCATGATTAGGCCTTATGTGATCGTGAATTATATGATTTGTGTCTCTAATCTATGCCTACCATGCTAGGGTAGACCCAATTCATCATGATTAGGGCTAGTTAATTATGGGTAATGATGTTTATGCCTCTTTAACGTGGATCAATCATGAATATGGCTAATTTTCTCCTCTGCTCATGTTGTTTCCGGTTGATTTTGATGCAATTCGGGGCTAGGATTTTCACATTAAGAAATCAGAGGGAGGGGACGAGAGCAGATTAAGATTGATCGTGATGAAATCCCTAAATCACCAAAACCCTAGATCACATTTCCCCCGAAACTCATGAATCAAACCCTAAGTTAAGACAAAGATGGGCGCAAGATGATGATTACCTGAGCCGTCATCATTGTTGCCACTGCTGTTTTGTAGCACGGTGTCGGCACTTGCTCATGGTGCAGCAAGGAGTATGCTTAGGTTAAGGTTTGCCGGGGCAGAGCTCCCGCGCGCGGGCTAGGGTTGGGCACCAGGGTAGAGCTCCTGCATGCCAGTCGGGGCTTGCTCGTCGGGACTCGGGCGCAACAGCCAAGGTTTGGCCGCCGAGGTTCAGCCGCATGGGCGCGGCGGTCGGGGCATGGCAGCTGGCGCTTGCCTGCCTTGGTCAGAGAAGAAGCGCGCCGGATGGCCCAGAGAAGAAGCACCGCCATCACCGTCGCTGCCACACGAGCACGATTGTGGAGGCTTCACTTGGATGGAGAAAAAGAATCGAGGATAAACGAACCAGTGTGTACATAACCAGTAGCAGGTGGGTAATTTTCGCGAATAGTTGAAAGCCAAAAGCAGGTGAAAGTAGGGGTAATGGTGTTGTGAAATTTGTAGTAGGCAAAAGCTGCTTTTGGCTGTGGCTTTAGGTGGGAGCCAACCCCTTTTAGGATGAAGTTATGTCACGACCCGTCGCGCCCTCTGGGCGTGCGTGAACCCGGCTCCGCGTCCGTCTTCTTTCTCCCACGGCTTTAGTCCTCGCGGCCTTCCACCCCACCCTGCCGCCACAGCTAGCAGCAGCCGTGCCGCCCACCTCCTTCCCCCACCGCTCTGCCCCATCCTCCGTTAACCCTAGGGTGCCGGTGAGCTCCGCTATCCTCGTCCTTGACCCCACCCTCACCATCGGCGAGCCGCCTCACCGTGCCACCCTCAATCTACCCCCGCCCCTCAAGCCCGCCCATCCTAACCCTAGGACAGCTTGCCGGCGAGCTCCGGCCATGGTGGCCCCGTCCCAACCTGGTCTAGCCGCCTTCATCCCTGCCAGGGCCCGAACACTGCTTGAAAACCGTTCCCACCCTATGGCCGGCCTACCTCCCCCAAAGCCCCTTCTGTGCCCACCGGAGATGGAGAAGAATAGAAGGCGCAGTTGTCGGCGATGGAGAAGAAGAGAGGGAGAGGCCGCCGCAGTCTTCTTCGTCTTTTATTGTCGGAACCTAACGCAGGGTTTGCATGGACGCACATGTGGGCCGGTCAACGTCGCATGCTCCGCGCGGAGCGCAACCAAGTTTAGAGTTTGTGTTTGGTTGGCTTTTGACTTTTAGAAAAGTAAAAGTAGGTTGGAAAGCCCAACCAAAGGAGGCCTTAGCTTTGTGGCCCATGAAGCCTTGACTTATGACGATCCCCTATAAACCGCATGTCCTGCAACCATGGGATGTACGCATGGGGGACGTAGAAATCGTTGTGATTTTGAGTGTTGGACAACGATGACAAGATCAAGTTTGAGGACAAAGCTGATATGAGCAGAGCGGCACGCGTAGCGTGACCTGCCACACGTACAACCACCATGCTCGTACTCGTGCTCGTGCATGGCCATTTTGAGTGTTAGATAATAAGGATGACAGTTGAGGGCATGCGCAACCTACTATAGATGGGCAACAGGCCAGCCCGGCCCGGCCTGGCACGGGCCCTAGCTAGGCACGGCCAAACAAGGCATGGCACGGCAGGGCCCGGCGTGCCATCGGGCCTTGCCGCTCTGGTCCATCGTGCCTGGCCGACGACCCAGGCACGTCCTGTCGGGCCGATTTTCGGGCCAGGCCGGCCTGAGTGGCCTGCCAGAACTAGGGTGTCGGGCTAACCCACGGCCCACCAAAGAGGGGAGGAGAGGCAGCAAGGGATTGCGAAGGAGGTCATGGCCTAGCCGTCACGGTCGCCTCCATGGCCACTACGGGGCGGGGGAGGTCGCCAAGCCCCTAGCTTCCATGGCCGTCGTGATCGTCTCCTACACTGCTGCAAGTTGGAGCAAGCCACGAAGGCGAAGTCGCTACAACGGCGAGCTCGCCCTTGCCACCGGATCTGGGGTCGCTGCGTCGGGGTAGTAGGAGAGGGAGGCGGCGTTCAGCCCTTGGTCGTTGGCGCTGCGAGAAGGGGAGGGCCGGAGTAGGCGTTGCGGGAAGGGAAGGGGAGCCGTGGTGCGCGGATGCGCGCCTAGTCCTCGTGCGTCGTGAGGGAAGGGGAGGAGCGATGGGCGACTACGCTTGAGTGGGTGGGATGAGAATTAGGGTTAGAAAAACAGGGGATGATATATATACTATTGACTATGATACTGGGCCTTTACAAGGCCTTACACAAATTACGGGTGTGCCGTGCCGCCCAGCGTGACTGGGGAGCGGCCCAGGCATGGCCCTATATATAAGGCCATGCCAGCCCGGGCCCGCTGCTCACCGGGCCATGCCGGGCCAAAATGCTGTGCTTTGGGCCGGGCCACCGGGCTACAGGCTTTGTGCCCATATATATGCGCAGCGCGTGCGGTGAATCGACCGGTGAACCAACCAGTAAGCACGTGCATGGCCCCACCACCCAACACATCCATCGTAGCTGTGCAAAGCTAAGGACGCATGGAGAAAGAGGTCACGTTAATTAAGCCGTGAACTTTGACGATATAAAATATGTTACACTTAATTTTTTTAAAAAATATGTTACACGCTAACACGTTACATAATTGAGTGTGTATGTTATACTAACTCGATTTAAACTATCTTACATAATTCAGAGTCCCTTCTAACAAAATACGTAGCTCCCACGAATATATATATATATATATATATATATATATATATATATATATATATATATATATATATATATTGAGCATGTAAAATGGTCACCTAAAGTTTCATATATGGACATAGAATGGTGCCCGGATGTCCGGCCAGACACCACCGACTGTTTGTTTCCCGCGCATAGCGAGCAGATGGCGTGGACCTCAGCTTACTCCTGGGACACCACGCGAGCATCATGCCGCCGTTGGCCTGGGGTCACCACCTCCACGGGCGGTTGCATGCTTGTCGGATAGGGTTTCCCACTGAGCTCGAACTACCTCGACGAGATGGAGGGAAGGGAAGGGAGGGGAGGGAGAGGAGAGGGCGAGGCGCGCCTCGTGAGAAAGGCGCGAGGTAGGAGCCGAAGTCCTACGGCAGGCCACTGTCCGCCAGCCAGCGGCGCCATTGCGACATGTGCAATAGCCGATCTACTTTTGAAACATTCAGATTAAACATTTGCCACATATGTTTGAAGACAGATAAAACATTTGAAACAAGCGTCTGAAACACTTGCATGAAAACTTGAAAACCATTGCAACATGTGCGCAAACATTCAGATAAAACATTCGCAACATATGTGTAAAACATATGCAACATTTAGATAAACACACTTGCAACATACATCTAAAAAAACAGATGAAACATTGAAAACAGACATTTGCAACATAACTGTATAATCATTACAACATATGCAACATCACGATATATTTTTGCAACATCCGTACAAAACCCGGAACATATCTCTGAAACCACTGAAATACTTGAAACATAAGCTTGCAACATGTGCTTTCATTGTAATGTCACATTGTTGCTTGGACGAATGGAGCTCGTCCTTGTTTAGCTCGATGCCAGCGTGAAGCTCAATGCCACGGAGTGTGCGGAGGTCGCTAGTGCGGAGCTCGTCGGCGGCACAGACCTCGGTAGGCACAAGCGGAGTCCGTCCCATGAGTGGGGGCTGCGCGGGTGAATGGACTCCATCCCGTGAGGGCGGGCGACATGGGCGGGGGCGGCACCGGCGAGCGGCACAGGCGGAGTCCGTCTGAGCGGGGGCGGCGCGAGTGAGCGGAGTCTGTCCCGCAGATGAGTGGATGAAGATGGGTCCGTAAATGAGGGGATGAGACGTGTTCGGACGTGAGTTACAAGACGGACGCTCGTGACATATCATTATCGATTTTATATATGTTGGACGCATGCGTTTCCAGTATGTTTGGCACCTACGTCAGGCATTGGGCTACTTATGTAAAACAATTAGATAGTTTATGCTAATTAAAATATGTCATATCTAAAATTGCAAAAGAAAAAGATTTGCTGCATTCAATAGGTCTTATATGCATCAATTAAATATTTAAAAAGATATTTATATCTAAAACTTTCCTTATTTATTGTATTTTCCAAAATCAAAAATTAAATAAATATATATTTTATATATTACCTTCTATGAAGTAATAGATGATTCTAGCCATCCGATCTAATTAAATTTCATAGTTATTTGGAATACCACATCGAAGCCCGATCCAAATAGATTCAAAACTTGGCCAACATCAGCCGCCAATAACTCGATCTGTTTTATACTGAATAAATGCATGCCCTTTTTCTCTCAAAAATCAAAATAAAAATGTATCCGTTAGTAGGTAGGTGCCAGTAAACTTATACTACACCTTTCCCATCTCAAAATACATCCGTTAAGTATGCCAGCAGTTGACAGTTGTTTGCCAGTAAACCCTGTGCTAACCAAATTTGTTACTTTCTTAATACACTGCTTATCGCCGTTCTCCAAGAAGCCTGTGCATAGACCATCTTAGCTATATATATAAACGAGTTGAGAGGTACTTAGAGACAAGAGCCCAACATCAGAGAAACAAAAATGGTGCTCTATCTCGTGTTCTTGGCTCTCCTCACCTTCGTGCTGCTCCGGCGCATGGGCGCAAGCAGGCGGAGCGGCAATGGCATCCACCGTCTGCCACCGTCGCCTCCGGGGCTGCCCGTCATCGGGCACCTCCACCTGCTGGGCTCCAACCCGCACCTCTCCCTCACCGACATCGCCGGCAGGCACGGCGCGGACGACGGCTTCATGCTGCTCCGCCTCGGCCAGGTCCCCAACCTGGTGGTGTCGTCCCCGCGCGCCGCGGAGGCCGTCCTGCGCGCGCACGACCACACCTTCGCGTCGCGGCCGCCCTCCGCCGTGTCCGACATCGTCTTCAGCTACTCCGACGTCGCCCTGGCCCCCTACGGCGACTACTGGCGCCTGGTGCGGAGGCTGGTCACCACGCACGTGCTCAGCGCCAGCAAGGTCCAGTCCCTGCGCCGCGCACGCCAGGAGGAGGTCGCCCTGGTCGTCGCCAAGATCCGGGACGCCGCCGCCGCTCGTGCGGCTCCGGTGGACATGACGGAGGTGTTCTGCGTCTTCACCAACGACATGGTGTGCCGCGCCGTGTCGGGGAAGTTCTTCCGGCGGCTTGAAGGCCGGCACAGGGCGTTCCAGGAGATCATCAACAGCCAGGTGATACTCATCGCCGGGTTCAACCTGGACGACTGCTTCCCCTGGTTGGCCAAGGTTGGTGGTGTGTTTGCAAGGTTGCTGTTCGCCAAGGCCTTTACCTTGAAGAAGCAATGGGACGTGTTGCTCGATGAGATCATCACCGAGCAAGCGGCCAAGCTGGAGGAGGAACGTCACGACAAGGTCAGTGACGACGCTGGACAGAGCCAAGAAGAGGACGCTGACTTCGTACATGTTCTACTTTCCCTCCAGCAGGAGTACCGTCTCACAAGACAGCAAGTCAAGTCCATCTTGGTGGTATGTGTGCTGCGCAACAAACTATTGCATTATATATTTATATATATACATATGTATAAATAATATTTGTTATTCTGGTTTAACCAAATGCATGCTTCTGTCGATCGCATATATATAATACAGGACATGTTTGGAGCGGGACAGACACATCATCGATCCTGCTGGAATACGCGATGATCGAGCTGATAAGAAACCCACACATCATGGCCAAAGTACGAGACGAGATCACCAAGAACACTCCAAAGGGCCAAGAAATGGTCAAGGAAGAGAACCTCACCAACATGAGCTACCTGAGAGCCATCATCAAGGAGACGCTCCGACTGTACCCGCCAACGCCGCTGCTGCTGCCGCACTTGTGCATGGAGGACTGCGAGGTGAACGGGTACACGATCGCGGCTGGGACCCCGCGTCATCGTCAACGCGTGGGCGCTCGGCAGGGACGCCAGCGCGTGGGAGAGGGCGGACGGGTTCATCCCTGAGAGGTTTCTGGACAGCGGCAGCAGCGCCGCTACTGACTTCAGGGGGAGGGATTTCAAGTTCGTGCCGTTTGGAGCTGGGAGAAGGATGTGCCCTGGGATCAACTTTGGATGGCCGTCGTTGAGCTGATGCTGGCAAATCTTCTCTACTGCTTTCGCTGGGAGCTCCCGGCTGGGATGGCACCTGAAGATGTGGACATGTCTGTCAAGTATGGACTGACAAGCCGTCGCAAGGAGAAGCTCCTGCTTGTCCCAAGGCTGCCTGTGTAATGTCAGTTGTCAGAAACCCTTGCTGCAGATTAAGGAAATAAAAGACTAGCGCTGAATGGGTAGTTTTGTTATATTTTGATCACAATTGGCGTTGTTGGCCCCTTAGCTTGGAATTGGATGGCTAGATTGGGAATTACAGGTGTACTGGCTAGGTGAATACCAGTGGGTAGCAACGGGATCCAGAAATAGTTTATGCAGGTGTAATATGAGCCAGAAAAATATTTGAGACTTCTTTCTTAACATGTCTGTTATAATTGCAAAACCGTGTTCCCGGAAATACAAATATTTGAGCCATTTCAGCAAGCTTTCTAATCTGACGTTTCCTCTGATATTTCTGTTTTTTTTTCCCCATGATTTCAGCAACATACAGTCAAGCTTTTAAGTCTGT
This sequence comes from Saccharum hybrid cultivar R570, assembly GCA_038087645.1. Taxonomy (NCBI): domain Eukaryota; kingdom Viridiplantae; phylum Streptophyta; class Magnoliopsida; order Poales; family Poaceae; genus Saccharum; species Saccharum hybrid cultivar. The sequence goes on from JAQSUU010000519.1 coordinate 1,525,471, forward strand.
GTCTCTATGTTCTTTACTTTGGAGTTTATATATATCTTCGTGGGGCCTTTTCATAGAAAAGGAAGGCCTTATGGTTGGTTGATCATTTAGCCAAGAGCAGCATGACATCTGAAACAGTCTCTACAATTTTCTATCAATGCGAAATGCTATTCCCATGTGCAATGCATCTGTTTCATTATTCAGTTCCAACTCTGACATCAACCCTCTTTCTCTTTGATTTTCTTTCTTATCTGCAAATAAGAAAACAGTGATCATGTTACATATCTTGGCTGGAATGCTTTTGAGGTAATTTCTGGATTTGCCTATTTGCAATTGCAAGATGCTGAACAAAATGCTTTCCTGTACGTGTTTTAAATGAGATAGTGTCAGCGCGCCCCCTACTGTATCGCGTCCGGCAACAAAGGAGACGGAGCCCACAAGTGTTGATGCTGAAGAGTTGCCGGAAAAGAAGATGGGCTGGCCCAGGTTGCTGAACCCGCTCTACTATTGGCCAGAATGGAACAATGCGTGATCCATTAGTGCGCTGTAGCGCCGTGCTGTGTCGCCCGTCTGTCTGTTAATTGCTATATGTAGTCTGAACCTTCTTACTGAAATGGATGGCTAGATTGGAAATTACAAGTGTATACTAGCTAGATGAATACCAGCAACAGGATGCAGAAATAGTTTATGGTGGTGTAATATGTGCTAGAAAAATATTTGAGACTTTTTCTGTTACAATTGCAAATCCGCATTCCCGGAAATACAAATATTTGAGGTGCTTCAGCAAGCCTTTTTAGATTTTTTAGAAGAAACAGGAGGGGAAAAGCCTCTACTGAAATTTATCAATGGAAAACAACGACTAAAAAGATTACAAAAGGTTAAGGGAACAAGAAAGCAAAACAGGAAGGACCTACACTAAGAAGTCTCAGGGGACCAAGAAAGAAAGAAAGAAAGAAGGGGGACAATTCCAGGCCCAGAGAGGGGACAGCAGCAGGCACTTTGAAGAACAAAAGCAATTTCTGATCTTCTTTTAACTTTGAAACAAATCAGAGCTAATTCTCTCTTGAAGTTGACTTTGCACTTCATAACACTTGGTTGGAGGCCTTTGAAGATCAAATCATTTCTCTCTGTCCAAATGCTCCAGCAAAGTAAAATAAATACTTACATAAAGAATACTGCTAAAAACTAGTTTGAAAGCTTCAACTGCTTGAAATCTTGAGACTGCATCCGAAAAGTGGAAGGCTAGAGGACCCCAGCAACTAGCAGCAAATGGGCAGTGAAAGAGTAGATGTTCCAGAGTTTCCTCAACTTGACTGATGCAAAGCACACAGTTATAGCTCTCTAAAACCATATTTTTCCTCCTCAAAATGTTTCTTGTACTTAGTCTATCTTGTAGTACCAGCTAAGAAAATATTTTGTGTTTTGGTTGGCAAAATGACTTCCAAAGCCAACTGAAGGGTTGATGAGCTTCACTCTGCCTTGCCAAAGCTTTGGAGGCCCTTGAGGATGAGAACAATTGTGAACCCCAAATATAGCTCCAGGAGTCATTGTCTTCTGTTAAGTTTAAATTCTGAATCCTAGTAGCTATCTGTTGCGACTGAGCATAGGCTTCAACAGTGAGTGGCAGATGGAAGAGGTTTGAGACCTCATTTTGAGTTTATACATTTGGCAAGGTTATAGCTTTGTTCTTTGCAAAAGAGTAATTCTGGAAACTCTAATCTCAGCACTGAATTATTCCACTGATCTTCCTAGAAAAGTACACTTGAGTCATCTCGAATTGAAACAGATGCTATTCCGCCAGAAATCTGCCACTACTACGGTGTTTTTCCCAAACTAGTTTTATCCATGCCATTACTATGGTGTTTTTCCCAAACTAGTTTTACCCATGGCAAATCTTTCCTGTTGAAGAATTTATCCAAGTTCTTGAGTAACAGAGCTTTATTTTGAGTTTGCAAATTCAGAACACCAAGTCCTCCTTCCTTTTTTTTGAATTGCAGACTAGTGGCCAGGCTGCCTTAGGTGGTTTCCTAGCATTTATCTATGCTCCCCTCAAAAGACAATATTTTTTAAATTTGTCAATTTGCTTAATTATGGTTGGGGGCAAAAGCAGTGTACTCATGCACTAAGTTGGTAGAGCAGTAAGCACTGAGTTGGTGAGGTCTAGCCTACCCGCTTGTGACAGAAAGGAGGAGATATTTGCTAGTCTTGACTCACATTTGTTAACCACGGGCAGAAAGTGATCTAGCTTTGGCTTTGTTAGGCTTAGAGGAAGCCCCATGTAAGTGAAATGAAAGGAGCCTTTTGAACAGCCAAAAGTTCTAGGGATATGGTTTAGTTTCTCTTCCGAAATATTTATTTGAAGCATAACTGACTTTGAAAAATTGACTTTCAGTCCTGCTGCTTCTGCAAAGCTATTGAGAAGAGCTTTCACGAAGACCAGCTGCCTTGCATCCGCTTCCATTATCAATAAGGTGTCATCAGCATACTGCATTATTGGGAAGTCTGGGCTAGATTGAAGAGGTATTGGCCTATTGATCAAGCCTCTTCTCATGGCTGAGTTTACCGTGGTCTGAATGAAGGGGATCACCCTGCCTCACACCTCCTCTACAATGAATTGTTTTACTTAGAACACCATTTAGAAGGACCTTGGTAGTGCCAGATGATAAAATATTTTTGATCCAGGAAATCCAAGTTTGACCAAAACCCTTATGCTTTAGGATTTCCAAGATCAATTCTTGTTCCAGCTTATCAAAAGCTTTTTCAAAATCTAGCTTGAGAATGATTACTTCCTTTCTTGAGTGATGGCAGATATGCAGATAGTTAAAGACCTAGACAAGGCAGTCTTAGATAGTTCTTGTTTTTATGAAACCATATTGGTTCTGGTGTATCAGTTCTTGAATAAAAGTTTGCAGCCTGTTTGCCAAAATTTTGGTGATCAGTGGTGACTAGTTTTAGTGAGGAAGTTCAACAGGGATATTGGTCTGAAATTAGAAATTGTCAAAGCACCATCCTTTTTTGAAACCAGAGTGATAAAGGATGTGTTGATGCTTCTCAGGCATATTGTCCCTTGACTGAAGGCTTCACAAAGACCACAAAAGGCATGCTTAATCAGGGGCCAACAATTTTTTTGATGAATTCATTGTTGAACCCATTAGGACAGGGGGATTTGTCCATGGGCAGCATCTTTACTACATCATTGATTTCTGCTACAAAAAAGAATTCTTCAAGAATGGAAAGGTCAACTGGTGGATGAATTAAATTTTCCATGTCAAAGATTCTAGCCTTATCTTCACTCTTTCCAATTCTTTCTTTATAGGAGTTCCAAAAAGCTATTTCTTTCTCAGCATGAGAGATCACCACAATATCCTGATCTAGAACTAGCTGATAGATTAGGATCTTTCTTAATCTGATTGTGGCATTTGCATGAAAAAGTTTTGTGTTGACATCTTCTAGCTTAAACCATTTTATTGTGCCTCTCTGCCTCCAATAAACTCTTTGAATATTCAGCTTCAAATTAAGCTTTTCTCTGACAATATTTCTGAAAGTCCATTCTATCAGACTAAGGTCTCTGGATTCTTCAATGGATTCAAAGAAATTCAGAACTAGCTTTAGCCTATCTATCTCCAGGTTTAAGCCCACTAGGTTAAGCTTCCTTGGCTTGAAAACTCTTCTCAGGTCTTTAAACTTTGCATTGATGATCTTTTCTCTATTAGTCAGATTATTTTCAACTGAAGAAAGTTTGAGTGTTCCAGCCAATAGTTCTCAAACCTGAACAGAGCCCTTTTTGGAATGGCAGTTTCAATACTAATTATGCAAGGGTTGTGATCTGAAGGGTCCATACTCATGGTAGTGGCAAATGTCAAGTGATGGTCCAGTTGCTTGATGTGAAAAACCAATCCAGTCTTTCCAACAGAGGTGAGGGCTGCTTATTGGACCATGTGAACTCCTTGCCTTGGAGAGTAATTTCTGTGAGATCTAAGGAACTAATTGCTTCATTGAAAAGCTCCAATTTCAGTCAAGTCCCCTCCTGGCCTGTCTCTGTTCTCAGACTTCCTTATCAAATTAAAATAACCCACTATTAGCTAGTCTGTGTTATTTGGCATATCAATACCTTTGAATCAATCAAGAAAGAGAATCTTTCCCTCATGAGTAAAATGTTTGAGAGCACCCAAGAGGAATTGTTATGCAAAGATGTCATTTCAGTGCAGAGAGCAAAGGTGTTCTGAAAATAACCTCGTTTCCTTTGATATTTCTGTATTTTTCATGATTTCAGCAACATAAACTCAAGTTTTTAAGTCTATGTCTTTATGTTCTTTACTTTGAAGTTTATCTTGGTGGCCTTCTCATAGATAAGGAGGGCCTTATGGTTGGTTGATCATTTAGCTAAGAGAAGCATGACATCTGAAACAGTCTCCACAATTTTCTATCAATGCGAAATGCAAATTTCCATATTCCCCAGATTCTGTACTGTCACCACTGTGTTCCCAACTGGAATGCATCTGTTTCATTATTCAGTTCCATATCTGAGATCAGCCCTCTTGCTCTTTGATTTTCCTTCTCATGTGCAAATAAGAAAACAGTGATCAGGTTACATATCTGAGCTGGAGTGCTTTTGAGGTAATTTCTGGATATGCTTAGTTGCATGGTGCTGAATAAAATGCTTTCCTGTACGTGTTTAGATAAAATAGATTGATCTGTAAGTCCAAGTATTGCTATGCATGTGGTTGGTTCCTTGAGCCGGCTACACTAGCTAGTTTAATAATAATTATTGAACGTTGAGATACAAGGCAAACAAACATTGATTTCGTAGGCACATCTTAATAGCTGTGTGGTAGTTCTCTTGTTATAATAGTATACAAGCGTGCGTGTGATTTGGGGTCCTTCAGTCCTTGTATGTAGCGACGCCGGTGCATATTCTGTGGCGTGAGTATTAATTCTTCAGTTAACGTCGATGTTACGCGCTGGAATCCGTCTTGTCAATTCCCACAGCATTCTAGGATTACTTTTCTATTTCTAGGTGATTGTGGGTCACTCTCAGCAGATACCATACGTTTTATTCAGCAAGAACAACAATATATAATGAGTAACTAACTTGACCTGCACGCTTCAGTTCATGTATATACTAACTGCATTAAAAAAGATCACACCTTCACTGACTTACGGCAATAGGAGGGTCTATATAAAGACATACCCCGCCTCCTTATTTCCCCACATCCATAGCAAAGAGAGTACACAAAAGCAACAGCAACTAGTAAGAAACTCAGCAGCAGAGTAGATCATGATGGTCAGCTCCAAGGCTTTCCTCCTTGCCATCCTTGGTTGTGCCTGCTTATGCAGTTCTGTCCTAGCGGCTCGTGAGCTGAGCGATGCGGCCATGGCCGAGAGGCATGAGAGGTGGATGGTGGAGTATGGCCGTGTCTACAAGGACGCAGCTGAGAAGGCGCGGCGTTTTGAGGTGTTCAAGGATAATGTGGCATTCGTCGAGTCATTCAACGCCAATAAGAATAACAAGTTCTGGCTTGGTGTCAACCAGTTCGCCGACCTGACCACTAAAGAGTTCAAAGCAAACAGAGGTTTCAAACCAATTTCAGCAGAAAAGGTTCCAATAACTGGATTCAAGTATGAGAACTTGAGCGTCAGTGCGCTTCCGACAGCTGTGGACTGGAGGACCAAGGGAGCTGTCACACCAATCAAGAACCAAGGCCAATGTGGTACGTGCAATTGTGATCATACTTGAAACAATTAATTATTTCCGTGATGATATATACATGGTGATTAAGCTCTTCTGATGACATGTACAACGACACAAACAAATAATTGCAGGTTGCTGCTGGGCATTCTCGGCTGTAGCTGCCATGGAGGGCATTGTGAAGCTGAGCACCGGCAACCTCATCTCACTCTCTGAGCAAGAACTAGTGGACTGTGATACCCACAGCATGGACGAGGGTTGCGAGGGTGGCTGGATGGACAGTGCCTTTGAGTTCGTAATCAAGAATGGAGGCCTCGCCACGGAGTCCAGCTATCCATACAAGGCAGTAGATGGCAAGTGCAAGGGCGGATCAAAGAGTGCCGCAACTATCAAAGGTCACGAGGACGTACCGGTCAACAACGAGGCTGCACTTATGAAGGCCGTGGCCAATCAACCCATATCTGTCGCTGTCGATGCGGGTGACAGGACTTTTATGCTTTATTCCGGTGGTGTGATGACTGGCTCCTGCGGCACTGAGCTGGATCATGGGATCGCTGCCATTGGGTATGGCGTGGAGAGTGATGGCACAAAGTATTGGATTTTGAAGAATTCATGGGGCACCACATGGGGAGAGAAGGGATTTCTAAGGATGGAGAAGGACATTTCTGACAAAAGGGGAATGTGTGGCCTTGCCATGAAGCCTTCCTACCCCACTGAGTAGAAAACAACCAAGAGTATGCTTCCGAAAACGTCATCAGCTCGTATTTGAATAATTATATGTGTGCCTTCTGCACTCTCATACAGTTTGTTCTTTATATATTGTACATCATACACGTGTAACTTTTATCATATATGTTTGTGAACCTTGTAAATATCCTGGACGTTTGAAATAGTATCTTAAAACTCCGTACAGAGTTCCTTGAAGCCTGGAGTGCTGTTAAATAGTCACATAACATTGTGATCAAAATGTCCAGACCACCTCATACATGTGGACTTGTGAGACCACATCTTCCTGTTTTAAATACATGACAAACAAAAATCAATGTTTTGTTTGAAATTTTTATGTATGGTTTTCATTTTCTTGTATGCACTATGTGACTTAACCAATATTGTAAATGATAGTGATGGCATGAACTAGGTATTATTCACCGGGATATCATATATTAATTTGTTAATTTTTTTTGGCAAGGAAGAGTCATTTCTAAATTGAAACAACCCTTGTATGACAAAAATTTGTATGCATCGAATCCACACTGCTTTCAGAAAAATTTGCAGTTTGGGGGTTGTAAGCATCTTTGTCCACAGTGATGCAGCAGAACTGAACTTCTCTAATTCTTTTCCAAATAAAGGTATCCTCACTGCTAAAGATATATTGTTTCCTTCATAGTCACATAGAAAAAAAAATAAGGACCAGTACCCAAGGACCAACCTTGGGGCATGAGGGCTGTGCGATAGGGAACCCTGTGTTACACTTATGTGGCTGTATGGATTGTGGAATGAAGTGGTCTATCATCATCTCACTATCTACTATTTTGTTTGGTTTGTGGAATAAAATAAGTTGATCCATCACCACCTAATTTCTCACAAGCTAATAGTTAGTACTAGTACGAGGAATGAGGCCATTCAACTAAATCTGAGGATGGACTCATAATAAATCATTCCATCTAGAATGTATTGATTTCTCAAACCGAACACATCATATATGCAGAATGTAGTAGTAGGCTTTGTTCACCTCCTACGATTCAGATGAGTATTTTTCTAGCCCAAAACAATTGCCACAATTTGTATGGTTTGATTGCTACAGTTACCACAATTTGTATGGTTGGATGCCACAACTTGTCTCCAATCGGTTGTCGATCAAGAGGGAGTTAGAGATAGATGTGTGTGTGTGTGTGGGAGGGGGGGAGGGGTAGGGTGGGGGGGCGCTGCACTCACCCTTGGAGGACTAGCGCATGAACAATACCCCAATCACCATAAAGTTCTCTCAATGCAAGCTCCTTACCCATATATACTCTCTTGTAGTGGATTACACCTTGTGGGTTTCTTTAAGCTTCTTTTGCAATGTCCTTGCTCCTAAAGTTGCATATTCTATAAGAAAATCCTTCACCTTAGCACATATACAATGTCTTGTTGCATTCCTCACCTTCTATTTCATTCTTGTACTAGAGCATTCCTCTCTTACAAAAGAGAAACATATAGGTAATTATTAGTTCAAAACAATTTACATAGTACGTATAAAATGAGTTAGGTCCAATCTTTATTACCACTACTGTCCACTAGTCATGCTAAGTCTTTCCTTAAACAATAGGCCCTAAATCTACACTCTTCTTAGTTTTGAATTCAAATGCATGTTAGATTGCATGTCGACAAAGGGCCAACTTGAACTCCTTTATGCTAGGATAAGTATTTCCTACTACCATGGGAGGATACTTCTTTATCATAATTAGCAATTTGGTTATGACGACCCTTTACACAACAACTCCTCATCAGCCTCTACTTCATCCTCTAATTCGTCTCCATATCACTATCATTCTCTCACTCATCGTCACACACGAACTCTAGAACATAGGCTTTTTCCTTTCCTTTAACGGAACATCCAACCACATTTAGAACATTCATAGGTTGCTCTCCAAGTTCAGAATATCCTCATCAACACCAACATGTTCACTCTATGGTAATGGATTCCTAAGGTAATTATTCTCATCTAGGTCTACAAATCCCACTCAGTGATGGGATCGTATTCCTCTGAGGGTTCACAATATACAATGAACATGTGGACAATGCAACCTTCCTCTTACTATGCTTATCAAACATAGATATCAACCCATCAGCACAAAAGAAGACTTGGGAGAGCCAAGCGATAGTTGTAGGTGAGAAGGAGAAGCAAATGGGGGGGTTGAGTGAAGTAGAGCAGTGCAGGAGCATAAACCATTTGCGTTGCCACGATTAGTGGAAGCAATTGTGGTTGCTAAGGACTAGGGGATTGGGTGGGTGGTGGTCTAGAGCTTGCCACCCTATGGCAACAATGACAGATGGTGACTCGAGGAGGCATGCTGATAGAGGATGGCTAGGGGGAGTGTGGCAGAACCATCTAAATTATATGGCCCACGTGCAATTGTCATTGTCCTAAAGACCTCTGACTGCTGCACACGAGAGCCAGATGATTCTGGTAGTCTATCGGGTGTCCTTGGAGAACCCCAAATCATCCACTTTTTACAACTCACACAGGATCATCAATGGAGTTACCACAACATTACAACATTTGGTATAAAATAACTTACATCAGAGTGCGGGAGACTTACAACATTAGTTTACAAAACCTGTTCAAGTAAAACTTAACTTGAGTTTCAAAGGTGAGTAGAACTACAGAAACAACTTAGGTAAAACACCTAAGGTAGAAGATACGCCCAGATCATGTCGAGGCCACCGACATGACCTCGACTAGCAGCATAAGTTAGAACCTTCAACAGGGGTTAACAAACCCTAAGTACTTGAGGGTACTCAACAAGTCTTACCCGACTAAAGAAAAGACTCCAAGGGTATGAAGGTTTAAGGGAAAGTCTGAAGCAAGAATAACTTTTGCAGAAAAGCTTACTACAAGTGGCTCCTTACTTTCAATGTTTTAGCTTCGTATTAAGTTTATCAGTACCTTCTAGTTTGCACCTGGTCTAAATCAATCACTTCATTAATCATCTCATCTCATATCCATAAGTAACCATGCATTCCCTAGATGAACTATGATGCTGGTGCGAGTATCAAGTCTCCTGTTACCGTAGAGCAAACAACGATTCAAACCGATTAAACCCAGTTAGAGATTCCCAACCACACGACATATGCAGGTCCCAGACCTACACATATCAACCCACACTCAGATCCTCTAAAATGTGAACCAGTCTGCAGCTACTTGAGGGTAACGTACTCGACCGCCCTACGCCATCCAGGATGTTTATGCAGGGTGGGTACTTGCTACTCTCGCCATCTCCCACTCCCAGTGCGTGGTTGTCTTTTCAAGTAATGGAATAGCCAAGGTATTAAGCTTACCGGAGTATGTGACTAGTACTACAAAATCTTGATCCAAGGGCCAACAACGAACCGACACAGGCGGAACGAGCATGACCAGGCGAACCTGTCTGCCCAAAAACACTTACCATAATATCATGTCCCATCTGGTCTCTATTTAGCATTACCATTATCATGGCATTCTCACGACCCCAAAGAAGAGCTAAGAAGAACCAGGTAAAACCTATTTCTCGCGAATGATGAAACCATCATTTGACTTCTATCAAAGTCTAAGCATTACTAAGCATTAGAGGTATCGACCTAAATATACTAGTGGGGTACAACTAAGGATACCTAGATTCAAGGTAATCATGCAGCAAAGGGTTTTCGACTAACTCCTAATTACTTAATGCATATTTCATAAGACTTAAAGTGTAATAAAGATTTGTAAATACTAAGAGAGGGTTTATGCTTCGGGGCTTGCCTGCGTTGCAGAGAAGGTTAGTTCCATAGAGGATCACAGGGGTCAAAGTTGGCACCAACACCACTGGTGGATGAACCTTCTCTGAAACTTGATCAACACGAATCTTCTCTCGTATGCACTACACGTAACAAATGATGCTTTGCTTAATATGATGGAATGCATGACATGATGCATGACGGGAGACACAAAGTGCATTAATAGAAGTTAAACAAAGTTAAGAAAGTTGAGTACAACTTTCCTTCACCAAGGAGCTAGGGTTATTATTATAGAAGCAATTTAGTTATTTAACTAACAAGTTAATTAGTTGTTATCATGCAAGGATTAAATTAACATGGACTAGCAAGAGACTAACATTTTTCTTAACCCATAACTATTATAAAGAACTTATAAAACTAAATACTTAATTAAGTCATTTTAATTATTATGTAAACAAGTTGATTATAGGCATATCAAGAAAGGAATTAGGTTGCCAAGGAATAACATGGATTTTGTGTTCCAAGGTCCACAATCAAAGTATAAAACACACCCAAGTCATTTAAGGATTTATATAAATCATTCTGGTATTAAACACAAGGAGGGATAGAGTCTGGAACGACGATATTCAGGATAGGGTTGGGGTGGCACCAATTGAGGAGAAATTGATTCAACATCGGTTGAGATGGTTTGGACATATCCAACGGAGGCCTCCTGAGGCGCCGGTGCGTAGTGGAGTTCTAAAGCGGGCCGATAATGTAAAGAGCGGTAGAGGTCGACCTAAACTAACTTGGGATGAGTCTGTTAAGAGAGATGTTAAGGAATAGAATATCTCTAAGGATTTAGCTATGGACAGGAGCGCTTAGAGATTGACAATCAACGTGCCTGAACCGTGATCTCTTTTTGTCTTGTGCCCTTTATGTCCCTTTATGTGTCTCCCTGTTTCTCGTCTCTTTTGGGTTTCATCTCTAGCCTACCCCAACTTGCTTGGGACAAAAGGCTATGTTGTTGTTGTTGTTGTGTATTCTGGAATTATTAAAAAAAAGGCATTTAAACACACTTAAATTAATTAACCAATTTAGAATTATTAAAACAGTACCAAACTTTTTGTGAAGGTAGATTTAAGCACATGACATTTACACAAAAAGTTTTAGCATCACATGATTCATATTTTTGTCTACAAAAGTTACACAAGGAGCCTTTTCTATTAAAAGATGGAATTTTTAAGCATACCAAAATTACTGATATTGGCCACTTCATATATTTCCATGGTAGAGCACATCATAACAAAGCTACACAACAAATTTCATATTTTTATCATGCTTCTATATTTAGTTATGAATTAAACAAGAAACTGCACATTTTATCTTTCTCTGAAAATCCAAAAACCGGTTGACAACTTTTCTTACTCACCCCTTCTCTACCCACGGTCTCCAACCAACGGGCCCCGGGTCAAACTGGACCCAGCCCGGCCTTGACCATGGCGTGCCGGCGGGTAAGCCGCACAGCTCACCGGCAGTGAGGTCGCCGGCAGCTAGACTGGTACCTTCGTGCTCGGGAAGTCCTCACGCACCTACCTCGGTGAGGGTACTGCCATCGGTGAGGGTGGACACGGCGGCCTGAACTGGAGAAGATTGCGGCGTTCCGGTGTGCCCTGCACGGTAGAGATAAAAAGGAGGAGCCGATCACAACGACACCAAGGCCAAGCTAAAACGCGAAATGAGAAGGTGAAAGATGCTCCGAGGAGGCCCGACCACGGTGGAGGTGCTCGCGGCGGCGCTCCGGATGCCTACGAGGATGACGGCGGCATCCGGCCAACTCCGGCGGAGAAGGACGGCGTGAGCAGGTCAAGGAGATGCGCAAGAAGCAGGTAGAGTTGCAGGCGCGAGCTATTGGGCAGAGTTGGAGCGACCGCGATGAATTTTGGCAGGCGGGCAGAGGTGGCCGGCGGCGAGCAGGAAGGGAAAAAAGGGAGGACGGCTGGCTGCAACACACTTATGAGGGCAAGGGTGACTTCTCCAGCTGCACCAACTTGTGTTTTAGCAAGCCACGCAAGCTGCTGCGTGCCAACGCGTGTGAGTGTGGCATTGGAGGGCGGCGGCCACCGGCGAAGCAGTGCGTGGCACTGCTGTCGGTGGCTACAGTAACCAACTGAAAACTCCATCTTCCCTTCTCTTGTTCTCATGATTTTGCAAAACAACTTGATGATCACCAAAAAACGAAGTTGTTCATTGATCTTAGATCTCCAACTTTGGTTAAAACACCAACCCCAAAAATCAAGGGTTTTGAAGTTTTTGAATTGAGAAGATGGGTACTTTGAAACTGCAAACAGAATCAATCCTTCAGAGTTTTGAAATTGTTTTGCTTAAGAAACTTTGGGAATTAATTAGTGAATAACCACTAATCACACATCACAACTAATTACATATTATCATACCTCAAGCACACTACCAACAAAAGTTGGACAAATTTTATTTATGAAAATTCATGTAATAGTTCTCCAAAAATTGAACTAAATCACTGCATTTCAGTGACAACAAAAAATGGCTTTGAGAATCCAGTTACTGAATTCAATTTTTGAGTTCAAAAGTAAACATATTTGACTTGAGAACATTTCACCATTTTGCTTCTATATTCAAGAGCATACTTTAAAGAACAAAGTTTATATTTACCAAATTTTAATTGTTTAAGCAAATTCACATATATAAATTCACAAAGAACCTTAATCACTATTATTGCTAACATTTCATTTACCATATAAAACACCACAAATGCAACATGAACATGCTATAATTGAAACTTGAAATGCATAAATGACACATTGCTTGATGTTTATGCTTCATGATGTTCATGATCAAGATTTTAATTGCTTCTTAACATCTGGGATGTTACTGGGAGGGAAGATGTAGTAGATAAGGAAGGACATGGTTGACTGCGGTTGGATGTACCATCACATAGGGCAAGTAAAACAATGGAAAGGGGGTGTGGGTTGGCCATTTGGTTTGTTGTCAGCACTCCATTCCACACATGTTCTAATAGGCGGCCTGGCCCTAGCCCGGCATTGGCCCTATTGGGAATGACCCTATTAACTTCAGGCCACCACAACACTAAATGCTAATCGTGCCATGTTGTGTTGCCCAATGAGCCTAACCTCAGGCCCAAGCATGGTACTTAGGCGTGCTAATAGTGTCATTGTTGACACCAAAAGTGGCAAACAGGTATACCGCAAGCGTACGGTTGTCAATGTAGCCTTTACCGGGAGTATTCCAAGTATCATATTCCAGGTATACCGCAAGTGAAAACTAGAAATATGGTCTGAGCTATTATTTGGCTTGTTATATATGATATTCTCTTCGGTATGCGGAATTTGTTACTAGCAGACTGTGCATCTTGAATGTCCATGCAGAGCTACGGACAGTCATATGAAATGCTTAAATGATCAATATAAGCATGTTTTTTTTGTTGAATACATTAGTTAAACTGCATATCAAGCGTGGAATTTCAGGTATTGTCTCCATGTTTGAAAGATTTTGCATGGAACTTGGCAACATAGACTGGTGATGGCTGACACCTATTGTTTAGGGGCTGGCAGTTTTGTTTTTGTACTGCAGGCCTGCAACATTTTTATACTACTGTGCATGCTTTGTTCAGTAATGACCTTAATTGCTAAACTAATTGCAGTTCTTTAGTTGACAAAACCGTGGACTATTTGTCAGTATCTTATATGGCTTCTTTAGCTAGCCAGGGCCTCACACTGGTGATAAAATTGGTAGATTATTTTCTCAACATATCTTTTGAAAGTTGGAGGTGTATTCTGAGCTCCTTTGTTACTGCCTCAGCAGTTTCCTTGAGTTACCTTTTGTCCCATCAATCTTGCTGTAACATTTTGTTGCTGGCAGCTTTGTATTGTATGTTTCTGATTTCTTCTGGTACTACTTGCAACCATGAATACATGACCTTTTGGACAAACAAAGCAAACTAAGAGCGTCTCCAGCAGCTCTCCAATACCATTTCTCATCCCATTAAACTGTTATATTGGGGACATGAGCCAATTTCATTTCTCCAGCAACTCCTCAATAACTCGCCCTATTTTTGGTGGTCACTCCCCCAATACTTAGCTGTCTCCACCAACTGTCAGATTTCATTCGTGTGTTTGTCTGTGCCCATCGCCGCTGCTACTTTGAGGCTCATAGAAGGTGAGCATGGAGTGGCCCGCACGCAGCGTGCTGGAGGGCAGCACCCGTGCTCGCGCGATTGAGCTGCCATGGCCGAAGCTACTTGACCAGAGGCCGCCATGCTTGTTGTCGATCTGAGCTCTAGGCCGCCACCCATGCCGGAGCTTGCTGTTGCCCACGCCGGAGGGCCATGGTCTTTGTTGATCTGAGCTCCAGGAAGCCGCCCATGCTGGAGGTCCATGGTCTTCGTTGATCTGAGCTCCAGGAAGCCGTCCACGCTGGAGGGCCATGGTCTTCATCGATCTCAGCTCCAAGACGCTGCCCACGCTGGAGCTTACCACCGTCCTCACCTGAGGGCCATGGTGATCGCGATCTGAGCTGATCTGGAGGGGGGTCACGCCATGGGTAGGACCTGGAGGTGGGGGTTGGCGTCGACACCGACGAGCCCAAAGCAAGTACCCGTGCGGCGGCTGGCAGGGAGAAGCGGTGTGGTGCGTGGGGGAGAAGAAATTCCGAGGGAGGAAAAAAAACAAAATATAAACTTTTCACTGACAGGATCAGTTGAATACCGAGTCTTGTCATTTGTTTGTCAGGTCTTTTCTTCTCTGCATATTTAAGAGAGCTTTGCATGAGGCTATGCCACACAGATTAGTCATGGTTGACAAAAATCTGCTGCTCACTCCATGGTTTTTATATTTATGTCACAACATATACTAAATTACTAATTAGGCATACATGCTGGATTAATGCATTTCAAAAGACAGTGCATACTTGATCTTGGGGCTGGGAGGGGAGCACATTAGCTAATACTGCATTGCATAAATACAGTTCCTGGCAGTTAACTTGAATAGACAGTATGCACTGTCTACTGTTGTATGCACTGTCTACAGCAGTGGACAGTGGTGGCATGGCGCTTATGTCGCAGGTCTAGCCTACTTTGGATGATTCTTTGAAGCTATATCTGCTGGTCAGATACGCACATATGTTCATCTTTGGATCTCAAAATTGCGGAAACCTATATATGTTCTTGATTGAAGTTCAAACTGGTTTGCTCCCTCGGTGCAGAGTGCAGACCAGAGCACAGTTACAAGAGGTTTGGGTTGCGTTCTAGGCTTCTGGCGCTGGTACGTGCAAGTGCAACCGCAGTTCATGGGTAAACTTGATCTTGTGGAAGCACAGTAGCTTATTGCTGCGTAAATGCAGTTCCTTAGGTCAGGTTACGGTGGAGTATATTACTATATTATTGGTATTGGTACTATCCATCACTAGTGTCACGTGGAGATCAGATTGTTGTTTGAAGCTATATATCTGTTGATCAAAATTTCCACAAGTCAGATGTGCAAGCATTTGCAATCGGGGATTACAACAAAATTTAGGAGCCGTTCGGCTGGAATTATAAGCCGGCTGAAAAACACTGTTGGCTGATTTTTTGTGAGAAAAAAATACGGTTCCGATTGAAAAAACAAGCTGAATAAGACGGATTATAAGTCAGATGAGCAGGGCCTGACATATATTTCCGAGTCAAAACAAAAACTAAGGGTGGTCCATTCATTATCTCTGTCGCAGCGCGCTCAGTATTCGGTAAAGAGTACCAGTACATCACTGGAGCAAAATAGTCAGGGCTTGTTTGTTTGACGATTAAACCAACCACTAACATTATATTCCATTTGAATTTGAATAGACAGGCTTTAGTAGAGTGAGGGTTTGTTTGGCTAGCAAAATATGTAGTGCAAATCACTGGAAACATGAGTATAATTAAAAAAAACATACTTTGGTCGTTCAAAAAATTTCGTAATTTGGTATATCCATGATGTATACAAATATGTTTTCACATGCAAAAGTTGAGATGCAAACTCAATCTAGAAAAATTCATACGAAAATGAAAAAATTTCATATACATTTGCACCAACAAATTCCTAAGATTTTGTTTTTTTGTGTACACATGCAACTGAAATTTGACATTTTCTATGATTTTCTCAAATATGAGTTTGTACTCAACTTTTGCATGTAAGTACATATTTGTATACACTACAGATGTGCCAAATTTCAGATTTTTTTTGAACATCCGAAGTACGTCTTTTAAATTGGTTTTCATAATCTCACCTAGTAGGTGGTTTGCACAACATATTTTGCCTGTTTGGGTGCACTTGTATCTATCTTAATCTAGTGGAAATTAAACACATGTGTCAAACAAATATTTGCCTGAGATTGAATCCATATGTGTTGGAGTAAATTGCAGTGGAAATTAAACAGATTTACATCTCGACACATGTAGATTGAGATGAATAGGAACGTATTCAAACGAGTCCTAAAAGTGTTTCCATGTGCTATCACTGCTGCACAACGGGGCTTTAGTCCTGGTCCAAAAGGACCTCTAGTCCCGAGCTGCGAGCCGGGACTAAGGTTTCAGGACTAAATGTCCCACCTTTAGTCCCGGTTCTCAGACCCGGGACCGGTTGGTAATACCAACCGGGACTAAAGGTGCTGCCGAGCATCGATGTGGCGCAACACCTTTTAGTCCCGGTTGGTATTACCAACCGGGACTAAAGGTTCTTTTTTCTTTTTTCTTTTTCTTTCCAATTCATTATTGATTTTGGTTTTCAGTTATATTGTTTTTCAATTTATTCTTTGCTGCTATTATCCGTATACGTTGCACCTATACGAGAGCGTTATTATTGCACACAAATAAAGTATGAAACTATATATATATTAGGTATACATATCGTTTATGAATAATCGATGCAAATATATTTGAAAAGACTATGAATTAATTAATATCACCCATTAATATGAATAGGTTCCTATATATATATATATATATATACACACACGCAGCTGGCGGCGCCGGCGCCGGAAGCGCCGCCCCCCGCAGCAGCCCTCCGAACTGCGCCACCCCCGCCACTTCGTTTAGGCCGGGAAGCTTCGGCAATGGTGCGGCGCCGCTGCCCATGTCCAGCGCCGCCGGGGCCGTACCGGCGCATCCGGGCAGCAGCAGCCCAACGTTGCCGAGAGGAGCAGAGGAAAGACCTAGCGGCGGACGCGGACACAGACGATGATGAGGGCGGCGCGCGGCGGTTCTCGGGGCGCTGCTCGGGCGGCGGTGCTCGATCGGGAGATGACGGCGGTTGTGTCTGCGCGCAGGTGGGGAGGAGGAGGAAGAAGGCCGGGCTTTATAGGCCAGGGACCTTTAGTCCCGGTTTTGGCCACCGCCCAGGACTAAAGATGCTTTAGTCCCGGTTCCGGCCACCTTTAGTCCTGGTTCGTGGCTGGAACCGGGACTAAAGGCCCTTTTAGTCCCAGGCGGTGGCGAGATCCGGGACTAAAGGTCCTTTAGGTGCCAGAATTTGGTGGATTTTATTTTTCACCTTTTTTCCTTTCATCTTTCTAAATGCATAGTAAATTAAATATTTATCATAATTTTTTTTAAAAATACACATTAGTTTAGTTTGACTCTATTGTGCATTACATAAATTGTAAACACTATTTTTTTTTCAAATATTTCATATTATCCAAAATAAATGTTATTTATAATGAATATTGTGTTAATGCAAAAATATAATGGGCAATTAAAATATATAAAATTGTTGGCTTTCGACAAAAAAATTGTTTTTGGGTCATTTGGACATTAAACTTTTGTTTCTTCAATAATAATTATCCAAATGCGCGACATTAATTGTCTAAATTTGAAAATTTAAAATTTTCAGAGATACATGTCGGTTTTTGAAACCCTGGATGGTCTCGAATGGAAAACTCATGAATACAAAGTTTGTTCCACTCATCAAGACCTACATTTGGTCTAATGGTCAACTTTTCATTTGTAAAAGTTTGAACCACTCAATATTGAATTTTGAAAGAATTCATTGCCAAACGCCGGTTTTCGGAACCCTGGATGGGCTCAACTAGAAAAGTCATGAATACCAATATTATTCCACATCAAGATCTACATTTCATACATAGACCATTTTTGCATTTGACAAAATATTGGCAAAGTGTAGTTGAAAATCCACAATTTTCACATATAGTTTCATATAGTTTGTGTGAGATTCAAGATTTGATGAGTGTTGTTTATTTAAACTTTTTCAAATAGAAAAATAGTCTATATAAAAAGTTTGGATCTTGATGAGCTCTAACAACTTGGTATTCCAAAGTTTTTCATTTCAAGTCATTTAGTCTGTCATTTGACCAAGTCTGATCAAAACCCGTCTTCAATTTTGAAAACATGTGCCTGGGACTTGCTAAAATTTATCCAGATGAAAATATGGTCCATGTATCAAATGTAGATCTTGATGAGCTCTAATAACTTGGTATTCAAAAGTTTTTCATTAGAAGTCATTAAATAGGTCATTTGACCAAGTTTGACCAAAGTCAAAACATTGGTTTTTAGAAACACACACTTTGACCGAACCCTGGATGGTCTCGAATGGAAAACTCATGAATACAAAGTTTGTTCCACTCATCAAGACCTACATTTGGTCTAATGGTAAACTTTTCATTTGTAAAAGTTTGAACCACTCAATATTGAATTTTGAAAGAATTCAGAGCTAAACGCCGGTTTTTGGAACCCTGGATGGTCTCGACTGGAAAAGTCATGAATACCAATATTGTTCCACATCAAGATCTACATTTCATACATAGACCATTTTTTGCATTTGACAAAGTGTTGACAAAGTGTAGTTGAAAATCCACAATTCCCACATATAGTTTCATATAGTTTGTGTGAGATTCAAGATTTGGTGAGTATTGTTTATTTAAACTTTTTCAAATAGAAAAAATGATCTATATAAAAAGTTTCGATCTTGATGAGCTCTAACAACTTGGCATTCCAAAGTTTTTCATTTCAAATCATTTAGTCTGTCATTTGATCAAGTCTGACCAAAATCCGTCTTCGATTTTGAAAATATGTGCCTGGGACTTGCTAAAATTTATCCAGATGAAAATATGCTCCATGTATCAAATGTAGATCTTGATGAGCTCTAACAACTTGGTATTCAAAAGTTTTTCATTTGAAGTCATCAAATAGGTCATTTGACCAAGTTTGACCAAAGTCAAAACATTGGTTTTTAGAAACACACACTTTGATCGAACCCTGGATGGTCTCGAATGGAAAACTCATGAATACAAAGTTTGTTCCACTCATCAAGACCTACATTTGGTCTAATGGTCAACTTTTCATTTGTAAAAGTTTGAACCACTCAATTTTGAATTTTGAAAGAATTCATAGCCAAACGCCGGTTTTCGGAACCCTGGATGGTCTCGACTGGAAAAGTCATGAATACCAATATTGTTCCACTCATCAAGATCTACATTTCATATATAGAATATTTTTGCATTTGACAAGTGTTGGCAAAGTGTAGTTGAAAATCCACAATTCCCACATATAGCAAAGTTTGAACCACTCAAATTTGAATTTTTAACACATAATGTTACAATTATATTACACAAGATGTCAAATACACATTATTAATTTGAGTTCACTACCTATATCAAGCGGGCACAGTGGTAAACTTTTTCTTGACGTAATGTCCTTGGTTATGATCATTCTGTAACCATGGAGTGTCCTCAGCAGCGAGCAGGATGCTTGGGTGTTTAGCCACACAAAAGGGTGGGATTCGTTCATCCTTTTCATAATCCTCTGACATGTCTGACTTGTCTTCAATTCCCACGATGTTTCTTTTCCCTGTAAGAACTATGTGGCGCTTTGGCTCATTGGTTTTTTTCTCGTCGTGTTTCCCTCTCTTGGGTTTTGTAGACATGTCTTTCACATAGAACACCTGATTCACATCAGCAGCAAGGACGAATGGATCATTTCTATACCCAATATTGTTGAGGTCCACTATTGTCATTCCGTACTCCTTATCGACTGATACCCCTCCGTTCATCTTCACCCATTGGCATCGGAATAGAAGGACTTTAAAATTATGTGCATAGTCTAGTTCCCAAATCTCCTCTATGCGACCATAATATGTGTTTATGTTCCCATTTGGTTCCGTAGCATCCACGCGGACACCACTGTTTTGGCTGGTACTCTTTTTATCTTAGGATACGGTGTAAAATGTATTTCCATTTATCTCGTACCCTTTGTACGTGAGGACGTGCCACGCTGGTTGCCTAGCCAACAAATACAGTTCATCTCCAATAGTTTTATCACCCTGACATTTTTTGTGTAACCAATCACCGAATGTCTCCATGTGATGACGCGTAATCCAAGCCTCATTCTTCCCAGGATTCTCGGATCGTACAAAATTCATGTGTTTCTCAATATACGGTTCCACCACAGTGGAGTTTCAAAGAACTATGTAGTGCGCTTTATTGAAAGAATCATCACCCTGGCTGATATATGTTTTCTTTCCTAGTGTACCCTTTCCACCAAGTCTCCCCTCATACCGTGATTCAGGAAGACCAATCGGGTCAAGGTCAGGAATGAAGTCCACACAGAACTCAATGACCTCCTTTGTCTCGTATCCCTTGGCAATGCTTCCTTCTGTCCGACCCCGCTGGTGAACATATTTTTTCAGTACACCCATAAATCTCTCTAAGGGAAACATGTTGTATAGGAACATAGGACCCAGGATATTAATCTCTTTGACCAGATGAACTAGGAGATGTGTCATGATATCAAAGAAGGATGGAGGGAACACCAACTTAAAGCTGACAAGACATTGAACCACATCATTCTATAGAGTAGCTAGATCAAAAGGATTGATTACCTTCTGAGAAATTGCATTGAGAAATGCACACAGCTTCACGGTGGCCAGACGTACATGTGGAGGTAGAATTCCTCTTAAGGCAATCAGAAGCAGTTGCGTCATAATCACGTGGCAGTCGTGCGATTTTAAGTTGACAAATTTCTTCTCCGGCATATTTATTATACGCTTTATATTGGAGGAGAACCCAGATGGGACTTTGATGCTGCTTAGGCACTCAAACATGCTTTCCTTCTCCTCATTGCTAAGAGTGTAGCTAGCAGGTCTTAAGTAATGACGTCCATCATCTGTCTTCTCTAGATACAGGTTGTCTCATTCTTTCATGCGCTTCAAGTCCTCTCGTGCCTCAAGGGTATCCTTAGGCTTTCCAAACACACCCATGAAACCTAAGAGATTGACACAAAGATTATTTATAAGGTGCATCACGTCGATCGAGTGACGGACCTCAAGGTCTTTCCAATATGGTAGCTCCCAAAATATTGACTTCTTTTTCCATATTGGGGCGCGCCCCGAAACGTCTTTTGGAACAGGTTCACTGCCTTGTCCCTTTCCAAACACTACTTTCAAATATTTGACCATCTTGAATACCTCTGTCCCATCTCAGTTGCCTGGCTTAGACCGGTGTTCTGCCGTACCTTTAAAATGTTTGCCTTTCTTTCTCAACTGGTGGTTCTTAGCAAGAAATCGATGATAGCCAAGGTACACGACCTTTCGACATTTTTTTTAAATAGACAGCCTTAAGGTCACCAAAACAATGGGTGCATGCATTATATCCCTTATTTGTCTGTCCTGAAAGATTACTTAGAGCTGGCCAATCATTGATTGTCACGAATAACAATGCTCGCAGGTCGAATTCTTCCTGTTTGTACTCATCCCATACACGCACACCTAGTTTGCTCCATAGCAGCTGGAGTTCCTCAACTAATGGCCTCAGGTAGACATCGATGTCATTGCCAGGTTGCTTCGGGCCTTGGATGAGCACCGGCATCATAATGAACTTCCGCTTCATGCATAACCATGGAGGAAGGTTGTAGATACATAGAGTAACGGGCCAAGTGCTATGACTAGAGCTCTGGTCCCCAAAAGGATTAAATTCATCCGTACTCAATGCGAACCTTAGGTTTCTGGCGTCATCTGTAAAGTCTGGGAATTCTCTATCTATTTCTCTCTACTGGGACCCATCTGCAGGGTGTCTTAACATGTTGTCCACCTTACGGTTTTCTTTGTGCCATCGCAACAACTTTACGTGCTCCTTGTTTCTGAACAGTCGTTTTAGATGTTGAATTATTGGAGCATACCACATAACCTTGGCAAGGATTCTCTTCTTCGGACGTTCTTCATCCTCAACATCGCCAGGATCATCTCGTAAGATCTTGTACTGTGACGCATGGCAAACATGGCATTCATCTAAATTCTCGTGAACGCCACGATACAGGATGCAGTCATTAGGACATGCATGTATCTTCTCGATTTGTAATCCTAAAGGGCAGACGATCTTTTTTGCTTTGTATGTAGTGGTGGACAATTCATTAGGCTTCGGAAGCATCTTTTTTGGATCTTCAGTAATTTCCTAAATGCCTTGTGAGATATATCATTCTCTGCCTTCCACTGTAACAACTTCAGTGTTGTGTCTAGCTTTTTCTGCCCATCTTCGGCCGACGGGTAGAGTAATTTCTTGTGATCCTGTAGCATTTGGTCAAACTTAGCCTTCTCCTTTTTACTTTCACAATCTCTCTGTGCGTCACGAATGACATCACCAAGAGCATCGTCATCTTTAGCGATACTGTTTTCTATATCCGCCTCTTCTTCAACTTCCTCCATCGCGAAGTCACAATATTGAGCAAAAACATCGTCAGGGTCCGCTTGTTCTTCTTCACCTTCTTCCATCATAACCCTGGTCTCTCCGTGCTTGGTCCAACAAATGTAGTTTGGCATGAAACCCGACTTGAACAAGTGCAAGTGAATACTTCTTGAGCTACAAAATTCTTTCAAATTCATACACACGACACATGGGCAGCACATAAAACCATCCCGCTTGTTTTCCTCTGCCACTCTGCAGAATTCTCGCACGCCCTTAATGAACTCATTGGAGTGGCGATCGGCATTGTACATCCAATGGCGTGTCATTATCTGCATTATATGGCATCACATAATTAAAAGCCCAACATGAGAAAAGAGCGCGACACAACCTTGTCTAATTGAGTTCAAAATTTTATTAGTGGTTCATCATTTCATAAAATTAATTTGTGGACGTTAATAAAAAGATAACAAAATTATAAAATTTGTATTTTTCTATTAAAATGTGTAATTTTATCTCTAAATAAAATTAATTTGAAGAATTTTTAAAGTTAAAATAAATTTGTTTCAAAATTACAAAGAATCAACATTATTTAATATTTTAAAATGAAAACATGAACAAATTAAAGTAAAAAGTATCCTAAAAAGTCTATAATAGAACTAAACATTATATGTGTATACTACTTTGTAGGTACTATAATTAGCATCATTCATAAAAATTCAAACATGAAAAGTGATTGGAGCTAGCAATATGAAATAAAATAGCCATATACAACATGGATTTACATATGGTGCTGCTAAAATATAGGAGGATGAAGCTAGCAACCTTTCAAACAAATCGACGATGGCGTAGAAGGGTTTGAAGTGGATTGATCACCGGAGATGAGACAAGCAAGAACAATGGAAGAACAAGCAACAAGAACATGAACAAGGAAGGGCTCGGACAGGGAGGAAGAAGAGGGAGGTTCAATTTATAGGAGGTTTTAATCCCGGTTGGTAACACCACCGGGACTAATCCCGGTCGGTGCCATAGACCGGGACAAAAGCTGTAGTCCCGGTCCGTGGCACCGACCGGGACTAAAGGCAGGGCTTTAGTCCTGGTTGGTGTTATCAACCGGGACTGGTCCCTCACGATAGCGCCTGACAACAGAGCCGTTGGCAAGGGATCTTTAGTCCCGGTTGGTAACACCAACCGGAACTAAAGGTCTATTTAGTCCCTGTCACCGAAATGGTCGAGACTAAAGATATTTTGGGCGATCGACGAAAGGTCAGTTGCGTAGTAGTGTGTGGATATTGCGCTATTGGCATTCTAGGGGAAAAATGTACGATTTTATTAGGTTATAAATTAAAAAGGAGTATTTGTGTCTCCTTGTTATCAGAGCTCATCTATACGAGATGCAATACAATGAAAAGTACACTAGAGCACGCCGCGTGGTTTCACACGAAGTAAAAGGTAGCGTGTGATACTAGAATTATATATTTACTTGAATGTGAACATAGAGGTTCACATTCTTTGATCAACTAATATATATACACTATAAGCTAGCTCGCCCCGGAAGCTAATCCAAATGCCTGTCCTTGTTTACCAGAGTTTTGGTTCGTTCCATGCTCGCACGGCACGCAGCATGCAGTCTCTATGATTTATTCTACAATCTTGGCACGCTTCACAAACTCGATCGGTGGTCACCTATAAATACAGCAAGCATATGCATGCATGTCACTCCCAGCACTACATACGTACAGTCCCATTCAAAACGAAATCCAGTGTAGCTAGCACTAGCAGCCTACCGTGAACGCCATGGCTACTCACCGCTCGTCGGCTTTCCTGTTGGCCGTCGCCGTCGCCTGCGCCTGCGCTCTGAGCGGCGCTCTGGCGGCGCGCGACCTGGGCGACCACGACCAGGCCATGGTGGCGAGGCACGAGGAGTGGATGTCCAAATACGGCCGCGTCTACAGCGACGCCGCGGAGAAGGCGCGGCGGTTCGAGGTGTTCAAGGCCAACGTCGCCTTCATCGAGTCCGTGAACGCCGGGAACCACAAGTTCTGGCTGGAGGCCAACCATTTCGCCGACCTCACCGACGACGAGTTCAGGGCCACCCGGTGGCTTACTGACGACAAGTTCTGTGACGACGAGTTCGAACTATCAGTCAAAAAGACAGAATCCGAATAGAGATCAGAGTTGGACAAAAAATCTGTGGCAGAAATTTTACCTCTCTATAGATATACTAGCAAAGATGTCTGTGCATTGCAACGTGGGGAAAAAAAGCTATCAAATGTTAATAACAAATGAGGGTAGAATCTATACATACACATGACATGTTGTAGTGTGGTGGTAGGCAGTTTGTTTATCAATCCTAGTGTCCAAGGTTCGAGTCTCACCGGTGGCACATTTTTTTGGCTACCGGGAATTATTCGGACTTTGGTTAGAGTGGGCCATTGGGCTGGCTAAATTGGGCCGCGAGAAAGCCCAGACCACTTGACAGATAGAAATCTATGGTGAAAACTAAAAAGTGTGCAGAAATTTTCACAATTTATTATTAAGTATAGATATAGATATAGATATAGATATAGATATAGATATAGATATAGTCAAAAAAAACTGCCTGTCAAAATCGACATAATTATTTAAATTTCCTGTCATAAGGAGTCGGTGGTATTCACAGACCCATGGAAGAATCCCATCCGTTGAAGGAAAACTGTCAGCCATCTAATTTAAGATTGTGAGATGAAGTTTACACAAGGCTATGTTGTAAGGCTCTAAGATGATGCTCACCTGTACATAATTCCTACGAATACGAAACCTTAATCCAAAGGATAATTAATATTGCAATGTGTTTAGTTCATTTAATTACCACCAAAAGAATCATTACTTGCACTTCAAAATCGTCACTGAGTTCACTAGTAATATATAGTTCGCTGTAAGGAGTCTCCATGAATAATACCAGCTCGATCTGTTAAATGAAAAACTGTCTACCATTTGCAGGCCATTAAATGGAAAACCATAGGACAAACTCATTTACAATTGGCGTATGCAGCAAAAAAAACATGATAATTGATCACAATTTACCACCAAATCAAAAAAAGAAGAAGAAAGCAATTACCAATGCAGGATATATTGATCAACATACAACCAACAAAACATGATGAGACACTTGGTGACAACTGAATTTGTCAATTTTTAGTGGCAACAACACTACTCCAGATCTTTTATCAACATACAACCAACAAAACTTGGTGAGACACTACTCCAGATACATAGATCACTGAGGGGTCTAAATTTGTCATCACTGAATTGGACCATGTTGGAACTATGTAATCTCTGGCTCTGAGCCACTAAAAAGGAGTGTGGGGGTAAACTACTATTTCCCCATGGCAGAGTTAGTTGAGGGCAAACCCCTCATCCACGCAACGATCGGTAGCATCCAAACCAACCAATGATTGTGGTCCCATGTTGAACAGCGTCACAATAAAAGGGGTGACTCGGCTTCTCCTTTGGCCAACACACAACTGAGAAAAAAACCACCCCAATATTTCCTGATCCTTAGAAGGCGCTGCATCGACCCGAAGGCTGCCACCCTTCCTCTCTGACTCCAGGCGGCCAAGGTGATTGGGCAGTGCTGCTGGCATCCTGAAGATCGACACTACACCGTCGTACCACTACACCGATCTCCCTCTCACATCCCTACTTCATCGATGGCGGACAGACTCTCCCAAGTTCTATGATCCCTAATGTTACGTGTTGTGTTCATTGCAACTAGACTAGATCACCTCTTGTGTTGATCTCGATCTAATGTGGTGGCATCAAGAACAGGTTAGTCTAGTTTCAAACCTTTAGCACTAGATCAAGTCACGGTTTGGATGTTTAGAGGTCAGGTTTGATCTAATTGTGCCCTAATCGCTTACTACTAATGATGTTTACCCCTTAATTATGCATGATTAGGCCTTATGTGATCGTGAATTATATGATTTGTGTCTCTAATCTATGCCTACCATGCTAGGGTAGACCCAATTCATCATGATTAGGGCTAGTTAATTATGGGTAATGATGTTTATGCCTCTTTAACGTGGATCAATCATGAATATGGCTAATTTTCTCCTCTGCTCATGTTGTTTCCGGTTGATTTTGATGCAATTCGGGGCTAGGATTTTCACATTAAGAAATCAGAGGGAGGGGACGAGAGCAGATTAAGATTGATCGTGATGAAATCCCTAAATCACCAAAACCCTAGATCACATTTCCCCCGAAACTCATGAATCAAACCCTAAGTTAAGACAAAGATGGGCGCAAGATGATGATTACCTGAGCCGTCATCATTGTTGCCACTGCTGTTTTGTAGCACGGTGTCGGCACTTGCTCATGGTGCAGCAAGGAGTATGCTTAGGTTAAGGTTTGCCGGGGCAGAGCTAACGCGCGCGGGCTAGGGTTGGGCACCAGGGTAGAGCTCCTGCATGCCAGTCGGGGCTTGCTCATCGGGACTCGGGCGCAACAGCCAAGGTTTGGCCGCTGAGGTTCAGCCGCATGGGCGCGGCGGTCGGGGCATGGCAGCTGGCGCTTGCCTGCCTTGGTCGGAGAAGAAGCGCGCCGGATGGCCCAGAGAAGAAGCACCACCATCACCGTCGCTGCCACACGAGCACGATTGTGGAGGCTTCACTTGGATGGAGAAAAAGAATCGAGGATAAACGAACCAGTGTGTACATAACCAGTAGCAGGTGGGTAATTTTCGCGAATAGTTGAAAGCCAAAAGCAGGTGAAAGTAGGGGTAATGGTGTTGTGAAATTTGTAGTAGGGAAAAGCTGCTTTTGGCTGTGCCTTTAGGTGGGAGCCAACCCCTTTTAGGATGAAGTTATGTCACGACCCGTCGCGCCCTCTGGGCGTGCGTGAACCCGGCTCCGCGTCCGTCTTCTTTCTCCCACGGCTTTAGTCCTCGCGGCCTTCCACCCCACCCCGCCGCCACAGCTAGCAGCAGCCGTGCCGCCCACCTCCTTCCCTCACCGCTCTGCCCCATCCTCTGTTAACCCTAGGGTGCCGGTGAGCTCCGCTATCCTCGTCCTTGACCCCACCCTCACCATCGGCGAGCCGCCTCACCGTGCCACCCTCAATCTACCCCCGCCCCTCAAGCCCGCCCATCCTAACCCTAGGGCAGCTTGCCGACGAGCTTCGGCCATGGTGGCCCCGTCCCAACCTGGTCTAGCCGCCTTCATCCCTGCCAGGGCCCGAACACTGCTTGAAAACCGTTCCCACCCTATGGCCGGCCTACCTCCCCCAAAGCCCCTTCTGTGCCCGCCGGAGATGGAGAAGAATAGAAGGCGCAGTTGTCGGCGATGGAGAAGAAGAGAGGGAGAGGCCGCCGCAGTCTTCTTCGTCTTTTATTGTCGGAACCCTAATGCAGGGTTGCATGGACGCACATGTGGGCCGGTCAACGTCGCATGCTCCGCGTGGAGCGCAACCAAGTTTAGAGTTTGTGTTTGGTTGGCTTTTGACTTTTAGAAAAGTAAAAGTAGGTTGGAAAGCCCAACCAAAGGAGGCCTTAGCTTTGTGGCCCATGAAGCCTTGACTTATGACGATCCCCTATAAACCGCATGTCCTGCAACCATGGGATGTACGCATGGGGGACGTAGAAATTGTTGTGATTTTGAGTGTTGGACAACGATGACAAGATCAAGTTTGAGGACAAAGCTGATATGAGCAGAGCGGCACGCGTAGCGTGACCTGCCACACGTACAACCACCATGCTCGTACTCGTGCTCGTGCATGGCCATTTTGAGTGTTAGATAATAAGGATGACAGTTGAGGGCATGCGCAGCCTACTATAGATGGGCAACAGGCCAGCCCGGCCCGGCCTGGCACGGGCCCTAGCTAGGCACGGCCAAACAAGGCATGGCACGGCAGGGCCCGGCGTGCCATCGGGCCTTGCCGCTCTGGTCCATCGTGCCTGGCCGACGACCCAGGCACGTCCTGTCGGGCCGATTTTCGGGCCAGGCCGGCCTGAGTGGCCTGCCAGAACTAGGGTGTCGGGCTAACCCACGGCCCACCAAAGAGGGGAGGAGAGGCAGCAAGGGATTGCGAAGGAGGTCATGGCCTAGCCGTCACGGTCGCCTCCATGGCCACTACGGGGCGGGGGAGGTCGCCAAGCCCCTAGCTTCCATGGCCGTCGTGATCGTCTCCTACACTGCTGCAAGTCGGAGCAAGCCACGAAGGCGAAGTCGCTACACCGGCGAGCTCGCCCTTGCCACCGGATCTGGGGTCGCTGCGTCGGGGTAGTAGGAGAGGGAGGCGGCGTTCAGCCCTTGGTCGTTGGCGCTGCGAGAAGGGGAGGGCCGGAGTAGGCGTTGCGGGAAGGGAAGGGGAGCCGTGGTGCGCGGATGCGCGCCTAGTCCTCGTGCGTCGTGAGGGAAGGGGAGGAGCGATGGGCGACTGCGCTTGAGTGGGTGGGATGAGAATTAGGGTTAGAAAAACAGGGGATGATATATATACTATTGACTATGATACTGGGCCTTTACAAGGCCTTACACAAATTACGGGTGTGCCGTGCCGCCCAGCGTGACTGGGGAGCGGCCCAGGCATGGCCCTATATATAAGGCCATGCCAGCCCGGGCCCGCTGCTCACCGGGCCATGCCGGGCCAAAATGCTGTGCTTTGGGCCGGGCCACCGGGCTACAGGCTTTATGCCCATATATATGCGCAGCGCGTGCGGTGAATCGACCGGTGAACCAACCAGTAAGCACGTGCATGGCCCCACCACCCAACACATCCATCGTAGCTGTGCAAAGCTAAGGACGCATGGAGAAAGAGGTCACGTTAATTAAGCCGTGAACTTTGACGATATAAAATATGTTACACTTAATTTTTTTAAAAAATATGTTACACGCTAACACGTTACATAATTGAGTGTGTATGTTATACTAACTCGATTTAAACTATCTTACATAATTCAGAGTCCCTTCTAACAAAATATGAGGATGGATCCGTGAATGAGTGGATGAGACGTGTTCGGACGTGAGTTACAAGACGGACGCTCGTGACATATCATTATCGATTTTATATATGTTGGATGCATGCGTTTCCGGTATGTTTGGCACCTACGTCAGGCATTGGGCTACTTTTGTAAAACAATTAGATAGTTTATGCTAATTAAAATATGTCATATCGAAAATTGCAAAAGAAAAAGATTTGCTGCATTCAATAGGTCTTATATGCATCAATTAAATATTAAAAAAAGATATTTATATCTAAAACTTTCCTTATTTAATGTATTTTTCAAAATCAAAATTAAATAAATATATATTTTGTTATATTACCTTCTATGAAGTAATAGATGATTCTAGCCATCCGATCTAATTAAATTTCATAGTTATTTGGAATACCACATCAAAGCCCGATCCAAATAGATTCAAAACTTGGCCACCATCAGCCGCCAATAACTCGATCGGTTTTATACTGAATAAATGCATGCCCTTTTTATCTCAAAATCAAAATAAAAATGTATCCGTTAGTAGGTAGGTGCCAGTAAACTTATACTACACCTTTCCCATCTCAAAATACATCCGTTAAGTATGCCAGCAGTTGACAGTTGTTTGCCAGTAAACCCTGTGCTAACCAAATTTGTTACTTTCTTAATACACTGCTTATTGCCGTTCTCCAAGAAGCCTGTGCATAGACCATCTTAGCTATATATATAAACGAGTTGAGAGGTACTTAGAGACAAGAGCCCAACATCAGATAAACAAAAATGGTGCTCTATCTCGTGTTCTTGGCTCTCCTCACCTTCGTGCTGCTCCGGCGCATGGGCGCAAGCAGGCGGAGCGGCAATGGCATCCACCGTCTGCCACCGTCACCTCCGGGGCTGCCCGTCATCGGGCACCTCCATCTGCTGGGCTCCAACCCGCACCTCTCCCTCACCGACATCGCCGGCAGGCACGGCGCGGACGACGGCTTCATGCTGCTCCGCCTCGGCCAGGTCCCCAACCTGGTGGTGTCGTCCCCGCGCGCCGCGGAGGCCGTCCTGCGCGCGCACGACCACACCTTCGCGTCGCGGCCGCCCTCCGCCGTGTCCGACATCGTCTTCAGCTACTCCGACGTCGCCCTGGCCCCCTACGGCGACTACTGGCGCCTGGTGCGGAGGCTGGTCACCACGCACGTGCTCAGCGCCAGCAAGGTCCAGTCCCTGCGCCGCGCACGCCAGGAGGAGGTCGCCCTGGTCGTCGCCAAGATCCGGGACGCCGCCGCCGCGCGTGCTGCTCCGGTGGACATGACGGAGGTGTTCTGCGTCTTCACCAACGACATGGTGTGCCGCGCCGTGTCGGGGAAGTTCTTCCGGCGGCTTGAAGGCCGGCACAGGGCGTTCCAGGAGATCATCAACAGCCAGGTGATACTCATCGCCGGGTTCAACCTGGACGACTGCTTCCCCTGGTTGGCCAAGGTTGGTGGTGTGTTTGCAAGGTTGCTGTTCGCCAAGGCCTTTACCTTGAAGAAGCAATGGGACGTGTTGCTCGATGAGATCATCACCGAGCATGCGGCCAAGCTGGAGGAACGTCACGACAAGGTCAGTGACGACGCTGGACAGAGCCAAGAAGAGGACGCTGACTTCGTACATGTTCTACTTTCCCTCCAGCAGGAGTACCGTCTCACAAGACAGCAAGTCAAGTCCATCTTGGTGGTATGTGTGCTGCGCAACAAACTGTTTCATTATATATTTATATATATATACATATGTATAAATAATATTTGTTATTCTGGTTTAACCAAATGCATGCTTCTGTCGATCGCATATATATAATACAGGACATGTTTGGAGCGGGGACAGACACATCATCGATCCTGCTGGAATACGCGATGATCGAGCTGATAAGAAACCCACACATCATGGCCAAAGTACGAGACGAGATCACCAAGAACACTCCAAAGGGCCAAGAAATGGTCAAGGAAGAGAACCTCACCAACATGAGCTACCTGAGAGCCATCATCAAGGAGACGCTCCGACTGTACCCGCCAACGCCGCTGCTGCTGCCGCACTTGTGCATGGAGGACTGCGAGGTGAACGGGTACACGATCGCGGCTGGGACCCGCGTCATCGTCAACGCGTGGGCGCTCGGCAGGGACGCCAGCGCGTGGGAGAGGGCGGACGGGTTCATCCCTGAGAGGTTTCTGGACAGCGGCAGCAGCGCCGCTACTGACTTCAGGGGGAGGGATTTCAAGTTCGTGCCGTTTGGAGCTGGGAGAAGGATGTGCCCTGGGATCAACTTTGGGATGGCCGTCGTTGAGCTGATGCTGGCAAATCTTCTCTACTGCTTTCGCTGGGAGCTCCCGGCTGGGATGGCACCTGAAGATGTGGACATGTCTGTCAAGTATGGACTGACAAGCCGTCGCAAGGAGAAGCTCCTGCTTGTCCCAAGGCTGCCTGTGTAATGTCAGTTGTCAGAAACCCTTGCTGCAGATTAAGGAAATAAAAGACTAGCGCTGAATGGGTAGTTTTGTTATATTTTGATCACAATTGGCGTTGTTGGCCCCTTAGCTTGGAATTGGATGGCTAGATTGGGAATTACAGGTGTACTGGCTTGGTGAATACCAGTGGGTAGCAACGGGATCCAGAAATAGTTTATGCAGGTGTAATATGAGCCAGAAAAATATTTGAGACTTCTTTCTTAACATGTCTGTTATAATTGCAAAACCGTGTTCCCGGAAATACAAATATTTGAGCCATTTCAGCAAGCTTTCTAATCTGACGTTTCCTCTGATATTTCTGTTTTTTTCCCCATGATTTCAGCAACATACAGTCAAGCTTTTAAGTCTGTGTCTCTATGTTCTTTACTTTGGAGTTTATATATATCTTCGTGGGGCCTTCTCATAGAAAAGGAAGGCCTTATGGTTGGTTGATCATTTAGCTAAGAGCAGCATGACATCTGAAACAGTCTCTACAATTTTCTATCAATGCGAAATGCAAATTTCCATTCCCCAGATTGTGTACCGTCACTATTGTATTTCCATTCCCGGAAATACAAATATTTGAGGCGCTTCAGCGAGCCTTTTTAGTTTTTTTAGAAGAAACAGGAGGGGAAAAGCACCTACTGAAATTTATTAACAGAAAACAACGACTAAAAAGATTACAAAAGGTTAAGGGAACAAGAAAGCAAAACAGGAAGGACCTACACTAAGAAGTCTCAGGGGACCAAGAAAGAAAGAAAGAAGGGGGACAATTCCAGGCCCAGAGAGGGGACAGCAGCAGGCACTTTGAAGAACAAAAGCAATTTCTGATCTTCTTTTAACTTTGAAACAAATCAGAGCTAATTCTTTCTTGAAGTTGACTTTGCACTTCATAACACTTGGTTGGAGGCCTTTGAAGATCAAATCATTTCTCTCTGCCCAAATGCTCCAGCAAAGTAAAATAAATACTTACATAAAGAATACTGCAAAAAACTAGTTTGAAAGCTTCAACTGCTTGAAATCTTGAGACTGCATCCGAAAAGTGGAAGGCTAGAGGACCCCAGCAACTAGCAGCAAATGGGCAGTGAAAGAGTAGATGTTCCAGAGTTTCCTCAACTTGACTGATGCAAACCACACAGTTATAGCTCTATGAAACCATATTTTTCCTCCTCAAAATGTTTCTTGTACTTAGTCTATCTTGTAGTAGCAGCTAAGAAAATATTTTGTGTTTTGGTTGGCAAAATGATTTCCAAAGCCAACTGAAGGGTTGATGAGCTTCACTCTGCCTTGCCAAAGCTTTGTAGGCCCTTGAGGATGAGAACAATTGTGAACCCCAAATATAGCTCCAGGAGTCATTGTCTTCTGTTAAGTTTAGGTTCTGAATCCTAGTAGCTATCTGTTGTGACTGAGCATAGGCTTCAACAGTGAGTGGCAGATGGAAGAGGTTTGAGACCTCATTTTGAGTTTATACATTTTGCAAGGTTATAGCTTTGTTCTTTGCAAAAGAGTAATTCTGGAAACTCTAATCTCAGCACTGAATTATTCCACTGATCTTCCTAGAAAAGTACACTTGAGTCATCTCGAATTGAAACATATGCTATTCCGCCAGAAATCTGCCACTACTACGGTGTTTTTCCCAAACTAGTTTTATCCATGCCATTACTATGGTGTTTTTCCCAAACTAGTTTTACCCATGGCAAATCTTTCCTGTTGAAGAATTTATCCAAGTTCTTGAGTAACAGAGCTTTATTTTGAGTTTGCAAATTCAGAACACCAAGTCCTCCTTCCTTTTTTTGAATTGCAGACTAGTGGCCAGGCTGCCTTAGGTGGTTTCCTAGCATTTATCTATGCTCCCCTCAAAAGACAATATTTTCTAAATTTGTCAATTTGCTTAATTATGGTTTGGGGCAGAAGCAGTGTACTCATGCACTAAGTTGGCAGAGCAGTAAGCACTGAGTTGGTGAGGTCTAGCCTACCTGCTTGTGACAGAAAGGAGGAGATATTTGCTAGTCTTGACTCACATTTGTTAACCATAGGCAGAAAGTGATCTAGCTTTGGCTTTGTTAGGCTTAGAGGAAGCCCCATGTAAGTGAAATGAAAGGAGCCTTTTGAACAGCCAAAAGTTCTAGGGATATGGTTCAGTTTCTCTTCCAAAATATTCATTTGAAGCATAACTGACTTTGAAAAATTGACTTTCAGTCCTGCTGCTTCTGCAAAGCTATTGAGAAGAGCTTTCATGAAGACCAGCTGCCTTGCATCCGCTTCCATTATCAATAAGGTGTCATCAGCATACTACATTATTGGGAAGTCTGGGCTAGATTGAAAAGGTATTGGCCTATTGATCAAGCCTCTTCTCATGGCTGAGTTTACCGTGGTCTGAATGAAGGGGATCACCCTACCTCACACCTCCTCTACAATGAATTGTTTTACTTAGAACACCATTTAGAAGGATCTTGGTAGTGCCAGATGATAAAATATTTTGGATCCAGGAAATCCAAGTTTGACCAAAACCCTTATGCCTCAGGATTTCCAAGATCAATTCTTGTTCCAACTTATCAAAAGCTTTTTCAAAATCTAGCTTGAAAATGATTACTTCCTTTCTTGAGTGATGGCAGATATGCAGATAGTCAAAGACCCAGACAAGGCAGTCTTGGATAGTTCTTGTTTTTATGAAACCATATTGGTTCTGGTGTATCAGTTCTTGAATAAAAGTTTGTAGCCTGTTTGCCAAAATTTTGGTGATCAGTGGTGACCAGTTTTAGTGAGGAAGTTCAGCAGGGATATTGGTTTGAAATCAGAAATTGTCAAAGCACCATCCTTTTTTTGGAACCAGAGTGATAAAGGATGTGTTGATGCTTCTCAGGCATACTGTCCCTTGACTGAAGGCTTCACAAAGACCACAAAAGGCATCCTTAATCAGGGGCCAACAATTTTTGATGAATTCATTGTTGAACCCATCAGGACAGGGGGATTTGTCCATGGGCAGCATCTTTACTACATCATTGATTTCTGCTACAAAAAAGGCTTCTTCAAGAATGGAAAGGTCAACTGGTGGATGAATTAAATTTTCCATGTCAAAGATTCTAGCCTTATCTTCACTCTTTCCAATTCTTTCTTTATAGGAGTTCCAAAAAGCTATTTCTTTCTCAGCATGAGAGATCACCACAATATCCTGATCTAGAACTAGCTGATAGATTAGGATCTTTCTTAATCTGATTGTGGCATTTGCATGAAAATTTTTTGTGTTGACATCTTCTAGCTTAAACCATTTTATTGTGCCTCTCTGCCTCCAATAAACTCTTTGAATATTCAGCTTCAAATTAAGCTTTTCTCTGACAATATTTCTGAAATTCCATTCTATTAGACTAAGGTCTCTGAATTCTTCAATGGATTCAAAGAAATTCAGAACTAGCTTTAGCCTATCTATCTCCAGTTTAAGCCCACTAGGTTAAGCTTCCTTGCCTTGAAAACTCTTCTCAGGTTTTTAAACTTTGCATTGATGATCTTTTCTCTATTAGTCAGATTATTTTCAACTGAAGAAAGTTTGAGTGTTCCAGCCAATAGTTCTCAAACCTGAACAGAGCCCTTTTTGGAATGGCAGTTCCAATACTAATTATGCAAGGGTTGTGATCTGAAGGGTCCATACTCATGGTAGTGGCAAATGTCAAGTGATGGTCCAGTTGCTTGATGTGAAAAACCAATCCAGTCTTTCCAACAAAGGTGAAGGCTGCTTATTGGACCATGTGAACTCCTTGCCTTGGAGAGTAATTTCTGTGAGATCTAAGGAACTAATTGCTTCATTGAAAAGCTCCAATTTCAGTCAAGTCCCCTCCTGGCCTGTCTCTGTTCTCAGACTTCCTTATCAAATTAAAATCACCCACTATTAGCTAGTCTATGTTATTTGGCATATCAATACCTTTGAATCAATCCAGAAAGAGAATCTTTCCCTCATGAGTAAAATGTTTGAGAGCACCCAAGAGGAATTGTTATGCAAAGATGTCATTTCAGTGCAGAGAGCAAAGGTGTTCTGAAAAATAACCTCGTTTCCTTTGATATTTCTGTCTTTTTCATGATTTCAGCAACATAAACTCAAGTTTTTAAGTCTATGTCTTTATGTTCTTTACTTTGAAGTTTATCTTGGTGGCCTTCTCATAGATAAGGAGGGCCTTATGGTTGGTTGATCATTTAGCTAAGAGAAGCATGACATCTGAAACAGTCTCCACAATTTTCTATCAATGTGAAATGCAAATTTCCATATTCCCCA
Source organism: Saccharum hybrid cultivar R570 (assembly GCA_038087645.1). Lineage (NCBI taxonomy): Eukaryota > Viridiplantae > Streptophyta > Magnoliopsida > Poales > Poaceae > Saccharum > Saccharum hybrid cultivar. Next base: position 1,561,956 of record JAQSUU010000519.1, read on the forward strand.
GATTCTGTACTGTCACCACTGTGTTCCCAACTGGAATGCATCTGTTTCATTATTCAGTTCCATATCTGAGATCAGCCCTCTTGCTCTTTGATTTTCCTTCTTATGTGCAAATAAGAAAACAGTGATCAGGCTACATATCTGAGCTGGAGTGCTTTTGAGGTAATTTCTAGATTTGCTTAGTTGTATGGTGCTGAACAAAATGCTTTCCTGTACGTGTTTAGATAAAATAGATTGATCAGTAAGTCCAAGTATTGCTATGCATGTGGTTGGTTCCTTGAGCCGGCTACACTAGCTAGTTTAATAATAATTATTGAACGTTGAGATACATGGCAAACAAACATTGATTTCGTAGGCACATCTTAATAGCTGTGTGGTAGTTCTCTTGTTATAATAGTATACAAGTGTGCGTGTGATTTGGGGTCCTTCAGTCCTTGTATGTAGCGACGCCGGTGCATATTCTGTGGCGTGAGTATTAATTCTTCAGTTAACGTCGATGTTACGCGCTGGAATCCGTCTTGTCAATTCCCACAGCATTCTAGGATTACTTTTCTATTTCTAGGTGATTGTGGGTCACTCTCAGCAGATACCATACGTTTTATTCAGCAAGAACAAGAATATATAATGAGTAATTAACTTGACCTGCACGCTTCAGTTCATGTATATACTTACTAACTGCATTAAAAAAAGATCACACCTTCACTGACTTACGGCAATAGGAGGGTCTATATAAAGACATACCCCGCCTCCTCATTTCCACACATCCATAGCAAAGAGAGTACACAAAAGCAACAGCAACTAGTAAGAAACTCAGCAGCAGAGTAGATCATGATGGTCAGCTCCAAGGCTTTCCTCCTTGCCATCCTGGGTTGTGCCTGCTTATGCAGTTCTGTCCTAGCGGCTCGTGAGCTGAGCGATGCGGCCATGGCCGAGAGGCATGAGAGGTGGATGGTGGAGTATGGCCGTGTCTACAAGGACGCAGCTGAGAAGGCGTGGCGTTTTGAGGTGTTCAAGGATAATGTGGCATTCATCGAGTCATTCAACGCCAATAAGAATAACAAGTTCTGGCTTGGTGTCAACCAGTTCGCCGACCTGACCACTGAAGAGTTCAAAGCAAACAAAGGTTTCAAACCAATTTCAGCAGAAAAGGTTCCAATAACTGGATTCAAGTATGAGAACTTGAGCGTCAGTGCGCTTCCGACGGCTGTGGACTGGAGGACCAAGGGAGCTGTCACACCTATCAAGAACCAAGGCCAATGTGGTACGTGCAATTGTGATCATACTTGAAACAATTAATTATTTCCGTGATGATATATACATGGTGATTAAGCTCTTCTGATGACATGTACAACGACACAAACAAATAATTGCAGGTTGCTGCTGGGCATTCTCGGCTGTAGCTGCCATGGAGGGCATTGTGAAGCTGAGCACAGGCAACCTCATCTCACTCTCTGAGCAAGAACTAGTGGACTGTGATACCCACAGCATGGACGAGGGTTGCGAGGGTGGCTGGATGGACAGTGCCTTTGAGTTCGTAATCAAGAATGGAGGCCTCGCCACGGAGTCCAGCTATCCATACAAGGCAGTAGATGGCAAGTGCAAGGGCGGATCAAAGAGTGCCGCAACTATCAAAGGTCACGAGGACGTGCCGGTCAACAACGAGGCTGCACTCATGAAGGCCGTGGCCAATCAACCTGTATCTGTCGCTGTCGATGCGGGTGACAGGACTTTTATGCTTTATTCCGGTGGTGTGATGACTGGCTCCTGCGGCACTGAGCTGGATCATGGGATCGCTGCCATTGGGTATGGCGTGGAGAGTGATGGCACAAAGTATTGGATTTTGAAGAATTCATGGGGCACCACATGGGGAGAGAAGGGATTTCTAAGGATGGAGAAGGACATTTCTGACAAAAGGGGAATGTGTGGCCTTGCCATGAAGCCTTCCTACCCCACTGAGTAGAAAACAACTAAGAGTATGCTTCCAAAAACGTCATCAGCTCGTATTTGAATAATTATATGTGTGCCTTCTGCACTCTCATACAGTTTGTTCTTTATGTATTGTACATCATACACGTGTAATTTTTATCATATATGTTTGTGAACTTTGTAAATATCCTGGACGTTTGAAATAGTATCTTAAAGCTCCGTACAGAGTTCCTTGAAGCCTGGAGTGCTGTTAAATAGTCAAATAACATTGTGATCAAAATGTCCAGACCACTTCATACATGTGGACTTGTGAGACCACATCTTCCTGTTTTAAATACATGACAAACAAAAATCAATGTTTTGTTTGAATTTTTTATGTAGGGTTTTCATTTTCTTGTATGCACTATGTGACTTAACCAATATTGTAAATGATAGTGATGGCATGAACTAGGTATTATTCACTGGGATATCATATGTTAATTTGTTATTTTTTTTGGCAAGGAAGAGTCATTTCTAAATTGAAACAACCCTTGTATGAAAAAAATTTGTATGCATCGAATCCACACTGCTTTCAGAAAAAATTGCAGTTTTGGGGTTTTGAGCATCTTTGTCCACAGTGATGCAGCAGAACAAATAAAAGGTACCCTCACTGCTAAAGATATATTGTTCCTTTCATAGTCATATAGAAAAAAATAAGGACCAGTACCCAAGGACCAACCTTGGGGCATGCGGGCTGTGCGATAGGGAACCCTGTGTTACACTTATGTGTCTGTTTGGATTGTGGAATGAAGTGGTCTATCATCATCTCACTGTCTACTATTTTGTTTGGTTTGTGGAATTAAATAAGTTGATCCATCACCACCTAATTTCTCACAAGCTAATAGTTAGTACTAGTACGAGGAATGAGGCCATTCAACTAAATCTGAGGATGGACTCATAATACATCATTCCATCTAGAATGTATTGATTTCTCAAACCAAACACATCATAACTTGGGTATATGTAGAATACAGTAGTAGGCTTTGTTCACCTCCTACGATTCAGATGAGTATTTTTCTAGCCCAAAACAATTGCCACAATTTTGTATGGTTCGATTGCCACAATTGCCACAATTTGTATGGTTGGATGCCACAACTTGTCTCCAATCGGTTGTCAATCAAGAGGGAGTTAGAGATAGATGTGTGTGTGTGTGGGAGGGAGGGGGGGGGGCGCTGCACTCACCCTTAGAGGATTAGCGCATGAACAATACCCCAGTCACCATAAAGTTTTCTCAATGCAAGCTCCTTACCCATATATACTCTCTTGTAGTGGATTACACCTTGTGGGTTTCTTTAAGCTTCTTTTGCAATGTCCTTGCTCCTAAAGTTGCATATTCTATAAGAAAATCCTTCACCTCACCACATACACAATGTCTTGTTGCATTCCTCATCTTCTATTTCATTCTTGTACTAGAGCATTCCTCTCTTACAAAAGAGGAACATATAGGTAATTATTAGTTCAAAACAATTTACATAGTACGTATAAAATGAGTAAGGTCCAATCATTATTACCACTACTGTCCACTAGTCATACTAAGTCTTTCCTTAAACAATAGGCCCTAAATCTACACTCTTCTCAGTTTTGAATTCAAATGCATGTTAGATTGCATGTCGACAAAGAGCCAACTTGAACTCCTTTATGCTAGGATAAGTATTTCCTACTACCATGGGAGGATCCTTTTTTATCATAATTAGCAATTTGGTTATGATGACCCTTTACACGACAACTCCTCATTAGCCTCTACTTCATCCTCTGATTCGTCTCCATATCACTATCATTCTCTTACTCATCATCACCCACAAACTCTAGAACATAGGCTTTTCCTTTCCTTTAACGGAACATCCAACCACATTTAGAACATTAATAGGTTGCTCTCCAAGTTCAGATTATCCTCATCAACACCAACATGTTCACTCTATGGTAATGGATTCCTAAGGTAATTATTCTCATCTAGGTCTACAAATCCCACTCAGTGATGGGCTCGTATTCCTCAGAGGGTTCACAATATACAATGAACATCTGGACAATGCAACCTTCCTCTTACTGTGCTTATCAAACATAGATATCAACCCATCAACACGAAAGAAGACCTAGGATAGCCAAGGCGATAGTTGTAGGTGAGAAGGAGAAGCAAATAGGGGTTGAGTGAAGCAGAGCAGTGTAGGAGCATAAACCATTTGTGTTGCCACAATTAGTGGAAGCAATTGTGGTTGATAAGGACTAGGGGATCGGGTGGGTGGCTGTCTAGATCTTGCCACCCTAGGGCAACAATGACAGATGGTGACTCGAGGAGGCATGCCGATAGAGGATGGCTAGGGGGAGTGTGGCAGAACCACCCAAATTATATGGCCCACGTGCAACTGTCATTGTCCTAAAGACCTTTGACTGCTGCACACGAGAGCCAGATAATTCTAGTAGTCTGTCAGGTGTCCTCGGAGAACCCCAAATCATCCACTTTTTACAACTCACACAGGATTATCAGTGGAGTTACCACAACATTACAACATTTGGTATAAAAATAACTTACATCAGAGTGCGGGAGACTTATAGCATTAGTCTACAAAACCTGTTCAAGTAAAACTTAACTTGAGTTTCAAAGGTGAGTAGAACTACAAAAACAACTTAGGTAAAACACCTAAGGTAGAAGAGACGCCCAGATCATGTCGAGGCCACTGACATGACCTTGACTAGCAGCAAAAGTCAGAACCTTCAACAAGGTTAACAAACCTTGAGTACTTAAGGGTACTCAATAAGTCTTACCCGACTAAAGAAAAGACTCCAAGGATATGAAGGTTTAAGGGAAAGTCTAAAGCAATAACAACTTTTGTAGAAAAGCTTACTACAAGTGACTCCTTACTTTCAATGTTTTAGCTTCGTATTAAGTTTATCAGTACCTTTCAGTTTGCACATGGTCTAAATCAATTACTTCATTAATCATCTCATGTCATATCCATAAATAACCATGCTTTCCCTAGATTAACTACAATGCTGGTGCGAGTATCAAGTCTCTTGTTAACATAGAGCAAACAACGATTCGAACCAATTAAACCCAGTTGGGGATTCCCAACCACACGACATATGCAGGTCTCGGACCTACACATATCAACCCACACTCAGATCCTCCAAAATGTGAACCGGTCTGCAGCTTCCCAAGGGTAACGTACTGCACCGCCCTACGCCATCCCGGATGTTTACATAGGGTGGGTACTTGCTACTCTCACCATCTCCCACTCCCAGTGCGTGGTTGTCTTTTCACGTAATGGAATAGCCAAGGTATTAAGCTTACCGGAGTATGTGGCTAGTACTACAAAATCTTGATCCAGAGGCCAACAACGAATCGACACAGGTAGAACGAGCATAACCAGGCGAACCTGTCTGCCCAAAAACACTTACCATAACATCAAGTCCCGTTTGGTCTCTATTTAGCATTACCATTATCATGGCATTCTCACGACCCAAAAGAAGAGCTGAGAAGAACCAGGTAAAACCTATTTCTCGCGAATGATGAAACCATCATTCAACTTCTATCGAAGCCTAAGCATTACTAAGCATTAGAGGTATTGACCTAAACATACTAGTGGGGTACAACTAAGGATACCTAGATTCAATGTAATCATGCAGCAAAGGGTTTTCGACCAACTCCTAATTACTTAATGAACATTTCACAATACTTAAAGTGTAATAAAGAATTGTAAATACTAAGATAGGGTTTATGCTCCGGGGCTTGCCTGTGTTGCAGAGAAGGTTAGTTCCATAGAGGATCACAAGGGTCAAACTTGGCACCAACACCACTAGTGGATGAACCTTCTCTGAAACTTGATCAACATGAATCTTCTCACTCTTGTATGCACTACACGTAACAAATGATGCTTTGCTTAATATGACGGAATGCATGACATGATGCATGACAAGAGACATAAAGTGCATTAATAGAAGTTAAACAAAGTTAAGAAAGTTGAGTACAACTTTCCTTCACCAAAGAACTAGGGTTATTATTATAGAAGCAATTTAGTTATTTAACTAACAAGTTAATTAGTTGTTATCATACAAGGATTAACTTAACATGGACCAGCAAGAGACTAACATTTTTCTTAACCCATAACTATTATAAAGAACTTATAAAACTAAATACTTAATTAAGTCATTTTAATTATTATATAAACAAGTTGATTATAGGCATTCAAGAAAGGAATTAGGTTGCCAAGGAATAACAGGGATTTTGTGTTCCAAGGTCCACAATCAAAGTATAAAACACACCCAAGTCATTTAAGGATTTATATAAATCATTCTGGTATTAATAAAAAAATAAAAGGCATTTAAACACACTTAAATTAATTAACCAATTTAGAATTATTAAAACAATACCAAACTTTTTGTGAAGGTAGATTTAAGCACATGACATTTACACAAAAAGTTTCAGCATCACATGATTCATATTTTTGTCTACAAAAGTTACACAAGGAACCTTTTTCTATTAAAAGATGGAATTTTTAAGCATACCAAAATTACTGATATTGGCTACTTCATATTTTTCCATGGTAGAGAACATCATAAGAAAGCTACACAACAAATTTCATATTTTTATCATGCTTCTATATTTAGTTATGAATTAAACAAGAAACTGCACTTTTTATCTTTTTTTGAAAATCCAAAAACCGGTTGACAACTTTTCTTACTCACCCCTTCTCTACCCACAGTCTCCGACCAACGAGGCCTGGGTCAAACTTGACCCAGCCCGGCCTTGACCGCGGTGCGCCGGCGGGTAAGCCACACAGCTCACCGGCAGTGAGGTCGCCGGCAGCTAGACCGGTACCTTCATGCTCGGGAAGTCCTCACGCACCTACCTCGGGTATTGGTTGAACGAGTTAGGGCTTCCACTAAGCTTGGACACGGCCATGGCGGCTCAATGGCACAAGGCACGGCGTCGTAGCGACGTTCTGGCCAACCCTGAATGATAACATGGGAGGGGTACACCACAAGAATCTATAAAGATTATGGAGACAAAGATTACGAGGCCCTAAACTCATTAGATAAGAGTCGGCGTATGACAAGGGGGCTCACCATGACTTGAGTAGTAACACGGTCGAGATGGAGATGTAGTGGAAGGGTACTGCCATCGGTGAGGGTGGACACGGCGGCCTGAACTAGAGAAGATGGCGGCGTTCTAGTGCGCCTTGCACGGTAGAGATAAAAAGGAGGAGCCGATCACAACGACACCAAGGCCAATCTAAAACGCGAAACGAGAAGGTGAAAGATGCTCCAGGGAGGCCTGACCACGGTGGAGGTGCTCAGGCGACGCTCTGGCTGCCTGTGAGGAAGACGGCGGCATCCGGCCGACTCCGGTGGAGAGGGACGGCGTGAGCGGGTCAAGGAGATGCGCAAGAAGCAGACAGAGTTGCAGGCACGAGCTATTGGGCAGAGATGGAGCGACCACGATGAATTTTGGATGGCGGGCAGAAGTGGCCGGCGGTGAGCAGGAAGGGAAAAAAAGGGAGGACGGCCGACTGCGATACACTTATGAGGGCGAGGGCGACTTCTCCAGCTGCGCCAGCTCATGCTTTAGCAAGCCATGCAGGCTGCTGCGCGCCAACGCGCGTGAGTGCGGCGTTGGAGGGCGGCGGCCACCGGCGAAGCAGTGCGTGGCACTACTGTCTGTGGCTACAGTAACCGACTGAAAACTCCATCTTCCCTTCTCTTGTTCTCATGATTTTGCAAAACAACTTGATGATCACCAAGAAACAAAGTTGTTCATTGATCTTAGATCTCCATCTTTGGTTAAAACACCAACCCCAAGGTCAAGGGTTTTGAAGTTTTTGAATTGAGAAGATGGGTACTTTGAAACTGCAAACAGAATCAATCCTTCAGAGTTTTGAAGTTGTTTTGCTTAAGAAACTTTGGGAGTTAATTAGTGAATAACCACTAATCACACATCACAACTAATTACATATTAACATGGCTCAAGCACACTACCAATCAATGCAACAAAAGTTTGACAAATTTTATTTATGAAAATTCATGTAATAGTTCTCCAAAAATTGAACTAAATCACTGCATTTCAGTGACTTAACCAAAAATGGCTGTGAGAATCCAGTTACTAAATTCAATTTTTGAGTTCAAAATTAAACATATTTGACTTGAGAACATTTCACAATTTTGCTTCTATATTCAAGAGCATACTTTAAAGAACAAAGTTTATATTTACCAAATTTTAATTGTTTAAGCAAATTCACATATATAAATTCACAAAGAACCTTAATCACTATTATTGCTAACATTTCATGTATCATATAAAACACCACAAATGCAACATGAACATGCTATAATTGAAACTTGAAATGCATAAATGACACATTGCTTGATGTTTATGCTTCATGATGATCATGATCAAGATTTTAATTGCTTCTTAACAACATTGCTTGATGTTTATGCTTCATGATTCCTAAGGACATGCTTGACTGCGGTTGGATGTACCATCACATAGGGCAAGTAAAACAATGGAAAGGGGGTGTGGGTTGGCCATTTGGTTTGCTGTCAGCACTCCATTCTACACATGTTCTAATAGGCGGCCTGGCCCTAGCCCGGCATTGGCCCTATTGGGAATGACCCTATTAACTTCGGGCCACCACAACACTAAATGCTAATCATGCCATGTTGTGTTGCCCAATGAGCCTAACCTCAGGCCCAAGCATGGCACTTAGGCATGCTAATAGTGTCATTGTTGACACCAAAAGTGGCAAACGGGTATACCACAAGTGTACGGTTGTCAATGTAGCCTTTACTGGGAGTATTCCAGGTATCATATTTCCACGGGGAACGTGAAGTGAACTAACTATGGATCAAGACCGTCCTATGATGATACAAAAGAGCCTCTGGAACTTGGGCAGATATGTTCTAGATAGCAATGATATCTAGTAAAGATAGTAGTTATAAAGGGTTAGTCACCCACCCGCTTACAAGAGACAATATGCGAGACAATAGGGAATGAAACCCTACCCGAAATGTCTACCTTGTTGTATTGAGGCCCTACCTTTTAAGAACTTGTCTTACATGCGTGGTGGACTATGAAGGCTACACAGGGCTGTCACCACCTACTAGCTACCACAAACTATCCGTGCGACAAGCGGTCTACACAGGCAAGATGTAGTCTAGACACCATGTCTACACTACACACACTACTCTAAACTTCGTGTGAGATTAGAGCACTACTAAAGTAATGCAGTGTATAGGTAAGAAGGCTATATAACTACTAGCAGAGATAGAATATCAAATACTATAAAGAACTCGATGTATTACTTACTAGAAGAAACTATCTGTTGAGGTACACCTTGGAGAAGTCTCCTGACATGCCCGGTGCTTTATCCTAAATACTTCCCTCACTCTCTCCCTAATTGCATAACACTACAACAGAGCTTTGCTAAAAACTACTAGAGAGTGGTTTACTCTAATGTGTCATGAATGAGAGAAGTCTAGGGGGGTATTTATGGCTAGAGTGAGGGGTATGCCACGTTAGTGATCCAGGTGACTTCTCCTCCTTGCCCTTGGATCAAACCGACCTTGAACCGACCTTTGATCAATGGTCCAAATCATGGGGGATGCATGGAGGCATGCATAGAGGTGGTGCACCAAAGTTGAGCTGGTTTAGCCACCTAAGGAGGTCGTTTGACCTCCCTATGGTAGGTGAGCCATGTCACCATCTTCTGGAAGGTGTCCCATGCATCATAGTGAAGGTTGGATACTTTTTCGTGTTGGATGCTTCGTTGTGGGCCCATGAATCTGTGTGCTCTACCTTTTAGCCAATAGGAGAAGAGAACCTCGGGATCCAAGGGTGGAGATTGACTCTAGAAGTGTTGGGAGGATCATGGGAGGCTTGAGAGGGGGCAGTGGGTCCATGTTGAGGTTGCCCGACCTCTAAGTGGGGCCTTCAATCACCCAAAGTTCATGCTTTGTGTACCTACAAGCAAATAATGACATGTACATGTGGAACCAAGTTATTTGTACCTAAGTCACTATGTTCTTGCTTGTTAGCTTCCAGAAAGAGTGTTTCGTTGACGGTTTTGGTAATGTAAAAACATGGTGAAATTACCGTCAACAATCATGTCGTGCTAGTGGGCTCAATGAGCCCATAGGCCCATGCCAACCCATTAGCTCATCAGTAGTTAACTATCATTCACCATCAAATTTCCAGCACATGTTCATATAATCTGAATTGTCAGCCACATATCACAGTTCATAAGGGCAGTCACAATGTAGAAACTGCTAGTAGTTTCACCTATGACATTTTGTTAAGAAACTATTCTTCCCAATGTAACTTTTCTATCTAGAGTCCAAATAAAAATCTGACCAATCATTCACCATGTGCTTCTCTCTCGTACCTAGATCCTCTGCGCCTCCTGTGGACGAGAAAGCCTAAAAGATGCCTACCCTGCCGAGCCATGACAAAGAGAGCCATTTCACATTGGCTAGCCCAAAGCAGCAACAAAATGCACAGCAGTGCATACAGATGCTCGTATATTCTAAGCTCCTCCTATCTTGATGCACACACATCAGCAGCACAAGGCTATGGCAGTTGCATGCCGCAGCCGATCAGAGAGGAACATCACACAACAGGGAGTGCAGCGCACAGTAGAGTAGAGGGGTGCTGGTGTAGGCCAACAAATCTGGCCTTTGCACTACATGCAGATGGAGCTCTGTAGTGCTCAACCGATGGTGATGTCACTTTTTGTGCACCTGTTGCTAAAAGGAACCGCATCGGCATCACGTCGAGTTGTCAGAGCTAAGCAGCGACAGAAAGCAAAAAGAAAAAAACCAGTCGGGCGGTGGCGTGTGAGCTCCACGGGCAGCCGCATGGCGCGCAAGCTCCGTGGACTATGGCATGTGAGCTCTATGGTGGGCGTACCGGAGATGGCGTGGGGCGGGGACGCTCGAAGGGAGGACAGGGCTGGATGAACACGCGATAGGGAATGCAGTTAGGGATGGTGCACAGGATCTGGAGGAAGTAGGAAGAAACCACGTCGTCCTCTCCAATGCGAATACTGATGGTTTCTTCTGGTTTGTTCCATGTGAAGACTCAGTTTCTTGTTTAGAAATGGTTTCTACATTTTCCCCTTCTCTCCTCATTAAATCGCTTGCCACATCAACAAAATGCTTAAGTGGCAGCCTAATTAGTACCCATAGAAACTATAATAGTTTCTACATTGTGAGTGCCCTAACATGATATAAGTCTCAAATCTAAACTATCAACCACATACCACACTGTCACAATAGAAAACAAAAGCAAGTCTAGAATTATAGATAATATTATGAGTTGTTTGATTTGGCTGCCTCATTGAAAACCTTTCTAGATAAAAACTGACACCTCGTGAGAAAATCCTAGAAAGGAAAAGAGTACATCCAACCACTACTATACAAAATTTAACCGAGGCGGGCAAAAGGGATTAACCGAGGCGGGCAAGCCAACCGCCTCGGTCGAAAGGTCATGTTTAATCGTGACCTTAACCGAGACGGTTGGCCGCCCGCCTCGGTTAATAAAAAAACAAAAAAAAGAAAGCCCGTGGACAAGCCCAGTGAGCCCATCCATGGGCCCGCCAAGCCGATCCACACACCGCCACCACCGCTGTAGCTCGCTAGATCCGCCACTAGGGAGCTAATGCCTGAGTTGAAGCACCACCGCAGGGAGGAGAAGGAGCGCCGCCACGGGGAGGTTCACGCCGCCGCCAGAGTTCATGTAGAGGTGGAGGGGGAGGGGGAGGAGCGCCGCCGTGGGGAGGCCGGCCTCCATGCCACTGGATCCGGCCTCCATGTCGCCGTTGGAGTTGAAGGGACAAGGAAAGCCGCCACTGCCTATATCCACGACATGGAGGACCCGCGCCGCCATGGGAAGGCTGGATCTGGCCTCCATGCCACCGGATCCGGCCTCCACGTTGTCGCTGGAGTTGAAGGGGGAGGGGAAGCCCCCACCGCCTAGATCCGCGACATGGCCTTTGGGAGGTCGGATCCAGCCTCCACGCCATCAGATCTGGCCTCCACGCCACTGCTGGAGTTGAAGGGTAGGGGAAGCTGCCACTGCCTAGATCCACGACATGGAGGTCCCACGCCACCGTGGGGAGGCCGGATCTGACCTCCACGCCGCCGTCGAAGTTGAAGGAGGAGAGGAAGCCACCACCGCCGCCATTGGATCCCGTGCTCACTGCCCCCGCGCCGGCCACCGGGAGGAGCCCCGCCTTGCGCTCACCGCCCCCACACAAGCCGCTGGGAAGTGCCCCACGCGCGCCACTGAGAACGAGGGGAGGGACATAGTTGCATGGGGGAGAGGGGAGGGGTGCGGTCGAGTGGGGGAGTGGGAGGAGCGCGGGGGAGAGTGCGCTGCGGCTGAGGGGGCAAGGGGAGAGAGTGGGCTGCGGGTGAGGGGAGGGGTGAGGGAGAGAGTGAGAGTGATTTTAGGGTTTCGTTTATATATTGGAGATGATAGTGGGCTGGTGTGGGCTAGCGGGCTGGGCCTGATTTACCGAGGTGGTTGCATTAGAATGTCTGCCTCGGTTAATGATATACCGAGGTTCGGTTAATACCTATTAACCGAGGTGGTTATATTACAGTGCCCGCCTCGGTTGCTGGCTTTGCTGCCCTGCCTCGAATAACCAAGGCAGGCAACCAGGCCGACCGCCTCAGAGCCCCATTTGGAAACGCTGCCTAAAAGATTTTGTGTAGTAGTGAACTCTAGAGTTCAAAGTTCAAATGTTCAAGTTCATGGGTACTACTATGATTATTACATAGTGCTGACTGCTCAAGTGGCATTATCAGACTCATCAACATCAAGGAATAGCTCAATGAAGGACTTCTCTAGCTCCTTGTCCTCCAGAATGTGTTGTAGCCTTACATCCCCTAGCTCCTAATCCCTTGATGCATGTAAGCATCTCCACCATCTTTGGGCTCAACCGTCGTCGCCACTGCTTGATCACCCTACCAATCAAACTAAAAGTAGATCATGAAGAAATAGTAGACACAGTGGTTGAAGTCATCATTGTCATATGGATCACCCTTCTAGCCCATTATCATGCCACCAATTTAGAATGTTGAAGTCATCGTTGTCGTATTGGTTGACAGGGCCACTGTTTAGGTAGGATGACAACTCAGAAATGGTTGATGGATCTAAAAAGCTAGAAGATGATATAGAAGATCTCCTTTGGAAAGGAGACGAAGCATGTGTTGACTGTGATGATCGACCAGCATCAGTAGAGCTACAGAACCAGGATTACCAAATTTTTCCCCAAGCTATCTTTTTCTTACCAGTACCTAATGATGGGGTTGGAACGCCTCTGAAGTCTAACGAAGCCAAACTTGATCTCATATTCTACCAATGTGTTTAGTTAATGCACTTGACACCTTTCTAAGATAGTCATTATAATCTTTACCAAAAAAATTAGATAGGAGTTGGAGAACATTGTGAAAGCCTTTCATTTTAGCTCTCGGATCCAAAACAAATGAAAATGCGTAGAGAAAAGGTATTACATCCTAGTACTGAAGAAATTTAGCCTACACAGGTACAACATAATGTCAAAGGTCCCTGTCATTCTCATATTTGTGTAGATGTGTTGTTATTTCTAAAACGTGATGCAATATCATACTTTACAATTAGATTGATGCAAGAAATTATCATCATCATTATCATCCTGAGGCAAAACATCGATGTTACCATTAAACTTCAGTTTAAGAATGACCATAACAGAAGCATTGTCCAATGTAACAAAGAATACCTTGTTAGGTAAATCAAACTCTTCTACTACAACAACATCACACTAAGCTTTGTTAACATCTAGTGTGTGAACAATCAATAAGTCTAAGCCCAATTACCCTCTTTTCTAGTTCTCAGTTAACATGACCATATGTCAGAATTAAGGGCAACACACGCAACTTATGCTTTTAAGGTTTCCATAAGTATATCACGACATTCAGTGTAGCATTTAAGCATATCCCTAGTAGTTGCGCTTGTCTAGAAACAATAGAAAACCTTGGGTTATGAGCACATGCTTAATTTAGTACTCAAAAGCATCACTTTCACCAACGCACAGAGGCATATTAGTTCTAGCAATCGAGCGGCAAAGTTTAATGAGAGCTTCCTCAGCACTGTAATCCCACCGATGGACAGTGCCATCGGGCTTAAATTGAAGCAGGGAGTGAGTCTTGGCTGAATGGCCAGCTTTTAGTTTGCATGCAGTACGGTGATGAATCAAATGGCCACACCAGTGGAACGATCAGTAAAAGTAGACTTGTAAATATAGCATTTAGTTGCATACCTGACCTAACAACTTTTCAATGTCATTCCAGACATCAGAGGTGGAAGTCCTTGATCTCTTCTCACCAGTGCTTGCATGGGAGGGACATGTCGAACCAGTGCTCGCTGCAGGAACACCATCGCCATCCCTGCCAGGGTTGATGGGTTCAGCTGCACTGCTGCCGAACAAGGTGTCCCGTGCATCGTCATCCCCGTCGTCTCTAGTGAGCCCCCCATCACCCTGAATTTGTAGTTAGTGGAGGTAGGATCAAGTCCATCAAGGTCGTCGGCCGCACCCCCCATGCCCCAGTCCCACTTGCAATGACCTCAGCATCCACACGTTCGGTAATTCAACGGTGCACACGGCACAAGCACGATGGAAGAATCATGGAACCATCGACTTGCAACATTGTAAAGTTGCAAACAACAAACTTCATAAAAACTGAAAAGGAAATACTAGATCTAATAATTGAAAAGGGTTAGGGTTTGGGATAAAGAACATACCTGCTACACTGCCAGAGCCTAGACCACCGATGCTGATGTGCCAAGACCACAGATCAATGAGATAGATGAGGGGAAACCAGATATAGACAAGGATCGACAAAGAAGACAAGCAAGGAGAGCCAGAGAGCTGAGAGACTGAGAGGATATGGAGAAAAGTAGAGGGACGAGCAGATGTAGATGGTCCAATGGGAGAATGAGGAGATGCTGCCGCACTAGAGGCGAGGCCACGACCATGACCACGGTCCATGAGGGTGAGAGAGAGGGCGAAATGATTAGGTTTCAGGGGATGTTAGAGCGAGGGAGGGAGTCGCTTGTTATATACAAGGCGGGGTAATGAGTTGAGTCGGGCCAATCGTTATATTGGGTCATGCCCGTGCCGCCCAACAGGGCTTACCTCAGGCCCAAGCATGGCACTACAGATGGACCGTACTAGCATTGCCCTTTAAAGTTCGGGTTGTGCTCGTGCTTGGGGCTGGGCCTAAATTGTGGGCCTCGTGCCGGCCCATTATTTTGCTCGGTCCATCTAGACATTTATACTTCGTTCCTCTTGGCTGATGGATGATGACCTAGCCCCTTTTGTTGTAGAGATTATGTTTTGTTTTAGGTGACACATTTAGTTGCTAGGCTCTTAAATTCTCTATTCTTTTCTTTGTGTTAAAATTCAATAAACATACATGAATGAAGCCCTTACAGTGCAAGTAAGTTCCAGTCCTGATTTCTTTGCGTGAGTTCTTCTGAATTTAGTATACCATAACATGTACGAGGCACAGGATAACGCTCTCTTTAAAAAAACTGTATGTTTACAACGTTTCAAAGGCTGCATGATGGTATATATATTTTTATATCCGAAGATCCTTATTTCAGTAGAGTACTAGAGCACAGAAGCATTTTCCATGTATGTATCACAAAGTAGCATGTATAATCCCAGACATAATGTAACATACAGTAACACATACAATCCACAAAGACAGGAAGTAACTAATGCACCACCTTTGAAAACTTATTTGATGAATACTTTGCCGCGAATTCAGTAATATTCTTGTCCGAGCTCCCTCCATTCTGCATGGCTTCCTTCGCCTTTTGCATCCACATAGTGGCATTGATCCTATACTTATCCTTTCTATCCCCATCCATAACATCCTTGATGCACCTTTCCACCTCGTCTCTCTTCGCCAAGCCTTTCTCATCCTTGCGCACCCGGACACCCAAGCCCCACATGCTCTCCATATATTTTGATATGGTCGGCTGGTCTGCCCAGTGTGGTATTGCCACCATTGGCACACCATTAACAATTGCTTCCAGTGTCGAGTTCCATCCGCAATGTGTGAAGAAACAACCTGCATATTAAAAGTATGCAATTAAATTTTATATTTCTTATCAGTTTGTCTCATTTTCCCTTATATGTAGAAGAACAACCACTTCCCATACCTGTGGCTTTATGTGCTAGAACTTCGAGCTGGGGACACCAAGAAACAATAAGGCCGCATTCCTTGCACTTGTCCCGAAGATCATTGGACAACTTGTGTTCTTCATTTGACCTCACAACCCAAATGAATGGTTTGCCAGAATTGTACAATCCATTGCCAAGCTCTTCTAACTGTGCTTCATCATAATCCCAGACAGTACCATGGGATACAAGAACTACAGAACACGGAAGCTGCTTGTCAAGCCAAGCCAGACATGACTCGCTGCTGTTGAAGAGGTTGAAACCGCAAGTCTTGTTCAATGGCAGACGGTCATCATCAAGATAAAATGATGGCAAGGTTGGGCCTATTATCTTTGCGCGCCATGTTAGTGCCATATAATCTGCCTCCTGCCCAGTTAACAATGCAAATGTGTCAAAAAGAAAATAAACCTTATGATGGTGAAGGCAAAACAACACAGAATGTGCAAGCAGCACCGAAAAATCAGTAGAGCAAAACAACAAACAGGTGCCGGCCGTGGTCACGGTGAGCTCACCTTGGGTTCGATCTTGTGGAATGAGTTGACGAGCACGTCATCGGCGTCCTCTAGCCCCTCAAATTGCCGCAGCGACGCCCGATAGAACAAAGGGCACCAGTCTGGCTTCGCCACGAATGCCGGCACGTCGTCGGGCCCGAGCTCGACACCCAGCAGCCCACGCGCAAACAGCTCTTTGCCGTCCACCACCGGCAGTGGCAGCCGCCCCGCCCACACCTCCCCGTAGACGATGTCGACGGAGCATGGCTGCGACAGGAAGACCGCCGCTGCCACCCTGGCCGCCTGCGCCACCCGCCGCGCCCACGGCAGGAGCGGATCGTAGACCAGCACGCGCACGGGCCGCCCCTGGTCGGCCTCGGAGCGGATCAGCTCCGCCAGTGTCTCTGAACCGACGGCCTCGAGCTGTCGCCAGTACTCGGCGGGGTTGGAACAGGAGGCCACACCGCCGTTGTCGAAGCCGTCAGAGATGGCGGCCACCCTGAAGGGCTCACCTGGGGGCGGGGTGGTGGAGAGCACGTACCGGGAGGTGACGAGCGTGGGGCGGAGACCATGGTAGGCGAGGCGGTGGCCGAACTGGACCAGCGGGTTGGTGTGGCCCTGCAATCCTGGGTATGGCAGGACCAAGATGTGCCCGCCACTGCCATGGTGGTCAGACTCAGTGGTGGAGGGGGATGAACACGAGGTGGTGCTAGCGATCTTGCTCCCCATGGTTTATATTTGTTGGTTTTAGGCTTTAGCTGCCACTGTGATTATGCAAATGTTCGGTGTCTAGCAAGTTTACGCTATATATAAGACTTTGGCTCACTCAAGGCCTGCTATAAATCTATGTCTATACATCTACTTATATATCTATATCCATATCCATATCCATATCCATATATATATATATATATATATATATATATATATATATATATATATATATATATATATATATATATATATATATATATATATATATATATATATAAAATCCTAAACCTGACTAGAAGTCTATCTCAATATGCAAACGATCTACGTCAGCATCCACTAGTGCATGCAACTATGACATTCACGCAAGCTATACGCATTAATATGCCACGTCATCCGATCCACTAACTTACATCTGTTTGTCCAAGTCAGCATACCGAACACAATTTGTATCTCTTCTATATATTATTAATATTTAAAAGGGAAAATTTCTGCGGTTTTTTTTTTGTTCCGCCCCTTTTCTGTCCGCTGTTTCTGCTATTCTGGTTTGTCTTCTGATCCACACGTGTCCGTTTCAAATTCCTTCTTTGTTCTTCTATATGTTCTTTCCGTTTCTATCTATGGAAGTCTGATTTCTTTCCCCATGTTCCTCGGCTCGGTTAGTTTTTTAGATAAAAAAAATGACAACGTGTATAGTCAGGTGCTCGCCTCTATCCAACTAGCTTATGCGGCCACAACCTTCCAAGGCACAAAGACTTACAATGGAGATGCTAGGGGAAGAGCAATAAATTATTAGCGTCATAAAAAAGATTTATACTACTAATAATAAATCTATATCTATATTGAAATTTCACTCCATCCATTATTTCAGTCTTTTCCTAACTAACTCAGTGAACGTGGAGTTCAGCTTCGATACAAGTCCTTGAGATAACGCATATAGTTAATAATGAATCATAATCAAATAAATCCTTGTGATTTTCTAATAAATAAACATCAAATGTTTTTTTTCATAGTGTCCGTTTCCGTTTCCGCTTGTTCCATTGTTTGATCATTTGTCAGATTTTTTTTGTTTCTTTCTGTTTTTTCTTTCCGATTCCGTTTTCTACTTGGTTTTGTTTCTTATTATCGTCCGTCTTTTCTTTGTTCCGTCATTTATTTTCTTTCCATGTTTTCACCTTTTTCTCTCGCAAAGTTTCCGTCCGCTTCGAGTTTTCTTTCCATAGTTTTATATTTTTTCCAAGTTTACCTCTCATTTTGATTTCTTACCTATGCTTTTATCTCTAATACTAAAATACTTGTTCGTATTTCTTTTTTAACGAGTATCTTTGTTTTGAACAAATATCTTTACCTCTAATTTGTTGTTTTCATTAAATCTTTTGCTCGAGATACATTCGTGTATCTGCTTCGTAATCAATGTTTTTATCATCAGTTTTGTCATTGTGTCGGACGCAAAGGTAACTTCGTTCAGCTCCCTCTCTCGAGTCCTAACCTGTTCCACCTCTAGAGTCTCATTAACACATGTGCAATGGATTGTCATATACCTATGACCCTATAAGAATGGTAACCCTTAAGATCGTGGGCGCAGGAGAACGATAACGATGAGGCAAGGCAGAAGATACATCGAACATACTAAAATTATGAGGACCAACTATTGGAAAGGCTGATAGTGGAGCATCAATTGACCATGACCTCCACCAGCTGTTGCGTCATCTCGTACACTGATGAATAATTAGATCTTCCATGCACACCGCTCTTCTCAATTGATAAGGGCACCGTAAGAGTTGCACACTTGGTCAACCGTGACCGTCTAGATCCACACGCACAAGGGTGCCGTGCCACCCCTACGCATCGTTGCACAGTGCTAGCCTATGTCTTCTTGTGGTTGACACACTACCGTCCTAGGTTGCCTGGCATAGCCTGATAAAACTAGGTGTGCGTGCTGCCATGGCCACTATGCCCACACATGATTCATTGTGCAGCTGCACTTGTGCCACCAACAACACAATTATTGTTTTCCCATACAAATAAAAAGCAGAAAAAGGAATCATCCATCCGGCTTTGCTTCGCCTCCTCCGCACGAGTGCACCATCCTGTCTCGCCTCGCCTCCCTAGCGTGAGCGCTCTACCCAGCTCCCATAGTTTTAAATCTCTTGCTATAGTTGCCGCTATAGCCCGCTATAGCCTTTTGAGGCAGTGTGCCACTATTTGAGTTCATGTACAATTTAGCCGCTATATCCTGTTATAGTTCGATATAGCTCCACTATTAGCTGTTTTAGAGATATACTGCTAAATACCTTAACCCGCTATTTAAAACATTGCCAGCTCCTCTATAAAAAAGGAAGCACATCCGCCACCTAGCTCGCACCCATGACCCTCCACCGTCGCTCCTCGCCTGCCGACCTCTCTCCTCAAATCACGACGTCTTGGTCTCCCGTCGCATGCCGACTGCCACGCTGTGCCCAGCCCTTCGATCTCCTCAGGTTAGAAACCCATCCGGTCCAAACAGTCGGAGGCGGTCACCACCTGCATCGCCTCCCCTCAATTTCTTCACCTCGACGGCTGCGATCGTGGCTAGTAGATGAGAGAAGGAGAGCTCGGTCTCCCACTGTCGTACCCATCTCCCTTTGCGTCCCACATAAGCATTGTTGGAATGGTAGTCTCCTGGCCCGATCTAGCGACCTACATCGCCTCATGGGTCTGTAAGGTTGAGCCTCCTCCCTTCACTGCAATTCTGGCACCTCAAATCCTGACATCTACTATTAAAAATAACACACGAGTGCTTAGTGTGTCTTAGCATATTTGCTTGTAAATTTTTTTATCTAGCACATGTATGTGCATGGCAGTAGCTCAGTTGTGCGCTATTCGGCTCTGACGCATGTTGTGTTCACATGATACAGCATCGTGTGCCATGTCTGAGATGTTTGGGTTGGCATGCATCGAAGAAGAGGTGGCGTGCATCTCGGGTCATGGGTTCGTGTGGGGGTATAACCCTCGATACCCACAGGGCTGTACATGGGCTGAGCCGCCAGAGGAGGCCCAGCTCACAAGATAAAGCCGCGTAGGGCACGGCATAGGTCGGCATGCGCCACAAGACTGTGTGAAGCTTCCTTGGTTACGAAGGAGATTCTGATCGGATATGCTAGATATCATATTCCTTGTAAACACATATCATATAACCGATCAGGATCGATACAACAAACCTGTTGAAACGTCCTTGATTTCCATGAAGGGAAATCCACAGAAACGAAGTGTAAAATGACGAAACATTCCGTCAATTTACCCAAATCTCAGTGATACATAAGTCATGCATGAATATCAGAGTACAATAGAGAGTTTTACATAATTTATTCTCTTCGCCTCGCAGGGCGGGACACACTCACATAAGCATCCGGAACAGCATCCGACGTAGATAGCAGCGGAAAACGATCTTCTGGAACCAGCTTGAGCGTAGAACAGACCCTCTAATTCTCCCAATCATCGCCCTCGTAGTCGTACTCGGGCTCGGAACCTATCAAGAATCTATCAGTACACTTGGTACTGGCCACGCATCGCCCACCCTATGCTTGCAATGCTTTATGGAAAGTGGAATGCATTGAGGGAAGTAGAAAGAGACCTATTTAGGCTGTGGGTTTCCTATGCAAGTAGTTAATATTTTAATAATAAGATATTCATTAGTTTTTAACCCATCTTAGTCACACACATTTTTCCCAATCCCATCACACACAACACATCTCATCTCACTCTCTCTCTAGGTGACGAGATTGACTCCCGCTCAGATCTCGTCTCAATGGCCAAAGCCGGAAACCAACACAGAACCCAGGGAAAAGGTAGAAAGGACTTCTCTCCCTAATCAAGTGAAACGTAGGTCATAGGAATATCCATATCCGCGGACGCGGCTATACGTACAGATCGATCAACTCTGCATAGCGTGTACACCTGGTAATCCACAAGATCGCCATCCTCAACGATCCGGCTCGTCTAGGCTGATTCCAACTGCCTTCCAACCGGTACAGTACCACCATACCACTCAGCCCTGGGCCACCCTGGTGTCCACCGAAACGCTGAGACTGTGAGACGTAGTACCGGGCCCCAAGGTTACTATGCTGTCTTAGGAGGGTGTGGGTCCCCATGCTCGTACCTCCCTACACTATCACCTTCCAACCTAGTAGTAGTGGTACCGCCCTAGTCAGTCGGGTAATCGTCTCCCGCCCATCGGGAGCGAGTGGTGTGCATGAAGGTCCCATGGTTCCGGTTCTCAAGACATACCAGTCCTTAGGGGGACCAGACATGATATCTTCTCAAGGGAAAACACCGTATTCCTCGTGCCATGACAGCACCTCCATCAGGGATAACCAACACCCCAGTTCACCTCCCAAAATACCCGCCACAGGTATCTCTCGTGAGGGATGCCCAGGTCGCACCCCTCTAGCAAAGACTTGCCCTAAAGACTCATCGTAGGATCCTGTCCGATCGACTCAACCCTCACCACTCACCCAAGACGCACGCCAAGATCTTTTCAGTTCTTTAGTCAGGTTTATCAAGTTCTCGGCACTACGTGCCTTATACATATACGCCTCTCACTCACCGGCACCACATCACAGATATAATGCGAGTAAAAGTAAAAGCAGTGATATGTAACATGCGAGCATCTAGCCTAACAGCAGGGTGAGCAGGAGCAAGGCTACGACAAGGTAAATGCTCAAAGTAAAGCATCTACCATGCAGCCTATCATCATAATAATTTACAAAAAGTAAAGCGCTAGCAATTCTATATTTGCATGCGTAATAGGTTCTACGGAGATGGGTGGGGCGTGGCACCTGGCAGGTCATCACCCAAGTCCTCGCTGTAGTCGAGGTCGTACTCCTCAGTCGGCAGGTCCTCCGGCTCTGTTAAACATAACGTAGAGTCGCATTAACGACTCCTATAGAGGTGCACAAAGAAGCAACAAAAATTCAAAAGATCCAAATGCACTCAAACATAAGCCTAAGATGTAGAGCTCATTTTTAGAAAAATTTAGAAACTGGTTTGGTATTTTTCTGAGTTAAAATGAATTAGTTATGAATTTCTAAAGGTTAAATGATTTTCTGAAAAAGAAAAAGAAAAGGAAATTCCAAGCAGTGACACGTGGCAGCGTCTGATTGGCTTGAACAGAGTGAGTCACTGACATGTGGATCCCATTGACTGGTCAACGGTCAAGTTTGACCGGGCCGAGACCGGGTCTCGGTGGGCCGGGCCGAGCCAGACACGTGTCGGCTCCTAGCTGTGCCACGTTGCGCTCCGGATTTGAAGATGGGCTCGGGTCCACGGAGTTTGGTTCACGTTGGACTAACAACCATGGTCTACGGGCTTACGCGCGGTCCATGGTGAACCATCTCCACCCTCTTTCTCCTTCTCTCGGTGCACGGTGCACCGAGTGCACCCAGCAACGCCCAGCTCACCTTCCCTCTCTCTTGCCTCACAGCCACGCTCCCGCCGGCGGCGAGCGGTTGTTCTCGGCCTGCGGTGGTCCAATGGTGGCAGCTCCGAGCTCTACGGCTGCACATGGACATCGGAATTTCAGTGGTGGAATCCAGACGGGGTTTTGGGATCTCCAGCGGTGTCTCCCCTGATGGCGGGCAGCGCTCCGATGGTGGCCGCGTTGGCATGGCGATCACGTGCATCTCTTTCCCCTACCATTTCTTCTCCCACTTGCAGCGCGTGGCGTGTTCCCCACCAAGGCGAACCCGGTAGCTCTCTTACACCCACCTCTACTGCGTTAACACGATGAGAACATGACCTCACCATGGCGAGCTCTAGCCATGGCGGGCATGTCCCACGACGCGCCGCCTTCGGCGTTCACTGGCCCTTGGTGTGCAAAACAGTCGGTGGCTAGGCCTATTAACGTGCGTGCGCATGTGTAGCGGTGTTTACGACCTCGCCATGGCCATCTCAGATACGAAGTAGCCGTAGCGGTGCCGGTGTGCGTCGCAGTGGTGATCGGGGTGAGAGGGGTTGGGCACGGTGACTCACCAGAGGTGGCGGTAGTGAAAGGATGGTGGTGCGGTGTCGATTCGAGGCCATGAAGACAGGTAGCAGTGCCGTGATGTCCCCGGCGAAGAAGAAGACGGTGGCGTCCTTTTCTTCTCCGGCGTACTCTAGCGGCGGCGTCGGCTTCGGTTCCTGGCCCCTTCCTACTACTCTTCTCCTCCTTCCCCTCCTCCTCCTAGCGGTGTGGTGCGGCTACGGTACCACCAGTGCGGTGGCCTAGGGTTGTGGAAGGCTAGGGCAGCGGGGAGGCTTTGTTTTTATAGCCGAGCTCGGCTATGGCTATGGCGGACGGTGGATGTGACAAGTGGGACACGTGGAGATGATCGGGGTGATTTGGAGAAGGGTTTTGGGGTGGCCGAGAGGTAGCACACGGATTGGCGTCTCCAATTTCGAATCGAAGGTGGTTAGAGACGGTACGGTGGTGGTAGAGCCTCTGCAGGCCGTGGCAACGTCACGCACGCTCCTTGATGGCCAAGGCAAGGCGCGTGGCTTGGGTGTGGGCATGGTACTGTAGCGTGGCGCGCATCCCAGCGTCCACGACTAACCATCTTGGATTGGACGGTCGACGATGGAGATTCTCCCTCCTCTGTTTTGTTGTGACCGCGAGAGGGGAAAAAGGGGTGAGAGGAGAACGATGACAGGTGGGTCCCTTTCGTCGGTGTCCGAAGAAAGGGTGAGAGGCTTTCTGTTGAGACGCGAACGACGAGCGAGCTCCTTGCTGGGCTATCTCGACGTCACTGGGCCGCGTCGGCTTCGAGGGCATGGCTGAGGTGGAAACAGGCCGGCTCGGCGGAGACGGGCTGGCTAAAGCGAACGGGTCGGCTGGGTTTGCGGCTTGCAGGCACGGCTGCATGAGCGAGCAGGCCGGCTTGGGTGAGCGGGCTGGCTCAGGAGCTGGGCCGAAAGGCTTTATTCCTTTTCTAGTTATTCTATATAGCTTTTCTATTTATTACATCTTCCATTATGACTAAATAAGAGCCCCTTCATGCATACTCATGTGTTGCCAACACACGTATGCCCTATGGGGCCCACTAGAGGTCCTTTAGGGTTTCAACTTTTTGCCAAGGTTATAAATACACATTTATTTAATTTAAGTAATTCATTAAATAAATATGACAAATTTTAATTATCAATACAAAGATCATAAGAAGCAACTCTTGAATATATAATTAAATGCAAAATGTAATTAACTAGACTAGGTGCTACTTGTGCAACTAGGGTAGGTTTCCTACATGACACCTCACCAAACATAGGTTATTTTAGAAAAAAATTTGTAGTTGTGATTTTTGTTTCCTGGAAATTTCTGGGTTGTTACAGTCCTCCCCCCTCACAGGAATCTCGTCTCGAGATTTAAGGTGTGGCATACCTTTCAAAGAGGTAGGGGTAAAGCATCCGGAGTTCGGACTCTTTCTCCCATGTAGCTTCCCGTTCTGTGTGGTTACTCCACTGAACCTTGCACATGGGTATCACGGTGCTTCTAGTTTCCTTCTCAGCTCTGTCTAATATTAAGATTGGGTGTTCCTTGTACTCTAGGCTGTCCTGGATATCTAGTGCATCTGTGTATACCTCTTGCTCTGGCAAATGCAAGCACTTGCGTAGCTGTGACACGTGAAACACTGGGTGTACTCCTGTCAACTCCTCGGGCAACTCTACCTTGTATGGCAACTTGCCAATCCTCTGACAGATCCTGTGATATGACCACATCAACCAACAACATGTTACAACCTCCAAGTCAAGCTACACCAACACCAGTCCAAGTCTTTGACGGACCAATTACACGTAGTCGAGCCAAGAAGCTACAACAAGAGGTGCACGCGCTACTTTCTGAAAATCATTTTAATGTTAATGAGAATTATATACTACCTAAGTCATGCACGTTGCTATTGCTTAGGTGCACCACGGAGGATGACAAGAAGACACCAAGGGTGAAACAAAGAGGAGGATCACGTTCGAGCCAGTCCAGTGTGATAGAACCATTAGAAAGAATCAGTCACAACTTTTTGCTCACAAAAGCTATGAAGGCCCATGAGGACTTGTTGGAAAGCTTATCAAGTCTAGTTTCAAGCCCAAGTTCTCTCACTTGATTTGGATTCTCCAATGTTGAGATTCGACTGATTTAGTACAGACTGGTCAGCTAGTCAGCAGTCAGCCTGATGTCCAAGTTCCCATGCAAAACTATATCAATCTACAATATTTCGTGGTACATGCTGCACATGGTGTGAAAGATTATCAAGTTAACTTTCCAACCCAACAAACCGCATGTCATTTGGAGTTTCCAAGATAGAGTTATTGCCAAAACACTGAAGACTGCGCTGAAGACCAGCAGCCACGCGAAAACTCTCCAGGAAGGCATCTCGAGGAGGCCCGTTCACATAGTGCGTCTTATATTTTTCTTTTCGAGTTTCCACCTATCTAGCAGGGCTGTTGCTAGTATAAATACCTCCTAGACTCATTGTAATCTCAGACTTTTGATAATAGAATACAAACCCCCCTTTTGTTCAGCTGTGTGCTAACAAATATTGAGAGAGATCTCTACCCCTTTGCTCTTGTGATTTCCTTTGCGAGATTTACAGAAGCGGCGGCTTCATCCGCTCCCAATTGGTGCTCCTACTCCCTTCGAGGTTTCCTCGATTGATTGTAGGCTGTGTTGGTTGGTTCTTTGAGAGTGTGGTTGGGCGAATCCTCGATTCAGGTTGCCGATTAAAGACGGTGGTTGGCTTCGAGTTTTATTTGCCAGGTTGCACTAGTTATCGCTGCCTGCAGCAAGTTATCCGGCTGTTCTTCAGCTAGTTATCGGTGATCATCCTACGTCGTGAAGATCGGGACCCCCTGAGCGTATCATCTGGTATCAAAGCTTTCATTACCACGGTAGGATTTTTTTCCCTTAGCTACTTATATATTTTGTTTCGTCCTATCCACCAAAAAGCCTAAAAAAATACATTCGTTTAGCCCTTTGTTTCAATCTGTTATTTTAGTGAGTTTTGTTAAGTTTCAGTTCATTAGAGTCTTTGTTTTAGTTGCTGATCATTATCCTTTGCGTGTCCTTTGAGCCTCTTTATATATCTGAAAATCCCTACAAAAAAAAATCTGAAAACGCATATCATGTCCTTCGCGTAAACTTTGATCCTATTATAGCTACCAGTTGTGTTTTGTTCTTATCTTAATTGTGCAAGTGTCTTAATCTGGTCTTTGTGTTTAGTTATAAAAAAAAGTGTGTCAAAAAAAAAGAGAAGAAAGAAAAGTAAAAAAAAAAGAATAGAGAAAAACTGAGAAAGAAAGGTTGAAAGATCAGTAGGTTTATGTGCACAAGTGCTAAAAGTTTTCATATCAAGTAGTGCAACTAGTGTGCTATCCTTGTTTGGTGCAAAATTTTGGTTAGGTTTGATCGCAACACTTGCATCCCAATCATACTCCTTGTTTGCATCAAATCTGAAATTTCCTTGCGTGTGTGTGTGATCGATTTCAATCTCATTCAAATTCTGTGATCAGCACTAGACAGGGAACTTCTAGCTTGGGTTGTTACTTAACTTTACAATAGCTAGAATTCAGATTGCATTCCTTGTGCACTACTCGCCACCAAGCTCCACATATAAGCCATCGTAATCGGTATTCTTTGGTCTTGTATTCTCCCAACCATCACTCTCGGATACCGCCACACATTATTTTTCCTGTAACTCGCAGGGATTTCATAAGAGCTTCGGTTGGTTAGAGAGGTAAGGTTGTGAGATCCCACATATATATTCCTATTCCATAAATATCTATTGCCATATTGAGCTAACATTTCAGAAAGATGGGTTCTAATGCTGAGATCGATGATTGTGTCACTGCGGCACAATTTAATGAACTTCGGCAAAGCATGGAAGAAAAGCAAGATCAATTAACTCGAGATCTTCAAGCCCTTATGAATGAGATCAGAGGACGTTGTCCTCGTCAAGAAGGTGGCAGTAACCATGGTGGAGATGATGAAGATAGTGATGGAAGAAGAAGGGGTCGGGGGAATCGAAGAGCTGCACATAGCAGAGGAAGTGGACGAGGTCGAAGGAATGATGATGAAGAATCTGAAGATGAGGATGATGATAATCATTCTCAACATAGCTTTGGTCGCCACCGTCATAGGAGAGGCAACCAAGAGGAGAAATTTGGCAAACTGAAATTCACTATGCCAAAATTTGATGGAGGGTCTGATCCTGAAGATTATTTCACATGGGAGTTGAAGGTAGAAAAGATATTTCGCATGCATAATTATTCAGAACAGAAGAAGTTAGCAATGGCATCTCTGGAGTTTGATGGATATGCTCTTATTTGGTGGGAGCAACTTCTCCAAGATCAACAAGAGGAAGGAGAACGTCCTATTGCAAGTTGGCAAGAAATGAAGAAGGAAATGAGACTTCGATTTGTGCCCAAGCACTATCGATGTGATCTCTTTAATAAACTGCAGAATCTGAAGCAAGGAAGTTTCTGTGTTGAAGAATATTATAAAGAGATGGAGAAGGCTATGATTCGAGCCAATGTGCATGAAGATGAAGAACAAACCATTGCACGTTTTATGGCTGGGCTGCATCGCAACATTCAGTGCATTGTTAAGTTTCAGCCGTACCGTCATCTTATTGACTTGGTACATCAAGCAACCAAAGCTGAACATCAACTGCAGCAAGATGCTAAGAGCAGCAAGTCCTTGTCATTTGGTATGAGGAATTTTTCTAGAGGAAGTAAATCAGAAACAAAGTTTGCTGCTGCACCATCAATGGGAAAAAGCTCAAATGGAGGCTCACGTTCTAATTTTCAGGGTGCTTTTAGTGAGAAGAACACTACTGCCCCAAAACCAGCGGCATCCACAACTAATTCAGTGGGATCTACATCCAAGAGTAGTGGAATTCAGTGCTTCAAGTGTGGAGGCCGTGGGCATATAAGTAGGGAATGCCCAAACAATCGGGTGATCATTGTGAATGATAATGGAGACTTTGATTCAGCTAGTGAAGAGGAAGTTGAGGAAGAATATGATGAGGAAGCCCATGAAAATGAGGACCATACTGGCTGCGAGTTTGAGCAGGGTGCTGCTCTTGTTGTAGCTCAAATCTTGAGTGTTCAAATGAAAGAAAATGAAAATGGGCAGTGACACAATTTATTTCAAACCAGAGCAAAAGTGCAAGATAAAGTAGTGAAGGTGATCATTGATGGCGGGAGCTGCCATAATCTTGCTAGTCGTGAGATGGTTGACAAGCTTGGTTTGAAGTTGCTACGACACCCTCATCCATATCATGTCCAATGGTTGAATGATTCGGGAGATATCAAGATTGCATATAAAGTGAAAGTTCCATTCAAGATTGGGGAATATGTTGACACGGTGGAGTGTGATGTGGCACCCATGTCGGTGTGTCACTTGCTGCTTGGAAGACCATGGCAATATGATCGATATAGCCAACATTGTGGGAGAACAAATCAGATCACTCTTGATCTAAAAGGGAAGAAGTTTGTACTCAAGCCTATGACACCTCAACAAATCATGGCTGAACACTTACAAAAGAAATCTGAAATTGTTCCAGTGAGTAGAGAGGCAGGAGAGCAAAAGAAATTGAGTGCCATCCACAACTCGGTGAGTGAGTGCCACAAGCCAAACTTGAGAGAAAAAAATAAAGGAGAGGGAGAGCATCTAGTTATGCTAGCCACAAAATCTGAAATGAGAGAAGTGAGGAACAACCCAGATCAAGTGCTCTTTGTACTTGTGTACAAGGACATATTAGTTTCAGCCAACGACATCACCTCTCTTCCTAGTGTTGTGTCTCATCTTTTGCAGGACTATGAAGATGTTTTTCCAAAAGAGACACCAGCTGGACTACCTCCAATTCGTGGGATTGAGCATCAAATTGATCTCATTCCAGGGGCTGCACTCCCTAATCGTCCACCATACCGCACCAATCCGGAAGAAACAAAGGAGATACAAAGGCAAGTGCAAGAACTTCTTAACAAAGGTTTTGTTCGTGAAAGTTTAAGTCCTTGTGCTGTTCCTGTGATTTTAGTACCTAAGAAAGATGGTTCTTGGAGGATGTGTGTTGATTGTAGAGCTATAAATAATATCACTGTTCGCTATCGCCATCCTATTCCACGATTAGATGACATGCTTGATGAATTAAGTGGTTCCACCATATTTACTAAAATTGATTTGAGGAGTGGGTACCATCAAATAAGAATGAAAGCTGGAGATGAATGGAAAACTGCATTTAAAACAAAATTTGGGCTATATGAATGGTTGGTTATGCCTTTTGGTTTGACTAATGCTCCAAGTACTTTTATGAGATTAATGAACCATGTCCTGAGAGCTTTCATTGGAAAATTTGTGGTTGTCTATTTTGATGACATCTTAATTTATAGCAAGTCTTTTGAAGAACATATGAATCACATTCGTCAAGTCTTGGATGAGCTCCGGAAGGAGAAATTATTTGCTAATCTTGAGAAGTGCAGTTTTTGCACAGACCATGTTGTGTTCCTTGGCTTTGTTGTTTCAGGGAAAGGAATAGAAGTGGATGAAAGCAAGGTGAAGGCCATCAAGGATTGGCCAACTCCAACGAATGTAAGTCAAGTAAGAAGTTTTCATGGCCTTGCTGGTTTTTATAGAAGATTTGTGAAAGATTTCAGTACCATCGCTGCTCCTTTGAATGAATTGACAAAGAAAGGTGTTGATTTTAAATGGGGCAATTCACAAGAAAATGCTTTTCAAGAATTAAAGAAACGTTTGACTGAAGCACCGTTACTTGTTCTTCCTGATTTCACTAAAACTTTTGAAGTAGAATGTGATGCTAGTGGGATTGGGATCGGAGGAGTTTTAATGCAGCAAGGAAAACCTGTAGCATATTTTAGTGAAAAATTGGGAGGTGCTCAACTGAATTATTTTGTATATGACAAAGAATTGTATGCTTTGGTGCGTGTGCTTGAGACATGGCAGCATTACTTATGGCCAAAAGAGTTTGTTATTCATTCCGATCATGAAGCTTTAAAATACTTGAAAGGACAAGCAAAACTGAATCGTCGCCATGCTAAATGGGTTGAGTTCATCGAAACATTCCCATACATCGTGAAATACAAGAAAGGTAAGGACAATGTGGTTGCTGATGCGTTGTCACGAAAGAGTGTGTTGCTGAACCAACTTGAGGTAAAGGTTTTGAGACTTCAAAGTTTGAAAGACATGTATAAAAATGACCCTGAATTTTCAGAACCATATAGTCATTGTAAAGATGGAAAAGGTTGGGAAAAATATCACATACATGATGGATTTTTGTTTAGAGCTAACAAGCTTTGTGTTCCCAATTCTTCGGTTAGATTGCTTTTGTTGCAGGAGTCACATGGAGGTGGACTAACAGGTCATTTTGGACAAAAGAAAACTCATGAACTGCTGCAAGATCATTTCTATTGGCCCAAGATGCGGAGAGACATCATCAGATTTGTGGAGCGATGCGTCACTTGCCACAAAGCTAAGTCCAAACTGAACCCTCATGGCTTATACACTCCATTACCTACTCCTAATATTCCCTGGGAAGATATAAGTATGGACTTTATTTTGGGGTTGCCTAGAACTCAGAGGGGAAAAGATTCTATTTTTGTTGTGGTTGATAGATTTTCAAAGATGGCTCATTTTATCCCTTGTAACAAGAGCAACGATGCTTCACATGTTGCTAATTTGTTTTTTAGAGAAATTGTGAGGCTGCATGGGATGCCTAGAACTATTGTGTCTGATCGTGACGTCAAGTTTGTGAGCTACTTTTGGAAAACATTATAGGCAAAGCTTGGGACCAAGCTCTTGTTCTCAACAACTTGTCACCCTCAATCCGATGGACAAACTGAAGTGGTGAATCGTACATTGTCAATGTTGCTGCGAACCATGGTGAAAAAGAACTTGAAGGATTGGGAGGATTGCTTGCCTCATGTGGAGTTTGCCTATAACAGGGCAGTACACTCTACCACTAATTTGTGTCCTTTTGAAATTGTTTATGGGATCAAACCTATTGCTCCGATAGATTTGTTGCCACTGCCATTGCAGGAGAGAACCAACATGGAAGCCTCAAAGCATGCCGCATATATAAAGAAGGTACATGAGAAGACCAAAGAAGCAATTGAGTTGAAGGCGACACGCAAGGCTGCAAGTATGAACAAACATCGAAAGAAAGTATTATTTGAACCAGGGGACTTGGTGTGGATTCACTTGCGTAAGGATCGCTTTCCTGAGAAGCGCAAATCCAAGTTGATGCCACGAGGGGATGGTCCATTCAGAGTGTTGTCCAAGATCAATGACAATGCATACAAGATAGATCTTCCAGCAAGTTATGGTGTGAGCAACACCTTCAATGTTGCTGATCTATCTCCATTCACAAGTGAAGATACTTCAGAGTCGAGGACAACTCCTTTTGAAGAGGGGGAGGATGATATGACCACGTCAACCAACAACATGTTACAACCTCCAAGTCAAGCTACACCAACACCAGTCCAAGTCTTTGATGGACCAATTACACGTAGTCGAGCCAAGAAGCTACAACAAGAGGTGCACGCGCTACTTTCTGAAAATCATTTTAATGTTAATGAGAATTATATACTACCTAAGTCGTGCACGTTGCTATTGCTTAGGTGCACCACGGAGGATGACAAGAAGACACCAAGGGTGAAACAAAGAGGAGGATCACGTTCGAGCCAGTCCAGTGTGATAGAACCATTAGAAAGAATCAGTCACAACTTTTTGCTCACAAAAGTTATGAAGGCCCATGAGGACTTGTTGGAAAGCTTATCAAGTCTAGTTTCAAGCCCAAGTTCTCTCACTTGATTTGGATTCTCCAATGTTGAGATTCGACTGATTTAGTACAGACTGGTCAGCTAGTCAGCAGTCAGCCTGATGTCCAAGTTCCCATGCAAAACTATACCAATCTACAATATTTCGTGGTACATGCTGCACATGGTGTGAAAGGTTATCAAGTTAGCTTTCCAACCCAACAAACCGCATGTCATTTGGAGTTTCCAAGATAGAGTTATTGCCAAAACACTGAAGACTGCGCTGAAGACCAGCAGCCACGCGAAAACTCTCCAGGAAGGCATCTCGAGGAGGCCCGTTCACATAGTGCGTCTTATATTTTTCTTTTCGAGTTTCCACATATCTAGCAGGGCTGTTGCTAGTATAAATACCTCCTAGACTCATTGTAATCTCAGACTTTTGATAATAGAATACAAACCCCTCTTTTGTTCAGCTGTGTGCTAACAAATATTGAGAGAGATCTCTACCCCTTTGCTCTTGTGATTTCCTTTGCGAGATTTACAGAAGCGGCGGCTTCATCCGCTCCCAATTGGTGCTCCTACTCCCTTCGAGGTTTCCTCGATTGATTGTAGGCTGTGTTGGTTGGTTCTTTGAGAGTGTGGTTGGGCGAATCCTCGATTCAGGTTGCCGATTAAAGACGGTGGTTGGCTTCGAGTTTTATTTGCCAGGTTGCACTAGTTATCGCTGCCTGCAGCAAGTTATCCGGCTGTTCTTCAGCTAGTTATCGGTGATCATCCTACGTCGTGAAGATCGGGACCCCCTGAGCGTATCATCCTGTATGGTCCCACGTACCTAGGTGCCAACTTTCCCTTCACATGAAATCTGACAGTACCTCAGAGTGGGGAGACCTTGAGATAGACATAGTCCCCAACCTGAAACTCGAGGTCTCTCCGACAGTTATCTGCATAACTCTTCTATTGGCTTTGGGCAATCCTCAGGTTCTCTCGTACTTGAGCTACTCCTTCGGCATCTTTGATCTTTGCGGGACCAAAGAATGATCTCTCTCCCACTTCTGACCACATCAGAGGGGTTCTACACTTTATGCCATATAGAGCCTCGAATGGTGACATCTTGAGACTAGCTTGGTAGCTGTTGTTGTAAGAGAACTCTGAGTGGGACAAACTTTTCTCCCAATTAGTCCCATACTTCAAGACACAAGCTCGGAGCATATCCTCCAAAATCTGATTAACCCTTTCTGTCTGACCATCTGTCTATGGGTGGCATGCAGTACTGTAGTCCAGTCGAGTCCCTATAGCCTTGTGGAGACTCTTCCAGAACTTGGACACGTATTGCGTACCACGATCAGACACTATGCTAGTGGGGGCTCCATGGAGTCTGAGAATGTGCTTGATGTACAAATCTGCTAGCTTCTCAACTCTATAGTCAGTCCTCATAGCTATGAAGTGAGCTACCTTGGTCAGTCGGTCAACGATCACCCAAATCGAGTCATGGCCTTTAGGGGTTCATGGTAAACCTACTATAAAGTCCATGGATATGCTCTCCCATTTCCACACCGGAACGTCTAAGGGTTTAAGCAATCCGGCTAGTCTTTGATGCTTATCCTTGACCCTATTGCAGATGTCGCATCGTGCAACATGCCCAGCAATATCTGCCTTCATGTTCTTCCACTAGAACTATTTCTTTAGATTAGCATACATTTTGGTGCTTCCCGGGTGAATACAATACTTGGAGTCATGACCCTCTTCCAAGATTTCTCGCCGCAAGGCGGAATTAGATGGTACACAAATTCTATCCTTGTACTAGTACACTCCTTGCTCATCCTCCCTGAACTCGGGGCACTTGCCCTTCTTCATGAGTTCTCGGATTTTCCAAATTTCTGGACACTCCAGTTGAGCATTGCGGATCTGATCCTTGAGGTTGTATTGCACTCGAAGCTCGTTCAACATACCCCTAGGTAGGATTTCAAGATGGAGTTCACCCATTTCCTGACATAGCTCGGGTGGTATAGCTTCCATGGACAGATTGTGGCAATAGCTCTTTCGGCTCAAGGCATCAGCGACTACATTAGCCTTTCCCGGATGATAGTGAATCTATAGGTCATAATCCTTTATAAGCTCTAGCCATCGGCGCTGTCTCATGTTTAGATCTTCTTGAGTGAAGAAGTACTTCAGGCTCTTGTGATCGGTGTAGATATCACACTTATTTCTGATCAAGTAGTGCCTCCATATCTTTAGGGCATGCACGACAGTGGCAAGCTCTAGATCATGGGTTGGGTAGCATTGCTCATGGTCCTTCAACTGTCGAGACGCATAGGCAATGACTCTTCCACTCTGCATTAGAACACAACCGAGTCCCTATCCGGAGGCATCACAATAGACCACGAAGTCTTTCTGGATATCGGGCAAGGCAAGAACAGGTGTGGTGGTAAGCTTCTGTTTCAGAGTCTGGAAGCTGTGCTCGCACTCGAGCGTCCATTCAAACTCATTAGTCTTCTTCAGCAGGTTAGTCATGGGCTTGGCTATCTTTGAGAAGTTCTTGATGAATCTGCGATAGTACCTAGCTAATCCAAGAAAACTGCAGATATCAGTCACATTGCGGGGTTGTTCCCACTCTTTCATAGCTTCAATCTTTGCGAGATCTACAGCGACTCCCTTAGCAGTGAGAACATGACCAAGGAAAGCAACTTCTTCAAGCCAAAAGTCACATTTGCTGAACTTGGCATATAGCTGATTCTGCCTCAACTTCTCCAGAACCACTCTCAAGTGTTGCTCGTGTTCTTCGGCGGTGGAAGAATAGATAAGGATGTCATCAATGAACACAACTACAAACTTGTCTAGTTCATCCACGAATACCTTATTCATCATGTTCATGAAATAAGCCGGGGCATTAGTGAGTCCGAAGGACACCACTGTGAACTCATTTTGCCCATATCTGGTGACAAAAGCTGTCTTAGGAATGTCGTCGGGTCTGATTTTCATCTGATGATATCCGGACCTAAGATCGATCTTAGAAAAGAACTTAGCATCTTTCAGCTGATCTTGGAGGTCATCGATCCTGGGTAGAGGATATTTGTTTTTGACTGTTACGGCATTCAAGTTTCGATAGTCAATGCACATCCTCATGGATCCATCCTTCTTTTTCACGAACAAAACAGGGGAACCCCAGGGTGAAGCACTAGGTCTGATATATCCCTTATCTGACAACTCCTTGAGTTGCTTCTTTAGTTCCTCTAGCTCATCGACTGACATGCGGTAGGGCCTTTTAGTAATAGGACTGGTACCAGGCAGAAGGTCAATCACAAACTCCACATCCTGATCAGGTGGCATGCCTGGCAACTCCTCAGGGAACACATCAGGGTACTCATTCACTATGGGTACCTCCTTGATTGTCTTGGCCTCTAGGGCACACAACTTAGAGACTGTTTTTCCCTAATTTGGCTTACAGCGGATTTTGTGTCCACTCGAGTGTGTGATCTCCACATACCTTGGTGAACAAGATATCACTCCTTTATGTTGTGTCAACCAATCCATTCCCAGTATGACATCTAGTCCCTCAGATGGAAGTAAGTTGAGATTGGCTAGAAAAGGGTAGCCCTCAATGGTGATACTCACTCCCTGACTTCTCTTGGTGCATATAATGCGACTCAAAGGTGAACTAGTGTCAATGGGCTCCTTGCGGGGAGTCACAGGTATGCTATGTTCTCATGCAAACTTGGTGGAAATGTAAGAACAAGTAGCTCCAGAATCAAACAAGACTGAAGCTATAACTCCCTGTACCAAAAACATACCGTACACCACGTCGGGAGCGTCCTGGGCGTCCTCCACGGTCATGTGGTTGAGATGACTGTGGATAGCCCCAGCAACGTTCTTGCGCGGAGCAGTAGGTGTAGCAGCCTATCTTGTCTGGGTCGAAGCAGGCGGTGTGCCGTTCTTGATAGGGCACTCAGCGATCTTGTGACTGGGTTGGCCACAACCGAAGCAGGTGAAGGGCGCGCTACCTGCGGAGGTAGGCATAGCGGTCCTCCACGTGCCAGCTCCCTGAGTGGGGCGACTCGGAGCGGGACGATTCTGAGCGGGGCGGTGGTAATTGGAGGTGTAGGTACCACCTCCATGGCTCGGAGCGGTCACTGCCCCCTAGGTGTAGCAAGAGCGGGGTGGAGGAAGCACATGAGCACGTGGCCTCTGCGGAGCCGGGCCACGAGAGGAACTCTCGAACCGGCGCTTCTTCTCTTTGTGAAGGGCGTCCGCCTCCAGACGGTCCCTCTCCATCTCTAGCACCTTGTTGACCATCTCGCGAAGGGTGCGACAAGCATGACCCGAGAGGGCCACCTTGAGACGAGAGTTCAGCCCCTTCTTGAAACAGTACATCTTCTTCTTTTCGGTATTGGTCTCGCCTAGAGCATACCTCATCGTGCGGGTGAAACGAGTAGTGTACTCCTAAACCTTCTAGGAGCCCTGGGAAATGTTGCGAAACTCCTCCACCTTGGCATCCATGACGCCCTCAGACACGTGTTGCTCATGAAATGCCTCGGCGAACTCCTCCCAAGAGATACTCCCCGGGTCCTCATGGGCATCATAGTAGCTATCCCACCATGCGCGTGCAGCGCCAGTGAGCTAGTGGGCGGCTACCCCCATGCACTCCTCGTCAGTGCAGGTGGTGAGGTCCAGCTTCTTTTCCATCTCACGGAGCCAGTCCTCAGCGGCAATGGGGTCATCGTCGGCGATGTCGAAAGTAGGAGGCCTCAGCTTGAGAAAACCCTCCAAC
Source organism: Saccharum hybrid cultivar R570 (assembly GCA_038087645.1). Lineage (NCBI taxonomy): Eukaryota > Viridiplantae > Streptophyta > Magnoliopsida > Poales > Poaceae > Saccharum > Saccharum hybrid cultivar. The sequence goes on from JAQSUU010000519.1 coordinate 1,598,882, forward strand.
TTCCGCTGGAAGTCATTGGGAGGACCCCTGTGGCGGTGAAGCATTCCCTGAGCTAGTGTCTCCAAGAGGCAGGTTTGGCGGTCCATCACCTCCGCCAACTGTGGTGACGGCGGCGGCGGTGCTTCTCCTCCGAGATGCTGGGCGGCACCCGCCCCCAGTGCAGGCTCCTCCCCGACACCAAAAGGAACTCCCCGGTTTCCTCCACGGCCTCGACCACGACCACGGGCCATAAGCGCGGGGGAAAGCGAGCGGTTGTTCAGACGAGCGGATCGGCGGCAAGACATCTCTCTGTAGGGTCAGTTCATTGTTTAACATTTTCATTAGATGCATGGTTAAGCGATTTATCAATTTAAAAAGAAATAACTATCCAACACTCATACAAAGATGCAAATAAGAACCATAAGATGCGATAAGATCCAAAACATCCATTACATTAATTTATTACATAGCGATATCTCCAGTAGCTACACTGACAGATTCGTAGGAATCGTGCTACTCACAGGCAGCTCCAAAAAGTGGGACATCCTACATTACTCCATAAGTGCATCATCATATCTCTAGCCACACAGGGCTCAACATGTCTACTACTACCTTATTACATGATTACGTGAAAAGGGTAACTACTCCTATCCGGGAGTGGCGGGTGGTGTAGAAGGACCAGAAGTGGAAGCCTCGAGAGTGCCCTCCATGGCACGAAGCTCGTTGTCGGAGTGGTGGATCCTCGCGACGTAAGTGAGAGCGTAGTCCAGCATCTCAGTCCTCGGAACCTCTGAGTAACCCTCAGTCGGGCAAGCCTTCAAGTTGAGCTTGGTGGCCTCAACATGGAAAGGTTGTCTGCACGGTTTCTTGCGCATCCCAGATAAGAGGATGTCCTGGACCTTTCCAATCTCTTGGACGCGCTTATGATCAGTGTCGATCCAAGCCTGACTGATGCGATTCACCTTGTCCTGAAGGTACTTGGTGCTCTTGATGTAGTGAACCAGGTGGTGCATGTTGTAGGTGGTGGTGACGGCAGCCTCCACAGCTAGCTTCTCCATTGTGTTGCAACGGGCATCTAGGGCAAGCTTCCTGAAGCCACGCTGCTTCTCCTTCTTGTGTAACTCTCTCAGGGTAAGCCTCTGACGCTCAATCCGGTCCTCGCACTCAAGCACCTTGGACTCAAGATAGTCATGGCAAAGCTCAGCCTCCCCAACCTTGTCCTTGAGATCGGCGATCTCCTTCTGAAGTGACTGCTCACGGTTCTCATAGAAGGTCTTCATCCTATCATAGCCCATGCGCTCCTCCTCGAGCTTGCCGATCATCTCCCCCTCCTTGCACTCCACCTTGAGGAACTCCTCGTCGCAACGGAACAGGAGGTCCCGGTAGCGGCGGTTCTGCATCTCTATATCCATGATGTAGCGATCTTGGGCGATGATGTACTGCGCGGAGGCCCTCAGACAGGGGTCGACCTCATCGCGTGCAGCACGGTCTGCAGTAGTGATCTGCAGCTCCGAGAACCTATTCAGGTCCAGAGCGGCAGGCAGTAGGCGGTACGGTCCCGTCTTGAGGTAGTCGTGTGCGTCACGCATCACACTGTGAAGAGCTGTGCGTGAGACAGACTGTACGCACATAGCAATAGAGTTCTCCACCTCCAGTGTCTCGAAGGCACGCATCACGGGTACGAACTCGCTGGCGGGGACCTTGAGATGGACCACGATGTGGCCCTTGAACCCGTCGGGTCTAGGCTCACCCCGGCACACGTACTCGATCTGCTCTGTGGGCACGCCTAGTGAGTCCAGCACGTCGTATAGGATCGTGGCGAACCCACGGTAGGACAGTCCGTCCAGAGGGAGCTCGGCAACAGGGGCCATCTGCAAATTTAACCGTAAGACAGAGTCAGTACCTTGTTGTGCATGTAGTAACTTGAGTATTTTAGAGGGAAACTTGGTAAAACTAGGCGAATCAATGCAACTCAGAGTGATACTTGATGAATTCTTAAGTGAAACAGGGTGATTCAGGGTGGAACTGAGCGATGTGATAGGTAAGGTAGAATAAAATGTAGGTAAGAGAGTGTGAAAATGAGATAAGCCGTGCATGAAAATACAACACGGTCGGTAATATAACCGAAAGTGTCAAGATCTTTCCTAATTCTATTGTCCAATCCTGTGGGCCCGTCCTAGGGTCAGCATGGCTCTAGTACCAACTGAAACATCCTTGATTTCCACGAAGGGAAATCCACAGAAACAAAGTGTAAAATGACGAAACATTCCGTCAATTTACCCAAATCTCAGTGATACATAAGTCATGCACGAATATCAGAGTACAATAGAGAGTTTTACATAATTTATTCTCTTCGTCTCGCAGGGTAGAACACACTCACACAAGCATCCGGAACAGCATCCGACGTAGATAGCAGCGGAAAACGATCTTCTGGAACCAGCTTGAGCGTAGAACAAACCCTCTAATTCTCCCAATCATCGCCCTCGTAGTCGTACTCGGGCTCGGAACCTGTCAAGAATCTATCAGTACACTTGGTACTGGCCACGCATCGCCCACCCTATGCTTGCAATGCTTTATGGAAAGTGGAATGCATTGAGGGAAGTAAAAAGAGCCCTATTTAGGCTGTGGATTTCCTATGCAAGTAGTTAATATTTTAATAATAAGATATTCATCAGTTTTTTAACCCATCTTAGTCACACACATTTTCCCAATCCCATCACACACAACACATCTCATCTCACTCTCTCTCTAGGCGATGAGATTGACTCCCGCTCAGATCTCGTCTCAACGGCCAAAGCCAAAAACCAACATAGAACCCAGGGAAAAGGTAGAAAGGACTCCTCTCCCTAATCAAGTGAAACTTAGGTCATAGGAATGTCCATATCCGTGGACGTGGCTATACGTATAGATCGATCAACTCTGCAGAGCGTGTACACCTGGTAATCCACAAGATCGCCATCCTCAACGATCCGGCTCGTCTAGGCTGATTCCAACTGCCTTCCAACCGATACAATACCACCATACCACTCACCCCTGGGCCACCCCGGTGTCCACTGAAACGCTGAGACTGTGAGACGTAGTACCGAGCCCCAAGGTTACTACGCTGTCTTAGGAGGGTGTGGGTCCCCATGCTCGTACCTCCCTACACTATCACCTTCTAACCTAGTAGTAGTGGTACTACCCTAGTCAGTCGGGTAATCGTCTCCCACCCATCGGGAGCGAGTGGTGTGCACGAAGGTCCCATGGTTCCGGTTCTCAAGACATACCAATCCTTAGGGGGACCAGACATGATATCTTCCCAAGGGAAAACACCTTATTCCCCGTGACATGACAGCACCTCCACCAGGGATAACCAACACCCTAGTTCACCTCCCAAAATACCCGCCACAGGTATCTCTCGTGAGGGATGCCCAGGTCGCACCCCTCCAGCAAGACTTGCCCCAAAGACTCGTCGTAGGATCCTGTCCGATTGACTCAACCCTCACCACTCACCCAAGACGCATGCCAAGATCTTTCCAGTTCTTTAGTCAGGTTTATCAAGTTCTCAGCACTACGTGCCTTATACATATACGCCTCTCACTCATCGGCACCACATCACAGATATAATGCGAGTAAGAGTAAAAGTAGTGATATGTAACATGCGAGCATCTAGCCTAACAGCAGGGTGAGCAGGAGCAAGGCTACGACAAGGTAAATGCTCAAAGTAAAGCATCTACCATGCAACCTATCATCATAATAATTTACAAAAAGTAAAGCGGTAGCAATTCTATATTTGCATGCGTAATAGGTTCTACGGAGATGGGTGGGACGTGGCACCTGGCACGTCATCACCCGAGTCCTCGTTGTAGTCGGGGTCGTACTCCTCAGTCAGCAGGTCCTCCGGCTCTGTTAAACGTAACGTAGAGTCGCATTAACGACTCCTATTGAGGTGCACAAAGAAGCAACAGAAATTCAAAAGATCCAAATGCACTCAAACACAAGCCTAAGATGTAGAGCTCATTTTTGGAAAAATTTAGAAACTGGTTTGGTATTTTTCTGAGTTAAAATGAATTAGTTATGAATTTCTAAAGGTTAAATGATTTTCTGGAAAAGAAAAAGAAAAGGAAATTCCAAGCAGTGACACATGGCAGCGTCTGATTGGCTAGAACAGAGTGAGTCACTGACATGTGGGTCCCGTTGACTGGTCAACGGCCAACTTTGACCGGGCCGAGACCGGGTCACGGTGGGCCGGGTCAGGGCTGGATATGGGCCGGGTTAGGCCGGTCTGGGCCAGCCGGGCCAGACACGTGTCGGCTCCTGGCTGTGCCACGTCGCGCTCCAGATTTGAAGATGGGCTCGGGTCCACAGAGTTTGGTTCATGGTGGACTAACAGCCATGGTCTACAGGCTTACGCGCGGTCCATGGTGAACCATCTCCACCCTCTTTCTCCTTCTCTCGGTGCACGATGCACCGAGTGCACCCAGCAACGCCTAGCTCACCTTCCCTCTATGGCTGCGCGTGGACATCAGAATTTCAGTGGTGGAATCCAGACGGGGTTTTGGGATCTCCAGCGGTGTCTCCCCTGATGGCGGGCGGCGCTCCGATGGTGGCCGCGTTGGCATGGCGATCACGTGCATCTCTTTCCCCTACCCTTTCTTCTCCCACTTGCAGCGCGTGGCGCGTTCCTCGCCAAGGCGAACCCGGTAGCTCTCTTACTCCCGCCTCTACCGCGTTAACACGGTGAGAACATGACCTCACCATGGCGAGCTCTAGCCATGGCGGACATGTCCCGCGACGCGCCGCCTTCGGCGTTCACTGGACCTTGGTGTGCAAAACAGTCGGTGGCTAGGCCTATTAACGTGCGTGCGCATGTGCAGCGGTGTTTATGGCCTCGCCATGGCCATCTCAGATATGAAGTAGCCGTGGCGGTGCCGATGTGTGTCGCAGTGGTGATCGGGTTGAGAGGGGTTGGGCATGGTGACTCACCAGAGGTGGCGGTAGTGAAAGGATGGTGGTGCGGTGTCGATTCGAGGCCATGAAGACAGGTAGTAGTGCCGTGATGTCCCCGGCGAAGAAGAAGACGGTGGCGTCCTTTTCTTCTCCGGCGTACTCGAGCGGCGGCGTCGGCTTCAGTTCCTGGCCCCTTCCTACTCCTCTTCTCCTCCTTCCCCTCCTCCTCCTAGCGGTGTGGCGCAGCTACGGTACCACCAGTGCGGTGGCCTAGGGGGGTGGAAGGCTAGGGCAGCGGGGAGGCTCTATTTTTATAGCCGAGCTCGGCTATGGCTATGGCGGACGGTGGATGTGACAAGTGGGACACGTGGAGATGATCGGGGTGATTTAGAGAAGGGTTTTGGGGTGGCCGAGAGGTAGCGCACGGATTGGCGTCTCCAATTTCGAATCGAAGGTGGTTAGAGACGGTACGGTGGTGGCAGAGCCTCTACGAGCCATGGCGACGTCACGCACGCTCCTTGATGGCCAAGGCAAGGCGCGTGGCTTGGGTGTGGGCATGGTACTGTAGCGTGGCGTGCATCCCAGCGTCCACGGCTAACCGTCTTGGATTGGATGGTAGGCGACAAAGATTCTCCCTCCTCTGTTTTGTTGTGACCACGAGAAGGGAAAAAGGGGCGAGAGGAGAATGATGATAGGTGGGTCCCGTTCGTCGTTGTCCGAAGAAAGGGTGAGAGGCTTTCTGTTGAGACGCGAACGACGAGCGGGCTCCTTGCTGGGCTGTCTCGGCATCACTGGGCCGTGTCGGCTTTGAGGGCGTGGCTGAGGTGGAAACAGGCCGGCTCGGCGGAGACGGGCTGGCTAAAGCGAATGGGCCAGCTGGGTTTGCGGCTTGCAGGCACGGCTGCATGAGCGAGCAGGCCGGCTTGGGTGAGCGGGCTGGCTCAGGAGCTGGGCCGAAAGGCTTTCTTCCTTTTCTAGTTATTCTATATAGCTTTTCTATTTATTACATCTTCCATTATGACTAAATAAGAGCCCCTTCGTGCATACTAATGTGTTGCCAACACACGTATGCCCTATGGGGCCCACTAGAGGTCCTTTAGGGTTTCAACTATTTGCCAAGGTTATAAATACACATTTATTTAATTTAAGTAATTCATTAAATAAATATGACAAATTTTAATTATCAATACAAAGATCATAAGAAGCAACTCTTGAATATATAATTAAATGCAAAATGTAATTAACTAGACTAGGTGCTACTTGTGCAACTAGGGTAGGTTTCCTACATGACACCTCACCAAACATAGGTTATTTTAGAAAAATTTTTGCAGTTGTGATTTTTGTTTCCTGGAAATTTCTGGGTTGTTACACCTGTAACCCTACTTCTGAGCTATATAAGACGGGTAGGGACCCCCTCGTTTTCACCTCATATTTTAATCTAATTCCACCAAAGACACAGGACATAGGGTATTACGTCAAGCTGAGGGCCTGAACTTGTCTAAATCGTTGTCTCTGCGTTCTGTGTCACCATCTAGTTCATATCTCCCGGACCTCTACCGATTCATCTACTACCACGGGCATACCCCTCGGTAGACTACCGATCATATTTCGTCGATAGTGGCGCACCAGGTAGGGGGGTTGTGTGCTAATTCCATGGTGAGCCAGATGGTATGCTTTTCGAGCTCCATGATCCTTCCCGAGCCAGGCTAGTCATTCACAATTGGATCTATGACCCAGGTCATTGGCATCGAGGCGTCGAAGAGATTGTGGAGACGGTGCAGAATCATCCTGCGCTGATCGTGCCAACCGCTACAATAGCATCTCCGACTCCGGCGCCCCGCCGCAGGGTTAGGAGATCCATCGACAATGACGATCTGATCGCATCTATCGATTGGGTCACAAACGGCTTAGTCGAATGCTTGTCCCTCATAGAGTCGATCTTAGATCAGTCTACCACGAGCGATGAAGTTCCTGCGCTCTAAGATCGCCGAGCCACTACGACCGAGCAATCTGCTCGGCCATGTCATTCGGGGTGTCAAGATTCAGATCTGGTGATCATGGAAACTCCAGAAGGGCGCGTGGTGCGACGCCAACCACTCCCTGCTACCGCCTACGCTAAGCCGACTATGAAGCCCCAATGGAGAACATGCCGAGGCCCTATCCTTTTGGGCTAGTGGGCGCGGGATCTGCGTATCAAGACACGCACCGTCCACCACCTCTTCATTGACCACGTCGAGCGTGACTGCATCGACGACCTCTACAAGATTGATCTGCCTAAGGCTGGTCAGCCCGCGCCCGTGGTCAACATGGTGGCAACTTGTCAAGTGTTAGATGAATCCCTCCACAACATCTTGGATGAGAGCCCCGGTGCCTACTCCGAGGGCTCCACCGAGACCATCTCTAGCTGCCCCCTTTCCCACCGGGATTCGGGGTGAGATCTTTCATATTAGCCATGATAGCGTCACCAAGGATGGCAAAACCACTGGCGAGCGCAATGCTCGCGTGGTGAAGAACGCCGATCGCCAACGTCGCTGGGATGAAGAAACCACTCGCGCGGCTGACGGGAATCCAAATGGCCCACCTCACATTCGCCGCAACCTCGACGAGGAGTTCAACATAGTGGGTGACCACCCGGTGCAGTAGGTGCCAAGCGCCAACCTCGTCGTTGTCTTCAACAAGCTGGCCAGACTCCCATGGACTCCGAAGGTTGAATAAATCAGCGTTCACGTCAAAGCGTCCCAAGTCCAAGTTAATGAGATCTGGCATCTTGCCCCATCCTACTCGATCATGTCGGCTCACAGTCATCACTCCTGTAGCTCCCACCACGATAGGGGAGCCAGCGGCAGGGTTCCAAGTGCCCTCACCATCAAGCGGGCGCCCCTATCTCTATAGAGGGCCCCTAGGTAACTATGAAGGGTACCCAGATCAAGATGGGTGCCCCCTCGTCAACCAGGTGATCGAGGCAGCCACCGTAACGCCAACTAGGAGGTCAATCAACCTCTGCCATATGACATCCGCGAGCACATCAACACCAACATCGACATTCGTGACTGCATCGAGAATAGTAGTTTTGGGTGTCACGACACAGAGATCTAGCACCGGCAGCAGTACGACACCAAGCACGGGGCTCTTGGCGCACCCCGAGCACCACCCGTTGCCAACACCACTGGCTAGTCCTTTCACGGCGAGATTGCGAGCCATTCGGTGGCCCACGAGCTTCAAGATCTTTGGGTGGACACATACGATAGCAAGTCCAACCCCGAGCAGTGGCTGACGCTATATGAAATCGCCATACACACCGCTAGCAGAAGCGATGATGTGATGGCAAACTATTTGCTTGTCATGCTCAATCAATCTGCGAACAACTGGCTCCTCATCCTTAGGTTACACTCCATTAGATCTTGGGAAGACCTCAAGAGGGCTTTCATGGCAAACTACATGGCCATGTGCGAACATCCAGGCACCAAGTACAATCTGGATATGCTTCATCAAACCTCCAGGGAGCCCCTGCGCAGCTTCATTAGGCACTTCTCAGAGACAAGAAACTTCATCCCCAACATCAACGACAGTGAGGCCATCACCACATTCACCAAAGGGCTCCTCTACCATGAGCAGCTCTGTGGGAAGTTATACTGCAAGAGGACAACTACCATCAGCGAGATGCTGTAGATAGAGAACGCCTAAGCCGATGCCAAAGAAGCTAATTGGGCTACTCGCCCCTTGCGGTAGCAGCACCACAGTGATGACCGTCACGAGGAGAGGCGCTACGATGATCATGACTGCCACTATGACGATCACGACCGCCGCTATGACGACCGTGACTGTCACCACGATGATTGCGACCACCGGCATGATGACAGGCCGGAGGGCTCGAGAGGCAGATAGAACTGCCGCCACAAGCTATATAACTCAGTCAACGCCATCAATGCTTGCGCTAAGCGTAGGTATGATGCCGACTACGCCAAGCTCATGGACGGACCATGTCCCATTCACAAAGGCACCAAGCACACCATGGGTGAGTGCAAGGGCCTAAACAAAGCTTTCCATGAAGAAGACAGGAAGAGCCCACGCCGAAAGGATGACGAGGCCGATGACAGCCAGGAGGAGGATCATAGCAAGGATGCTCATCCTGCCTACCAAGACCCTAGCAAGACCATCGCCTCCATCTTCGGTGGGAGAGCTGCCTCCGAGAATAGGCAGGAGCAGAAACTCACCGCCCAGCAAATCATGTCGGTCACCTCGTATGACGACACCATCACAAATCCCAAGTACCTGGACTGGTCGGAGTACCCAATCACCTTCTCTAGGGCCAACCAGTGGGCCAATATCTTCCCGCTCATCCTAGATCTCATCAACAAGAGCGTGTGCTTCCAAAAGGTCCTCATCGATGGTGATAGCGCCCTCAACATCCTATTTGTCGGATCCCTAGCGAAGCTAGGGCTCACCAAGGAAGACCTCACCCCTATGGACTCTGCATTCTGGGGAATCATTCCTGGGAAGGCGTCCCAACCCCTAGGCTAGATCACACTACCAGTACAGTTCGGCACCACCGAGCACTTCTGCACTGACTATGTCAACTTCCTGGTTGATGATTTCAACATGGCATACCATGCCATCCTCGGCTGACCAACCCTCGCTAAATTCAAGGTTGTGCCGCATTACATGTACCTGATCTTGAAGATGCCGATGGAGAAGGGGATCTTCAGCCTAGACGCCAACCTCAGCATCGCTTACGCCTGCGAGAAGGAAAGCTTTGCGCTCACCGAGGCTTTTGACATCTCTGTCGACATGCAGGACTATCTCGCCACCTCACAGCATATCCCACTGAGGAGCAGCAGATCCCCACTATGGAGGCCCCTCGAGTGGTGACCAAGTCCAAGGAGATGAAGGAAGTGGTCCTCGTCCCTAGGGACCAGAGCAAGACTGCTCGGATCGGGGCCGACCTCAACCCCAAATAGGAAGACGCGCTCGTCGGCTTCCTAAAGGAGCACGTTGACGTGTTCGCATGGAAACCTATAGATATGCCCGGTGTACCTCAAGAGCTAATCGAGCACTGCTTAAACATCTCAGCGACTGCCAAGCCGATCAAGCAGAAGCTTCGACGATTCATGCAAGACAAAAACAAGGCAATTAGGGTAGAAATAACATGGCTCTTAGCTGCCGGTTTTATTAAAGAGGTGTATCACCCAAAGTGGCTTGCCAACCTGATTCTTGTAGGAAAGAAGAATAAAGAATGGAGAATGTGCATTGATTACACTGATCTCAACAAACACTACCCTAAAGTCCCCTTCGGCTTACCTCACATAGACGAGGTCATAGATTCTATAGCCAGTTGTGAGCTCCTATGCTTTTTAGATTGCTACTCTGGTTATCACCAGATCGCCCTAAAAGAAGAAGATGAGATCAAGACATCATTCATCTTGCCCTTCGGTGCCTACTGCTACACCACCATGTCCTTCAGCTCAAGAACGCGGGTGCTACTTATCAAAGAGTCATCCAGCGTTGCCTCAAGGACTAGATCAGGAAGAACATTGAGGCTTACATCGATGATGTAGTGGTTAGTCTAAGATTGTTGACAATCTCATCGCCGACCTCATCGAAACATTCAAAGCCTTGAAGGAGTACCAGTGGAAGTTGAATCCCACTAATTGCATTTTCGGTGTCCCATCTAGTATCCTTTTAGGCAATATCATTAGCCACCATGGCATTGAGTCCAATCTAGAGAAGATAGAGGTGGTGACCAAGATGAAACCACCCACCTGCGTCAAAGACGTCCAAAAGCTAATGGGGTGCATGGTGGCTTTAAGTCGTTTCATATCCCGACTGGGCAAAAAGGGAGTCTCCTTTTTCAAGCTGCTCAAGGCTGTCGAGAAGTTCACCTAGTTGGAGGATGCTGACAAGGCATTCACCAAGCTCAAGAGCTTCCTCACCCAACCTTCGATCATGACCGCGCCTCAAACCGCGAAGCCCTTGTTGACGGTCAATAAATACTAAAATATACTGTCAACCAAGCATAGAAATGGACATAATTCAATACCAAACATAGAGATACGGTTTACACTGATAGAATTCCACAGGTTTTGGTGAAACTATGTTTCTGCAAGGGGTTATTAGGAAATACGCAAGGATGGACCCACATGTCAGATTAAAATTGATATTTATCTGTGACACCGACTTAGGAAGGCTCTAGAAGACACAAGAAGACGCATGAAAGAAGGTGGGACCCACCAGGCATAGGGGATGAGCAACCGCCCGTGGGCTCAGTCGACCGACCGTAGGACCCATGGGTCAGCCTCCCCATTCTTACGTCAGTTCTCCACCGCCTTAGGGTTTGCATCTACGCCGTTGTTTCAAGTCGGTTTGATCCGAGGGCTCCGATGCATTCTATGGGTCTATATAAGCGGAGCCTCCACCCCTTGGCATCTGATTCAATTCATATTCTCAAGCATGATCAAGTCATTAGAGCCAGAAACCCTAGTCTCCTTAGAGCTCCACCATTATCTATAGCATAGCTACATAGGCTAGATCTAGAGGGAGGCAAGCTTTGTCTTGGATTCCGGATCTGTCTATGAGCGCGGCTTGGTAAAGCCCTTGTAACCTCTCTTTTGTATCTTTCTGCTTATATTCTGCTAGATACAATGGATATGACCTTGCTCTATATTATTATATTTGCAATTATATTGTTCTTTATATACTTTGATTATATGTCTAGCATAGTTAGATTGTCTTTATATTCAAACATAGGATCGCAAAGCTCTTGCCCTTTGATATCATGGGTGGGTGGTCGACATTGTGTAAGCATGGTGCTTAGACGTTGTTTACCTGCAGAAACACCCTATATTTCGGGCTTAGTGGTAGATCGTGAAGTAGCATTAGAATGCAAATGTGACACTTTTGTTGAGTCCTTTGTAGTCCACTCCTCAAATATAGGCCAAGTTGGACCTGGTTGCCAAGGTAGATTTTATGCTATGTTCATAAACTACCTTATTAGTAATCTCCCTTATGTGTAGATGTAATGCCTTCTTGCTATGATTGCTAGACATAATTGCACTAATCATGGAATACATTTTCATGTAGTTAAGAATAACTTAGGAATATTTCTCTATACCTACCTAATCCATGCTAATGCTTAGATTAGAAATGCTCTAAGGTTGATTACTATTTATGACTTATCATATGCTTATCATTATTATTTTATCTTGTGACTTACCCCTGTTATGAGTAGATAGATTGAGTATAGTTGACTCTCTCCTTCATTTATACATATAAGTGATATATTCCTTTATCCTTCCTTTCCCAGTGGTATAAATATAAATCAACAACCTGGTAATACTTTAGGTAAAATGCAACAATGGTATATTCATCTGTGCGCTTGCGGATACATTTACTTTATCATATACATTTTATAATTATTTTAGTCACATGAAATGATAGAAAGGCCATTAAACACTTTTAGCTTCCAACGCCGGGGATGACAACCTGGTATAATAAAGCTAGAGGTATAGGTGATTAATATGTGACTGTCCAAAACAAGTGTCGAGTTAATAAATACCAACAAGCATTTTTGGCGCCATTATCGGGGATGGTTGAAGGCTATTAATGGAATATCAATATCACTTGTATCACTGATGAGATCGAGAGAACTAACGTTCTCTACTCAAACAGGGTTACCCTTGTTTTGTCTCCTTGTGTGATCTTATGCAGGGTAATGAATGCATGGTTTTGATCTTCTAGAAAACTTTGTTGAAAATCCAGAAGCACTACTCAGAAGGACCAAAGCTAAGCTCAAGAAAGTTTCAGCACTAGATCAGGAAGACAACCACCAAATCAGAAGAAGTTTGACACTAGAATTTGAAGCTATGGCAAACAAGACTCTACGTGAATTCTCTGCTCCAACCACCGCCAACATTCATATTGGACCGACAACAGATGTTGGAGACAATGGATTTGAACTCAAGCCAGCTCTCATTAATATGGTGCAGTCCAATCAGTTATGTGGAAAGGCACATGAAGATGCAAGTGCTCATCTCCCACACTTTCTAGAAATTTGCAGCACCATCACTATCAAGGGAGTAACCAGAGATGCTATTCTACTCCGCCTCTTTCCATTTTCCCTGTTGGGAAAGGCCAAGCAGTGCTTCTATGCCAATAAAGACAGACACACTACATGGGATAACTGCTCAACCGCCTTCCTAGCAAAGTTCTTTCCCATGGGTAAGACAAATGCTCTCCTTGGGAAGATTACAAGCTTCCAGCAACAATATGATGAATCTGTCCTAGAGGCATGGGAACGTTTTCAAGACTACATATCAAAGTGTCCTCATCATGGGATGGAGAAATGGTTACTCATGCAGACCTTCTACCATGGGTTGACCTCAAGTACCCATGAGACCTTGGACGCTGCTGCTGGACGGGCATTCTTGTCACTCCATCTCAGAGATGCTAAAGCTCTTGTGGAGAAGATGGCCTCCAACTAAAGTTGGAATGAAGAGAATGCTCTAACCCACAAGAGGAGTGGCATGCACCAGCTCAAAGAGGTAGACATGCTGTCTGCCAAGATGGACCTACTAATAAAGAAGCTCGAAGATCAAGCCAGTGATAAGAAGGAAGTGAACTTCATCAATGAATCTCGCATGACCTGTGAGGAGTGTGGAGAAGTTGGTCACTCAGGCCGTAACTATCTAGAGTTCTGAGAAGATGTGAACTACTTCAACAACAACACCAACTTTCATCCTTAGCGGAATCAAGGTTGGAATCAGCAACAGCGACTGAACTACTCAGGTAACTACCAAGGTAATTACCAAGGTAACAATTTTAATAATTTCAATCAACCACCTTTGAGAGATCCGTTGCTGGTCAATCTAGAATACTAGATCAGATGTCTAAGAAGATAACTGCCAATGATAAAATTCTAGAAAACATAAATAATAAAATGGATAGTTTTTCTTCTGCCATAAAGAATCAGCACAATTTTAATAAGATGATAGAATCACATATAGCTCAGTTGGCAGCATCTATTCCACCGGCCGACAAAGGTAAGATTCTAGGGCAACCGGAAGAATTAGAAACTGCAAATCTTATCGATATATTTCATGCAGGATGGTACCATAGAGATCGACCATCAGGTGTGTGGAAAGATGAAATAACTCCAGAGAAGAAAGGTGACCTAGGAAGACCCGTCATCCCGATATCCATTGGACAGAACATTTTTGAAGAAGCTGTCTGTGATCATGGTGCAAGCATCAACATAATGCCTAAGGTAATATATGAGAAATTTCTTAGAGATACATTATTGTACACAACCATGTGCTTGCAGCTTGCAGACCAGTCACTGTGCTACCCGAAGGGAATCCTAGAAGATGTCTATGTACGAGTTGGAAACTCGTATGTGCTTGTAGACTTCATGGTAGTAGAGATAGAAGGCGATGAAAGATCACCAATCATTCTAGGATGACCATTCCTGAACACTGCTAAAGCCATCATCTACACCAGTGATGCTAAGATCTATTTCACCATCGGTGACAAGAAGGAAAAATTTAGTTTCAAGAACAAGACACTCAACTCCTGCTCACCCACAAATGGCATACACATATGAAGACAAGACAGCAGGCAAGAAGAAGAAGAAGAACAAAAGCAAGAACAAGCCCAAGCAGCCACAAGCAAAAGCAGTGAGGATGATCAACACTGTCCATGCAGAATACGACCACCTTCAAGTGTCTCCATTCCTAATCAAACAAGACAATCCTAGAGTACCAACCATCCACTGCAGCATTAATCAGCTCAACTTCCAGAAGACCTTCTATGACACTGGGTCAAGTGTCAACATAATGACCAAGGTAACATACGAATTAATATTTGGTAAAGAACCCTTGCACCCTACATACATGCAGCTGCAGATGGCGGACTAGACATTCCGATTCCTAGAGGGGATAGCCAAAGATGTCACGGTAAAGATTCAAGACCACTATGTCCCCACTGACTTCATGGTCATGGACATGGGAGAAGAAGAGATTGATCCATCCATTGTACTTGGAAGACCGTTCCTCAACACTACATGCGCAATCATCTACATGAGATCGGGAGAGATCCACTTCCAATTTCTTGCAGAAAAAAGTACGCTGTTACTTCAATAGTTATACTAATTATGAGCAGCCAAAGAAGAAGAGGAGAAGGCATCGATTGGCTCGCCGACAAGGGAACAAACCAACCAAGGATGGATGGGCGAACTATTCAAGAAAAGTAGAGAGATATGAAGACTACCAAAATGAGAAGGACAACAAAGAGGAGAAGAGTGATGAGCCACAACAACCTGCCTCAACATTGAGTCTACCAACCAAACAGTTATGGAAGAAGAAAGGATCACCATCATCAAGCCCATCACCTCAAGAGGAACAACCATCAAGGTCTCCATCCCCGAGATCTGAAGAAGCATCCCATAATTGAAGATGCAGAGGAAGGTCCTGTTTAGAGGACTTAAATCGCCGAACCCTCGCCAGGAGGTAAACTCGGTAGTTATCCATATTTCCCTTCTTTCATAATTTCCCTTTTCACATATTTTCCTTAGTAGCATAATCACCTCATGTTTACTTTACTTGCATAAGAAAAAGAAAATAAAAATATATTTGTTCACTGCATTACATAAAAAACATTAAGCCCCATGTGAATAGGATTGTGGTTACCCCGCAGGAATGTTCACCGTGGTGGCACAAAAATAAAAATAAAAATTTACTTGCTTTGTTGCATTTTCCCATTTGCATCATAAAAAAATCCAAAAATATTGAGAAAGAAATCATGTTGCAATTCTGCTTAGAATAAATATGGAGGAGTTCTAGACAACCAAGGCCTAGGTGGTTATCCACTAACACTTAATCAGTTCCACTAGTTGTGTTGTCTATTTGAGCTCTATAGGATTTGAAGGATCAAAACGAGCTGACAAGCAGGTGAAGATCTTCACTGCTAGTCTGCCACACTGCAAAAATGAACCACTACACCAACATCCAGCTTGGGGGAGGAGCATCCCCCGTATATTTAGCTAAGTATTTCTTTTCCTTTTCGGTATTACTATTCTGAGTTTGCTTTCTATTAGTAGAAAAGAAATAAAAAGATGCATAAAATAAAATAAAGATTTTCTTTTCCTAGATTTTGAATAAATAAAACAAGAGAGAGAGTATACCAAGGTTTGCTTAAGGACTCAAGATAAACCCTTTGCACTGAAATAATGGTGAAATCAAAATGCTTTGCCAAACACCAAGTTTTTAGACTTAAGTTCTCCTGAGATTTAGACCGGATTATTTTGACTTGAAGATTTACTCTAAAAGCTTGGAACTTGTGGGTAGCAAATGCTTGATCTAAGTATAGGTGATTGATGGATATGATATAAGAAAGTCTGAGCTAATGTTTATCTTGTTTTGAGTGATACTAGAGTTTTGGAGATTTATCTTTTGAAAATAAAAAAAAACTTATATGATGAGTTCCTGTATGATGAGAGTTTTAAATTCCTACCACATCCATACACTAGACTAGAGTACTGCTTGCTTTGCATTGAGTTTAGTCAAGTTTTCTTGATACCTTATGAGAGACTTGTCATGCTCTTAAAATCAAGATCACGTACACACCACTTATATATGCACTATTCCTACACTAGGAGTAGGCGCAAAAAACATGCTTTTTTGTGTACTAAAAAATGTTACACTTCTACACTGGGAGTGAACATAAAAAATATACCCTATAGGAAGACCCTAATAAATGCTCCAAGTTCTTGTTGCTATCTCTCACAAGTTATGTTGCAGAAAAGAAGCATGTGGCTATGCAAAAGTTATTCAAAAAAAGAGAAAAAATGGACAACTGTCCAAGAATAGAAAAAGAGGAGCAAAAGCTACCCGCCTGAAAAATAAAGAAAGAAGAAAAGAATAAGATTGCCCATGTTCTCTTGCAAAAGTTCCTAAGTTTTGAAAAGAGAGGTATGTTTTTAAGGAGCATAGTAGAATTAGGATTAGCCACCATATCTATATCCCATACATATTCCACACACATGCACATCTTGATTTGACTGTATGACTTAACTCTCTTTGGATCCATAGTTTGACTTTACAATAAATGCCTCGCAAGTATGTATGTGCTGTCTCCATACCTATGAGCTCCACATAAGCCTTAGATGTATAGGGTATGAGAGAAGGTGAGAATCCATAAATACCACATATATGACAGACTAGAAAGGTCATACATGGAATCGCTGAGTTTTATTTTGAAAACTTGCAAAAAAACTCTAGAATAATAGTGGAACAAAGAGCATGAGATATAGTGCTTGACTTGATTGTTCTGTCTTTCAATTGCTCAAGACCCAAGTGAAGGCTATAAGCTCCATGGTAAAAAGGTAATATGAGTAAGTTTAAAAGCAAGAATAAGTTTGCTCTAAGTTCAGTAGAGAATTTCTGCCTGATTACTTTGAATTTTTGAGGAGATAATATAAATATTTCACAAATCTTTTAAGAACACCTGACTTGTTGCTAAGTTTGGTTTTGCTAAGGAACTAGCAAATGTTAAGCTTGGGAGAGTTGTTGACAGTCAATAACTACTAAAATATACTGTCAACCAAGCATAGAAATGGACATAATTCAATACCAAACGTAGAGATAGGGTTTACACTGATAGAATTCCACAGGTTTTGGTGAAACTATGTTTCTACAGGGGTTATCCAGAAATACATAAGGATGAACCCACACGTCGAATTACAATTGATATTTATCTGCAGCACCGACTTAGGAAGACTCTAGAAGACACGAGAAGACGCTTGGAAGAAGGCGGGACCCACCTGGCAGAGGGGCGGGCGGCCACCCGTGGGCCCGGTCAGCCGACCTTGGGACCCATGGGTCAGCCTCCCCCTTATTACTTCGGTTCTCCACCGCCTTAGGATTTGCATCTAGTCGTTGTTTCAAGTTGGTTTGATCCGAGGGCTCTAGTGCATTCTATAGGGCTATATAAGCAGAGCCTCCACCCCCTGGCATCTTATTCAATTCATAAGTCTTAAGCCTGATCAAGTCAATAGAGCCAGCAACCCTAGTCTCCTTAGATCTCCACCATTATCTATAGCATAGCTACATAGGTTAGATCTAGAGGGAGGCAAGCTTCGTCTTGGATTCCGGATCCGTCTACGAGCGCAGCTTGGTAAAGCCCTTGTAACCTATCTTTTGTATCTTTCTGTTTATATTCTGCTAGATACAATTGATATGACTTTGCTCTATATTATTATATTTGTAATTATATTGTTCTTTATATACTTTGATTATATGTCTAGCATAGTTAGATTGTCTTTATATTCAAACATAGGATCACATTGTGTAAGCACGGTGCTTAGACATTGTTTACCTGCGGAAACACCCTATATTCCAGGCTTAGTGGTAGATCACGAAGTAGCTTTAGAATGCAAATGTGACACTTTCGTTGAGTCCTTTGTAGTCCACTCCTCGAATATAGGCCAGGTTGAACCCGGTTGCCAAGGTAGATTTTGTGCTATGTTCATAAATTACCTTATTAGTAATGTCCCTTATGTGTAGATATAATGCCTTCTTGCTATGATTGCTAGACATAATTGCACTAATCATGGTATACATTGACATGTAGTTAAGAATAGCTTAGGAATATTTCTCTATACCTACCTAATCCATGCTAATGCTTAGATTGGAAATGCTCTAATGTTGATTACTATTTATGACTTATCATTATTATTTTATCTTGTGACTTACCCCTGTTATGAGTAGATAGATTGAGTATAGTTGACTCTCTCCATCATTTATACATACAAGTGATATATTCCTTTATCCTTCCCTTCCTAGTGGCATAAATATAAATCGACAACCTAGTAATACTCTAGGTAAAATGCTACAATGGTATATTCATCTGTATGCTTACGGATACATTTAGTTTATCATATACATCTTTATAATTATTTTAGTCACATGAAATGATAGAAAGGCCATTAAACACTTTTAGCTTCTAATGCCAGGGATGACAACCTAGTATAATGAAGCTAGAGGTTTAGATGATTAATATGTGATTGTCCAAAACATGTGTCAAGTTAATAAATACCAACAGCCCTGTTGCTCTATATTGCCGCGACCAACCGGGTGGTCAGCGCGGCCATAGTCGTCGAGCGCGAAGAGGCCGAACATGCTTATAAAGTCTAGCACCCAGTCTATTTCATCAGCGAGGTCCTAAACGAGTCTAAGGCTTGCTACCCTTAGGTCCAGAAGCTGCTATACGCCATTCTAATCACATCCTAAAAGCTCCATCATTACTTCGAGGCACATCCTGTAGCGGTGGTTACGGAGTACCCACTCAGCAATATCCTGCGAAACAAGGAAGCCAACGGTTGCATCATCAAATGGGCAGTCAAACTTGGCACCTACTCCATTGACTTTAGGCCACGCCAGACGATCAAGTCACAGGTGCTCGCCGATTTCATCGCTGAGTGGACAGATATGCAGACCCCCATCCCGATTGATCATCCTGAGCACTAGGCTATGTACTTTGATGGATGCCTCAAAATTGATGGCGCTAGGGCAGGCATATATTTTATTTCCCCATCTAGGGACAACCTTCGCTACGTCCTTCGGATCCACTTCCAGGCCTCCAACAATGCTGCGGAGTATGAGGCGGCACTGCATGGTCTCCGTATAGCTGTAGAGCTTGGTGTTAAATGCCTCATGGTGTACGGTGACTCTGCACTCGTAATCAACCAACTCAATAAAGATTGGAGCTGCATCAGCTTGAAGATGGACGCTTACTGTGTCAAGATGTGGAAGCTCGAAGGCAAGTTCTATGGTGTGGAATACCATCATGTGATTTGAGCTAACAATCAAGCAACCGATGAGTTGTCGAAGTTAGGGTCAACCCGAGCAAAAGTTCTAGCCGGAGTGTTCATCTAGGACCTTGTGACACCTTCCATCAAGTAGGGGCAAGAAATCATTGAAGAAGCACCACCTACGAGCAGATAGTCACAGCGGTTCCTAAGTCGAGCAGTGCTTGGAGGGTGCCATTCATCAAATACCTAACCACTGCAGATGTCCTGGCTGACAATACAGAGAGGGAGTGCCTCACCCGCCGTAGCAAGCATTACGTCCTAGTTGATGGAAAGCTGATGCGCAAGAATGCCAAGGAGGAGCTACTCCAAAAGTGCGTCTCCAAGGAAGAAGGAGAGAAGATACTTAAAGAAATTCACGCCGGCACCTGCGGCAACCATGTGTCCTCTAGAACACTAGTCGACAAAGCTTTTCGAGCAGGTTTCTATTGGCCCTCAGCCGCTGATGCAGAAGCACTAGTTCGCCAGTGTGAGAATTTCCAGTTTTTTGCCAAGCAAATCCACGTCTCAGCTCAGGCTCTACAGACGATTCCTGCGTCTTGGCCCTTTGCATGCTGGGGACTGGATATGATTAGTCTGTTCAAGCCCACACTAGGAGGATTCCACTAGGTCTACGTTTGGATCGACAAGTTTTCCAAGTGGATTGAATACAAACCCCTTGTCCAGGCCACAGCGAAGAAGGCGGCCGAGCTGCTTGATGACATCATACACAGGTTCGGCCTGCCGAATAGTATCATCACCGATCTGGGGTCTACATTCGCCGGCAGTGATTTTTTGGGATTTCTACAACAAGAGGTGCATATCGGTTAAGTACGTTTTGGTGGCCTACCCCAAGGCTAACGGCCAGGTTGAGCGAACTAATGGCATGATCCTACATGTGTTAAAGAAGAGACTCTATGAGAAGGAGTAGAAGCACCCGGGCAAGTGGCTCAAGGAATTACTGGTTGTAGTATGGGGACTAAGGACCCAACCTAGTCACAACACCGGTGTTGCCCCATACTTTATGGTTTTTGGCTCCGAGGCCGTTTTACCTGCCGACGTTGCCTTCCGAGCACCCAGAGTGGAGCACTACGACGAGGAGAACTCTAACTGAGCTTGGCTCGACGATGTCAATCGCCTGGAAGAAGAATGCCTGGTCACATGTGTTCAGACAGCCAAATACCTTGATGACTTATTGTTGACGGTAGATAACAAACACTATAAACTATCAGTATAAAATGTATAAGGGCACGAATATGATCACCAACATAGGTTTAGGGGTCTAAACTAAAAACTTCCACAAGTTTTGGTGAATCTATGCTTTTAGCAGGGTTTATCTAGAAAACCATCAAGGTGGACCTATATGTTAGAGTTAATCGCGCTTATCCATAGCGAAAATAACTCCAGAAGGTTCTAGAAGACTCGAGAGGACACCACATCGAAGCGGAGGGCGAGACCCCACCAAGTGGGGCCGGCTGACCTATGGGTGCCACCTATCAACCTCACCTTTGAATGTCGGTTCTCCATCGCCAGCTAGATTGCATCTACGTCGTCCTTTCAAGTCGGTTTGATCCGAGGGCTCGGAATGGATGCTACAACCTATATATACCAGCCCCTGCCACCACCTGAGGCATCATACCCTGATCAAGTCAGTCAAGAGGATAGAAACCCTAATCCTCAGAGCTCCACCATAGTTTAGGGCATAGCTAGCAAGGCTAGGTCTAGAGGGAGGCAAGCTTCGCTTTGATTCCGGATCTTGTCAAGAGCATGGTATGGTATAGTCCTTGTACCTCCTCTCTCATTTGTATCTCTCATTACTTTTATATATTTGCTACAATTGGTATGACAACGTTCTTTATATCATCCATGTTCCTGGTTATAATGTTCATCATCTACTTTGATTATATGCTTAGTGTAGCTAGATTATCATTATATTCAAGCATAAGTTTGTACAGCGCTCACTCTAATGTACACAGGGCGAGTGGTCGACGTTGTGTAAGCATGGTGCTTATACGTTGTTTACCTACGGATGCACCCTATATTTTGGGCCATGTGGTAGATCATAGATGTGACACTCCCGTTGAGTCCTTTGATGTCCACTTCCCGAATATAGGACAAGTAGGATGCGGTTACGAAGGAAGACAAGCTCTGTTCTTAATCTTCCTTAGTAATATCCCTTATGTGTAGATATAAAGTTGATCTTAGCCATGAATACTAAGTGTAATTGCACTAATCAATGTATGCTTTAACCTGTAATTAAGAATGACTTAGGAGTTATTCCTCTAATATTCTAACTTAGCAATGCTAATGCCATAGAAAGGAGTACTCTGAATGATCATTTATCATTACTTATCATATTTATCTCTTGACTTACCCCTGTTATGAGTAGAACTTTGGTCATGGTTTATTTCTCCATCATGTGTATAAGTTATCAATATATCCCAACTGCCCGTCCTTCCCTATGGTAAAAATATAAATAACGATACTTGGAATACTCCCAAGTGAAATGCTACAATGGTATATTATATGTGCACTTGCAGATCCTTTTTTGTCATTCAAACACTTATCCTTTCAAGTCACAAGTAAATACCAACAAGCATTTCTAGCGTCGTTGCTAGAGATTAATCTTAAAACCTTGTTCTTAGTAGCGACGTTAAGAAATACCAACAAGCATTTCTGGCGCCGTTGCCGGGGAAGGTAGCTAGTAAATCATGGAAATAGTGATAAACTTATACTTTTTGATGTGATCGAGATAACCATTGTCCTCTGCTCAAACAAACTTACCCTTGTTCTGTCTACTTTTGTATCTTATGCAAGGTAATGTATGACCAGTTTTGACCTTCTGACAAACTACGTTGAAGATCTAGAAGCATTAATCAGGAGAACTAGAGCTAAACTCAAGAAAGTCTCAGCTTTAGAATTGGAAGACAGCTAGATAAGGGACAACTTAACACCAGATTATGAAGCCATGGCTGACACGACCCTTCGTGAGTTCTCTGCTCCAACTACGGCCAACATCCATACTGGACCGGCGATCTACACGGACAGTGACAAGATCTGTTTGATAATCAAGGATAGGAAGGAGAAATTTACCTTCAAGAATCATATACACCACTCTCCTTGTGATCCACAAATGGCATACCTGCTCGAAGAGACAACAGTAAATAAGAAGAGCAACAATCGGAGAAGAAGGAAGAACAAGGTCAGGCAGTCATATGAAGAGTCAGTCAATATGATCAACACACTCCGATCAGAGTACGACCACCTACTCGCTTCACCATACCTTACCAAGAAGGATGATCTAGGTGTACCCACGATCGAGTGTACAAATGGGCAAAGAATATTCCACAAGACCTTCTGTGATATTGGGTCGGGTATCAATATAATGTCCAAGGTAATGTATGAATACTTATTTGCTGATGAACCTTTGTTTCCTACATACATGTAATTACATATGGCAGACCAATTAATCCGATTTTTGGAGGGAACAACAAAAGATGTCATGGTAAGAATACATGATCACTATGCTCCTACTGACTTCATGGTTCTAGATATGGGAGAAGAAGACGTATCCATCATCCTTGGAAGGTCGTTCCTCAACACCACCAACACGATCATCTACGTCAGATCTGGACAAGTCCACTTCCAATTTTGAGGAGAAAAGGTACGCTGCTATTTCAATAATTATACCACTTATGAGCTGCCAAAGAAGACCCGCTCTAGGAGGAGACGCCAATCATCCCAACACCGGAAGAGTTAATCTCCAAAGAATAGATGGGAAGAAGATGAAGAACCTAAAGAAGTTGTAAAGATGAACCTACTCCACCAAAGGCAAGTCCACAGACCAGGCAGGTGTGGAAGGAAAAGGTGACATCATCAAAGTCACCATCACTTGAGGTGCAACCAACAAGTTCTCCATCCATGGGACTGACAGATGCACCTAGAGAATAAATGGACTATCTCTAGTCAAGTCCTGTCCGGAGGACTTAAAACTCCAAACCTTCGACGGGAGGTAACATTGGTAGTTATCCATATTTACTTCTTAACATTGCATGAATTATTTTAATTTTACCATATTTACTTTTCTGCATTAACATTGCATTTAGAAGAGAAAAAATAAAAATTGTATCATTGCATTATAAAAATCCTAAGCCCCATGTAAATAATTCCTCGGTGTGTAAAAACCCGCAAGAATGTTTACTGTGGTGGCATAAAAATAAAAATACTATGCATTTAATTATATAAAAAATAGTAGAGAGACATCCTGCTAGATTCTGCCAATTCGAATTTATTTCCAATCTCAGAAACAACTAATCTCTGGATGGCTGATCGCTAACTTTTTTATTCTAATCCATTCCATGAGTTTTAGTGTTCTTGTTAGTACTTTGCTAGATGATATACATGATCAAGAGCAAGTTCACCTGGTCACCTTCATCTCACTACACTCCACAACAAGATGGACATCCACTAGCAAATTTGCTCTTAGAAGGATCACTCAACTTCAACATTCGACGACAACAACATCCAGCTTAGGGGAAAAGCATCCTCCATGTATCTAGCTAAGTATTTCTTTCCTTTTGTTATTCTTAAGTTTACTTTACATTTGCTATAAAAAATGCATAACTATATATATATATATATATATATATATATATATATATATATATATATTAGTAAGGTGTGATCTTAAAAATGAAAACCAAACAAAAAAATGTGCATGTCTAGATTTCTTTAAGTTTGATTTTTAAGATCTGAATAAAAGGACTCTAAGGATAATCTCTTGAATGGAAATGATAAATAGTTGCTCTGTTGTAATTCCTTTCAAGTACCTAGTTTTCAGTCTTGAATTCTCTCGAGTTTTGGATAAGACTATTTTGATATAAGAATTTACTCTGAACTTGAAACTCGTGGGTAGCATATGCTTGAACTAAGTCTAGATAATTAACGGATATGATATGAGAAGATCTGAGCTGCTGTTTATCTTGTTCCAAGTGATACTAAAGTTCTAGAGATTTCTTTTGAAAAAACATAAAGATGCTACATGATGAGTTCATGTATGACAAAGTTTGAATTCCTACCAGAGCCAAATATGTTACTTAGGTTTGGAAAACTTCCACTCATATATGTTGCTTATTTTGCATTGAGTTTAGTCAAGCTTTGTTGACCCTTATGAGAGGTTTGTCATGCTCTTAAAATCAAGATCACGTACACACCACCACATATGCACTACTCCTACACTGAGGTAGGCGCAAAAACATACCATCTCATTTAGATCCACTAAAAAATGTTTTACTCCTACACTGGGGGTAAACAACAAAAAAATTCTTGATAGGATATCCACCAAATAAATGCTCCAAGTTCTTATTGCTATCTCTAAAAAGTTTTATTGCAGAAGAAAGAAGCATGGGCTATGCAAAAGTTATTCAAGAAAAAAAGAAGAAAAAGTTGATAAGAAAAAAAGGACAAGTGTCCCAAATATGAAAAACAATGGGTACTCAGATGCCCGCCTAAAAAAAAGAGAGAGAAAAAAGAAAAGAGAGATGAATAAGGTAGTCTATGTTTTCTTGCAAAGTTGTTTCCAAGTTTTAAAGAGATATATGTTTTCAAAGAGCATAGTAGAATTAAGTTAGCCAAAATAGTAGAATTAAGTTAGCCAACATATATATCCACCATACATCCATACACATGCACATCTTGATTTGATTTTATAACTCAACTCTCTTTGGATCCGAGGTTTGACTTTACAATATATGCACTGCAAGTACGCTTTTTCATGCTTTCTCCATTCCTATGAACTCCACATAAGCCTTAGTTATGGAAAAAGAAAGGTATAACATCACTATTGCCTTGGTAAGGATCCACAAATACCAGATATATTGAAAGACTTGAGAGTGTCATACAAAGAAAGCTCTGAGTTTTATTTTAAAAATCTATAAAAACTCCAGAATAATGGTTGAACAAAGAACTTGAGAGATAGTGCTTGGCTTGATCGTTCTGTCTTTCAATTGCTCAAGACCCAAGAGAAGGCTAAGATGCCCCATGATTGAAGGTAATATGGGTAAGTTTGAAAGACAGATCGGTTTATTCTAATCCGAAGGAGATTCTTGTTTGAACGCATGTGTACTTTTGAGAAGTAAAAATATCAAAGCAACTCCTGATCTATTTTGCTAAGTTTAGCTTTGCTCAGGGATGAGAAAAGGTTAAGCTTGGGGGAGTTTGTTGATGGTAGATAACAAACACTATAAACTATCAATATAACATGTATAAGGGCATGAGTATGATCACCAACAAAGGTTTAGGGGTCCAAACTAACAAATTCCACAAGTTTTGGTGAATTTGTGTTTTAAGCAGGGTTTATCCAAAAAACCATAAAGGTGGACCTATATGTCAGAGTTAATCGCGCTTATCCATAGTGAAAACAACCCCAGAAGGTTCTAGAAGACTCGAGAGGACACCACACCGAAGTGGAGGGCGAGACACCTGCAGGCCTGTCAGCCTGTGGGCCCTACCTGTCAGCCTATCCTTCGAATGTCAGTTCTCCACTGCCTCCTAGATTGCATCTATGCTGTCCTTTCAAGTCAGTTTGATCCGAGGGCTTAGAGTGGATGCTACAGCCTATATATACCAGCCCTTGCCACACCGTTGAGGCATCAAACCCTAATCAAGTCAGTCAAGAAGACAGAAACCCTAATCCTCAGAGCTTCACCATATTCTAGGGCATAGCTAGCTAGGCTAGGTCTAGAGGGAGGCAAGCTTCGCTTGGATTCCCGATCTTGTCAAGAGCGTGGTTTGGTATAGTCCTTATACCTCCTCTCTCGTTTGTATCTCTCATTACTTTTATATGTTTGCTATAATTGTTATGACAATGTTCTTTATATCATTCATGTTCCCAGTTATAATTTTCATTGTCTACTTTGATTATAAGCTTGGTATAGCTAGATTATCATTATATTCAAGCATAAGCTCGTATAGCGCTCACTCTAATGTACACGGGGTGAGTGGTCGACATTATGTAAGCATGGTGCTTATACGTTATTTACCAGCGGATGCACCTATATTTTCGAGCCATGTGGTAGATCGTGGATGTGACACTCCCGTTGAGTCCTTTGTAGTCCACTCCCCAAATATAGGACAAACAGAATGCGGTTACGAAGGAAGACAAGCTCTGTTCTTAATCTTCCTTAGTAATATCCCTTATGTGTAGATATAAAGTTGATCTTAGCCATGAATACTAAGTGTAATTGCACTAATCAACGTTGCTTTGACTTATAATTAAGAATGCCTTAGGAGTTATTCCTCTAATATTCTAACTTAGCAATGCGAATGCCATAGAAAGGAGTACTCTGAATGATCATTTATCATTACTTATCATATTTATCTCTTGACTTACCCCTGTTATGAATAGAAGTTTGGTCATGGTTTATTTCTCCATCATGTGTATAAGTTATCAATATATTCCAACTGCCCGTCTTCCCTATGGTAAAAATATAAATAATGATGTCTGGAATACTCGCGGGTGAAATGCTACAATGGTATATTATCTGTGCGCTTGCAGATCTTTTTTTGTCATTCATACACTTATCCTTTCAAGTCACAAGTAAATACCAACAAGCATTTCTGGCATCATTGCTAGAGATTAATCTTAAAACCTTGTTCTTAGTAGCGACAATAAGAAATGCGAACACTTTCGCAAATACTACAACCGCAATGTTAATGGTAGATTCTTCGTGGTCGGAGACTTAGTCCTCCAGAGGAAACAGAAGACAAACGGGATGCGCAAGCTTTTATCACCATGGGAAGGCCCCTTCATCGTCAAGGCGGTCACCCGACCAGGGTCTTACAGATTGTGTGACATGAATGAAGTAGACGTCCCAAACTCCTGGCACATCGATCTCCTTAGGCGTTTCTATCCTTGAAATGTTCCATACAAAGATATGTACCTTTCATATTTGAGTATTAAATAAAGCTTTTTGCCCTGATGTTTCTTCATTTTGTTTTCTCCATGTTTATTCACTAAGCGATCTTTCTCCATGTATAACATCTTAAAGATGGCGTACGATTTTGCCTGAGGCACATCCTCGAACAGTCATGTTTACGCTCGTGCTCCCCAGAGTTGGCCCTATCTCTGGCTTCTCCCTACACGTGCACGAGTGTCTGCCCTCTGCGTAACGGGCGGTCGGTAGTGACTCCCTAGCAACACTTTGTTTTCCTACACATACACGAGCTCCACGCTCCGCGTTATGGTCTACGGGCTAGCCAGGGCTGAAGACTCAGCTACAAACTAACTAGCCAGATGATTTATATTAAATATAAACATAAACTTTGAAATAACACTTAGTGTTCAACAAAAGTTGCTAAGCAACTTTACACAACACTCCAATATAAGTTTTTTCCTAATCTATTGGGCATTGTCTTGTCCCTCGCCGAACAGGTCGACGTCTCCAGCAAGTTTCACCGCCGCTTCCTCGGCCTCGTCCTCCAGCTTCGTGATCTTCGCCACATTCGTCCCTCAGGCATAGCCGGTCATTATCACTTCAGGTTTTACCGAAGGATAATGTGACCACAGCACTGTGAATGCATGGATGACAGCTCTTGGGGCGGTGCTTTGTGTGAACTCCTTGAAGTCCGTCCAGGCCCTCTGGCACCGATCTAAGATCGATTAGTGGGGCAGGTTGCTGGGTAGCTGCGTTGATCCCTCGGGTGGCTCGAAGCACGGGTTTGATCCCTGCTATCACTGCCTCCAGCTTATCCTCCCGGGCCTTCCCCTAGTCTTTGAAGACCTTGAACTGTGCATGGGCCTTGTACCGATATTCTGCAACAAGGCGATGACATGTTAAACATGCTCCTAGCACTACAAGCACGTGGTCTACAGAAGATACCCTCACCTTCAATCCCTCGTGACCCTATCGGCCTTCTCCTTCGCCTCCTCCTTTTTCTAGAGTTGGGCGATGGCCTCGCGGGAAAGGCCATGCTCTGTCTCCAACTCTGCACAAGAAAAGATGGATAAGCAATTCGCGACATTGAACACCCACAAGACAACACTGAAGGTCTTACCCTTCTGCTGGTTGGCACTATGGCCATGCCGCTCAGTCAATGACCGGTTCTCCACCTGTAGCAATTGGTGCTCCTTCTCCAACGCTAGGACCTTCACCTCCAAGTCCTCTCAATGTCGTGTCCGGGTCAGCCTCGCCCCGAGGTCCTTCACTGACGACTGCAATTTCTTATTCTCTGCAAGAATCGAAGCCGTCTCGTCCAACTGCCGTCGCCGCTGCTCAGATGTCTTCACCACATTCTATAGAAGAATTGGTCAAAACCATACCCAAAGAAGAACACAGCAACAACATTGCTATTGACTTACCTCAATCTGGCGGTGCATGCCTTGCGGTCTCCGCTCCCGCTCTAGCAGAGCCAACTAGCATGCCCGCCGTGGCCCACGCCTCTTCATCACCTAACACATCCACCGGATCACCCTCATCACGTGCCCTACCACCGGGGGAGGTCGGCCTGGTAGCTGGTGGCTCCTCCACACCGAAGACGACTAAGTCCGCTCCTGCTTGTCCCTGTTCGGCGTCATGAGCTCCCATTTCTGCCTCGCGCTGCCCATCATCAGCAACTGATGGATGCAACTCTTCAGTCGTCTCCGCGCTAAGATAAGAAAATAGATTTGTCAAACAACAACATCAATCTAACAAAGCAATGCAAACGAAGAAAAAACTTACAACTCCGACTCTCGTTGAGCTGTCCTGAAGCGGTGCGCCTATCCGGATCTGTCCTGCCCAGCAGCAGAGCCAGCCGGTGTCTCAGCATTCCTCCGGCCGGCGACCTCGGCTGCCACCGCCAAGGTCACCTGGGCAGTCTTGGGGACTTGACCGGCGGCCCTAGCTATCACCGCTAGGGTCATCCGAGCAGTGTTGGGGACTACAGCTGTGTCCTCCCGCGCTCGGCACCTCTCCCACATCTCTGCTCTAGCCGGCGTAGCTGGCGGAGGCGTCTTGGTGCTCGGAGGAGGAAGAACCGTTGTCTCGTCATCGTTAGACGAGTCCAGCTGTCGATGCGGGACCCATAGGGTACCCCGCGGAGAAGAGAGAAAAAGAACTAGTCCAACTAGGATTGCCCACACGTTATCCTACTAGGACCTTTGCAATGTAACTGACTAGGACTCCCGTCTCCTGGACTACATAAAGGAGAGTAGAGCTCCCTAGATCAGCACCTCACCTCAGATAATAGGAATAGACCTCACGGTCTAGATGCACTACAGCCATCTCTACCGATGTAAAGAGAGGCCGTAGGCACTCTTGTAGAAGAGACAAGATAACACAATCAATCCAACGCAAAGGCTAACGCCGACTGTACGTAAGGTTATTACTCGATCACGATCAAGAGCCCGAACCAGTATAAATCGACTGTCTTTGCGTTCACCGTCGAGTTCTAGCATGCGCCAAAGCCCGAACAACTATCCCGGTTACCCCCGTGGCAGGCTATTGGTGGTCAAACACCGATAGCTGGCGCGCCAGGTAGGGGCTTTCGACGCAATTGCGGTCGAGAGCTCGGCGGACCCCAAGATCAACGTTCGCCGCGGCACTGGTCGATCTCTTCGACGACTCGATGCGGCTCTCATCGACCCTAGTCGACAACTCGCCATGGTCACGGTCCTCTTCATCAGCATAGTTCACGGCGACTCAGATTACCACAACGACGACAAACTTCCAGCAGCCTACTACGGCGAGATCAACCTCGGCGTCGGCAATTCGGCGTCTCACGGAAGCTTCCCGAGTTGACTCTCAGCAGCACGAGGGGCCAACGAACCCTATCGTACAGAGCCACGGGCCCACATGCCGTGGCAACCGGGCTGATCCACGTTCTCCTGTTCAACGAGCAACGCACGCATGTCAATATGTAGCTGACAAACTCACGGATTAAAGATCCAGGTGTATCTCTCAAGAAGTAACTCGGCATGCAACATTGAGCAGTAGGGCTCCTGGCACGATTGAAGCTGTTGCCGGTGGCACACGCGGCCACAACTCCGAGTCAGGCCACGTCCGAATCTTCAACAGCGCAAGTAACCTATTGCGAATTAGGAATTTACAGTCGAATTCGACTCACATACGAAGATCAACAGCACGAGAGGGATTGGAGTCAGGTTTGCTAGCAGTCGCCGAGAATCGTGATAGTTCAGTTATTGGCGGCTTCGAGTCAACTCGGCCCTATGCCGATTCGAGTCCATCACGGTTCCGACTTCCAAGCTCAGATAACCAGATAGGACATGGAGTACGACGTCAGGCTGACCAACTTGATAACGGCAATCGGAATTGGGCCAAGGAGCCTGGACGTACGTTCCATCTACAGAGCCATGTCATACAAGGCCAATTGCCAAAGGTCATGCAAAGCTAATTAAAGTAATTATTAAAACCCAAGGCCGGCAGAGGACGCATACACGTACAAGACCAGCCGAAGAAGCAAGCAAGCCATGAAGCAAGGCTAAGGCATTTGTGCATATACACATGCACATGAATGCACAGACCCAGGGTTGTACTTAAGACGTGTGTGTCTAACGGCCACGACAAACAGCTCTGCGACTACAACGACTACGACAACTTCCGAGTACTCGACGACGGCTTCCAAGTACTTGGCGGTGGACTCGACCGGGTACTCGACAATGACTTCTGAGAACTCGACGACGGCTTCCGGGTACTCGGTGACCCGATCCGGGTACCCGACAAACTAGTCAGTGGACTGGTTTACTTCATCAACGTCGGCTACTACAACTCGCTGACAATTCCACTTGGCAACAAATCAAGCTAAGTCATGCTTTAATTTTCAAATTTTTATACATTCCGGATACTACCTATGTACCTCTAAGGTTGCACTATTCCCGGCTACTCCACAGCTCCGAGCTTGTAGCCGGGATGACACCCAAACATGCGCTCTATTCTTCTCTTAACGGTCGCTAAAGCACTCGGGTAGTGCATGCCTTAATCCGTGAAGCCTCGGCTCTTCTGTGCGTGAGCCTCGAGATAAATGCGCAGTGATAACAGGGACTATAACACCCCTGGTGTTTGTCACCAGCCAAGCAATGAGTTTGAGCTCAAATATGGCAAGTTAAGTAATGATTGAAGGTGCTTCTTTCATGTGTCTCACATCACTCTATCTATAATGATCACCGGAAAAGTTTCATGAAGTTTGGAATTAAGAAGTCACATGAAATGATAAGTTATATCCTCGTTGAAATGACTTTACTAAGTGCTTGAATTGCACTAGTAAGTGAAGGGAAACATGTGTCATCAACCAAACCTTGCAACCTTGCCCAAATGACTCTAGATGAACTCTACAACAAAAGTCATAAAGGGTTCATGTTGAGAGCTTGCCCAGAAAATGCCTCAATCGGCCTAAAACTCTAGTTTGACTGAGATGAAAGAATGGTTTCTGTTCAAGATACATGGTTTGACCTTAAATAAGAGTTATAGTTTAAGTTGAATAGAACAAACTTTGTTTAATGCTCAAGAGCTAGTTCAGTGTCTAGCTAGGTCAAATAGAGCTCACAATAATCAACAAACTGTTGTTTTGGAACCCTGAAATTTGGCTAAGTCTGAAACTAAACTTTTCTAGATTTTAGTTTGCAAGTACCCTACTTCCAGGATTTTATATCTTGCAAACCGAGCTGATACAGCCCAAGATTCCTTAAGAAATATTGTTGTCCTCATGTAGGTCTACCATGTTGACCATGGTGCCTCAAGTTATTATGTGATTCTTAAAGAGTTAGAATGGGGAGAAGAATGTCATTTCAGTCAATGTGGAACCGAAGTTCAGATTTTAGTTTTGGTGTACCCTCCTTTGGGACAATATATCTCTCAAACCAAGTCGAACCAAACCATGATCCTTTAAGCAAAAGTGTAGTACTCATGTAGTACTACCACAAGGAGAAATTGGCCGATCGAATCATCAAATGGTTTTGGAGTTATAGAGGGTGGAATTATGGAGTTTCAGTGTATTTTTGCGGTAGTATTGGTTCCTTCACATTTTGAACGCCTTCAGCAGAGGCCACATCATGGCCGACCGTGCACAGGTGAGCAACGCCACGTGGCTCTCATACCTTCGCATGACTGCCACCTCGTCTCGTTCACCCTGTCTTGGACAGTCGAGCGCCCCTCCCATCTCTCTTGTCTCGCTCTCTCCCTGTCTGCTCCGCTCGTTCACCGTGGACAGCCGCAGTCGAGCAGGAAGCTCCTACCGCCGCTGCTCCCTCCTCCATCCTTCTCCCTGCAGCTCGCCAACCTCTGCTGGTCCGCAAATCAGGCCGCTCCCATGGCACAACCGGCCACCCTCGCGCCAGGCAGTGCGGCGCTACTGCAGCTGCTGAGCTGCTGCCGCTGCCGAGCCACTACCGGCGCCAAGCTCGCCGTCATCGCTCCTTCCTCCTCATTCGTGCCTCCTCTTCCGCAACCGAGTGCAGCGCCATCGTCCTCTCGTTGCGCCGCCCCGGATTCACCCTTCTCGGTGCCGCCGGCCGCTGGCTAGCTCCGCCGGTGGAGCCGCCATGAGCAGCGCTGCCGGTGCTCGTGCCTGGTCTCTACGAGTCGCCTCCGGTCGTACAGTGGGCTCCCATGGGTGCGCGTGGGCCCCCTTGGTGCCGCAAGGCCCGCCCTCGCCGCCGGCACCGCCCCTGCCGGCCGGCCGAGCCAGCCCCCATACCTCCTCTGCTCTCCTCGAACTGAAGAAGAAGAAGGACCGGCCGCGACAATAGGAAGTTTTCCATGGGGGTTAAGTGCAGAGTCCAAGACTCAGATGAATAGGGTTATTAGGACTTGTTCGCTTGGTTTAAATAAAGTTTCTTTCGGGGTCCTATCTGCATAGCTCTTGACTCAATTAAATAGTGCCGCATAGTGCAGTTTTTCTTTTCCTTTTTTCTTTTATACATATTATGGCTGAAAGTTTGGAAATTAATATCTCAAGCTAGGAAGCTCCAAAAATAGCAAATGAGGACTTTTTGGAATCCTTGTAAAATTCTCTATGCAGTGGATCTATAATATATCATGTTTTAGTTTAACGTTTTAGCTGTAAAAATAGATTTATGCATCTAGTTTTCAATGCTACTTGTATTTGTCTTTTTCATAACTGTAGTTGTATGGCTCCAAATGAAGTGAAATTTTTGTGGCATACTACTCATGTGATGTTTGATGTGTGGTAAAAATTTCATGAATTTTGATTGCTGTATGAGTGAGTTATTAGTGTGTCTTTCTCTCACATGATTTCTTGCAATAGCAATTTGTCTTTTTCATTGAGGTTGCTATGCTTACTCAAATAGCATGAAATTTGTACAGTAGACTATTGAGAGCATATGTAGGCCACTATAATTTTGGTAGAATTTATCTGCACTTTTGATATGTGTTCAAAATTCCACCTAATTATCTAAATAAATTAAGAAAATGCATTAAAAGAATTTATTTAGGAATGAACACTATGTTTTCCGGTATTCATTAGTCATGTGTGACATGTTGGTAAAGTTGGTTTTGTCCACTTATATGTTGGCAACATAATTTACTATTTATTTCTTGCAAATGAGGTTTCTGGACAGATCTGGGAACTTAGCAAAGTTCTTCATGATAATATGCTTTGTTGTGAAACTTGTTTATACAAAAGTTGTATATAATTTATGTATCTAGCTGCTGTTAAAATTTGGTGGAATTTGGCCATGTGGTTTAGGAGTTATAGCTGTTTAAAGTTGGGTTACAGAATTGCTTGCTCTCTGTCTTGTTAGACCAGTTTCTGTGTTTGTGTAAATTAGACATGTGAAACTTTGGAATCATGTTGTGATGATTATAAATGAAATGTAGAGAATTTCATAATCTTTCCAGAATGTCTTCTTACAAGTCATTTTGATTTGTGTAACTCTAGTTATAGCTAAATCTGGTAGCTAGCGTTTGCAGTCATGAATGTGACGGATAGTTTTATGTGTTTACTTCATGTGTTGGTAAGTGTGGCTCATGCTTTTAATAATGTTAAGTTAATACACCTGAGACTCTGTGAAGCTTGTGTCTTTACTTGATATGCATGATATATCTCTTTAATGGGTGGTGTGCTATTTAGTTGAGTGACTATGAATGCCTATGTCTTGCTTAACCTTGTGCTTGTCCTAAATACTCCTATGTGATGCATCTTGTGTTACCATTCTTCTAATTCATACACTTGCATCTTGCATCTCATCTAGGTACGCTAGATGCACCACGTGAAGGATGTGGTGTTGGAGCCAAACCCGAAGACGGTGTTTGGTGGGACTATCCCGAAGATGGAAGTACTCGACGAGTGGTGTCTGACAAACACTAACTTAGTGTTAGATCCTAGGCAAGCCCGGAGCATTATAAGTCTCCTAATTTCTAAAATGCAATTGAGTACTATGTTATATATATTGTTGCATTAAGTTATAGGTGTTGGATGAAAACGCTTGCTGCATTGATATCCCATCCTTGTCCAAAAAACATACCTTGAATCCTATATAGACCAGGATCGAGTAGATGCTTAGCCCTGCTTTAAGCGGTAGAAGTCAGGTGATCCCTTGTCACCTACGAGCTTTAGGGATATTTATATATGGCACGGTTGGCTATATTTGCTATTGTGGAAAAGAACCATGTGTTAATGAAATGAAATGAGACCGGGCGGGATGACGATAGTGAAGCAACAAGGCATGAAGGTCTTGGGTGTGGATCTATCCCATCTATGTTGCTTAAGGACCGATTCTTAGAGCCTTTTCATGTTCATGTTGAACGCATGCCTCTCTCTTAGCTGGCCGGGCCTGAGTGGTTGATCGTGAATCCGAGTAGCTCAACTCAGGTCGGGAGTCAGTAAGTACAAACTGCGCCTCGGAAGGGAGCCATAGGCGTGAGTCCAAGGGCAAGTGATTTAAAAGTCCTGATCATCCTGGCAGAAGGGTAATCCCTGAGAGTGCTAGCGCTGACCGAACCCGTGAAGTTGGTTCCTGAGTTGTACCAAAGGTGACCTAATGCTCCCCGACAGAGGAAGTCATGGGTGAGAGTTAGGAATACCCCCTCAGCTGAGTTGTAATTCGATTCGAGTTGTCGTCTCTCCCGGTTAGTGAGAACTTGATGAGATTATCTCCAAAGTATATATCACTAAATAACTTGATGGTTCAGGAATGATGATGATCATAATGATAGCCTTATTGTTGTAACAGAACCGACCAAATTATAAGAGCACAAGTACGAAAACAAGCACCGAAGCGCTCAAATTTTCAAACTTGAGCCCATATAATCCCGGTAGTCAATCGAAATCATGAAGGATTTCAAACCAAACTGCTTACAACCAGGATCGCATCATTCGACATACAACATCATACGATACATTTCACAAGTAGTTCTGAAATAAGTTTACACCACGGAGTAGCAATTATTACAAACCAAGTTTGAAAGTAGCGGAAGCATAACACACACACTAGTTAAATAAATACTGCCAGTCTGGATGATCGACAACCCGTAAAAGCATGAGGAAAGTACATAAAGACGATCACGCCCTTGTGATCTAGTCATCATCACCCGCAGGGTGGAGACACGTCTTGCAGAATCCCTGATAAAGCATGTCATCTGCAACAGGAGGGAATAAACCCTGAGTACTGGAATGTACTCAGCTAGACTTACCCGTCGAAAACCAGAAATAAAGTGACACCAAGGATTATGCAAGGCTTACACAAGAGGCTAGCTGACATAACATTTTGCATAAAGGCATAAGTAATTGATACTCTTATAACCTGTACTAGCAATTATTTTTAGCATTTACCTGTCATCTATCTTAGCACCTGTACTAAACATACACTTGATTATAATCAAACAACATGATTATTATATCCATAGCAGGTATATCATTATGGCAACATTGTATCATTCCCTTAACCACCAGTTCATTTAATGAGGTCTACGTTGCCGCTGCTCAAGTCAAGTGCTCACTAACCGGGAGCGACGGCGATTCGAATCGAATTCCTATCCAGCTGGAGGGGTATTTCTAACACTCACCGTGCAGACCCCTGCCAGGGTCGCACAGGCCACCTTGTCATATGATTCAGGAATCGCGGGTCCGAATAATGTCGCGACCCCAAGGGCGACACTCTGCCAGGTGATAGGGACTCTAACCCCCTCTTGGTCTCACGCCAATGTCCCCAAGCACATCCTTTCTCTCCTCCAAGAAGCAACCTACCATTCGATTCCCGGCCTGAACCACATTACTCGGCTTCGCGGTCGGAACGACTTATCCGGCCAACTAAGTGTTAGACTGCGTTCAACATGACTCAAGGACGTACAGCGAATCGGTCCTTAAATGACTCAGACGGGCATAGCTCCACACCCAAGACGTGAAGTGTCTTGCGGCTGTACTATCGAACTCCCGCCCGGTCTCAATTTCATTTTTAAGCATGGTTCCATCCACGATAGCCATAAAGCCACTCGTGACTCCTTCCTACATCTCGCGGATGACCGGAAATCACCCGACTTCTACCGTACTAAGCAGGGCTAAGCATTGACACGTGCCTAAACCTAAAATAGGATTAAGTACGATATTGTCACACCCAAAATTTCCTATTTTGGGTTGTGCATGAAAAAAATACTAAATAAAATAAATAATTTCAATATTGGAATAAATTTATTAGATAAGTTAAGTTGCTGCTAATTTAAATATAGAAAATTGTGATTTTAAACTTTTTCATATTAATTTGATAATGTGGTGTTTGTGTGATGCTTGTCTTTGGTGTTGTTGAGTGCTATTATTTTCAAAATACCGTAGGACGACGTTTACTTCTCATCGGAAACCTTTTTGGTATTTTCTGGATCCAAAATTCCAATTTCCGTGAGCTTAATCTTTTTCCTTGATCTCTTCATCCATTTTTTTTATGAGTCCAAACTCATTTAGTTGAGTTACTTATCTTTCCAAGGGTCTCCAGGATGTTTCCCGTGATTTTTCTGAGCTCCGGGCTATTTTCGCGGCTTAAAAGGTAATTCTAGATTTTCTGGAATTATTTTTATTCGCGGAATTAAAATAATCCCGAAGTTAAGAAATTCCGAAAAGTTTCTAAACCCTACAACTATATATATGCCGGCGTAGCCCTCGACGCCCTGGTTCCAGAAGTACAACTCTTATCGCGAGCCGTCGCTCGTAGCTCTCTCTATCTCTCGCCGTATCTTAAATATATATATATATATATATATATGTATATGTGTATACGTGCAAGCAAACAGCTAGTCCTCTCCTTTTTCCAAGCACAAAACTAATCTGTACGTCGTGCACGTCAAGGACTTCATCATGACAGGAATGAGATGATCATCTATCTATAAATAACAACCATTGATCTTTCTCCAAACCGGGAGAACCTTTAAGCCAATCGATTAAATCTCATCAGGTCCCGCAGGTCAGTGACCACCTCGTCTCCCACCTTGAGTCCGATGCGGACACTTCCTTTCTTGTTGGAAAGCGCCACGGAGAGTTCTGATCTCTTCGGGATTGGGCGTAATCTGCATGCAACGGCACCAGGTCCACCATGTCGTACGTGCCCATCTATAAATAGCAAACTCTTGCTGCCCTAGACGCCCTGCAGATTATATGTGCCACCGTTGTCTCCTACCTCGAGTCGAGATCGACCCGGACTCTGCCGTGATCCGGAGTCCGCCTCCGTGCCATCTTCGCCGAGTAGTGTGCGCCCCACGCTGAGGTCCCCATAAAAGCGGCCCTTGCGCCCGCCGCTTTCCCCGAACTCTAGCGCAAGCGCCGGTGCTGCCCAGGATCTCGCCGAGAAAAAAAGCTCGCCGCCGCCGCTATTGCCGCCGCCGCCGCTGTCGCCGCCCGCCGCCGACTCGGTTTGCATCAACGTGCCGCCGTCCAAGCCCTAGACTGTAGCAGCCGCAGCAGCCAGAGCTCTCGCGCCGTCGCCGCAAATTCGTTGCAGCCACCACGCGTCGACCCGCTTGTGCGCAGCTTGCCGCCGAACGTGTACAGGAGCTCTTCGTCGATGCCATCGAGCAGAGGAACCCACCGATTCCGTAGACGCTGTCTGGAGCCTCGCTGCTGTTTGTGACCCTTTGCCGAGTTCCACGTAGAGGATGAAGATTTGTTTGATTCAATATGTGCTATTTGTGATAATGGAGGAGACATATTATGCTGTGATGGCCCATGTATGCGCTCTTTCCATGCAAAAGAAGGAAGTGGCGAAGACTCCTACTGTGATACCCTTGGATACACTGAGGCAGAAGTTGACGCAATGAAATTATTTCTGTGCAAGAACTGTGAATATAAGCAACACCAGTGTTTCATCTGCGGAGCGCTGGAACCTTCAGATGGAGCAGCAGGCTAATGTCAGCCGAGCGGGCTTGCCGGCACCCGTCTTCAATTCCTCCCTAATTTCAGCCAAGGCCTAGTGCTACTTTGTTGATGCCTGCGCCCATCACCCGTCACCACCATAGTCGGACAATGCTATCGTTTGCCTCGCTGTCGTTCGTCATTGGCGGAAGAAGTTTGAAATTGCTGCTACATCAAACCGTGCGGCCTGCTGCTTGCTCTGTGTGCGGCTCTGATGATCACCAGTAACCAAGGCCAAAACTGGCAACTCAGTGAAGGATTTTCCAGCATGTGCAAGGTGAAGAATATGGGATTGCGTTTTGCTGATCTGCTGGATCGATTATCTTTGGAATACCCTGAGATGCGGTTCAGGTTTACTTCACCACACCCAAAGGATTTCCCAGATGAGCTACTGTATTTGATGCGGGATAGGTATAACATCTGCAATCTTATTCACTTACCAGCACAATGCAGTTCCCATCCAAATTGCTAGCTTGATGACATCATGCATAAGTTTTGTGGCCGTTTTTCTTTAGTAAAACAAATCCCGAAATACAATAGAAATACATATATACATACAATTTTGTTTAGGCCATATCTTCCACGTTTTGACTCCGATTTGACCCGTTCAAGTTGCGTTAGGTTTGTATTTGCAAGCCCTATATGTTAGTGTAGCTGTACAGTAGGTTTGAAAAGTTTAATTTTCGAGTTTATATTAAAGTAATTATTTATCTATAGGAAATCTTAGAAAATTCATAACTTTCACGTTTTAAATCCGAATTTCGTGATCTTTACGTCTGTGTGATCGTAGCAACGTGTAGAATAGTTTTGTAAGCTTTCCTAAATGTTTTTCTACTGTTGGTGTACTGTTCTAATTGTATCTTTTGTTTGCTTCGTGTATGTTTGCTCGGAATGTTTGTATGTTGATGCTTGGTGATCGAATTTAGACGGTGAGCAGTACTACGACGATTAGGAGTATTATTTTGAGCCGGACCAGCAGTATCTATCGGAGAACTTTGATTAAGGCAAGTATAACATGGGACTATCCTTGTTACCTATTCACTGAAATTATCATACATATGCATGTGTCTTCCTTGACAACCATAGAGATTATAACTTAGCTATTGATATCTTGTTTCCTTGTCGCCTATGGGTTGTGCATTTGGGTAGCTACTGCTAGTGCTTAATTATGAACAATGATCTTGTAATTTGACTAATGGATTATGCAATCAACCATTAAGATGATTTTATTACTGTTGAAAGGGGGCTAGAGCAAGGGGTTATATTGTTGCTCTGGTTTCTCTCCGTAAGGACTTACCTGTAAGTGATAACCGGGATATACAGTACAGCTGTGAGGGCTATATGGCTCTGGCTCTAGTTGTTCAAGAGACCTTTTCTAGCTTGTTAGAGGTTACCTTAAATGGCGTAAGAATGGCTTGACACTTTGGGTGTAGTGCGAGCCCCTGGCCTAGTGTGTATAGGCTGCGGTTGTTGTGCCACAGGGAAGGGGGGTTCTACATCTGCCTGCCGAGTGAATCTAATGGCCCTAACTTGTTAGACGAACTTTTGAGTGGCTTTATATGGTTTTCAATGTTCTGGGCCTTGCAAACCCATGCATTTGGAAATCATGACTCACAGTGAAAGTGTACACCTCTGCGCAGAGTTAAAAACTGGTATACTAGCCGTGCTCACGGATACGAGCGGCCTTGGGGATTCTTACAGAATAGTTGATCATAACTGTTATGCTATGCTTAATTATTGTTGATTATTATTATGCTCATGTTAATGCTATTCATTATCCTTATTACAATTGATCATTGATTCATTAATGGGAATTGGAATACCTTGATGCTACTCAATTGCTAATTATATGATGAATAAAAGCTAAACGCAGTTAAACAGTGTCTAGCCTTTTTGAGCCTCATGAACCCTGTGTTATACTTGTTGAGTTCGACATGGACTCACTCTTGCTATTTCCCCAACACTCCAGTGTGTAGTAAGATGCTACTCGGAAGAAGGACAAAGGTGTAGTGGAGTTTCCAGAAGACTAGTAGAAGTGCTAGGCATATGTTACCCCCAGTCAGCCGTCCCTGAGAAGAATGGAGCCTGAAGTTTAGTCACCGTTCCGCGATACTCTGATGTAAGTGTTAATATAGCTATGTATACGTTATATAATAACATTGTTTCTAATATTTTTTTCATTCTGGCATATGTGTGGACTTCCTGGGCACACATATGATTAGCCTGGTTTTGTTCTTTAGAAAACCGGGTGTTACAGAGTGGTATCAGAGCGGTGTTGACTGTAGGACGTATGCCAAGTAGCACTGGACGTATTCTAAAACTTATTTTACTATAAAACTATTTTGTGATCCCTTGATTCATTGATTTGACTATTCCTCTTCCTTGTCCTATTGTATCTCCTCCTTGATAGCTTCCTTTGAGCTATTTCTGCCTATCCCATTGATTTTTGTTTTGTTGTTGTTAAAAAAAAAAAGTTTTCTGATCTTACCTGGTTCAAAGATTCGATGGCATTTCATCATCCATACTTTTCTATAGGATGACCACCATTGTTGAAGAAGCACGTGTAGTACCGATGATGTGATGTGTGCTTGTTTTGCTTGATGTATTGCTTGTGTGTTGCCTTGTTTTCGTGTTTCAAAGGTGGCTTGGAAGAAATAAGTCTTGAGGAGTAGCTCGATCCATGTTAAGAGGGGTAGGTTTTACGTAATACTCCGCATGCTGATTTCTATAGCAGTCTGCAATGTTTCTGTTATATCTCAAGATATGGACATGAGAAATTTATGAAATTTTACTGGGAATAACTAGACTTCTGTATCTTTCCAAACCCACTGGACTTATCTTTTTATCTATTTTGAGCTAAGAGATATACCTGTTCCAAGTTGGGGTCACTGCGCAGTCTGGAATCCTGAAACAGTTTCGGTTAAGTTCAGTTTTTGACTAACTTATGGACAGAATCTGGAAAAGTGTTGTGAATAAAAGTTGTAGATAACTTCATAAGCTTTCCAATCATGTAAAGATCACTTCATTTGGATCTTTGTAGCTCGAGTTATGTCAGATTTACTGGACTGCTAAAATTGGAATTCGCCCAGAAATTTTCTGCATTACTTCCTTATCTTGTATAAGTGAATATATCATTGGATATCTTTGAATCTCATTGATTTGCCTTGGAATCTTACATTAGAGATGATTATGGTTATCTAGTATAAAAGGAGATGCAAGTTACTTTGGTGTCCCCTAGTTTCTTTTTCTTAAGAGGGGTAGCAAAGTTGTGAGTGTTGTAAGATGAAGGTTTCCTATGTCCTAGTGCTTCACTTGGAAGAAGTGGTTATCTCTATGATTGGAAGTCTACTCATGTGCTAGTGTTGTTTGCTTGAGATCAGTGCTTTGTTGGATCATCTACAAGAAGCTCGAGTATTCGTCAGGACTAGTCTTCACTTTAAGCTATCATCAGTTGGAAGTTTAACATTCAATTCAACAAACTCTATATAAGTTAGCATGGACGACATAGGAAGGAGATGTTAGAAGTCTATAGTTAGTTTTATGAAAACTTAGATGACATCACCCCCATATCAAGTATGTTTAGTAAGTTTCAAGTGATGGACTTATCATTAGCAGCAAGCCTTAAAGAAAGTGTTGCCTTCAATGACATTGTCAGGTGGAACAAAATCTTTGTTAAGTGGGGTAGTGTCCGTTACCATCAACAATCTCAAGCGACGAGGTACGAAGAACTGAAGATCAAACCTTATCTTTCTTGTTATCTTTTGGCTATCCTTGATCTATGTCTTATATCTCATCAACGCAAAGCAAAGAAGCATGAAGACTTGAAAATTTGGGTTATCTATCTCTCTAATCTCTCTGAATCTTGTTCCTACTTTATCCTGTCTTTTTAGAACAGTCTGTCTTCTTTAGCTTATATCTCTATTTTTGGATGCCCAAAAATCATGGATAAATTCTGGACAACAGTAGACTTCAATATCTTTCTCTGACCGTAAGAACCACTCTGATAGCTATTATGATTTGGGAGTTATGAAAATCACAAGACGACGCATTTGTGCTGTCAGCAATCTGGAATAGTTTCTGTTGTGCACAGTTTTCGACTACCTTAACTGCAGAATCTGGAGAAGAATTCTATAAGGAAGTTGTAGTAAATTTGATAAGCTTTCCAACGGTATAAGCTACAATATCATTGGATTCGTAGAACTTGCGTTATAACTGTATTTCTGCACTGCCATTTTTCTGCTCGCGAGGAAGTACAAGTTACTTGTTCTTGCATATGCTCATGAATATCTTTGAGATGATAGAAGGACATGATGGTAGTTATCACTCAGAAACACATGTAATCTATCCATTGGTGTTGTCCAGTTGATCTCTTCTTAAGGGGGTTGTTGAACTAAAGACGATACAAGATGGAGGTTTATACGTTCTATTTTCGTCATCTGGAAGCATCAGCTATCTACATGGTTGCAAAGTCATTATCGAGCGCAAGTATCTTTTCTCAGAGTGGGTAACCTGTTGAAACCATCCACAAGGATCGTAAGGATCTAAAGGAGATATTTACAAAGTTGGTTATGAGCTTGTGGCATTATCATTGGATAAGAGTTGATCAGAGAAGCGTGAAGATTTGCAAAATCAACTTTATCTTTCTCCCTAGTCTCTCCGAATCTCGGGACGAGATTCCTGTTAAGTGGGGTAGATTTGTCACACCCAAAATTTCCTATTTTGGGTTGTGCATGAAAAAAATACTAAATAAAATAAATAATTTCAATATTGGAATAAATTTATTAGATAAGTTAAGTTGCTGCTAATTTAAATATAGAAAATTGTGATTTTAAACTTTTTCATATTAATTTGATAATGTGGTGTTTGTGTGATGCTTGTCTTTGGTGTTGTTGAGTGCTATTATTTTCAAAATACCGTAGGACGACGTTTACTTCTCATCGGAAAACTTTTTGGTATTTTCTGGATCCAAAATTCCAATTTCCGTGAGCTTAATCTTTTTCCTTGATCTCTTCATCCATTTTTTTTATGAGTCCAAACTCATTTAGTTGAGTTACTTATCTTTCCAAGGGTCTCCAGGATGTTTCCCGTGATTTTTCTGAGCTCCGGGCTATTTTCGCGGCTTAAAAGGTAATTCTAGATTTTCTGGAATTATTTTTATTCGCGGAATTAAAATAATCCCGAAGTTAAGAAATTCTGAAAAGTTTCTAAACCCTACAACTATATATATGCCGGCGTAGCCCTCGACGCCCTGGTTCCAGAAGTACAACTCTTATCGCGAGCCGTCGCTCGTAGCTCTCTCTATCTCTCGCCGTATCTTAAATATATATATATATATATATGTATATGTGTATACGTGCAAGCAAACAGCTAGTCCTCTCCTTTTTCCAAGCACAAAACTAATCTGTACGTCGTGCACGTCAAGGACTTCATCATGACAGGAATGAGATGATCATCTATCTATAAATAACAACCATTGATCTTTCTC
Organism: Saccharum hybrid cultivar R570; assembly: GCA_038087645.1. Lineage (NCBI taxonomy): Eukaryota > Viridiplantae > Streptophyta > Magnoliopsida > Poales > Poaceae > Saccharum > Saccharum hybrid cultivar. The sequence continues at coordinate 1,643,458 of JAQSUU010000519.1, forward strand.
CAAACCGGGAGAACCTTTAAGCCAATCGATTAAATCTCATCAGGTCCCGCAGGTCAGTGACCACCTCGTCTCCCACCTTGAGTCCGATGCGGACACTTCCTTTCTTGTTGGAAAGCGCCACGGAGAGTTCTGATCTCTTCGGGATTGGGCGTAATCTGCATGCAACGGCACCAGGTCCACCATGTCGTACGTGCCCATCTATAAATAGCAAACTCTTGCTGCCCTAGACGCCCTGCAGATTATATGTGCCACCGTTGTCTCCTACCTCGAGTCGAGATCGACCCGGACTCTGCCGTGATCCGGAGTCCGCCTCCGTGCCATCTTCGCCGAGTAGTGTGCGCCCCACGCTGAGGTCCCCATAAAAGCGGCCCTTGCGCCCGCCGCTTTCCCCGAACTCTAGCGCAAGCGCCGGTGCTGCCCAGGATCTCGCCGAGAAAAAAAGCTCGCCGCCGCCGCTATTGCCGCCGCCGCCGCTGTCGCCGCCCGCCGCCGACTCGGTTTGCATCAACGTGCCGCCGTCCAAGCCCTAGACTGTAGCAGCCGCAGCAGCCAGAGCTCTCGCGCCGTCGCCGCAAATTCGTTGCAGCCACCACGCGTCGACCCGCTTGTGCGCAGCTTGCCGCCGAACGTGTACAGGAGCTCTTCGTCGATGCCATCGAGCAGAGGAACCCACCGATTCCGTAGACGCTGTCTGGAGCCTCGCTGCTGTTTGTGACCCTTTGCCGAGTTCCACGTAGAGGATGAAGATTTGTTTGATTCAATATGTGCTATTTGTGATAATGGAGGAGACATATTATGCTGTGATGGCCCATGTATGCGCTCTTTCCATGCAAAAGAAGGAAGTGGCGAAGACTCCTACTGTGATACCCTTGGATACACTGAGGCAGAAGTTGACGCAATGAAATTATTTCTGTGCAAGAACTGTGAATATAAGCAACACCAGTGTTTCATCTGCGGAGCGCTGGAACCTTCAGATGGAGCAGCAGGCTAATGTCAGCCGAGCGGGCTTGCCGGCACCCGTCTTCAATTCCTCCCTAATTTCAGCCAAGGCCTAGTGCTACTTTGTTGATGCCTGCGCCCATCACCCGTCACCACCATAGTCGGACAATGCTATCGTTTGCCTCGCTGTCGTTCGTCATTGGCGGAAGAAGTTTGAAATTGCTGCTACATCAAACCGTGCGGCCTGCTGCTTGCTCTGTGTGCGGCTCTGATGATCACCAGTAACCAAGGCCAAAACTGGCAACTCAGTGAAGGATTTTCCAGCATGTGCAAGGTGAAGAATATGGGATTGCGTTTTGCTGATCTGCTGGATCGATTATCTTTGGAATACCCTGAGATGCGGTTCAGGTTTACTTCACCACACCCAAAGGATTTCCCAGATGAGCTACTGTATTTGATGCGGGATAGGTATAACATCTGCAATCTTATTCACTTACCAGCACAATGCAGTTCCCATCCAAATTGCTAGCTTGATGACATCATGCATAAGTTTTGTGGCCGTTTTTCTTTAGTAAAACAAATCCCGAAATACAATAGAAATACATATATACATACAATTTTGTTTAGGCCATATCTTCCACGTTTTGACTCCGATTTGACCCGTTCAAGTTGCGTTAGGTTTGTATTTGCAAGCCCTATATGTTAGTGTAGCTGTACAGTAGGTTTGAAAAGTTTAATTTTCGAGTTTATATTAAAGTAATTATTTATCTATAGGAAATCTTAGAAAATTCATAACTTTCACGTTTTAAATCCGAATTTCGTGATCTTTACGTCTGTGTGATCGTAGCAACGTGTAGAATAGTTTTGTAAGCTTTCCTAAATGTTTTTCTACTGTTGGTGTACTGTTCTAATTGTATCTTTTGTTTGCTTCGTGTATGTTTGCTCGGAATGTTTGTATGTTGATGCTTGGTGATCGAATTTAGACGGTGAGCAGTACTACGACGATTAGGAGTATTATTTTGAGCCGGACCAGCAGTATCTATCGGAGAACTTTGATTAAGGCAAGTATAACATGGGACTATCCTTGTTACCTATTCACTGAAATTATCATACATATGCATGTGTCTTCCTTGACAACCATAGAGATTATAACTTAGCTATTGATATCTTGTTTCCTTGTCGCCTATGGGTTGTGCATTTGGGTAGCTACTGCTAGTGCTTAATTATGAACAATGATCTTGTAATTTGACTAATGGATTATGCAATCAACCATTAAGATGATTTTATTACTGTTGAAAGGGGGCTAGAGCAAGGGGTTATATTGTTGCTCTGGTTTCTCTCCGTAAGGACTTACCTGTAAGTGATAACCGGGATATACAGTACAGCTGTGAGGGCTATATGGCTCTGGCTCTAGTTGTTCAAGAGACCTTTTCTAGCTTGTTAGAGGTTACCTTAAATGGCGTAAGAATGGCTTGACACTTTGGGTGTAGTGCGAGCCCCTGGCCTAGTGTGTATAGGCTGCGGTTGTTGTGCCACAGGGAAGGGGGGTTCTACATCTGCCTGCCGAGTGAATCTAATGGCCCTAACTTGTTAGACGAACTTTTGAGTGGCTTTATATGGTTTTCAATGTTCTGGGCCTTGCAAACCCATGCATTTGGAAATCATGACTCACAGTGAAAGTGTACACCTCTGCGCAGAGTTAAAAACTGGTATACTAGCCGTGCTCACGGATACGAGCGGCCTTGGGGATTCTTACAGAATAGTTGATCATAACTGTTATGCTATGCTTAATTATTGTTGATTATTATTATGCTCATGTTAATGCTATTCATTATCCTTATTACAATTGATCATTGATTCATTAATGGGAATTGGAATACCTTGATGCTACTCAATTGCTAATTATATGATGAATAAAAGCTAAACGCAGTTAAACAGTGTCTAGCCTTTTTGAGCCTCATGAACCCTGTGTTATACTTGTTGAGTTCGACATGGACTCACTCTTGCTATTTCCCCAACACTCCAGTGTGTAGTAAGATGCTACTCGGAAGAAGGACAAAGGTGTAGTGGAGTTTCCAGAAGACTAGTAGAAGTGCTAGGCATATGTTACCCCCAGTCAGCCGTCCCTGAGAAGAATGGAGCCTGAAGTTTAGTCACCGTTCCGCGATACTCTGATGTAAGTGTTAATATAGCTATGTATACGTTATATAATAACATTGTTTCTGATATTTTTTTCATTCTGGCATATGTGTGGACTTCCTGGGCACACATATGATTAGCCTGGTTTTGTTCTTTAGAAAACCGGGTGTTACAGATATCTGGACAAGGACAGGTGTAATGCAACAAGTGTTTTCATATAACTCCTACAACTTAATGCAGTAAACAATTAAAAGTACTCAAGATATATTTATAAAACGATGGGTTCAGCATGCACCGGGGCTTGCCTTTGAGAAATGTTGCGGGTCTGTGGTCCGGACACTCGAGTAGATCTTCTGACAGAGCTTCGTCGCCGGCTGGTTCCTCGGGCTCCTGCTGCTCCTGGTTCTCCTCCGGAATTACCGGCTCAAATTCGAGGAGTGTTACCCCCTCCGGTGCACCTATTGCATGAATGCACAATAAATATAATGGATGCATAAATGGGTGCAACATGCTCGGAATGAAATGCATTTCAGAATAAAATACTCTATTTAAGTTATTTTACTAGTACGTGCAAATCTCTTCTCTAGTAGATAAGTACTCACCTAATCTACTTAACCTAAGATAAAGCTGCTCATCCTCAGTTAAGGCCCTAACACCTAACAATTACAAAAGTAGCATGTCTTAGGATATCTCACCATAACAATCAGCAAAACACCACAGTAAGCATTCTGGACAGCAGCTACTTGTTTTTATCACAACTGGAGATTTATAATTTCAAAAGATATGATCTAAGACAATCTGGAAAGCCTAAGAAATGTACTACAATTCATTTTCAGACCTCAACTCCAAACTCCTAAGTTTTCCATGTCAAACTTCACAAGTTCCAGAATCTGTCCTCTCCAAAACAGAGAGTAGCAGATTTTGAACTGCCACATTAAACAACAGTAACTCTCAAACTACTAAGCCAAATGCTTCCAAATTTTAACACAAGCTAGTTCATCAAGTTTACTCCAACTTTGGTAATTACAGGTTGTCCAGCAACCAATTTTATCAAAGCCAAATTTAGAATTACTACTTAGCTGTCCAGAAAACCTAAATTACAAAGGTTAAATATTTATTGATGTGGCAAACATTCTCTAAAACCAAACTAATGCTACTACAAGTTCACAAATATCACAAAGACACCAGAAAGTAAGGTGTGCCCACCTAGAACATTTATTTAAACCCATTTCTTAATTTACTTAAGTAATTAAGTGGAATTTTAAACATAAATATAAACTGCTCCTAAAATTCTACAAAAATTACAGGGAACTCTCTGACCCAAACAGAGACCACAGTAAAAATTTGAACAAGTTTTATTTACAGAAACTCCCTACACAAAATTCACAAGCTAATAAGGCTGATTTTTGCATAATTAGGAAACCCTATTGAAAAGTGTCAAACAACAGATTTCATATTTTTCTTAGACACTTTAAGATACCAAGACCTTCTCCAAAAATTTATAAGAACATTGCACATGTAGAAAAATTACTAAAATTCCTTTAAGCATTTCCTAAAATAACAAGATAGCATTATAACTTGAAAAGTACTTAAGCACTGATGCCCAAATTTTTACCAGAGCTAGGACTAGCATAGAGTAACATACCCATCAAATTTTATGATTTATGGAACACTACAGCTCAAGTTATAAATTTAACAAATTTGCATGCATTCCAAAACACATTTAAAGGATCTATTAATTTCTCCTAAAAATTAAACATCACATTCCAGATTTATATTTTTCTAAAATACTACACATCATGTGGACCCTAATAAAATTTATCTCATGATTTTTGGATCATTAAAACCCTAGATCTACATTTTTCCAACTTGTACAAAAATCAGTGACAAAATAATAAAAATGAATTTCATTTCGGATGACTGGGCCGGCCCGGAAGAACTCGGCCCACGACTCGCGCGCGCGCGGCCTGCTCGGCCGTCCCGCCCGCGCTTGGCAACTGACAGGCGGGCCCCCGCAGTCAGGGACAGAGGGACAGGGGAGGCGGAGACCCGCGAGCTCCGACGAGCTCGAGCTCGCCGGAGAAGGGCTCGCTCGGCCAATCGGACACCGCCTCGTGTTCTCCGTCACCCGGTGCGTCGATTGGTGCTCGTGGAACGGATGGGGATGGGGTGGAAGGGGCTTGTCACCGCGAGCGGCGGCCGGTGGTGTCCGGTGGCGGCGCGCCGTCGCCGGTGAAGATGCACGGTGCGGTCCAGGCTCGGTGCGAGCTTCACCGAAGCTAGGCGGTTCCATTTTGCTAGGAAGGGAGGACGGAGAGAGACCCGAAGCACCCCGACCACGGTGAGGTCCCATGGCGGGCTCCGGCGACCTCTCGGAGATGGGGAAGAAGGAAATGCGGCTCACCTCGAGTCAAATTGCTGGCTTCGGTGGGTCAGAGAGATGGAGGGTGGTGAGGCGAAGAGATTGGCGAGGTCAGGCGAGCGGTGGTGCGGTGGTGAGTGCGCGAGAGCTCGGAGACAGCTACGGCGGCAATGGTGTCTCCGGCTTCCGCCTCGGTTGCACACGGGAAAGAAGGAAATGGCTGGGCGGCTTAGGCGAGGCAGCAGGGACCTCTTCTACATGTCGAGCAGCTGGCCGCGACGCCAGGTCGCACGCGGCGCGTGGAGGGACACGCGGCGGCGACGGTCTGTGGCCGGTCGGCCACTCCTCTGATGACTGAATCGGTGTTTCAGTTGTGGCCTCCAAGACCGACTGACAGAGAAAGTTCAACGATGATTACCTCCAAAACCGGTTCGAGTTAGTCGAAGATGATAACACCAAAATTGTAGAGCTACATGAGGTCTACAAGTTTGTCAATTGGAGTTTGGGCTGGTTCGGCCTAGATTTGAAACTACAGAGCTCCAAACTCGTGTACTTGGAAACTGAAATGCAATTTCAGAGATCAATGCCGACTGAAACCCTAACTTCAAGACATTATATCTCCTAAACTATTGAGAACCAGGTGATGATGATATTGACAAAGTTGTAGAGCTATGTGTGGACAACAACTTTGTCAATTGGCTCAAAGACTGGTTTGGCCTGGTTTGTGAGTTACAAGTTGCTAAAGTGAGGTACAGTGAAACGGTTTTCAGCTCAACACTTAGCAAAATTTGCTAAGTCCCCAAACAGCCCCTAATACTGACTTGTGGGCCATTTTTGACCATGTTCTGATCCTTTTCATGAGATGGCCATATTAGAACTTTTGTTCCTCATGAAATTCTCTACAACTTTGCTTAAGGGTGCTCTTCCATGCAAGGTCTCTAAATTAGACTTTTTAATTGGTCAAACTAGGGCCTTCTAGGGTCAAATGGTGGTCAAACTTTTCTTGGAGGGCAATTTTGTAATTTTGGTCAACATGAACCTTGTTCCAAATGTTACCCTAAGTATAACTAAGGTGTTGAAGGTCATGATTGGCTACCTTACCTTTTTGTTACACCAACTATCAAGTACTTCATGAAATAAATCAAACAAACCCTAAAATAATCACATGTGTTGCATCATATAAAATAACAAACATGAATGATGCATGCTTATATTTATGCCATGCAAATGCAATGCAATTAAGGACTAATCACTTGAAGTGTTACAGCCCTCCCCCCTTATAAAAATCTCGTCCCGAGATTTGGAAAGCGTACCATTTTTCATAGAATTCTTTATACCCATCCCGCAAATAATCCTCCCGTTCCCACGTAGCATCACTCTCACTTCCCTGATTACTCCACATCACTTTGTACCACTTAACCACTTTACTTCTAGTTACTCGTTCCTGAGTATCGATCACTCGGACTGGCTTTTCTTCATAGGTTAGGTCGGATTCCAGCCTGATATCACCTAAAGGAACTTGTTCCTCAGGAACTCGAAGACACTTTTTAAGCTGAGATACATGGAAGACGTTGAATATGGCACTCATTTCAGGAGGCAACTGGATTTTGTATGCAACAACTCCACTCTTGCCTATGATCTGGAAAGGACCCACGTATCTTGGTGCAAGTTTCCGCTTAACACCAAAACGTTGGACACTTTTCATTGGAGAAACTTTCAAATACACGAAGTCTCCAACTTCAAACTCGAGTGGTTTTCTACGACGATCTGCATAGCTTTTCTGCCTCGCTTGGGCTGCAGCCATATGTTTTTGGATGGTACGGACTTGTTCCTCAGCTTCATGAACAAAATCAATACCATAATACCTTCTCTCCCCAGCTTCTACCCAGTTTAATGGAGTTCGACACTTTCGACCGTACAACGCTTTGAATGGGGCCATCTTAATACTCTCTTGATAACTGTTATTGTACGAGAATTCGGCTAAAGGTAACCATTTTTCCCAAGAACCCTTGGATGAAATGACGCATGCTCGCAACAGATCTTCCAAGATTTGGTTAACTCGTTCTGTCTGTCCCGATGTCTGGGGGTGATAAGCAGAGCTTCTCACTAACTTGGTTCCCAGAAGGTGATGCAAATGCTCCCAAAAGCGAGCAGTGAACTGGGGACCACGATCAGAAACGATAGTACGAGGTATCCCATGAAGCCGGATTATCTGATTGAAGTACAACTCAGCATAGTCAGTGGGACGATAGTCCACTCTCACGGGGATGAAGTGAGCTGATTTGGTCAAACGATCAACAATTACCCAAATAGAGTTATGATTTTTGACAGTGGGAGGAAGTCCGACAATGAAATCCATACTTATCTCTTCCCATTTCCAGCCTGGAATGGAAAGTGGCTGAAGTAGCCCAGCTTTCATGTGCACAGCTTTAACTCTGCAACAGGTGTCGCATCTAGCAACATATGCAGCTATCTCTTTCCGCATCTTGGTCCACCAATAAAATGGCTTCAAATCATAATACATCTTATTACTACCAGGATGGATGGACAACTTAGAGGAGTGTGCTTCAGACATAATATCATTTCGACGCTCTCGGTCCTTAGGCACAACTAACCTATCCTTGAACCATAGTACACCCTCTTCATCTATCCTGAACTGTGTAGTCTCTTGCTCTTTCATCTTACGCTTGATGTGGAATATACCAGTGTCAGTCTTTTGGAGTTCAATAATTCTGTTTTTGAGAGTACAACTGACAGTGATGTTGTACAAGACTGCTGGATGTAGAAGGCGAGATCGGTGAAAATCAGTTTCAACTAAGGAATGGCAATGAGACTTACGGCTTAAAGCATCCGCAACTACATTTGCCTTCCCTGGATGATAGTGCACTTGAAGGTTATAATCTTTAATCAACTCGAGCCATCTTCTTTGACGCATATTCAACTCGGGTTGGGTGAAGATGTATTTGAGGCTTTTGTGGTCGGTATAGATGTTGCAGACATTGCCCAGCAGATAATGTCGCCAGGCTTTCAAAGCATGAACAACTGCGGCGAGTTCTAAGTCATGTGTTGGGTAATTCACCTCATGCTTCCGAAGTTGTCGAGAAGTATATGCAATTACTCGGCCTTCCTGCATCAACACACCTCCCAAACCTATGCCTGAGGCATCACAATAAACATCAAATGGTTTCTCGATATCCGGTTGTGCCAAAACCGGAGCTGAGGTTAGGAGGGTTCGCAGTTGGTGAAAAGCCGCATCACACTCAGGAGTCCAGACAAACCTGGTGTCTTTTTGCAGCAACCGAGTCATTGGCTTGGCTATTTTAGAGAAATCCGGGATGAAGCGACGATAATAGCCAGCCAAACCAAGAAAACTCCGGACCTCGTGAACCGAGATAGGAGCCTTCCAGTTCAGCACTTCCTGTACCTTGGCGGGGTCCACCATAATTCCTCCATCGGACAACACATGCCCAAGGAAAGGTACTTCACGAAGCCAGAATTCACACTTACTGAACTTTGCATATAGTTGATGTTCACGCAGTCTTGTGAGGACTATACGCAGATGTTCAGCGTGATCCTCCTCATTCACAGAGTATACCAGGATGTCATCAATAAATACCACCACAAACTTGTCCAATTCAGGCATAAACACCGAATTCATCAAGTACATGAAGTGTGCGGGGGCATTTGTCAAGCCGAAAGACATAACAAGATACTCATAAAGGCCGTATCTGGTAGAAAAGGCTGTCTTTGGAACATCTTCCGGGCGAATTTTAATTTGATGGTAGCCAGATCTTAGATCGATCTTGGAGAAAACTTTAGCTTTAGACAACTGATCGAACAAGATGTCGATGCGCGGTAGAGGGTACTTATTTTTGACAGTGACTGCATTGAGAGGTCTATAATCTACGCACATCCGCAACGACTGATCCTTCTTCTTTACAAAGATAGCAGGACATCTCCACGGCGATGAACTAGGACGAATCAACCCCTTCTTCAAAAGTTCATTCAATTGCACCTTAAGTTCAGCGAGTTCATTTGGAGGCATCCTATAGGGTATCCTAGAGATGGGAGCCGTGCCAGGCAACAACTCAATTTTAAACTCCACATCCCGATCCGGAGGGAGCCCCGGCAAATCATCGGGAAAAACGTCCGGAAACTCATTTACTACTGGAATTTCGGCCAACGCCTTTGCTTGCACAGCATGAATTTCCCCCGACAATTCAACCTTTCTGGGAAGTTGTACTAGAAAACCCTTTTGATCTGTAGGATCTCTGAGCATAACTACCCGAGCGGATGTGTCAATGAGTACCCCATTCTGACTCATCCAATTCATGCCCAAGATAACATCTATGTCTAAACCAGGTAAAACCAATAGGGCAAGCGAATAACTTCGCCCTTCTATCTCAAACTTAAGGTTCCCCACTATTTTGTTTGTGGAAATATTCCCACTTGCAGCGCTAATACAATAACCCACACCTTCAACAGTATGCAACTTGTGTGCAAATTTAGATGCAAACTTAGGACTGATAAAGGAATGCGAAGCACCTGAATCAAAAAGTACCACTGCGGGGTGTTGGTCAACTAGAAACTTACCAGCGGTGACCACCTCACCAGATGGAATTTCCTCAATGCTGTTATAATGGGCGTGTCCCTGACGACTACCTTGGTTGACATTTTTCTTAGGGTACGGACAGTTCCTGGACCAATGGCCTGGCTTGTTACAGTTCCAGCAAGGCATGTTGCTAGGAGGAACACTGGAGCTGCCTTGGCCCGCATTACTCTTTGGCAGAGCCACTGTATATGCCTTACGAAACCCAGTCTTTGCAGCAGGCTTTTTCTGCGGCGGACGGAACTTTGTATTCTGAGCAGGAGGGCGAGGAGGAGCTCTCGGGGCAGCTGGAGCTCGAGACTGTGAAGCACTCGCCTCAATGGCCCTCTTGCGGCTCTTAGAAGCAGAATAGATAGCATTGTTGTTCTCCTGAGTTAGAGCATCGCTGATGAAATCATTGAAAGTAGTACATTTGCTAGTGCCCATTGTTTTCATCAGTTTTGGGCCGAGGCCCCTTTTGAAGCTAGCAATCTTTTTGGCATCGGTATCCACAAACTCAGTGGCATACCTTGCCAGGTTGTTGAAGGACTGCAAGTATTCAGTCAGGCTTTTGTTTCCTTGCGACAGCCTCATAAACTCTGTGTGCTTGATTGCCATAAGACCGGGAGGAATATAATTTCCCCGGAATGCCGCCTTAAACTGTTCCCAAGCAATCGGGACATTGGCAGGTAGCGTGGAACGATAGTGGCTCCACCAAATACCCGCTGGACCATGCAACTGGTGAGAAGCATATTCAGTCTTTAACTCATTAGTCAGGCGAAGCAGACGAAACTTTTGCTCAATAGTATTTAACCACTCATCAGCTTGCAGTGGTTCTTCCGCTTCCTTGAAGAGCGGGGGCTTAGTATCCAGAAAGTCCTTGAAATCACTGTATTGATTGGGCTCTGGGCCCTGGCGGCCAGGACGAGCCTCCCGGTTAGCCAGTAGGCGCATAGCATCAGCCAACATGCGCTGCCCTTCGACCACTGTCTGCATCAATTCGGCCGGAGTAGGTGGTGGCGGAGGGGGCGGCTGTTCCTCCTCCTCATTTCCACGACCCCGGCGTAGATTGTACGACATCTGCAAAACGCATAGCCAATGAGCACTGACGATGTGGGAAACTTGTAGATGAATTATTGTAAATATGTCAAACTGACTTCATGAAATAGACTTCTCATAATAATTAAGGCACAATAATTCACCACAACCGCACAATCCATCAAGATGCTCTTTGATGAAGGCTTACTCACAGAGAGCACAACGGTTACCGGACCGTTTACGTTGCTATCTACGTGATTTTTGACCGTTTGCACGGTGCTTGGATTCGATCTCAAGATTTTTAGTTGACTAGGAAAGGCTACTTCCAACTGACCACAAAGAGACTTCTCAATGAAGAGTTCCATGGTGGATCATGACTAGCCACCTCGATACCTGCGCGTGCCAAGCAGCACAGCCTTATGTCGCGCGCCATAGGAGGCTCTCGGTTTCGTCGCGGCACCGAAGGGTGCTAATCGTGACACCATCATCGAACGCAACATAATAAGACATCAAGTCGTGATCGAAATTAACAGGTTCAAACTACATTCAGGAAACATACGGTTCAACCTTACATCCCAAAGTCAAGTTATTACAAGGCCTCACTCCTTCACAGGGAGGGCACAAAAGACGATCCTAACATTAAAGGCACGTGATGACTACTCTAAGCATCATCCTCCGAGTCGGTGTCATGGATCTCCCCGCCGTCCTCATCACTGACAGGCTCTAACTCCTCGTCTCCTTCTTCTTCTGGCTCTTCCTCTGGTGCTTCTGCAGGTGGGGCATCCTGTGGTCCATCAACCTCCACTTCATCATCATCCTCAGCCATGAAGATTCCCGAACCCATGTCCTCATCGACGTTGTTGTTTCGAGGCAGCAGGGGATTAAGCTCGTTATTCAGGCGATGCACTTCTTCATGAAGGTTGTCATTGTATCCTTCAGCATTTTCTAACTGCTGCTCGAGCTCAAACTGGCGAGCTCTCAGAATGTTCTCCTCGTGCCAGGCTTCATCCCTCTGTTCCATCACACGGACCAACATGCGTTGACAGTTGCGGTTTGCCACTGTCAACCTCTGGACTGCAAGCGTTTCTTGATCACGATCATGAATCACTTGTTCCAGTTGTTGCCGTGCTGCATCCCTAGCAGCCGTCACCTCTGCCAGCTCTACCCTCAGCCTTTCCACCTCAGTAGGCTCAGGGCGGGGCTCACGTGGTGCGAGCTGGTGACGCGGTGCCCTGCCCCCAGTGGACTTACGAGCGGTCCTCTTGGTACGTGCCATCTGTAGCAACAAGATAAGATACGACTTAAAGTGAGGATCATTTAGGGGATACGAAATTTACTTTAGTCGGGAGTACAGAACTTTTAAGGAGGGAGTAAATGATATGTATGATATAATTAAACATGATGCATGCACGTTTCGTACGTCCTCTCACCTTAGTAGAAACCTAGAGTTCTAACGCTAGGCGGTGGCATACATACGTTCTCTCATATAAGCGAAACTATCGGTCTACTCGTTACGCTGTTAGTGTACCTGCAGAAAACTTCATTGCAGCCCAACAATTCCCAATATAAGCACACAAGAAAGCAGTAATTTAAATACTTTCCATATATACATCCCCAAATGTATATACTTCAGTATCAAGCTACCCGATATAAAGGTTCCCACAATTAAGTGCTTTTACATAGTTACATGGTTTAAACATGTAAAGATGTAAGTCACCACAACTACTCTCCCCTAGACCGCCGGTTGGACGATCATGCTCTCACAACTCACACTTACCAGAGCGTCGAGGTAATTGATCCATACATTACCACCCAAGTGGATGGCATCCATACAATATCACGCCGTATGGACGACGAAATAAAAACAAACAAGGCCCCCAAGTTAGTCTTTATAATAAGCCACCTAAGAGTCCTTATTTGGGCTAAGGGATGTGATCACTGGCATACTTAAAAATAATTTTTAGTGTTTTAACCCTTTTTCATAATCAAATATTTTTGTTTTTAAATACTCATATGATGTGTTTAATGTTGAATTATGCTCCGGTACCAGCTGTAACAGAACCGACCAAATTATAAGAGCACAAGTACGAAAACAAGCACCGAAGCGCTCAAATTTTCAAACTTGAGCCCATATAATCCCGGTAGTCAATCGAAATCACGAAGGATTTCAAACCAAACTGCTTACAACCAGGATCGCATCATTCGACATACAACATCATACGATACATTTCACAAGTAGTTCTGAAATAAGTTTACACCACGGAGTAGCAATTATTACAAACCAAGTTTGAAAGTAGCGGAAGCATAACACACACACTAGTTAAATAAATACTGCCAGTCTGGATGATCGACAACCCGTAAAAGCATGAGGAAAGTACATAAAGACGATCACGCCCTTGTGATCTAGTCATCATCACCCGCAGGGTGGAGACACGTCTTGCAGAATCCCTGATAAAGCATGTCATCTGCAATAGGAGGGAATAAACCCTGAGTACTGGAATGTACTCAGCTAGACTTACCCGTCGAAAACCAGAAATAAAGTGACACCAAGGATTATGCAAGGCTTACACAAGAGGCTAGCTGACATAACATTTTGCATAAAGGCATAAGTAATTTATACTCTTATAACCTGTACTAGCAATTATTTTTAGCATTTACCTGTCATCTATCTTAGCACCTGTACTAAACATACACTTGATTATAATCAAACAACATGATTATTATATCCATAGCAGGTATATCATTATGGCAACATTGTATCATTCCCTTAACCACCAGTTCATTTAATGAGGTCTACGTTGCCGCTGCTCAAGTCAAGTGCTCACTAACCGGGAGCGACGGCGATTCGAATCGAATTCCTATCCAGCTGGAGGGGTATTTCTAACACTCACCGTGCAGACCCCTGCCAGGGTCGCACAGGCCACCTTGTCATATGATTCAGGAATCGCGGGTCCGAATAATGTCGCGACCCCAAGGGCGACACTCTGCCAGGTGATAGGGACTCTAACCCCCCCTTGGTCTCACGCCAATGTCCCCAAGCACATCCTTTCTCTCCTCCAAGAAGCAACCTACCATTCGATTCCCGGCCTGAACCACATTACTCGGCTTCGCGGTCGGAACGACTTATCCGGCCAACTAAGTGTTAGACTGCGTTCAACATGACTCAAGGACGTACAGCGAATCGGTCCTTAAACGACTCAGACGGGCATAGCTCCACACCCAAGACGTGAAGTGTCTTGCGGCTGTACTATCGAACTCCCGCCCGGTCTCAATTTCATTTTTAAGCATGGTTCCATCCACGATAGCCATAAAGCCACTCGTGACTCCTTCCTACATCTCGCGGATGACCGGAAATCACCCGACTTCTACCGTACTAAGCAGGGCTAAGCATTGACACGTGCCTAAACCTAAAATAGGATTAAGTACGATATCTGGACAAGGACAGGTGTAATGCAACAAGTGTTTTCATATAACTCCTACAACTTAATGCAGTAAACAATTAAAAGTACTCAAGATATATTTATAAAACGATGGGTTCAGCATGCACCGGGGCTTGCCTTTGAGAAATGTTGCGGGTCTGTGGTCCGGACACTCGAGTAGATCTTCTGACAGAGCTTCGTCGCCGGCTGGTTCCTCGGGCTCCTGCTGCTCCTGGTTCTCCTCCGGAATTACCGGCTCGAATTCGAGGAGTGTTACCCCCTCCGGTGCACCTATTGCATGAATGCACAATAAATATAATGGATGCATAAATGGGTGCAACATGCTCGGAATGAAATGCATTTCAGAATAAAATACTCTATTTAAGTTATTTTACTAGTACGTGCAAATCTCTTCTCTAGTAGAGAAGTACTCACCTAATCTACTTAACCTAAGATAAAGCTGCTCATCCTCAGTTAAGGCCCTAACACCTAACAATTACAAAAGTAGCATGTCTTAGGATATCTCACCATAACAATCAGCAAAACACCACAGTAAGCATTCTGGACAGCAGCTACTTGTTTTTATCACAACTGGAGATTTATAATTTCAAAAGATATGATCTAAGACAATCTGGAAAGCCTAAGAAATGTACTACAATTCATTTTCAGACCTCAACTCCAAACTCCTAAGTTTTCCATGTCAAACTTCACAAGTTCCAGAATCTGTCCTCTCCAAAACAGAGAGTAGCAGATTTTGAACTGCCACATTAAACAACAGTAACTCTCAAACTACTAAGCCAAATGCTTCCAAATTTTAACACAAGCTAGTTCATCAAGTTTACTCCAACTTTGGTAATTACAGGTTGTCCAGCAACCAATTTTATCAAAGCCAAATTTAGAATTACTACTTAGCTGTCCAGAAAACCTAAATTACAAAGGTTAAATATTTATTGATGTGGCAAACATTCTCTAAAACCAAACTAATGCTACTACAAGTTCACAAATATCACAAAGACACCAGAAAGTAAGGTGTGCCCACCTAGAACATTTATTTAAACCCATTTCTTAATTTACTTAAGTAATTAAGTGGAATTTTAAACATAAATATAAACTGCTCCTAAAATTCTACAAAAATTACAGGGAACTCTCTGACCCAAAAAGAGACCACAGTAAAAATTTGAACAAGTTTTATTTACAGAAACTCCCTACACAAAATTCACAAGCTAATAAGGCTGATTTTTGCATAATTAGGAAACCCTATTGAAAAGTGTCAAACAACAGATTTCATATTTTTCTTAGACACTTTAAGATACCAAGACCTTCTCCAAAAATTTATAAGAACATTGCACATGTAGAAAAATTACTAAAATTCCTTTAAGCATTTCCTAAAATAACAAGATAGCATTATAACTTGAAAAGTACTTAAGCACTGATGCCCAAATTTTTACCAGAGCTAGGACTAGCATAGAGTAACCTACCCATCAAATTTTATGATTTATGGAACACTACAGCTCAAGTTATAAATTTAACAAATTTGCATGCATTCCAAAACACATTTAAAGGATCTATTAATTTCTCCTAAAAATTAAACATCACATTCCAGATTTATATTTTTCTAAAATACTACACATCATGTGGACCCTAATAAAATTTATCTCATGATTTTTGGATCATTAAAACCCTAGATCTACATTTTCCCAACTTGTACAAAAATCAGTGACAAAATAATAAAAATGAATTTCATTTCGGATGACTGGGCCGGCCCGGAAGAACTCGGCCCACGACTCGCGCGCGCGCGGCCTGCTCGGCCGTCCCGCCCGCGCTTGGCAACTGACAGGCGGGCCCCCGCAGTCAGGGACAGAGGGACAGGGGAGGCGGAGACCCGCGAGCTCCGACGAGCTCGAGCTCGCCGGAGAAGGGCTCGCTCGGCCAATCGGACACCGCCTCGTGTTCTCCGTCACCCGGTGCGTCGATTGGTGCTCGTGGAACGGATGGGGATGGGGTGGAAGGGGCTTGTCACCGCGAGTGGCGGCCGGTGGTGTCCGGTGGCGGCGCGCCGTCGCCGGTGAAGATGCACGGTGCGGTCCAGGCTCGGTGCGAGCTTCACCGAAGCTAGGCGGTTCCATTTTGCTAGGAAGGGAGGACGGAGAGAGACCCGAAGCACCCCGACCACGGTGAGGTCCCATGGCGGGCTCCGGCGACCTCTCGGAGATGGGGAAGAAGGAAATGCGGCTCACCTCGAGTCAAATTGCTGGCTTCGGTGGGTCAGAGAGATGGAGGGTGGTGAGGCGAAGAGATTGGCGAGGTCAGGCGAGCGGTGGTGCGGTGGTGAGTGCGCGAGAGCTCGGAGACAGCTACGGCGGCAATGGTGTCTCCGGCTTCCGCCTCGGTTGCACACGGGAAAGAAGGAAATGGCTGGGCGGCTTAGGCGAGGCAGCAGGGACCTCTTCTACATGTCGAGCAGCTGGCCGCGACGCCAGGTCGCACGCGGCGCGTGGAGGGACACGCGGCGGCGACGGTCTGTGGCCGGTCGGCCACTCCTCTGATGACTGAATCGGTGTTTCAGTTGTGGCCTCCAAGACCGACTGACAGAGAAAGTTCAACGATGATTACCTCCAAAACCGGTTCGAGTTAGTCGAAGATGATAACACCAAAATTGTAGAGCTACATGAGGTCTACAAGTTTGTCAATTGGAGTTTGGGCTGGTTCGGCCTAGATTTGAAACTACAGAGCTCCAAACTCGTGTACTTGGAAACTGAAATGCAATTTCAGAGATCAATGCCGACTGAAACCCTAACTTCAAGACATTATATCTCCTAAACTATTGAGAACCAGGTGATGATGATATTGACAAAGTTGTAGAGCTATGTGTGGACAACAACTTTGTCAATTGGCTCAAAGACTGGTTTGGCCTGGTTTGTGAGTTACAAGTTGCTAAAGTGAGGTACAGTGAAACGGTTTTCAGCTCAACACTTAGCAAAATTTGCTAAGTCCCCAAACAGCCCCTAATACTGACTTGTGGGCCATTTTTGACCATGTTCTGATCCTTTTCATGAGATGGCCATATTAGAACTTTTGTTCCTCATGAAATTCTCTACAACTTTGCTTAAGGGTGCTCTTCCATGCAAGGTCTCTAAATTAGACTTTTTAATTGGTCAAACTAGGGCCTTCTAGGGTCAAATGGTGGTCAAACTTTTCTTGGAGGGCAATTTTGTAATTTTGGTCAACATGAACCTTGTTCCAAATGTTACCCTAAGTATAACTAAGGTGTTGAAGGTCATGATTGGCTACCTTACCTTTTTGTTACACCAACTATCAAGTACTTCATGAAATAAATCAAACAAACCCTAAAATAATCACATGTGTTGCATCATATAAAATAACAAACATGAATGATGCATGCTTATATTTATGCCATGCAAATGCAATGCAATTAAGGACTAATCACTTGAAGTGTTACAATTGTACCTGCTATGGTTAATATTATTTGCTCCTAATAAAGTGAATGCTATAGTACAGGTGCTAATCTAGATGATAGGTTCATGATGATTAACTTGATGCTTAAGCATTAATGATTACTTATCTGTACTAAGCTTTTATGCCCCACTTATATCAGCATTGCATACTCCTTGGTGTTACTTTATTTCTGGTTTGTGATGGGTAAGTCTAGCTGAGTACATTCTCGTACTCAGGGTTTATTCACACTTGTTACAGGTTGTGATGTATCATGGATACTGCAAGAATTGGATGACTCCTGCCGTAGCGGCGGAGTGTGATCATGGGCATGATCCTTCTGAGTTATCTTGTCTCTAATGCTTTTATTGGAAGTTGACATTAGTACTGGCATGTATTTGAAATAAGAGTAATGTTAGTTTCAAATTACTTTGCTTCCGCTACCTTTCAACTTAAGTTGTAATAACTTTGTTGAACTCCGATGTATACTGAAATACTTGTGAAATAGATATACCATGTACCTTGTTATGTTGAATCACTACGATCTTGGCTTGTATGTTGGTTGGATTGAAATCTCTCGTGATTTTGTTGGACTACCAGAGTTATATGGGCTCAAGTGCAGAAATTTGATCACTCTAGTGATTGTTTTTGTACTTGTGCTCTTATAATTTGGACGGTTCCGTGATAGGGACCAGGTGTTTGAACATAACAGGACACTACTTTGGGAGATTACATGGCCTTCTTTTGTGCAGCCTGACTGCTCTAGTCTTCTCTTAACGGTCGCTAAAACACTCGGGTAGTGCATGCCTTAATCTGTGAAGCCTCAGCTCCTCTGTATATAAGCCTCGAGATAAATAAGCAGCGATAACAAGGACTAGGTGTTTAAACGTAACAAGACACTACCTGGGGAGATTACATGGCCTAGCAAGAGCAAGACGTGAAAAAGTTTATATGCATTTCATAATGTCGGGGTCCGCCCCCGATTGATTATTCATATATGGGACATGCTCCTGACTTGATATCCAGAATGTCAATTACAATATATTTTTATGCTTAACATGCAGGGGCCTCATCTAGACCATGCGGTTGGGTAGGGCATGCTCCTAAGAGCTACCTTACTTAGCCAACACGTCAAGAAACTTTAGAAACAACCTAGATTAATTGAAAAACAATCCAGATGAGATGAAAGGCATCAAGATTCAGACAAATTTAGAAACAACCCGGTTGATCAAAACAACCCAAACGAAGAGCGTCAAGAACCAGACAAGTTCAAAAACAACTCGGATTGATCAAGAACAACCCAGATGAAGTGCATCAAGGATCATGCATGTTCAGAAACAACTCGGACCGGCATACAAACAACTCGACACTACGCCGCTAAGCTCGGCGGCTCGCCATTGCCTTGACTTATTTGTTTTGACTCTGGCGCTATATCCGGGGGCTCGAATTCAATGACAAAGGACCAAGAATACAAGCATTCAAGACTACAACAACCCCATGACAACACATCAAGACCCTTCATCCAAGTTCTTTTCTGAAGAAAAGAACCCAGAGAAGGCTCGGGGGCTGCAAGGTACATACCCTCAAAGAAGACTTTTTCTACAAGAGACCCTCCGGCTTTTCATCCCAAATAGCAAGAGGCTTGGGGGCTACACTCAGTGAGTGCAATTTTCGCAAAACTTGCACTCACTTGAGAGAGAGAACTCAGAGCAACCAAGAATACTAAGAGGACTAAGAGGACCCTCCAGCTTCTTGTCCCAATAAGCAAGAAGCTCGGGGGCTACACTCACTGAGTGCACTTTTTTCTAGAAGAAAGTGCATATCAGTCAAGACGAATCAACCAAAAAGAGACCATCTCAAGGTTTCCCTTCAGAAGAACCTAGAACAAATTTGTGACAACTCAACAAGACCAAGAAGAATAGTAGAAGGCTTCCGAAGCTCAACCATGAAATGCTCGGGAGTTTGTCGATGCGGACCCATAGGGTACCCCACGGAGAAGATAGAAGAAGAACTAGTCCAACTAGGATTGCCCACATGTAATCCTACTAGGACCTCTGCAATGTAACTGACTAGGACTCCCGCCTCCTGGACTATATAAAGGAGGGTAGAGCTCCCTAGATCGGCACCTCACCTCAGATAATAGGAATAGACCTCATGATCTAGACGCACTATAGCCATCTCTACCGATGTAAAGAGAGGCCATAGGCACCCTTGTAGAAGAGACAAGATAACACAATCAATCCAATGCAAAGGCTAACGTCGACTGGACGTAAGGTTATTACTCAATCACGATCGAGGGCCCGAACAAGTATAAATCGAATGTCTCTGCATTCACCGTCGAGTTGTAGCACGCGTCGAAGCCCGAAAAACTGCCCCGGGTACCCCTGTGGCAGGCTATCGGTGGTCAAACACTGACACCAACAGAACCATCTACTCCCTCTAGGGCTACGCAGCATCCCCCCAATGTTCACAGGACCCTCTTCACGGTGGGAGGAGCCTAATGTTTTCTTCCTCTTTGGCGACGGCTCATCTCATGCTCGCTTCCCTTGAAGTTTCTCACAGACATAGGTGGTCCGCGCATCTTTATCTCCATCTTCAAGGCCATTCGGCCTCTCCTCGCCAGTCCCTGAGCTAGAATGATGCTAGGGACTACTCGGCTGGGTGTCTTTAGCCCTCGGCCAGTCCTCCGATGGCACCGCTAAGAAGTACACTGCCCGGTCCTGCCCATGAATCTTCAAGAACACACATGAATACATTGCATGAAGTTAAAGATCAAGTATATGCTGCAAGCAAATTCTTGTCGCTGAGGAAGGCTCTCCACGCTGAAGGCCCTCTGCTAATCAATGATGGAAGCGTGCACCACAAGGTTGAATAGCATCATGATGCGCCACTTGACTTCATCTCGGTCGATCTCCTCAAGCACCTCGCGGATCCTGTCGGTTTCCACCCAGAACTGATATCCAGGAAGCATCCTCTCTTTACAGTGTTGGATTCACCGAAAGGTGAAATTCATCGCCACTATGACTTCATCTAGCTTCTTGTGATTTATCAAAGTTAGGAGCTCCCTCACCTGCTCCATTCCATTAGAATTGGTCCCCTCTGACCACCTAGGGTTGCTCACTAGAACCTGATCAACGTCGCACCACACATACGGCTCCACCAGCCTGATATAGAACCATCTGCAGGCCTAGTACTTCAGATTTGTGTTAAGTGGGACGGTGATGTACTGACTCACCATCCTATCCCATAGCTATAGATAGGCGCTGCCAACCACCCTAGATCCAGTTCCCCACTAATTTTGTGGCAGAAGAAATGGCGAAATAGGTCGAAGTGGGGAAGGATTCCCAGATATTACTCATAGAGATTGATAAAGATAGCGACGTGAAGGATAGAATTTGGGCTGATATTATAGAGACTGACGCCATAGTAATCAATCAATCTATGGAGGAAAGGCTGAATAGGAATGCCAAATCCACGGAAGAAATAATCCCTGAAAACAACCAATTCGTTAGAGCAGGGAGTGGGAAAGTCCTCACTAGCCACCAGGCGGCACCCCGCCATCGCCCCGTCGAGCAGGACACCGTGCACCACCAGGTTGTTGAGCGTTGTCTCATCGCTGATAGATCTCACCCACTCTTCATCGCGATTGATCTCGCGCGCCACCTTCTTTGAGCCTCCGTGGCTTCTCTTCAGCGCCATCGAGAGGATATGGGGAGCGGAGGTCGCTTTGTTCTTGGAGCTGGTCTAATGGCAGAGCAGTTATAGTGGAAGAAGTGTGAGCGCAAGGAAGACGATGCGATGTGTGGATAAATTACTAGTGCGTCTCAGAGCCGTGGCGGATTTATAACGGCTCGACCCCAACTCTTTGGCTTCTAGGGTTTTTGGGAAACCATGCTTGCCATGCTGCGTTCACTCCTAAAATGTACATGCGCTTTCCTAGGCCACTAACTGGGCCTAGCGGATCTGCGACTGAAGCTGCGTTGTACGCGGGCCGCCAAGTGGAGTTCAGTGTTAAGCACTGTTTTGTAGATATATTTGGGAATTTCAAGCAAGATTTTTTCTTGATCCTGCTATGAGATTTCTTCTCAATGTTCCAGCAGTCTCGAGGACTACGTGGGTACATGTCATCTGGCGATAGCTGTACTGATTTTTCTCAGCTAAGCTAGGGACTGGTTTCCAGCTAAGCTGGGGACTAGTTTGTCTTATGAAGTCTACAAATTTTGACCCTAGCACCACGTGAATACTTCACCTACTGTTAGGCTCGGGGACTAAGTGGGCACACTTCACATAGCGGTGAATGTGCTTATTTCTAGGACATTGTGCTTCTTCTAAATGACTAAGTCGTGGATGATAATCGTCAACACTCTTCGTTCAGCTCTAAGAGCCTCTTTTGCCTAAGGCATGGATGCTAAGCATCTACTGTTGCAAACAAGGGACTAAGTTCCTCCACGCTAACTAAGTCAGGGACACTAAGCGTCCAACTTCGTCGCCTGGAACCTAAGTGGGCACACTTCACCTAAGGTGGAGACTTCAATTTTTTACTTGAGCTCCTTACATCCTTCTAGAAACCTTACCTTTGAGTGAGTCCAAGCTTGGCTCCCAGTTGAACTGGTCAGATGCATGTTCTAACTACTCAGTACCTAGTTAAACTGGTTAGATGTTTGATTTAATAGCTCGGCTCCTAGTTAAACTGGTCATACACCTGCTTCTAGTGATCGGCTGCAAGTTGAACTGCTCGGACAAGCTCAAGACAGCATTGCTCAGCGGATACACGGCGCACGAGGACTAGCTATGGGGGTATAACCCCCGATACCCACAGACTGTACATGGGCCGAGCCGCCAGGGGAGGCCCAACCCACAAGATCAAGCCACGCGGGGCATGGCATAGGTTGGCGGCGCCGGAAGACTGCGTGAAGCTTCCTTGGTTACGAAGGAGAATTTGATCGGATATGCTAGATATCTTATTCCTTGTAAACACATATCTATAACTGACCTATAACCCTTCCTCCCAAGCTATATAAGGCAGGTAGGGACCCCTCATTTTCACCTCATATCATAATACAATCCACCAAATACACATGACGGAGGGTATTTCATCAAGTCGATGGCCGGAACCTGCCTAAATCGATGTCTCTGCATTCTGTGTCACCATCTAGTTTGTATCTCACGTAGCTCGACCGATTCATCTACTACCACGGGCATACCCCTCGGTAGACTGCCGACCATATTTCGTCGGCAGTTCGTGACCTAATCTTCTTATTTCTATAACTAGTGCTATATTACTTTCAATAGTCAGAAAATGATGTTAGACAACACCAAAGCGAGATTGTGTTCCCCTATGTTTTATTCCATTGCATTAGCATAAGTTTGTGTGAGTATGTTGTCCAGCTCGATGGCAGCGTATCATCGTCGTTTCTCCGGTGAACTCTGACAAGTGGCATCAGAGTTGGTCGGGTCAGGACTAGATCATGGTGGGGTACCATCACTTGAATCAAGACCGCCCGATAAAATACGCGCTCAACATGGGACCAGCACCGACCCCTAGCAAAGGGAAGGACATGAGTCGAGCGGCACCAAGAACGATGTCCATCTATCCATCATTCAACTATTTCTTTTGAATATAAAAACTTGAGTCATCCTAACTTTCAGACAACCTCACTTAGCAAAGCAAAGAGGGCATTGTGGATGCCCTACTCAACCCATCTGCAAAGACAGACAAAACTTACTCCACAAGATTCCAAATTTCTTATGTCCTATAGACCAAAATAACAACAATGCAAAAACATCTACTACTAAAGAAAATATAACTATATCAACTAAGAGACAACCAGAAGAGGTTAAGCCACATATAAACATAACCAAATATTTGTACAATCAAAAAAGTTAGTAAATGGGCATATAAAAAACCCAACTCCTATCCTATAAGTGTAAGTGTGACAAATTATCCTTATTTTACCTAAAATCTATAGCCTAGGCTTTGATACCAAATTAAACACCCCAAAATCTACAAACACCCTGGGATGCTACTAAACTTCACCAAACATCAGCCGCACATATAACAAGTAAATATTTCAGTAGCATCCCCTTATTGTATTCATAAGCAACATGGAAGATACATATATAGATAACGAAATAAGCACCAAACCAGAATTAAAGGACAACCTAAATAAAATATGAGTTACTCCACCAAGAATAAGTTTAAGGACCACACTTTAAACATTTGTTCCCATGTCTAATGAATAAAACTAAATTATTATGGTTTATTTTAAAGACACAAAGTCCCTAAATGAAATGTGCGATGTGCCACTACTCTCCTTCCCTTCCAAGCAAGCATCAAGTACCAGGTAGCATGCTATTTAAACCACAAGTTGAATTAAATAATGATTTAACATGGAGTTTTAGTTATAGAATAAATAAGATATAATACATCATTGTAAAACGAGTGCCTTCCAATTTAGAACAAAACCATGTGATAGAGCTTTATAACAACAGGGGCATATCACTTCAATATACTCCATGAATGCATATGAATGCAATGCAAAATAACTCCTACCTCCACACTCAACAAGGTGTGGAGATGCATCTCATGATGTTGTATTAGTTTGGTTGTTGACATTTCTTAGCGTCGCTACCAAGAACATAGTTGAATCTTGTCCTCGGCAACGGCGCCAGAAATGCTTGTTGGTGTTTATTAACTTATCACTTGTTTTAGTAACCACATATTGTAGACCTATATCTCCTATTGTCATTCCTAGTGATGATGCCAGAGATACTTGTTGGTATTATTTAATATCACTACTAGAATGATACTAAGTAGTTCTTTATTATTTTATGTGACTAGAAAGAATATATAAATATATGAATGAAAAGGATCTACATGTGCATAAATAATATGCCAATGTACCACTTCACCTGGAAGTATTTCAGGTATTGTTATTTATATTTTTACCATAGGGAAGGTCCGGCATGGACATGTATTGATAACTTATACTATTGATGGAGAAATAAACCATAGCCAATGTTCTACTCACAACAGGGGTAAGTCAAGAGGTAAATGTAAATATGAATGGTGCATAATAACTAATCATTGATCACTCAGAGTACTCCTTTCTATGGCATTAACATGGTTAAGCAAAATATTAGAGAGATAATTCCTAAGTCATTCTTAATTACAAGTCAAAGTATACATTGATTAGTGCAACTATACTTAATAATCATGGCTAAGATCAACTTCATATCTACACATAAGGGATATTACTAAAGAAGATTAAGAACAGAGCTTGTCTTCCTTTATAACCGGACTTGCAAACCTATATTCAGGGAGTGGACTACAAAGGACTTAACAGGAATGTCACATTCATGATCTACCACATGGTCCGAAATATAGGGTGTATCCACAGGTAAACAACGTATAAGCACCACGCTTACATAATGTCGACCACTCATCCCGTGTACACCAGAGCGAGCACTATATGAACTTATGCATGAATATGTTGATAATTCAACTATACTAAGTATATAATCAAAGTAGACGATGAACATGATAACTAGGAACATGAACGATATGGATATTAATGTCAGCAACAATTGTAGCTAACATATAAAAATAATGAGAGATACAAAAGAGAGGGGTACAAAGATTATACCAAACCACGCTCTTGATAAGATCAGGAATCCAAGCGAAGCTTGCTTGCCTCCCTCTAGACCTAGCCTAACCAGCTATGCCCTAGAATATGGTGGAGCTCTGAGGATGATTAGGGTTTCTATCTTCTCAAATGACTTGATGATCAAAGTTATGATATGAATGTGAAGGATGGCAGGGGCTGATATATGTAGGCCGAAGTGTCAATCCTGAGCCCTTGGATCAAACCGACTTGAATAAACGATGTAGATGCATCCTAGGAGGCGGTGGAGAACCGACATAGCGACGGGGGGCTGATAGGTTGGGCCCAAGGGCTAGCCAGCCCCACCTGGCAGTGCCTCGGCCTTCGCTTCGGTGTGGTGTCCTCTCAAGTCTCCTAAAACCTTCTGGTGTCTGTTTCGCTGCGGGCAAGCGCAATTAATCCCGACATGTAGGTCCACCTTGATGGTTTTCTGGATAAACCCTGCAAAAAATATAGATTCACCAAAACTCATGGAATTTGTTGGTTTAAACCCCTAAACCTTTGTTGGTGATCATATTTATGCCTTTATACATGTTATATTGATGGTTTATTAAGTTTATTAACTACCGTTAACAAACTCCCCCAAGCTTAACCTTTGCTAGTCCCTTAGCAAAGCTAAACTCAGTAAATGGATCAGGAGTTGCATCAATGCTTTCACTCCTCAACAGTACACAAGCGTTCAAACAAGAATTCTTCTCTGGATTAGAATGAACTGATCTGACTTTGAAACTTACCCATATTACCTTCAACCATGGGGCTTCTTAGCCTTCTCTTGGGTCTTGAGCAATTGAAAGATAGAATGATCAAGTCAAGCACTATGTCTCAAGTTTTTTGCTCAACCATTATTCTAGAGTTTTTATAAGTTTTCAAAATAAAACTCAGAGATTCCTTTGTATGACACCCTCAAGTCTCTCAATATATGTGGTATTTGTGGATCATCACCAAGGCAGTAATGATGTTATGTCTTTCTCTTTCTACAACTAAGGCTTATGTGGAGTTCATAGGAGTGGAAAAAGCAGGATAGAACATACTTGCAATACATATATTGTAAAGTCAAACCTCAGATCCAAAGAGAGTTGAGTCATACAATTAAATCAAGATGTGCATGTGTGTGGATGTATAGTGGATATATATATGGTGGCTGTTGACGATCGTTAACGTCAACAATATATAGTGAAATAAACATCAGAGAATGGTCAAAATTCATGAAAACATAGAAGACTAGGGTGTTATCTGATGAATTCTACGAGCTTTGTTGAATTTTAATGTTTGTAGGGAGTTATGTAGAAAAGTGAAGAGAGATACCTAATTATTGAAAGAATTTTTGGAATTTCACCGTGAGATAAATACTAGTATATTATAGAAGACCCCAGAAGACACCGGAATGAAGCGGAGGTTGAGTGCCTGCCAAGTGGGGCCGGCCAGCCAGGGGGGTGGCCGGGCGGCCACCCCCTTCTACGAGCTTCTGAAGTATTCTTCTACTGACCTTGAGGATCAATCCTAGCTCTACGTGAAGTTGGTTTGATCCAATGGCTCACATGTGTCCCACCGGGGTATAAATACAGGGGCAGACCTCCCCTGAAGGCATCAAGTCATTTGAAGATCAGTTCATCCAGAGCCAGAAACCCTAGATCATCAGAGTTCCTCTAGTTCATAGCTTTAGCATAGTTAGATCAGGTCTAGAGGAAGTCAAGCTAAGTCAACCTAGCTTGGATTCCTGATCGTTGGCGAGCATGGAGTTTTGGTAATGTTCTAGTTCTCCGCTCTTATTGTAATTCTGTCTTTGCACAATTATTGCAATATCAACATTATTCTTCATCTTTATTACGTTCTTGAATGCATCGTTCATTGTCTACTTCAATTCTAGTATAGTTAGGTTGCTATTTAGTTCGATCACATGTTCGTATAGTGCTCGTCTATTTGGTCATAAGATGAATGGTATGCATTATGTAAGCGTGGTGCTTAGATGCTTTCATATTTGCGGATGCCTCCAATTGTTTAGGGTCGTGTGGTAGATCGTGGGTGTGACTTTTATAGACCCATTGAGTCCTCTGTAGTCCTCCCCCTGTGCAGTGGATTATTGGTAGAGCAGCATTGTCTGGTTAAGGATATATTCATATATCAAAGATTTCTGAACTCAACTTCTCGTGTTCATGGCTCCATTGTGGTTGGGACATATGGTAGTACTACTTGACGATGATTATTAGTTGTAGTAGCTTGACATGTAACTTGAATACTTAGGAATTATTCCTCTAATATTCTAATTAGATTATGTTATTAGTAATACTTAGGGAGCTCGGAGTGTATCTACTTATTTATTTATGATGACTGATCATTACTTATCATATATATATATATATATATATATATATATATATATATATATATATATATATATATATATATATATATATATATATATATATATATATATATATATATATCTTTTATCATGTGACTTATCCCTTTTATTGAGTAAGCGTGCATAACATTGGTTTACTCTCTTTATCATGAATATAAAGTTCATCAATACTCTAGATAGAAGTTTAGCTAGACCTTTCCAGTGGTAAAATTATAAATGACCACCTGGTAATACTCTAGGTAAAATTCTACAATGCTATAATTATCTATCCGCTTGCAGATGTTCTTAATTGTTCTTATTCTTAATTGATCATATCTTTATATCATTTATATCTCTGCCTAGTCATATAAAATCATAGTGCTACTTATATACTTCTAATCTTATTTCACTAGGGATGACAACCTAGTTCCATGCTAAGAAGTATAGGTAAATATAAAAGGTGACTAGTATTTAGAGACATGTTAATTTATTACCATTCATTTTTAGCGCCATTGCTATTTAGCGATTGCGTTAATAAATGTCAACAGTGGCTATCCTAATTCTACTTTGCTCCT
The DNA here is from genome assembly GCA_038087645.1 of Saccharum hybrid cultivar R570. Taxonomy (NCBI): domain Eukaryota; kingdom Viridiplantae; phylum Streptophyta; class Magnoliopsida; order Poales; family Poaceae; genus Saccharum; species Saccharum hybrid cultivar. The sequence goes on from JAQSUU010000519.1 coordinate 1,671,976, forward strand.
TAAAAACATATCTCTCTTTTAAAATTTGGAAACAACTTTGCAAGAAAATCTGGGCTATCTTATTCATCTCCTTCTTTTTCAAGCGGGCATCTGAGTACCCATTATTTTAAATATCTCGGACACTTGTCCATTTTTTCAATTTTTTTCTTTATGAATAACTTTTGCATAGCTACATGCTTCTTTTCTACAACAAAACTTTTGAAAGATAATAACAAGAACTTGGAGCATTTATTTGTGAAAAAACCTATTAAACACATTTTTAGTGTTCACTCCTAGTGTAGGAGTAAAACATTTTTTTAGGTGGATCTAGACGGAATGGCATGTTTTTATGCCTATCACCAGTATAGGAGTAGTGCATGTGTGGGTGGTGTGTATGTGATCTTGATTTTAAGAGCATGACAAACCTCTCATAAGGATCAACGAAGTTTGACTAAACTCAATGCAAAACAAGCAACATATATGAGGAAGTTTTCCTAATCTCTATAACATATATGGCTCTGGTAGGAATTCAAGCTTTGTCATACAGGAACTCATCATGAAGTATTTTTTGCGTTTTTCAAAAGATAAATCTCCAGAACTTTAGTATCACTTGGAACAAGATAAACAGCAACTTAGACCTTCTCATATTATATCCGTCAATTACTTAGACTTAGATCAAGCATATGCTACCCACGAGTTTCAAGTTCAAAGTAATTTCTTATATAAAACAATCATATCCAAAATTGGAGATAATTTAAGGGTGAAAACTAGGTACTTGAAAGGAATTACAACAGAGCAACTATTATTCATTTCCATTTCAAGAGATTATCCTCAGAGTCCTTTTTATTTAGCTCTTAAAAATCACACACAATTTTTATTTTGTTTTCAAGATTTAAGATCACACATTTTTAATATATATATATATATAAGATAAACTTTTATTTTCGTTTTAGTTTGTTATACATTTTTAATAGCATAAAATAAACTCACTAATAGAAGGAAAGTTATACTTAGCTAGGGACACGGGGGATGCTCCTCCCCTAAGCTAGATGTTGCTGTGATTTTGTTTAGAGCGATTTTACCATCAGAAGTCTTTCTTGTCCACGAGTGGAGCAAGATGAAGACGACCGGGTGAACTCGCTCTTTGATCATATGGATCGTCCTACAAAAATATCAACAAGAACACCAAAAACTCATGGCACGGATCAGCCACTCGGAGATGAGTTGTTCTTATGGGGTTGGACAGATTTTTCTATTGCTAGAATTTTAGCAGGATGTCTATCTAATATATTTTTGGATTTTCTTTTTTTAAATACAGAAAAGAATATACGTATGCATGGTATTTTAAATTCTTATGCTACCACGGTGAATATCATGTGGGCTTTTACACACCATAAAATTATTCACATGGGGCTTAGGATTTTTATAATGCAATAATAAGATTTTTATTTTCTTTTCTAAATGCATTGCTAATGCAGAAAAGTAGATATACTAAAGTGAAAAATGATTTATGCAATGCTTGAAAGTAAAAATAGATAACTACCGATGTTACCTCCTAGCGAGGGTTCAGATTTTTAAGTCCTCTAAACAGGACTACCTCTAGTCTTGTTTAGTCCTTGGGTGCATCTGTCGGTCTCGGAGAAGGAGACCTTGATGGTTGCACTTCTTGTGATGGTGACTCTATTGATGTCACCTTTTCTTTCCATACCTGCTTGGTCTGTGGGCTTGACTTAGGCGGAGTTGGTTCATCTCTCACAGGTTCTTCAAGTTCTTCATCTTCTTCTCATCTATTCTTTGGAGGTTGATTCTTTCGGCGTTGGGATGATTGACATCTCCTCCTGGAGTGAGTCTTCTTTGGCTGTTTATAAGTAGTATAACTATTGAAATAACATCATACCTTTTCTCTAGGGAATTGGAAGTGGACTTGTCTAGATCCAACATAGATGATTGCATTAGTAGTGTTAAGGAACGGTCTTCCCAAGATGATGGGTGTATCGTCTTCTTCTTCTCCCATGTCTAGGACCATGAAGTCGGCAAGAGCAAACTGATCATGTATTCTTACCATGACATCTTTTCCTATTCCCTCTAAAAATCGAATTGATTGGTCTGCCATGCACAATTGCATATATGTAGGGAACAAAGGTTTGTCACCAAAATAAGTATTTATATGTTACCTTGGACATTATATTGACACTCGACCCAATGTCATAGAAGGTCTTGTGGAAAATTCTTTGTCCAATGGTACACTTGATCGTTGCTACATCAGGATCGTCCTTCTTATTAAGGTATGGCCAAGCGAGGAGGTAGTCATACTCTGATCGGAGTGTGTTGATCATATTGACGGTTTCTTCTTGTTGTTGCCTCGTCTTGTTCTTCCCCCTTCTTCGGTTGTTCTTCTTCTTGATAACCGTCGTTTCTTCAGGTAGGTATGCCTTTTATGGATGACTAGAAGATTGCAAAATGTGGTTCCTGAAAGCAAACTTCTCCTTCTTATCCTTAATTGTGAAGCAGATCTTGGCACTGTCCGCGTAGATGATGGCTTTTGCATGCTTAGGAAGGGTTGGCCCAAGATAATGGGTGCCCTTGCATCTCCACCTATCTTCAAGACCACAAAGTCTATGGGAACATATGATTATCCTATTCGAACAATGGTATCTTCAAGAACTCTCTTGGGATAGCAGATTGACTGATCTGTAAGCTACAAATGCATATTTGTGTACAATAAGGGTTCTCCTAAGATTTTCTCATAAATTACATTCGGCATGATGTTGACTCTTGCTTCGAAGTCACAGACTGCTTCTTGGAAAATGTGAGGTCCAATGGTGATGGGGATGACAGCTCTCCAGGGTCACCTTTTTTGTCAGGCAAGGAATCATCTATCCACCTTCCCATTGATGGCTCCATGTAGTAGTAAGCTTGGTAGTTTGGCTTCTGTTGCTGGTTTCATCCTTGATTCTATTGAGGAAAGTAGTTGTTGTTAACAAAGTTCACATCCTCTTGGGTTTTAGGATAGTTGTTCCCTGAATGCCTAGTATTTCCACACACTTCACATGTCATGCGAGAATCATGAACATGCATGACTTCTTGCTTCTCATTAGCTCGGTCCTCGAGCATCTTCATCAATAGGTCCATCTTGGCAGATAACATGTCTACCTCTTTGAGTTGATGCATACCTCCACCTCTCTTGCGGGTCTGAAGACGTTCTTCATTCCAACCTTGGTTGGAGGCCATCTTTTTCACTAGAGTTGTTGAGCTGGGAGTGTGAGTGACAGGAAAGCACCTCCAACAGCAACATCCATAGTTTCATGGGTACTATTGGTCAACCCATGGTAGAAAGTCTACATAAGTAGCCAATTCTCCATCCCATGATAAGGACATTCTGATATATAGTCTTGAAAATGTTCCCATGCTTCAGGGACAGATTCATCATGTTGTTGCTGAAAACTTGAAATTCTTCCACGCAGAGCATTGGTCTTGCCTGTGGCAAAGAACTTGGCTAGGAAGGCAGTGGAGCAGTTGTCCCATGTAGTGTTTCTATCTTTGTTGGCGTAGAACCATTGCTTCGCCTTCCCCAAAAGTGAGAATGGAAAGAGGTGAAGTACTATGGTGTCTCTCATCACTCCTTTGATGGTGAAAGTGTTGCAGATCTCCAGGAAGTGTTGGAGATGAGCACTCGCATCTTCATATGCCTTTCCACAAAACTGGCTGGCTTGCACAATGTTTATGAGAGCTGGCTTGAGCTCAAATCCATTATCTCCGACATTGACCACCGGTCTAGTACGGATGTTGGCCATAGTTGGAGCAAAGAACTCTTGGAGAGTCTTGTTAGCCATGGCTTCAAAAACAGATGTTAAGCTTCACCTTGTCTAGTTGTCTTCCGAATCTAAAGCTAAGACTTTCTTGAGTTTAGCTATAGTTCTCCTGATTAATGCTTCTAGATCTTCAACGTAGTTTGTCAGAAGGTCAAAACCAGTCATATATTACCTTGCATAAGATACACAAGTAGATAAAACAAGGGTAAGCCTATTTGAGCAGAGGTCAATGGTTATCACAATCACATCAATAAGTATAAGTTTATCGATACTTCCTTTGCTTAGCTACCTTCCTCGGCAATGGCGCCAGAAATGCTTGTTGACATTTCTTAGCATCGCTACCAAGAACAGAGTTAAATCTTGTCCCCCGGCAATGGCGCAAAAAATGATTGTTGGTATTTATTAACTTGTCACTTGTTTTTGTAGCCACATATTGTAGACCTATAGCTCCTCACATTGCTTACTAGGTTGTCATCCCCAGTGATGATGCCAGAGATACTTGTTGGTATTATTTAATATCACTACTAGAATGATACTAAGTAGTTCTTCATTATTTTATGTGACTAGAAAGAATACATAAATATATGAATGAAAAGGATCTGCAAGCGCACAGATAATATACCATTGTAGCATTTCACCCAGGAGTATTCCAGGTATCATTATTTATATTTTTACTACAGGGAAGGTTTGGCATGGACTTGTATTGATAACTTATACTATTGATGGAGAAATAAACCATAGCTAATATTCTACTCACAATAGGGGTAAGTCAAGAGGTAAATGTAAATATAAATGGTGCAAATTACTAATCATTGATCACTCAGAGTACTCCTTTCTATGGCATTAGCATGGTTAAGCAAAATATTAGAGAGATAATTCCTGAGTCATTCTTAATTACATGTCAAACCATACATTGATTAGTGCAACTACACTTAGTAATCATGGCTAAGATCAACTTCATATCTACATATAAGGAATATTGCTAAGGAAGATTAAGAACAAAGCTTGTCTTCCTTCATAACCAAATCCTACTTGCAAACCTATATTCGGGGAGTGGACTACAAAGGACTCAACGGGAGTGCCACATCTGTGATCTACCACATGGCCCAAAATATAGGGTGTATCCGCAAGTAAACAACGTATAAGCACCACGCTTACACAATGTCGACCACTCACCCTGTGTACACTAGAGCGAGCGCTATACGAACTTATGCATGAATATGTTGATAATCCAACTATACTAAGTATATAATCAAGTAGACGATGAACATGATAACTAGGAACATGAACGATATGGATATTAATGTCATAACAATTGTAGCTAACATATAAAAGTAATGAGAAATACAAAAGAGAGGGGGTACAAAGATTATACCAAACCATGCTCTTGACAAGATCAAAAATCCAAGTGAAGCCTGCTTGCCTCCCTCTAGACCGAGCCTAACTAGCTATGCCCTAGAATATGGTGGAGCTCTGAGGATGGTTAGAGTTTCTGTCTTCTCAAATAACTTGATGATCGGAGTTATGATATGCCTGGGGAGGGTGGCAAGGGCTGGTATATAAAGGCCGGAGCGTCAATGCTGAGCCCTTGGATCAAACTGACTTGAATAAACGACGTAGATGCATCCTAAGAGGTGGTGGAGAACAGACATTATGACGGGGGGCTAATAGGTGGCCCCTAGGGCTAGCCCCACCTAGTGGTGCATCGGCCTCCTCTTCAATGTGGTGTCCTCTCGAGTCTTCTGGAACCTTCTGGTGTTTGCTTCGCTACGAGTAAGCGCAATTAATCCTGACAAGTAGGTTTGCCATGACGGTTTGCTGGATAAACCCTGCAGAAAATACAAATTCACCAAAACTCGTAAATTTGTTAGTTTAAACCCCTAAACATTTGTTGGTGATCATATTTATGCCCTTATACATGTTATATTGACAGTTTATAAAATTTGTTAACTATCTCAACAATGGTCATGACCATAGGTCAACGACATTACTTCTAATGCAAATGACTCGCAAAAACACTTCTATTGCAATGAGTGATGATGCAACACACATGGCGTGTCTTGCTATACAAATTAATAGAAACCACCAATGATACTTCAACTTCATCTTCAAGGATATGGGCTAACCACTATATCAATGTGCAACAATAACATCATCATAAATAAATAAATAAATAATTAAGACAATGATTAAAGAAATTTTAATAAACAAAGTTCACATAGTTTGATTATTAGTAGTTTGACATTATTATAGACATTATGCTGTACATGATGAAAATAACAAACTAAAACAGTAGCAAACCATTGCTACATTCACTTGCCTCTTTACCAAAGAAGATCAAAAGTACTAGCAATGTTTGGAAGTGCTACCATATGATCACAAGAAATTCTCAGTACAAACACAATCATAAAAGCAAAACAACAAATACGCACTATAGCACACCCGAACCCGACATTTAAGCATCTACTGTTTGCACTACCATTCATGACAGCAGCCCTATCTCTTCTCTTTTTCATAGAATTCAAACCACACATCCAAAAATTCCCAAAATTTAGCAGATTATGAAAAACTTCATTATCTACAATGTCACCTGCCTAAATATGGCCCCCCACGGTGGGTGAAGCAGGGCCTAGCGCCACGCCCTGGCCAGCCTTGGCCTCTTCACGCATGTGGGCAGGTGGCGCATGAGCCAGGAGCCACAGTGGCCGTCGTCACCCCTCTATTTCCTCCCTCTGGGAGAATTCAGAATAGATGGAAATTTTGTATAAATTAAGGAAAACAAAATAGAGTTTTGTTTAGGAAATAAGATTGTGTTTGCATAGGAAATAAGGTTGGTTTGTCAGGAAAGGAGTAGTCCAAATCTATAAGGACTGCTCCTCTAGTTTCTTCGGAGTACAAGTCTAATAGGGATAATCATTTCAATCTCAAGCAACTATGAGCAATTGCTCGTCCCCTTAATCTCTGGTACGTGTGTGCATCTTCTTGTTCTGTTTAATTATTATTAGGTAATTGAATTTTGGTGATTGATTATATGTAGCTCCTGTAGATATATTATTAGGTCTTTGAATTGTGCAATATTAGCTAAGAAATATTTGTCTAGGGCTTAGAAAAAAGAAAACTGAGAAAATTAGAAGATCAATTTATCAGGTTATCCGCCACTGAATACCAGTTTATTTTTTTCTTTCTCAGTTTCTCTACTCAATTTATATTGAATACTGTATTTCAATTTGATTGAAAAATAAAAACTAAAATTAGAAATATGGATGCAAGATGTGAATACACTACTTCAATTTAGTTTATGTGTACCGTAGCATGTTCTTAGCAATTTCAGTTCAATTACCAAATCAATTAGAAATTTTATGTTCGTCTTATTCGTTTTTGTGTGTGATTTTCAGGCGTTTGAAACAGTATGTCACATTAGGGAGTAGTTGGATGCGGTTGGATAAGGCAACTGCGGAGTGGCAACAAAGATTAACTGATTATCTTGATAGCACCTTTGGAGGCAGCCGTAAAGGAGGAACGGCACCATGTTGAGCATGTCGTTCCGTGTGATATAGAAAACGGTCGGAGGTTTTGAAGCATTTGCTTCGGAAAGGTTTTGATGAAAGCTTCATCTGAGAGCAAGAAAGTATATGTGAAGGTTCAGCTATTGATGTCGGTGATGACAGTGATACAAGTGACAAGGCTGGTTCTGAACACTTGATAAAATCATTGATCAGAGGTGCTATACATGGAGAAATCAATGAGAAACAGCCAAATGAGAAGGCAAAGAAATTCTTTCAATTGTTACAAGAGGCCAAGAAAGAGTTGTTTCCAGGCTGCACGGAAGCTGCCAAGGTGTCTTTCATTGTCAAAATGTTTCAACTTAAGTGCATGTTTGGTTGTAGTAATGCTTGCTTGGAGTTTGTACTTCATCTGTTCTTGCTTATTCTTCCTGACATTATAAGAATTGTGCCGATTTATGACGTTTATAGCATGGCATCAGGTCAAAAAGTCACTAAATCAACTAGTTTATGACATTTTTCTAGAGTCATCTAAACTTAGTGACATAAGTAAATATATGTCACAAAAAATGTCTTATTGCTAGTCCAATTGTATATTATGACAATAAATAAATGTTATATATACACACATATCTTATTTTTAGTGTGGAAACTCAATTTGTGCCAAATGTATATGTATATATATATTTGTATATCTCTGCTTATATGTATATAATTATTTGTATACTTGACAATTTCTTTTCTAATGAAGATTTAATTAACAAAAAAGAAGAAAATAAAAAAAGAAAATGCCACGCACACACACCCACGCACGGGAGTAGCCCCTGCACCCCCGTGGACCGTGGTCTCGCACAGTGCCCTCGCGTGAAGGCCGGCACAGCCAAGCAGTTTAGCGAGCCCCAGCAACGTTTGGTCCAAGCACGTGCAGTGTTCGCCAGCCCATTAGAAAGGTACCCAAACAGTAAATCGCAGTGGTGCCCAAACAGCGTCGCAAAAATTGAGCCCAAGGGGACCCGAACATGGGGCGCTCCTACATCCGGAAGCAGCCAAGACCAGGGAGCTACGCCGATGTCTACGTCAGTCGGTGTAGTATTATTCTCAATATTCGCTGGCTGTTGTAATTCAGTCAATCAAAATCGAAAAAAACGCGAACCGTGGGGATTCGAACCAGGGAGCACTCGATCGAGAAGCGGCAGCCAAAACCACCGAGTTACAACAATTGTTACATGCTGTAGTATTTTATTATATAACTTCGGTTCTTGGTGTAATTCACTCTATAAAAAAAACGCCTGTGTTTAAGGACGAAAACAGTCGGAAACGGTCGAAAACGGTATTATAATATAGAAAAACGAATGTGATCGGTTCGGGTTATTTCTATATTTTAGTAATTAAAGAGTACAAAAAATAGTTAAAAATGGTTGTGAAACCAATTGAAACTGACAATTTTTCATGTTAGAAAATATTATCATAATATAGAAAACGAAAGCGGTCAGTTCGGAATATTATTGTTCCATTTTCATTCTTACCTGTGTTAGGTGCTGCAGTTTTTCTTTTATAAAATAATAAGATTGTTGGTGTAATTCACTCGGAACAAAAAACGTTTGTGTGAGATGATGTAGTCTTTTCTTGTATAAAATAATGTGATTGTTGGTGTAATTCACTCGGAACCAAAAAAAAAACAAGAGCGCTGTTATAATGATGTAGTCTTTTCTTGTAGTGCGATGGGCACTGTCTCCCAGACAGTTTGGAGAAAATACACAAGGGTGTTAGAGATCTTGGTCCAAATTACGAAAAGATAGACGCATGTTATAATGATTGTGTTATTTAGAGAGGCTTATTGCCCAAAATGTGGTGAGTCAAGGTGGAAGGAGTCTGAAAATGCAGAGGCTATTGGCAGTAGTCCCGGATCAAAGAAGCGTGCTCCATGTAAAATTCTACGGTACTTCCCAGTAACTCCACGGCTCCAAAGATTATATATGTCAGAGACCAGAGAATCATATATGCGTTGGCATAAGGAAGAATTGGTGGATGATGGGAAAATGCGACATCCGGCGAACTCCTTGGCATGGAAACATGTGGACAAAACATATGAATGGTTTGCACTAGATCCTCGTAATGTCAGGCTTGGTCTAGCATATGATGGATTCAATCTGTTTGGTATGTTAAATGTTTCGTACAGTTGTTGGCCTGTGATCTTAATTCCTTACAACCTTCTGCCATGGCTGTGTTTGAAATAACAATATTGGATGATGTCGATGATGATACCTGGAGCAAGATCTCCTGGTGTTAGCATTGATGTATATTTGCAGCCTCTAATTGACGAGCTCAAAGTTCTCTAGGAAGAGGGTGTTTGAACCTAAGATGCAAAGGCGGAGAAGAATTTTAATTTGCATGCACTTCTACTATGGATAATTAATGACTTTCCTGCGTATGTGATGCTTTCTGGATGGAGTACAAAAGGCAAGTTTACATGTCCATACTGCCATAAGGATAGCGACTACTTATGGTTGAAGTATGGGAGCAAGCATTGCTACATGGGGCATTGCCGCTTTTTGCCTTCAGACCATAAGTGGCACGGAAACAAAGTCAGCTTCAATAACAAGACGGAAAATAGGGAGTCTCCAGAACCACTGACTGGAAAACAAGTGTTGCAACACTATAAAAGTTTTGAAGTCAACTTTGGTCCTAAGTCAAGAAAAAAGAAGCAGCGTGACGAAGAAAAAAGATGGCACAACTAGAGGAAGAAGAGTATTTTTTCCAGCTTCCTTACTAGAAAAATTTGCTTATTAGGCACAATTTGGATGTGATGCATATTGAGAAAAATATATGTGAGAGCATATTGGGCACTTTACTAAATATAGAAGGTAATGGTAAGGATAATGAGAAAGCTTGGCTTGACATGCAACATCTTGGGATAAGGAAGGATCAACATCCAGTGCTCGAGAATGGTAAGTACACCTTGCCGCCTGCTTTGTACTCTTTAGAGAAAGAGGACAAGAAACTTTTATGCAAATTTCAACATGAAGTTAAGTTGCCTGATGGGTACACTTCCAATATCAAGAGGTGTGGATGAAAATCGGTGTCACTTATCTGGACTGAAAACTCATGATTACCATATTATATTCCAGAAACTTTTACCATTAGTAGTACGCAACATTCTACCTCCAGAAGTTGTTGTTGTCCCATTGATTGACTTGAGTAGGTTCTTCAATTCGCTATGTTCAAAGGAGCTGGATGAAAAGGATATTGCTACCATGAGTGCTTCGATTAGGGAGACTCTTTGTCCGCTTGAGATGATTTTCACACCTGCATTTTTTTGATATCATGGTACATTTGCCAGTTCATCTAGCTGAAGAGGCTTCACTTGGTGGACCTCTATACTATAGATGGATGTATTCGGTTGAGAGATATATGCGTACGCTAAAAGGTTATGTGATGAACAAAGCACACCCTGAAGGCTCAATAGCAGAGGGATATATCACCGAAGAGTGCATGACATTTTGTTCTCAGTTCTTCGAAGATGTGCCAACTCACCCAGAGCGTCATGAAAGCGCTGCAGTGTCTGAACCACCATCTGGTCTAAGCATTTTTGGTAGCCTTGACTACAGTAGGAAAGGCTTTAGTATGGAGAAGTTGAAGGACACTGAGATGCGGACCATGAGGCACTACATACTAACAAATTGTGATGGGTTTGCTACATTGGCTGAGTGAGTTAAATTTAACATTTCAGCATGTTATTTTTTTGTTTACATGATATATTACTAATTCTTTGCATTTTGTTCTTTCTGCACATTGTAGTGAACATAAGGATTTACTCAAGAAATATGATCCACATAATGTTGAGAGAAGACACAAGGAGCGATTTGTTCGCTGGTTTGAGGACACATTATACTAACCTATCACATTGATTCGGGGGCTATAACTAATACTACACAAGTTATGAAGCAGTAACTCGAGAACACAAGATGCAAAAGTCTTTATTACAAGGCTAATGCAATTTACATGTCACGAGGAGCAGAGCAAATGATATCCTCTATGCTCTCAAACTTAGCGATGGCTCCCGCTGCAACTCTAAACTCCACAGCTAGAGCACCGATGTCATCCGGCTTTTCCATCGGTGGACATCCAGATGCCATGTCACAAAGGTCCTTACTGCTCTGGAGGAAGGCGGCCGCCAGCGCCAATGCGGCACCACGCCGAACCGCATGACGAATCACTTCTAAAAACTGCCCTGGTACATTGCTAAGGCATTCTTCAACACTCACCCCCACCGGCGAGAGCACGTCAAGGATGTCGCCGCTCACCTCTAGAAGGGCAGCATGGAGGTCCTGGTACTAGATTTGCTCAAACCACCGCGGCGGACGAATCTGCCACAGTGGCGTCACAGTCGCGCTCCGCCTCCATCACCTGCTTGGCCAGAATGGCGTTGGCTCCATGCAGCCCCGCCACCTTGTCCTATATAGCCACTAGTTGCTCCCGAGTGACTGAAAGGCACAAGCAGAGCAACCGCTTGTCAAGATAATGCACCTCGAGAAGGAAGAACAGGGCACCTACCAAGAAGTTGTGCCAGAGCCTCAGCATGAGACGCTTCGGCGGCAACCGCTTCTCGCTCTGACTTCGCCATCGCCACCTGCACGGCTTCCAGCTGCGCCCGAAGATGGCTCGCCTCGTCATCAACCTCCATAGCTGCTTGTGGAGCCACGGCCTCCGTCGCCATGGCGCTGCCCGATGAACCAGAAGGAGGAGGACTTGCACCATCAAGCACAGGAAGCCTGAAAGAACGCCTAGTGAGGAGAGGGACCCCTAGTTCACCCGATTCGAGACGATTGAGGGACATACCTGTTGAAGGCAGAACGGACGGGAGGATAACGCTCGGCCACCGCTCGCCTGGAGACCTCCGTCCTCGAGCTCCCCACGCTTTCCATCGGATCGGATCTAAGGGGATCGAGATGAAGGAAGTTGAAAAGTTAAAGAAAGGGAGGTAAGCTCAACAGTGCGTAGTTGAAATTATGCCCATTCACGCCTTCCCCTTCTTTATATAAGCATGAACCAGAGCACGGATGGAATCCCAACCGCGCACGCCCGCGGATGGGAAAACAAGCCACGAGCACCGACGCTCCAGCTTCTAGCAAGCAAACTCACCCATGGATCCTAAAAACCCAGACCTTAAATACCATCACTCGAGCCGGTGCAAGCGAGTGATCTAACACTCAAATCGTGTACTCGGCCTGGCTCACCTCCTCAGCAGGTGTAAGCGGTAGCGATTCATTCACTACCAACCCTGCCATACTAGAGTCAGGGGCTATTCGGGAGGGTCACCAATATGATCCTAAAACCTCTGACACTTGGTGTCACTTAAATCTCCCAATACCCAGACAAGTTCAAAGTACCTTATTTCAGTGAATATGTGCCCCTTCGTGGGAAACCAAAAAACTGGTTGGCCCATGGCTATAACCAAAGTGCGAGCTCCTAGAATCTAGAAAAAGAGTTTTATGACGTGCCCATGCTGGTTAGGCTTTGTCCTATCGCCCCTATTCATTAGGACACGGATGCTTACTCATTCTACCCATTATCAGCTTGAAGAGTAACATACGCAACTGCCGACAGCTGCTCACGTGTTCGTTATTTGCCCACACGGTTCCTTGTCCGAGATGCTGTTATATTGGCCTTAGGGCTCTGAGACAATGGCCTCGCTCTTTCCACTAATGAGGCTCATGAAACTTCGAGGTCGCGTTACTTAATGGGTCTTGAAGAAAGACGTGACACCCTTAGTGTCTGTTAACAAACGACTCACATCTGGTCGTCTTAAAAACCAACTGGCATAGTGATGCGTGAAATGATAAGCAGTACGATTACTCTATGTTGATCATCCGTTCCTTGACTAGGACTTGATGATGCGCAACCACTAGCTGATGCCAGAATACATCAGGAACCAACTTCCCGAGTAACGTGGTGTAACCACCCGATTTCGGCGTTAACAACATCCTAGAAGCCACCCTTTCGATTAAAGGGTGCCACCACCTGAACACAGCATTCACAATGCCTCGAGGGCTATGCCCAGGGAACCATGTTTCCCAATATGGGGTGTACTACCCAAGTGTCGACTAAATATCATCGGTAGTCCACCGAGGGATATACCCACGATGGTAGATTGATTGGAGAGGTGCACGTGAACAAGAGCAAGATGGTGACAGAGACACAAGATTAGATAGGTTCAGGCCGTCAGCTCGACGTAATACCCTAGTCCTGTGTTCTATTAGTTTGTATTGGCTATCATATATGATTGAATGAATTTCGAGGGGGTCCCCTACCCGCCTTATATAGCCTAGGGGTAGGGTTACATGCTGATCTAGTCTAAGCCTAATCAGGTAAGATACAATCTTTACAAATCAAGCATTCGACATATCCTAATAGATTCTATGCTACATTCAGGATATCGCCGGGATGCCTTGCGACGTGCACCGAGCAGTGCCGTTGAAAGGTCTTGATGGCTAGAGGGGGTGAATAGCCTATTAAAATTTTCTACAAAGACAAGCTAAACAAGTTTATCAAATAAAACAAATAGCGAGATGCGAGTTTTGCTTAGCCTATGGGGTGTTTGCAAGCCACCTAACCAAATCACAATTCTAGTGTAGTTGCACTCAACCGCACAAGTCAAACCGAGAAGGAAACTACAACTAGCAAGCTACACAAAGAAGCTACTCTAGCAAAGCTAACTCGCTAGCAAAGATAACTAAGAAATTAATACAAGAGAGAGTTAGGAGGGTATCACCGAGGGGCGAAGAATTGAGCCAACCAATCAATATAATCAAGAGATGAATACCAAGATAACCGAACACCGGGATCAATCAATCACAATATGAAAGTGATGACACGAAGATTTATCCCGAGGTTCACGTGCTTGCCGGCACGCTAGTCCCCGTTGTGTCCCTCTTCACCACGTGGTTTGGTGGCTAATTGGTCACACACCGAGCCTCTCAAAAGGCGCCACAAGAACCTAACAAATAGCAAAAGGTTGCAATGACACGAAGCAATTTACTAATGTTGCCTTTGGCGCTTCGCCGAGGTAGGCACAAACCCCTCACAATCACCGGAGGTGGCCAAGAACAATCACCAACTCTTGCCAATGCCTCCAAGCTGCTCCAAGCCGTCTAGGTGGCGGCAACCACCAAGAGAAACAAGAATCCCGCAGCAAATCAACCACCAAGTGCCAACTAGATGCAATCTCACAATACAAATACACTTGGATCACTCAATCTCACTTCGAATATGCAAAGAAGCAAGAGAGATGAGTGGGAGGGGAGTTGCTTAGCTCAAAGTGCTCACAAGTGTGTCAAATGTTCGAGAGAGCGAGAGCCTTGAGCCGGCCAACGAGTATTTATAGACGTACCCCTTCGAATATAGCCGTTAGAAACTTAAACAGCTAGAATCGGGCTGACCGGACGCGCTGGTCCAACTGACCGGACGCGCCGGTCGCGCAACGGCTAAGTCACGAAGTACTGACCGGACGCGCTGGTCCAACTGACCGGACGCGCTGGTCGCCCAACGGCTAACTGTGAAACAATGACCGGACGCGCTCATCGCGCAGACCGGACGCGCTGCGAACTACCGGACGCGCTAGTCCCGTGAATGACCGGACGCGCTGGTCGCCTGAGCAGCGCTCAACGAAACAATGACCGGACGCGCTGAAGAAACATGACCGGACGCGACAGTGCCAGCGTCCGGTTAGAGTCCAGTAAGCTCCCTGAACGACCGGACACGTCCGATCATCAGTGACCGGACATGCCTCGCGTCCGATCATCGAACTAAAAAAAACGCGCAGACACTGAACACTGACCGGACGCGTCCGGTCATGCAAGGACCGCGTCCGGTTCAGCGTCCGGTCACCTCTGTGACCTCCGTTCGTCTCCGTTTCTTTTCTGGACTTCCGGCGTAGTGGAAAATAGTCGTTTCAACTCCTCGAAAATGCCTGAATCCCGCCTCGCAAGCTCGGCGGGAGGGAGAGAGGACCCCAAACCCTCTCTACCACTCAAACTCCACCGCCTTCGCAAACATGCTAACACCACCAAGTGATCTCATCAGTGTGTGAGTGTGTTAGCATTTTCACAATTATTTTTCGAGGCGATATTAGTTCTATCCAAATGCATATGATCATGAAATGCACATCTAGAGGCACTTAGGAGTTTAATAGCCGCGTCATTTCCCTCTTTATAGTACGGCTATCTATCCTATAGTGTAACCACACCCACTAGGTGTCTTGGTTACTAAAACACAACCCTTAAGCATATACCTTTGCCTCGATCACATAGGGTTGCGTCCAAATCCAAGTGTGGCCATCATGATCACCATGTCCATCTTGCCACCAACCTTGGAATGTACTAATCCTCATATGCTACATACAACTTAGGCATAGGATTAGTACTTAGGCATTATCACTAATTACCAACACCAAACATAGGACTTTCAATCTCCCCCTTGTTGGTAATTGGTGACAAACCTTTCACAAAGATGTTATGATGAAATTTTGATTGAACCCATGTCACATTGTCCAAGTATATTACCATTTGTAAGAATTATGGACATGTGATCATGAATTCAAATTGATAGCAATGGCTCCCCCTACATGTATGCTATATGTTTGGATTTTGGAAGCATACATGTTAGATAGGAAAAAATATAGGAGCATTGACTATCAATAGGTGCTAAGCGTTTTAGATTATAGACCTTTGAAGCGTGATACCATCGGAGTAGCAATAAACACCATCTTAGCACCTTGTGTAGTTAGATTCCATTTGGAAAAACACAAACATAACTAGAAACCTCGTGAGATCAACATTATAAGCAAGGCTCTAGTACCACTTTGAAAAACATGAAGCAAGAAAAATCTAACTACTTCCTATTCATGCTAGTACCTCAATGCATTATTCAAATTATACTAGCAAGTCACCACACAAGCAATGTATCGGAGAAAATGAAATGCATAATTATGCATCATACATATGAAGTGCACATGAAAATGCAACATTCATATTTAAGAGCTTGCTCCCCCTACTTGTGTGCTCAAAATTTAAGTTGATCCCCTTCTTTTATCGATTCTCCCCCTTTGTGCTTCTTCCTCTTTGAGTTCTATCTTTGTGAACAATATTTTCTCCCCCTTTGGCACCAATTGACCACAAGGAGCAAACTTTAGATAGATTATCATGTTGAAATATGGGGTGAGGATCAAGTTTATGATTCAACCTAGATTGCTTGCATAAATAAAATACTTTAGTTTGATCCAAGGGCAAGCTTCTTCACACCTCCCAAGAAGGGTTATCATGCACCATGTTGAAGCAAATATTTAGACAAGTGATCTAGATTAAACACTTAGGATCACAAGCTACTTAAACAAGTTATATGCTACCACTAGATCATACAAGTCATGGAAACAATAGTGGCACCATATAAACTTCAAATTCATTTGATTTTCATGAATGAGCCTAGAACATGTAAATTATGACTAGATGCACTAAACAAGTCCTTAGCATAGAATGTATGACATGTCAACCAATTGTACCTTGGGGCTCGAAGGAGAGGCATGTCATATATGGGGTGCATCAACTCATGTTGGAGAAGTCAAGTATGTTCAACTCATTCTTTAGCTTATGAAATCTCTTCTCATCAAGTGGCTTGGTGAATAGATCGGCTAATTGATCTTCGGTGCCCACATTCTCAATAGCAATATCACCCTTTTGTTGATGATCTCTAATAAAGTGATGACGAACATCAATATGCTTTGTTCTTTGATGTTGAATCAGATTGTTGGTTAGCTTCACTGCACTTTTCATTGTCACATAGCAATGGCACATTCTTGAAATTGATTTCAAAATCCTTCAATGTTGCCTTCATCCACAAGATTTGTGCACAACAACTGGCAATACTATTTTGCTTCTTGGATGACCATGAGACAAGTGATCTTCCCAACAATTGGCAAGTCTCGGAAGTGCTCTTTCTCTCCACTTTGTCACCGGCATAGTCGGAATCCGAATATCCAACTAGCTCAAAGCTTGCACCTTTGGGATACCATAATCCAACATCTTGTGTATGCTTTAAGTACCTCAATATTCTTTTTGTTGCCTTCAAATGACTTTCTCTTGGTGAGGCTTGAAATCTTGCACACATGCATACACTAAACATTACATCGGGCCTTGATGCCGTCACATAGAGTAGACTACCAATCATCGATCTATATAGCTTTTGATCCACCATGTTGCCACTCTTGTCACTATCCAAACTTCCACTAGTGTCCATTGGGGTTGTAATACTCTTTGCATCTTCCATGCCAAACTTCTTGAGCATATCTTTGATGTACTTAGTTTGGCTCACAAATGTTCCTTCCTTCATTTGTTTAATTTGAAGTCCAAGAAAGAAACTAAGTTCACCAATCATTGACATTTCAAATTCCTTTGCCATCATTTTCCAAACTCATCACAATAATCTTGATTAGTTGAACCAAATATGATATCATCAACATATATTTGCAATACAAACAAGTCTTTCCCAATCTTCTTGGTGAATAGTGTTGTATCAACTTTGCCCATGACAAATCCTTTGGATAGCAAGAAGTCCCTCAATCTTTCATACCATGCTCTAGGTGCTTGCTTCAATCCATACAAAGCTTTTCTCAATTTATAGACATGATTGGGTTTCTTATCATCTTCAAAACCGGGAGGTTGCTCCACATACACCTCCTCTTGGATGTACCAATTAAGAAATGCACTCTTCACATCCATTTGAAATAGCTTGATATTGTGAGCACAAGCATAGGCAAGTAAGATCCTAATTGCTTCCAATCTTGCAACCGGGACATAAGTTTCACCAAAGTCAAGACCCTCTATTTGTGTGTAACCTTGAGCCACTAGTCTTGCTTTGTTCCTTACTACTATTCCATCTTGATCTTGCTTGTTGCGAAAGACCCATCTTGTTCCAATGACATTGTGATCCTTAGGCCTCTCAACTAGTTCCCATACTTCATTTCTTTTGAAATTGTTGAGCTCTTCATGCATTGCATTTACCCAATCCGGATCTCTCAATGCTCTATCAATGTTCTCGGGTTCTTCCATTGATACAAAAGAAGAGTGACCACAAAATGATGTCAATCTTGATCTAGTTTGAACTCCTCTTTGTATGTCACCAATGATGGAATCCAATGGATGGTCTCTTGCAATGTTAGTTGGTTGAAGCACTTGGACTTGATTGCTTGGATGTTGATGTTGATCATGAGTTGGAGATGATGAACTAGCCACTTGTTGATCTTGTTGCACTTGAGATGATGTACTAGCTTGATTTTGCATTAGAGAACCACTAGCTTGAGTGATTGGACTTTGGAGCACTTGATCTTTGTTGTCATCTACATCAATCACTTGCTTTGGTCTAATATCACCAATATCCATTTCTTTCATAGCATTACTCAATTGAGTTCCTCTCACATCATCCAAGTTATCTTCTTCATCTTGAGAGCCATTTGTTTCATCAAACTCAATATCATGCACTTCTTCAAGTAAACCACAAGCCAAATTCCAAACTCTATAAGCTTTGCTAGTAGTTGAGTAGCCAAGTAGGAAGCCTTCATCACATTTCTTCTCAAACTTGCTCAATCTAGTGCCCTTCTTCAAGATGTAGCATTTGCAACCAAATACCCGAAAGTATGCAATGTTGGGCTTTCTTCCATTTAAGATCTCATATGGTGTCTTCTCTAGGAACTTGTGGCAATAGAGGCAGTTGCTATAGAAGCATGTCGTGTTGATTGCTTCGGCCCAAAATGAATGACTCACATTATACTCATTCAACATTGATCTTGCCATATCAATTAAGGTTCTATTCTTCCTTTCAACTAGGCCATTTGATTGAGGTGTATACTTGGCCGAGAATTGATGCTTGATTCCAAGCTCATCACATAGCTCATCAATTCTTGTGTTTCTAAACTCACTTCCATTGTCACTTCTTACTTTCTTAATTGTGGTCTCAAACTCATTTTGCACTCTCTTGATGAACTTCTTGAATATGTCAAATACATCACTTTTGTCCCCAAGAAAGAATACCCATGTGTATCTAGTGAAATCATCCACAATCACAAAACCATACTTGTTGCCACCAATGCTTGTGTATGTAGTTGGTCCAAATAGATCCATGTGCAACAACTCAAATGCCTTGGAAGTACTCATGATGCTTTTCAATGGATGAGTGTTGCCTACTTGCTTTCCGGCTTGACATGCACTACATAGCTTATCTTTCTCAAAAGTGACATCCTTCAAGCCTCTAACTAAGTCATGCTTCACTAACTTGTTCAATTGCTTCATGCCAACATGACCAAGTCTTCTATGCCATAACCAACCCATACTTGATTTGGTGAGCAAGCATGTTGAAAGTTGAGTGTCACTAGCATTGAAATCAACCAAGTATAGATTCTCAAATCTAAAGCCTTTGAAGATCAAGTTAGAGCCATCAACACTAACTATCTCCACATCATCAACACCAAATATGCACTTGAAACCGAGATCACACAATTGAGCAACCAAGAGAAGATTGAAGTTCAACTTTTCAACTAAGAGCACATTGGAGATGCTATGATCATTTGATATTGCAATCCTTCCAAGAGCCTTCACATTACCCTTGCTATTGTCACCAAATGTGATACTATCAATGCCACTATCATTTGATTTGAGAGAGTTGAACATTCTTGAATCACCGGTCATATGTTGAGAGCACCCACTATCAAGCACCCAATGCCTTCCTCCGGCCTTGTAATTTACCTACAAAACAATTTAATGTTTCTCAGGTACCCATACTTGTTTGGGTCCTTGTAGGTTAGTCACTAAGCTCTTTGGTATCCAAATAGCCTTCTTCTTTGGGCCCACAATTGGTGTACCAACAAACCTAGCATGCACACCTTTCTCACCCTTGGTAAGCACATAACAAGAATCAAAAGGAATGTAAGGTACATTAGCATTTTTCTTGTTCTTGTTCATTTTATTGCAATTAATCTCTAGATGCCCAACTTGCTTGCATCTATTGCAATAACGACCATTGCCCTTCACAAAGCGAGGCTTTGGAGTAGCAAAGGCTGCCTTGCCCTTCTTGGGAGTATAGCCTAATCCCTCTTTGTTAAGAGAGAACCTTTGGCTACCCAAGCATTTTAGCAAGCGGGCATCCCCACCATAGGCATTGCCTAATGTGCGGGTGAGATCATCCACCTCTCTCTTGAGAGTCTCATTCTCAACCACAAGTGATGAATCACTAGTAGTAGAGATAGGGTTGGTTGTGGTGGATGATGATGAGCTACATGAAGCATTAGTAGGACCAACAAATAAAGAATCATCAATAATATCACATGTTAGTCCAATGTCACAAGTGACAATCACTTGCTCCTCCTTAGCTTCCTTCATGAGCTTCTCCAACTTGAGGTCCTTTTTCTTGATGAGCTCAAGTAGAGTGGAGTGGACTTCCTTAAGCCTAGTGTGAGCAATTTCAAGATCCTCGTGGTCTTCCTTTAGACACTCACGAGAAGCCTCTAGCTCATCAAAGGATTTCCTAAGAGCTTTGAGCTCTTGTTCAAATCCTTTGCACTCCTTACTCTTTTTGAGAGCAACAAGCTCCTCCATCAAGGCATCATTTTCATTGCTCTTGGCAATGAGCTCTTGTTCCAAGATTTTGTATTTCTTGGTTGTCCTCTTATAGCCCTTGCTCATTTGATCTATTATGCCCAATAGATCATCCTTGGAGTAGTCCTCATCCTCCTCATCATCACTCCTACAATCATCACTAGCACAAGAATTATCATCACTATCATCATATTTTACCTTTGTAGGCTTGGCCATAAGGCATGTTGATGAAGTGTCGAAGATGGATGGCTTGTTGGGGAGGGCGATGTTTGCAATGGCTCGCCGAGTGGTCCTCTCATCATCACTAGAGCTTTCATCATCATCACTATCGGAGTTGTCACTATCCCAAGTGACTACATAACCACCACCCTTCTTCTTCTTGTTGAAAGTGAAGCTCTTCTTTGCTTTCTTCTCATTCTCTTTCTTATCCTTCTTGTTCTTCTTGAGCTTCAAGTCCCCATTATGAAATCTCTTATCTTCATAGGGGCAATCCGCCACTAAGTGATCGGGGCTATTGCAATTGTAGCAAAGGGTCTTTGCCTTTATAATGTCTCTCCTCTTACTTGCCTCATATCATTTCTTCTTCATGAACCTTCCCATCTTGTGCACAAGGAGGGCCGTGGTCTCATCATTGAATGGATCATCATCATCACTCTCCACCTTGCTCTTGCCCTTAGAGGATAAAGCCTTGAATGCAATGGGCTTCTCTTGCTTGACCTTGGTCTCCTTCTTCTCTTCTACCTCATCTTCATCATCATTGTATTGGGCATCGGTCATTATATCTCCAAGCACATTGGTTGGTTTGACCTTGTCCAATCCCTCTCTAAAGATCATTCTTCTTAAGGTGGCAAACTTCTTGGGTAAGCACATCAAGAACTTGTGTGAGAAGTCCTTGTCCTCAACCTTCTCCCCAAGCCCCTTGAGATCATTGACAATGACTAGGAGCCTATAGAACATCTCCGGAATGGATTCATCATCCTTCATCTTGAATGTGGAGAACCTGTCCTTGAGCATATATAGTTTGGCACTTTTTACCGTTGAAGTGCCTTCATATGTTTCTTCAAGCCTTATCCAAAGCTCATTTGCCTTTTCAAGATCTTTGATTTGCTCAAATACTTTGTCATCAATGGCACGGTAGATTGTGTCAAGTGCCGCCGTATTACATTGTTTGTTGATGTGGTCATTGGGAGTGAGGTTTTCCTCATCAAGAATGATGTATCCTTCTTTGGTCACATCCCAAACCTTCTCATGTATATTGCCTAGATATTGCTTCATCTTCCTTTTCCAATGATCAAAGGAAGAGACACCATCAAAGAATAGAGGCTTACCATTTACATGATTGAACATAACTTGAGCCATCTTACACCGAGGTTGTTAAGCCTTACAAACGGTGACCACGGCTCTGATACCACTTGAAAGGTCTTGATGGCTAGAGGGGGTGAATAGCCTATTAAAATTTTCTACAAAGACAAGCTAAACAAGTTTATCAATAAAACAAATAGCGAGATGCGAGTTTTGCTTAGCCTATGGGGTGTTTGCAAGCCACCTAACCAAATCACAATTCTAGTGTAGTTGCACTCAACCGCACAAGTCAAACCGAGAAGGAAACTATAACTAGCAAGCTACACAAAGAAGCTACTCTAGCAAAGCTAACTCGCTAGCAAAGATAACTAAGAAATTAATACAAGAGAGAGTTAGGAGGGTATCACCGAGGGGCGAAGAATTGAGCCAACCAATCAATATAATCAAGAGATGAATACCAAGATAACCGAACACCGGGATCAATCAATCATAATATGAAAGTGATGACACGAAGATTTATCCCGAGGTTCACGTGCTTGCCGGCACGCTAGTCCCCGTTGTGTCCCTCTTCACCACGTGGTTCAGTGGCTAATCGGTCACACACCGAGCCTCTCAAAAGGCGTCACAAGAACCTACCAAATGGCAAAAGGTTGCAATGACACGAAGCAATTTACTAATGTTGCCTTTGGCGCTTCGCCGAGGTAGGCACAAACCCCTCACAATCACTGGAGGTGGCCAAGAACAATCACCAACTCTTGCCAACGCCTCTAAGCTGCTCCAAGCTGTCTAGGTAGCGGCAACCACCAAGAGAAACAAGAATCCCGCAGCAAATCAACCACCAAGTGCCAACTAGATGCAATCTCATAATGCAAATGCACTTGGATCACTCAATCTCACTTCGAATATGCAAAGAAGCAAGAGAGATGAGTGGGAGGGGAGTTGCTTAGCTCAAAGTGCTCACAAGTATGTCAAATGTTCGAGAGAGCGAGAGCCTTGAGCCGGCCAACGAGTATTTATAGACGTACCCCTTCGAATATAGCCATTAGAAACTTAAACAGCTAGAATCGGGCTGACCGGACGCGCTGGTCCAACTGACCGGACATGCCGGTCACGCAACGGCTAAGTCGCGAAGTACTGACCGGACGCGCTGGTCCAACTGACCGGATGCGCTGGTCGCCCGACGGCTAACTGCGAAACAACGACCGGACGCGCTCATCGCGCAGATCGAACACGCTAGTCCCGTGAATGACCGGACGCGCTGGTCGCCTGAGCAGCGCTCAATGAAACAATGACCGGACGCGCTGAAGAAACATGACCGGACGCGACAGTGCCAGCGTCCGGTTAGAGTCCAGTAAGCTCCCTGAACGATCGGACACGTCCGATCATCAGTGACCGGACGCGCCTCGCGTCCGATCATCGAACTGAAAAAAAACGCGCAGACACTGAACACTGACCGGACGCGTCCGGTCATGCAAGGACCGTGTCCGGTTCAGCGTCCGGTCACCTCTGTGACCTCCGTTCGCCTCCGTTTCTTTTCCGGACTTCCGACGTAGTGGAAAATAGTCGTTTCAACTCCTCGAAAACCCTCTCTACCGCTCAAACTCCACCGCCTTTGCAAACGTGCTAACACCACCAAGTGATCTCGTCAGTGTGTGAGTGTGTTAGCATTTTCACAATCATTTTTCGAGGCGATATTAGTTCTATCCAAGTGCATATGATCATGAAATGCACATCTAGAGGCACTTAGGAGTTTAATAGTCGCGTCATTCCCCTCTTTATAGTACGACTATCTATCCTATAGTGTAACCACACCCACTAGGTGTCTTGGTTACTAAAACACAACCCTTAAACATATACCTTTGCCTCGATCACATAGGGTTGCGTTCAAATCCAAGTGTGGCCATCATGATCACCATGTCCATCTTGCCACCAACCTTGGAATGTACTAATCCTCATATGATACATACAACTTAGGCATAGGATTAGTACTTAGGCATTGTCACTAATTACCAACACCAAACATAGGACTTTTAGCCGTGCACCGCAAGTCTTCATCTTGTGGGCTGGACCGTCCCTGGTGGTGCGGCCCATGTCTTGCACCATGGGTACCTGGGGTCGGACCCCCCACACCAAGCCAGACGCTTACAACGGCTAGGGAACCATGTTCCCTAATAAATGGTGTACCACCATCCTCCTTGGTACCTGAGGAGAAGTCTCGGAACTCGAGAAATGCTCTCGGCACCCAAGAAGTTATATAATGGCTCCTCAATACTTGGGAATATCAAGTTGCATTGCTCATAACCTCGGTACCCGATGGTAAAGCTCACTAATACTTATAGTATATAGAACTTCCAGGGGTCTGCGTCGTCTCGAGGGCTAGAGGTATGAGCTAGCTTATCATTAAGACCTACATAGGCTACTGTTAGATATATGGGCCAGGGGTATCCACAGTGCCCGTATATGTGACTATCGCCAAGCTATCGGCCCAGCAGCAACCAAGAAGGAGGCCCTCAAGGGCTAATGCAGTCCACCAATGTGGAGATCAAGGCAAGCCAACACAGGCATATTTGGACGATAGCTAGGATCAATTTGTTGGGCATTCCATGTAATAAACTAGGAATCCAATCTGTTAGCCCGATTGCCCTCTCTATAACCCTACCCCTCTGCCTATATGGAGGGTAGGGACATTGGGCTTAGGATCCATCTTCCACCATTCTAATCTACTACGTAGCTAGGAGAAACAACCCTTGTAACTAAGCATACGAATACAAGAGCAGTTTCACCACTGGAGTAGGGTTTAGCACGCTGTCGCGCCCTAAACCAGTATATATCCTTATGTCCCTTGTGCTACCATCTGATTCCATCTACATGATCACATTGCTAGGCATTGCCGGAGCTAAATAATCCGACATCATGCATCTACACATTGTTGTTCCCCGTGTTTGACGGCAAGGAGGATTCTTTGTCGTGGCTTAATCGCCACGAGCAATTTTTTAGAGGCCAAAAGACCATGGCAATGAGCAAGTTTGGTATGCCTCTTTTCATCTAATAGGTGGTGCCCAATAGTGGTATATGTGCCTGACGCAAGATGAGGTAGTGATCGACTAGGCATACTTAACTCACTATGTCAACGAGCACTTCGGCCTGCCAACACAATGCAACCCGCTAGGAGAGCTAGCATCCCTATGAAGACTGGCACCATCTACATGGAGACACCATGTCCCAAGCTAGTGTGTATGAGCGGTGGTCAGCTAACATCGACGATGCCAACAAATCCAAAAAATTGTATGTCCGATAGCTCATCCTCTCGTTCCTCCCACGGCACTATCATCAACAACCGCTACACCAACAACTCCAGCATCATCACCGACATCCCCACTAGCTACACCACCTTGCCCTTTCAAGCGCTTGACAATGGAGGACATAACGGAGCACCACTACATGGGGCTATGCTTCAACTATGATGAGCCCTTCACCTGAGGCCACAAGTGCAAGCACCTGTTCGACACCACACTCATCAATAACTATGTGTCGGGTATCAAACTACTAGGGTACCCAACAGATGGCAAAATACGGCACCCTGTACGTTCGCTAATGCCCTATCGTACGGGCCCTAGTAAAACCGACCCGCCAAAAGCGCTAACAACATGTTAGTCGCTCGAGGCACGAAAGTCAACCTCCATCCCCCCCGAGCCTTGCGGAAAGGTCTCGGGTGAGATTGGTGCCTCGGGCAGCATTTTTCGCCTCGCCCGAGCCCCCATGATGTCATCAAAGCGCCCGATCCCCTCGGCATACTTTCGCCTCGCCCGAGGGACACGTGGAGCCCTCTGGCAAGACGGGGAGCCACAGGGGCCCCCAACCGCAGCACCCACTCCTGCCGATGGGATGGACATGACCGTGCACAGTCAATAGGAGCACGGGAACCACACCCTGACCCAACATGACCCCAGTCATTCCACCACGACGATATCCATACCTCTAGAGCGACGGGGGTAACGGCAACTATACCACATAACCCCCTCTCTACGCAAATCTGGGCACCCGTACCGCCCGTCCTCGATGGCACAGAGGCACACAGGACGAAGCGTGGCCACATCGTGTAGCACCAGTGGACGGAGAGGCCAAAAGGTCAACGCCTGTTGCATCTCTGTGGTATAGGGGAAACTGCTCCCACTGAATAAGAAGGAAGACGGCCACACCCAAGGCCACCTTTTTTTGTTTTTCTCTTTCATCTTTTCTCAATTTCATCTTTTTTACCATGAATGTAACCTGAGCCCTCTCCTTAGAAACTATAAAAGGGGAGGCATGGATGAATAGACAAAAGGACATCAACACACACGCACCACCCCTCAAAAGAGACCTGGGATCTGCTCCCTCTCTTGAAAGCTTGTCACCCTTACTGCGAGCACTCCAGTGCAAGGCAACACGAGCAGCAGGCAAATCTAATGGATGTAGGGCCGATCTTGCCCGAACCAGTATACACCCTCACGCGACAATTCATCTTCTAAGTCGTGGCGAGGGAAACACCTCACAAACCTTCTTCTAGCTTCACAGCCTCTGGGATACAATGAGCAGGGGAAAGAAGACGAGCAGAGCCAATTGGAGTCATCCTCGGCCAGCGTCCACCTCAAACCTCCAAACCACAAGGATTTGGGGAATGAGGAGGTCATGAGGCTGCGCACTCAATGGCTACGCCATCTTATCCCCCGCTGATCACAAGCATTCTTTCTAGCATCAAGTGTTGGAAGGCATGCCGAAGACGACTAGCCGGGCGTAACCGACCCCTAGAAAGGGCACATCCTATTCCTATTCCTGCAAGCTTAGAACACCTGAGTGTGGCTAGATACTCAGCTAGGATAGCCCAACACCGGTGGGGAGAAGCCCAATTTATAGGCCCACACACGACTACGCACGTGTGAGTCACATGTCGTGTAGCACAATGCGAAACGGTCGAAATAATGCCTATGCACAAGCTTACGCCTCAAAGATCCCCTAAGGCACGCAAAGCTCATAGCACGGAGAGCAATCCAGATTGGACCGCACACGGCAGGTTGCTCATGATGGCCCAGCTGGCCATAGCCCAGCTAAACGAGGCCCGCCTCGACTTCTCACTCCCGAGCCATACGAGGCCCACCTTGACCTGTCCCGCCTCTCGACCTTGCACCACGTGATGCCCTCGACCACCTCCAGCCTAAGCCGCTAAGGAAAGGATGAGAGGCAGGTGGATGCATTGAATGCGCATGCCCAGATGGGACATGCACGCGCGTGCACTACAACAGGTACAAGAAGGACGGCATCCCCTCTGACAGTCTGGTCCTGGCGTAGAGCGTCACCTTGGGCAGCACTCCACTGCCAGACAAGACAACACCAGGACTTAGCAACGTCACCCCACGTGGCTTAGCACCGCCCATATCTCATCCAGCCTGATGGACGAGCGTACGAGCACACCCACTATGGCGTGGGCACCATGACCGGGAGCCAGCTCTCCCACTCTAACCATATCCTATGCCCCCGACCCAACCACGGGAGGTCGGGACAATGGAGCCACGACTAAGGGAGCGGGAGGCCCATGTGGGACACCTGTCCTCCCCATACATGGACATCACGACATCTCCCCGAAGAAACGGACGTCAGGATGGAGGCCATGACACCCATGATGAACTCATGCCGCACAGGGGAGTTGGTAAACAACCACCACTCCCGTGCCACCGCCATGGCCGGCACAGTGCCACCATGACCAGCACAGTGCCACCACCGTACACTATGCCTTGGTGTAAGGAGCAAGCTCATGACAACCATGCCCGGACATGTTGACAAGACCGGCAGGTTTGCCTGCCAAGCTTACTGGCTTCTCCTTCCCTCGGGCTCCTGGCCACTCGGGTCAGGAGAACTCTATACTTTTGCATGTAAACTGGCCCCATGGCAATATAAGGGGAGCCAGGCCTTCTTCCTAGACAATCTATTTCTCCTACATCGAATCCCTTCTACCAATAGAACCTTAGCTTGCATACCCCCAGTTGTAAGCCGATTGGAGCACTTTGACATTGAGGAACACGTACTCGTAGTCTCCAGCACTGGACATAGGGCTTCGTCCTGAACCAGTATAATTTCTCTGTGACCTAAGTGCTAACCATTGACTCCCTTGAGCAGCGCGATGCTAAATTTACTCGTTGATTCTCAAAACACCGACAATGAGCATCCACATTCATCGGGTCCTTGACAATCGTTATTTGGGCCTGTAGGGCAAGCATGCAGTTGTGTACATGTAGCCCATATGCTCCAATGTGGTCTGCCTATCTGTCCATCCCGGGCTCCTGGTGATGCCGCCACCACGAGCAGACCAACCGTGCCTGCCCTATCCGACACGAACCATCAACGCCGTGATCCGCGAGGCGGCGAGGCTTGCGCATAGGTGGTGACAGCGGAGGTCTAACCTAGCGAGGCAGCACAGGCTACAGGCATGCAGCGGCCGAGCAGCAAAGGAAAATGGCCTTGCTAGTGCATACATTCATTGTCTTTTTGTCAGATTCAAGCAGGCGGTGTTTGGGATGGTGTTGGAGTCGTGATTGAGCGAACGCGGTTTGAGCCGTGTTTTGGGAATCACGTACAGTAGTTAATTTTCTCGCATTCGTCGTGGTGTGTTCGGTGGGATTATATTGTTTTTGTCGCTCAATCGCGACACCAACACGGAAACAAATAGGGCCTTAGCGACTTGTGAGACCGAGGGTCGCACAAAGGAGCGTCGGCCGAGATGCTTGCTATAATTGCTGGGCTGTTGGGCCACCAAAGATGCTTCGTATGACAAAATAATATTTTGCACAAAAAAAAAACTACTCCCTCTGTTCCCATATACAACGTGAGAAGGGAGTTTCCAGATTTCTTGGCGATACATGCGTACATATTAACTCAGCTTATTGGATTTAACCACCCGCCCCTCCGGCTTGCGAACCTGATTGGTTGTTCCGTTGTAGGCTAGCAGTGTCCAGCAGAGATTTTGCCTGGCAGTATTGAACAGAGGGGGCCATTGCATGCAAACGAACGGTTCGGTTCTAATTACGCTAGTAATTACCTGCCACGATTAGCCAGCCCGCCTACTATTACGGTAAAAACCAAAAAAAATGCTCACGCCTTGTATAAGGGAATGGAGGGTGTAATCAAATAGTATAGGAAATAGTGGCAAATTTAAATTTCGCCATAATATTTTTCGCACTAATTGTGTGTCCTGTGGCGATAATTTCTTTTTGCCACTAATAAATGCCATATCAGTGAGGTAACACTTTTTGCCACATATATCTTGATAAATAGTGGTAGAACAATGTTTCGCTACTCGGTTTGCCATTAAAGATGTTTTTTGTGGTGAGATAATATGTTTGTCACTAATAACCGACATAATAGTGATGAAAACGAGTTTTTTCACAAATAGTATGGCAAGTAGTGGCAAATTTAAATTTCACCAAAATATTTTCTCACCAATTTTGAGTCTTGTGGCGATAATTTTTTTGCCACTAATAATTGTTATATCAGTGAGGTAGACACTTTTTTGCCACAGATATCTTGTTAAATAGTGGCAAAACAATGTTTCACCACTCGATTTGCCACTAAAGATGCTTTCTATGGCGAATTAGTATTTTGCTAGTAATTACCAATGTAATAGTGATGGAAACTAGTTTTGTCACAAATATTATGCGCATTAGTGCTAAAGATAAATTTCACCACACAATTTTATCACTAATGCTCCGTCTTCCTGTAGTGAACGTAACATTTATGAGGCACAGGATAATGCTCTCTTAAAAAAAACTGTACGCTTACAACGTTTCAAATGCTGCATAATAGTATATATATTTTTATATCTGGAAGATCCCTATTTCATTAGAGTACTAGAGCACAGAAGCATTTTCCATGTATGTATCACAAAGTAGCACCGACAACCCCCAGACATAATGTAACATACAGTAACACATACAATCCACAAAGATAGGAAGTAACTAATGCACTAACTTTGAAAACTAATTTGATGAATACTTTGCTGCGAATTCAGCAATATTCTTGTCCGAGCTCCCTCCATTCTGCATGGCTTCCTTGGCCTTTTGCATCCACATAGTGGCATTCATCCTATACTTATCCTTTCTATCCCCATCCATAACATCCTTGATGCACCTTTCCACTTCGTCCCTCGTCACCAAGCCTTTCTCATCCTTGCGCACCCGGACACCCAAGCCCCACATACTCTCCATATATTTTGATATGGTCGGCTGGTCTGCCCAGTGTGGTATTGCCACCATTGGCACGCCATTAGCAATTGCTTCTAGTGTCGAGTTCCATCCACAATGTGTGAAGAAACAACCTGCATATTAAAAGTATGCAACTAAATTTTATATTTCTTATCAATTTTGTCTCATATTCCATTATATGTACAAGAATAACCATTCCCCATACCTGTGGCTTTATGTGCTAGAACTTCGAGCTGGGGGCACCAAGAAACAATAAGGCCGCGTTCCTTGCACTTGTCACGGAGTTCATTGGACAACTTGTGTTCTTCATTTGACCTCACAACCCAAATGAATGGTTTGCCAGAATTGCACAATCCATTGCCAAGCTCTTCTAATTGTGCTTCATCGTAAACAGAGACAGTACCATAGGATACAAGAACTACAGAACACGGAAGCTGCTTGTCAAGCCAATCCAGACATGACTCGCTGCTGTTGAAGAGGTTGAAACCGTAAGTCTTGTTCAACGGCAAGCGGTCATCGTCAAGATAAAATGATGGCAAGGTTGGGCCTATTGTCTTTGCATGCCATGTTAGTGCCATATAATCTGCCTCCTGCTCAGTTAACAATGCAAATGTGTCAAAAAAGAAAATCAATCTTATGATGGTGAAGTGGAATAAAAGAATCACGACATACAGACCAATCATCGATTATTCAGTAAAGAAACATGAGTATGGACGATAATTTTGACATTTGTATGATTGTCTCTATAAATAAAAACAGAGAATGTGCAAGCAGCACCGAAAAATCGCTTGAGCAAAACAACAAACAGGTGCCGGCCGTGGTCACGGTGGGCTCACCTTTGGTTCGATCTCGTGGAATGAGTTGACGAGCACGTCGTCGGCGTCCTCCAGTCCCTCGAATTGCCGCACCGACGCCTCAAGGAACACAGGGTACCAGTCCGGCTTCGCCGTGAACGGCGGCACATCATCAGGCCCGAGCTCAACACCCAGCAGCCCGCGCACAAACAGCTCTTTCCCGTCCACCACCGGCAGCGGCAGCCGCCCCGCCCACACCTCCCCATAGACGACGTCGACGGCGCAAGGCTGCGACAGGAACGCC
Source organism: Saccharum hybrid cultivar R570 (assembly GCA_038087645.1). NCBI lineage: Eukaryota > Viridiplantae > Streptophyta > Magnoliopsida > Poales > Poaceae > Saccharum > Saccharum hybrid cultivar. Next base: position 1,703,541 of record JAQSUU010000519.1, read on the forward strand.
GCCGCCGCCACCCCGGCCGCCTTCGCCACGCGCTGCGCCCACGGCAAGTGGGGGTCGTAGACCAGCACACGCACGGGGCGACCCTCGGCGGCCTCGGAGCGGATCAGCTCCGCCAGCGTCTCCGAGCCGACGGCCTCGAGCTGGCGCCGGTACTCGTCGAGGTCGGGGCATGCGGCCATGCCGCCGCCGTCGAAGCCGTCGGAGATGGCGGCCACCCTGAAGGGCTCCCCGGGAGGTGGGGTGGTGGAGAGCACGTACCGTGTGGTGACGAGCATGGGGAGGAGGCCGTGGTAGGCGAGGCGGCGGCCGAACTGGAGCAGCGGGTTCGTGTGGCCCTGCGCGCCAGGGTACGGCAGGAGCAGCACGTGTGCGCCGCCGCCCCCGCGGGCAGCAGAGGGAGACGAGGTGGTGCAGGTGGCGCTCGTGCTCCCCATTGTTTGCTGTCTTCGCTAGCTTTGTGTTCGCACTTCGCAGTGAAGAGAGCCTCGAGTCTGGGAGGAAATAAATAAGGCGTTCCTTGCACAGCGGCTTGGCGCGCAAGGTTTGATCGTTGACGGGTCGTCGCGCAGTTTTTGTTGATTTTTTTTTCCCGCCAAGCCAACAAAAGACTTGTAGAGATAAAGGAGCCTCAAGTCGGCCGCTTTTCTTTCAGAATTGCTATAGTGTGGACACCTGTTACTTTGATGATTCTTTTTTCTTTTTGGTGGTGGGGGGACGCGTTAATACCATAGATTTAGATCATATGGTTCCTGTCATATTCTACCTATGATTGTCTTATTTCCATATGGTGATTTGGAAATAATCTAGAATTTCTGATGCAAAACTTGCTTTTTATATTTCACGAGTCATATTTTGAGAACGGTTGGAGGAACCCAATAAATATACTCCCAAATTTTTTTTGGCCACTTGGAAAACTCATTAGTTTACCAATTAATCCCAAGTGACCAACTGTGAAAATGTATTTTCCAGTAGTAATATCTATGTCTAGTTCCAAAGTACATTTCTAAGTCACCAAAATTCTCAGTTGCATTTGAAAAGAATGATTGCCATCACTGAGATGTGAAACACTATGTTTAACTTTAGATGAATAATATGAATTTTTTTAGGCAGTTGTTGGTGACATGGCCTGTCCCTGAAGATCGTTTTCCAGAAAACGAATTTGAATCTTAAATGCTTTTAAATCACGATGGTTACCCCAACATTTGAAATTGAAAACCGTAGTATCCAGACTACCTTCGGCCTTGTGACTTTCGGTTTCAAATATAATACTAGCAAAACATGCATGTGCGTTGCAACGGGAAAAAAAACTATTGTATATTTAGCCGATCAACAATGAGCAGAGAAAAACTATCGTATATATTTAGCTGATCAACAATGAGTGGAGAAAATCTATTGTATATTACCTGTGTTGTGCCACTGTGCTAGCTAGCAATTTTCTCCGCGCCCGCTTGGTCATGCGTGAATCCGGCCCGTCTTCACATAGACACCGTCCGTCACTCGGTCGCCAAGTCCTTGATCGTCAGTCTTCACATAGATGTCACTCTTTACTCGTCACTCCACCGTCGCATTACCTGGTTTTCCATGGCTGGAATCCTCGCCAAGACGGTGTTCGGCACAGGGACACTCTCATTCTCCTTTCCGATGAGCAGATCATGAAGATTCTCAAACGCTGACACCAACATGATGTTTGTTCACGGGACACCTGACAATATACGCCGTCCTCCAGGTCTTTTTTTAAAACTCTCTAGGCCTTTTTGTTGATCGGCTCGATCACGTCCATCCAACACCGACGAGGCTCGTAGAACCTGCTGTCCACGAGCTGGATACACGGCACACCGTCGTACAATGAAGAAAATAAATCTAAAAAAAAGAGATATATTAATGTACGCAACGAAGAACAATATTCCTGTCATGGTAGGGCACACCAACGAGTCCTCGTTGGAGGCATATGGTCAAATCAAAATCAAAATCAAAATCGTACTCGTCACTATTATGAGCAACAGTAATTGGATCCATATATCCTATTAGAACTCTTTTCTGACGTGGTTGTTTTGGAAAGGGTATCTATACCCTACTGTGACTTATTTCTTAGTATTATTTGTCTTTAATTATTATTTTTATTGTTATGTAGTAAAGAGTAGTATGTTTAATAGAACTCTTTTGAGAGTTCTACTCTAGCAAAAAGTAGTATGTTTAATTGAACCCTTTTCAGTATAGATTATATTAACCATGTCACATAAAGTACTTTGGGAGAAAAAAAAATAAACAGAAAAAATCACGTACGATACTAAAAAGGAAGTCTCGTGGAGTAATAAAAAATCAGAAAAATCACATGCGAAAATAAATAAATAAAAACCTATTTTGGAGTAATAAAAAAATTATTTCACTACATGCTTTATTGCCCACATCGCGTACTCCTCGCACTGGCAGCGCGTATATGGCCTTCTCTTGATTTTATCGGCTACACCTGCATGAGAAGTCACCGTATCCGATTGGACTTCAACATTAAAACCGGGAAGCACACGCATCAAACAACGCAAGCACCTAGCATGTCTCAAGACTACATATCCGTTTTGTACACGTTTCTATTTTGGAAAGAAAACAGAAGGGCTGGCTCTGGTCGGGCCCATGGCGTTGGAGGCAGCTCCAGCCCTGGGCATCGGGATCGGCACCGGAGGCCCCCGCTCGGATCTGCCCGTGGATCAGTGGTGGTGCTCTCCGGCCTCCATCGGCGTCGGGGGCGGCGGCTCGGTCCGCAATGCCCTTGGGGCCTAGTGGGGCCGGGAACAGATGTGGCGGTGGCGGTCGGCCTTGGTCTTCTTGGTCGGGGCCAACGCTCCCCTACTGGATCCGGCGTGGTGACGGTGGAATTTCGTAACGGGGCTGCTGGAGGCGCTGCGCGGCGGTGTTTGATGCTCGGGCTGCTTGGCAGGGGTCGGGACGGTGGTGGGCTGGGCGACTGTGGGCTTCTTCTGATCCCGGCCCTCTTCTCCCCGCGACCTGCCTTCCCCCTGCTCAGGCTGGTTCAGAAGGTCAGGCTACCTCTGTGGGACTCCGGCGGCGGCGGCTGTGGAGGAGGCCTGAGGTCGGGGCGAAAGCTTAGACGACGACGTCTGCGGACGTCTTGCCCTCCTTGGAGGCGTCTTTTACTACCTCTCCTCCTACCGCGCTAGATTTCGCGGGTGAAAACCTTCCCTCGCCGGGCTAGCTTGTCGACGCAATTGGCGTCGTTTCCTTCTTAAAGGCTTTGCTAGGCAATCCAGCTTCCGCTGTGGACTCTTACCTCCTGTCATGGCACTTCCAAGGGGTTATGATGCTCGGTCCTCCAAGTTGTCTTCTCTAGTTGAGGTGTCTTAGTTGGTTTTTTTTCTTCTTCAGCCAAGTTGTTTTAGTTGGGTAGATTTCAACCAAGCTGCAAGTGTAGCGTGAGTTGTGATAGTTGTTCTAAAGCTGTACGGGATGAGTAGGGTACTCTCCTCAGTTGTATGGTTTTTCTGGCTTAGTTTCCATTAAAAAAACTGGGCTGGCACTTGTCTTTTTTTTTCTTTCTTCGTTTAATAGAAATCGCGGCAATGCTTTTGCCGTCCTTTCTAAAAAAAATAAAAAGACCAAAACATATATCTATTTAATTTAAAATGTGGCTTCGGTCTGGCCAGTGAGTCACAAAAGAACACGTTACTGCTCACGTACACTTAGGTACGAATAAGCGCTTGAGTTTTATATCTGCCGTTAGGTGGCAAGTCACAATAGGATTCGTATTGCAATATATATTAGATTTTTATTTTTGGTAAAGGATTCAGTATTGCAATATATTTCGTTTGTATTTGACAATTAGGGTCTAATCATGGACTAACTAGGCTCAAAATATTCGTTTCGTGATTTACAACTAAACTGTGCAATTTGTTTTTTTTACCTACATTTAATGTTTCATGCATACGTCCTAAGATTGATGTGATGGAGAGATTGAAAAATTCTAACTTTTGGGGTGATCTAAACAAACAAGGCCCTAGAGATGGTTCCTTCCAAATAATAAGTGACTAGATAGGAAGCAGCTAGGAAGCGACGCCTGGGCCGCCTGGCCCAATTGCTCGGGATAACGCACGTGCACCGAGTTGACAAGTCAACGCAGCTTTGCTTTCAGTCCACGCAAAGTTTTCTAATCTTCATTCAGCGACGGCAGGACGACGAAGAACCTTGCGCGCCACTCCACTGCCCGACCTATTTAACTGCCGCCTCATGCTGCCAACAGAAATAGGCACTCGCTGCAACAAGACACAAGCGAGAACAGATGGAGCCAAAGAGCGGCCACGGGGAGCCACCACGCGCCGAGGGCCGGCACCACCTCGCCTTCCTCCTCCGCCGCCGCCTCCAGCTCCAACGAGAGGCGCCACCGCGCACACGTGCTGCTCCCGCCGTTCCGGGGCGCGCTGCACGGCCACACCAGCCCGATGCTGCTCCAGTTCACCCGCCGCCTCGTGTGCCATGGCCTCCTCCGCAGGCTCGTCACCGCCTGCTACGTTGTCCTCCCCACCGCGCTGCCCCCGCCCAGCCCCTTCCACGTCGCCGCCATTTCAGACGGCTTCAATGACGCCGGCCGTGCCTAAGCTAGCCGAGTGTGGTGGACCAGGCACCAGCAGATAACCTACTTTTAGTCCCGGTTCCTAATCCCTTTTACTCCCGGTTTTGGAACCGGGACTAAAGGTCTCGATTTTTTATTGGGTAAAAAAAGATGCATATGTAGAGATTCGAACCCAAGACCTCCCACTTCAGCCCTTGCACGCGTGTTGCCATCTCAACTCCCACCACACATCTGACTTAGATAAGATACGCTCTCCTTTTAAATTCACTCTGGGGACACCTTTAGTCCGGGTTCGTGTCTAAAACCGGAACTAAAAGTCACACTTTTAGTCCGGGTTCGTGTCTCAAACCAGGACTAAAAGTTTCTCGCACTGACATGCCTTGGTAAACCGGGACTAAAGGTCCAGTCATCTTTTTAGTCCCGGTCTAGGTTACCAACAGGGACTAAATATCTTTTTGTCCCGGGTGCATATTTCGACGAGACTATTGCAAATTTTGGACATCGACCAAAGGCATGTTCTCTAGTAGTGAGGCAACTATATCAAAATGCATTTTTAGGAGGTGATGGACGGCGATGGCAAGGGTGAATTTGGGATGAATGCTTGCCAGAATAGGAGCGTGGTGGACGCAGAATATGGACAAGGCACAATGCAGAAAGGAGGAATCTCAGGCAAGAATATTGCTGAATTTGCTTCGAAGTATCCATTATGTTAAACAATATTGATATGGAATTTATATAGTGGTGAGAGTATAACAAGTCTTTGCATTGCGCCTTCTGTAACTTCGAAGGAGGCCAAAGATGCAAAATATTTTAATGTTTCAACGCTCAGGAACCATTGTAATTTATAACAGTAAAGTCACATAGCTGTGTGTCATTTAGTTATTATATGTTGTTTTATGGATAGTAAGTGCTCTACTGAGGACAAGCAGGAGATCATAGATCCTAATTTACATAGATTACTGGTGCATGTAACCTTTGAAATGTTAGGAGCATACGGTATTTTATTTGAGAACTGCTCCAATACTCCTCCTTCTAAAAACTGTACAGATCTTAAAGCAGCCTATATGTAATTAATTAAATGTTTCTAATTATTTTTCAGCTGGGTCCCCCATGGGCCTGGCCCATCGAAGCCGAACTCGATCCACTTCCTCCGAATTCCGATCCATTCATCTCTTTCGTTTCCTTGCAAGCCGATAAGGATCGAACCTATGCCGGCGAGGAGCTACCTCCGTGACGTCTGATGAATTTTAGGATTACTTTCGTCACTTAAGTTACCTCTGGATTATGCTTGAATCACGACATTACCTTTCCCTCACACTGACATGCTCGTCTTACAACACTGCTTGGCGGTGAGCCGGTGACGCCGTGATGTCGAGCGCACTGCACAGCCTCCTGGCTTTCACGACGGGCATGATCTGCGCTGGCCTCACGAAAACGAAACAGTCATAGTGTTCATTCGAATAATTTGAAAATTTGAGATCATACTTAAATGAAACAGTCATAGTGTTCATTCGAATAATTTGAAAATTTTGAATTTTAAAATATGAGAACTTCAAACCGATTTTTGGAATAATAAATGGTTTCAAATGAAAATGTCATCAGCTACGAAGTTGTATATCTTATTGAGGTCTACAACTTCGGTTTTCGTTATTTCTCCATCCAAGTTTGTACGAATAATTCAAAAAATTTGTATTTCAAAATATGAGAACTTTAAAAATTTAGGTTATATTTTAAATAGATGTGGGTTCGGATTCAAAACAAAAATTCCAATATATAAAAATCAAATAATGTGTAGATAAATATTTTAATAAATATAAATATTTATAAATAAGTAAATCCAAATATATAAAAATTTCATAAATATCTAAAGAAAACTAAAGTACTTGATTAAATCCATTTTTAGCCCCTCAGCTCTTACTTTTGTCAAACTTCGACACGTCAAAATTCAAAACTGTTTATTTTGACCACCTTGTTGGTTTGAGTGGTTTTCAGATGGCAGTCGAGTCAAAATTGAACGGTTCATTATGATAGTATGAACCGTATACATCGATATAAAAAATGGACCTATCAGCCTGCAGCTAATAGCTATGGAGTAGACAAACTGGAACATCAAAATATACTAGACAATCCGGCACTGGTGTTCAAGAGATGGCAACAATCAGCTGTCAGTTTACATGAACCAAATAACCAGTTATGTTGCACCCAAAAATGGAAGGGGAAACATGGTAGAATATTAGAACTCTGAAGCCATAAAAATCCTTTCAAATAATAACTCAATTTTTCCACATCTGGAACAATTACAAGGTATTCATTTACAGAACATATCCATATGACACAACATGCAGACACACCATCCATTTATTCAACCCGCATGTATTAATTAATGTAGGGAAGTGATGATGCATTTGAAGCTCGGCTTACGCTGTAGGGTAGGATGGTTGCATGGCAAGGCCACACATCCCCCTCTTGTCAGAAATGTCTTTCTCCATTCTCAGGAATCCATTGTGCCCCATGAGTTCTTCCTCAGCCAATACTTGGTGCCGTCACTGTCCTTTCCATAACCAATAGCTACAATGCCATGGTCAAGGTCAGTGCCGCAAGATCCGGTCATCACACCACCAGAGTAGAACTGAAATGTCACACCGCTGTCCACCGCCACCGAGACTGGCTGGCTGGCAACCGCCTTCATGAGGGCAGCATCGTCATTGGCAGACACATCCTCATAGCCGTTGATAGTTGCGGCGCTGTTGGATCCTTACTGGCACTGGGCATCTTGCACGGTGTAAGGGTAGTCGGACTCGGTGGTAAGGCCACCGTTCTTGATGATGAACTTGAAGGCGTCGTCCATCATCTCACCACCATTGCAGCCCTGGTCCTCATCATGAACGTCACAATCCACCAGTTCCTGCTCCGAAAGTGAGATGAGCTTCCCGGTGCTTATCTTGACAATGCCCTCTGTGGCAGCCACAGCTGAGAACACCCAACAGCAACCTGCATTCATTCATTTTGATCAGATGTATGTCATGTCATCCAGTGCTGGAATAAATAATAAAACATATTTATACAAACATAGGAGAATTGTGTGTGTGGTCACCTAGCTCAGTTTCCTTTATTACAGAGGTCAGAACAAAGAGTGTTCCGGGTGAAGATCGATTGCAGTAGATGCGGGCTTCACGGATGAGGAGCCCCAACGCCAGCAGCCACCCCGGCCCCGGCATCCACTAGCCCCCACGCCGGCGGTCACTCCGGTGCCGGCGGCCACTTCCCTCCTCCCTTTTCCCTCTCTGGTCCCCTTCCCTCTTCTCGGTTCTGTCGCAGCCATGGCGGGCTCCTCCCCCAACAACGACACCTCGGGGTCTCCCCATCCGCCGCGCTGGCGGCTGCCGCGGAGGCGACCCGTGTCCGCAACCTCGCGAGCGTGATCCGGCCTGCCAGGGTGCTCCGTTCCCCTACAACATCCGCGTCGCCTCATGACCTATCAGGTCCCTCTGCACTGGAGCCAAGGGAGATGCTCTCCTTCACGGATTCTGAGGCTTCGTTAGACGAGTCGGAGGACTCGCCACTGCCGGTTCCGGAGGGCACGGGCAAGGCGCCGTTGCGGGAGAGAGGCCCCCGTCACGCACGTCGCCATTCACGCCATGGGGGTTTCATGGCTGACGCGAGGCGCGCCCACCCGCCACGCGGGTTGCCTTCTCCCCCACCGTCGTCCCCTCAAGTACATGCCCCACGCCATGCTCACCCTCCACGCTTGGACTCCCTGGTGGACGCCGATGGATTTCACGTCGTCCAGAGTCAGCGTCGCTAGTGCAGGAGGAAGAGGGCTACAATGCATCGGCCACGTCTTGTTCCACCACAGTTGGTCGGACTCTGCTTCAACTGTCTGGCCCACGACCATGTCATTGCAAACTGTTGCTTCCCCTCGCGGTGTCTTCACTACCGAGGCACCACCCACCGTGCCCGGGCCTACAAGCGCATGCGCTCGCCGTCGAGCTCCACTTCTTTAGGAGTCGAGGTCAGGGGTCACGCTGGTGCCGCACGTCGCCGTCGCAGCCCTGTCTATCGCACCGCTCTTTCCTCAGATGGAGGGATGGTCTCCGGTCACACCCCCGCTGGCCATGAGACCTCTGTCTTACCCCTTCGTGGCCGCCCTGGCACAGGTCGCCACGCAACGTCTCCTTTTTCTCTAGGGTCGCGGCACCCGCCACCGCAGACTCTGTCGTTGTCCCCTCCGTCGGGTCATATCTGCATACGCCCCGCTACTGAGGTGGTCGTCATTCCATGTTTAGCGGAGCTATCTGTGGCAGAGGAGGCGCTCACCTCTCTTGCTCTGGTGGCCCTTGTCGGTGGGAACTGGCCTTCGGTGTCCCCCGCGGAGGTCCGGAACCAACTCGAGTTGTTCTACCGCATCCCAGTGGACTCATTCTAGGTGATTTGACAATCCCCTGAGGACTTCCTCGTCCACTTCACCAGCAATGCTGACCTTGAGGATGTCCTTCACGCGCTTGTGCCTGTGGGTGTTACAATGGACCATCCATGGTGTAGATCAGTGGGGTTTCATTTGGGTTTCTCATAGAAATGGTGTGTATGGAGAGGGACAGAGAGGGAGAGGGAGAGTTAGGGTTAGGCACAGACCATTGGTAGGCGTTGAGGAGGCGGATCTGGCCATCACAGGTTTGCCGGTGAAGACCTGTGCTAGGGCAGCGACGGGCAATGAAGAGGGAGTGGTGCAGTGAAGTCCAGTGGCGCAGTGCAGTGGCGGTGGCGAAGTCGGTGGCAGCTTCCCGTCACTGGTTGTGCACTCTCCTCGGATCGGTCTAGAGTTTGTGAGTGGGGCAGAGTGGCTGCCAGTCAACCACGTTGCGCGAGCCGCCGACCCCACCTCCTTTTATAGCACAGTGCGACGGGGCCCACCAACCGCTAAAAGGTTGAGCGCCCCCAATCAGGGCATGAGTCAAGGCCCAAGTGGTCGTTGGGCCATCTTGGTGGGAGATCAAACTAACAGTGGGTACACCATTCTTCCTCATCTGGAAGCGGTGGCGCCGTCAATCGATGGCCTTTGTCGGGTCTTTGCGGTACAAGGCCCTCCTGGGCATTAAGGGAATGCCGCCGCACACCTGGGACGTCTCCACGGCGGAGCGTATCCTCGGTTCCTCATGCGCAAGACTTGAAGAGGCACCACAGACCGTGGCCAGAGACGATCTCCAGGAATACTTCGTCGCGGTCTGGTGTATCCACCCTCGATTCATAACACATGAGCCGGAGGTTCCATTCGTCATCGAGCCGATCCGCTCTGAGCTACTGGCCTTGCAGTACTTGGTGCGTATCAGGGTGGTGGAAACCCAGGATTGGAACTCACCGCCGTCGTCCTCCGACGATGACGCGCCGGGGGATTCCGATGACAGCAGTGATCCCAGCTGGCTTGACCGAGGTCTCGGAGGATGCTCCGCACAATGGCCGCGGCGCCATCGGTTTGGCAATGGAGGCAGCGGAGCAGATGCCGGCGGCGCGCCAGACCCCCGGCTTGGTCCAGGTTGGGGGCCCACCTTGTAGCATGGGACACCTGTCGTCGTTTGGTTCATCCCCTGTCCGGTCCAACCGGGGGTAGCGGTCCGTGGTCGTCCAGCAAATGCAAGCGGGTACGACTGCTGTCAGCAGAGCCTGTCACCAACCCACGTCCTCCTCCCAGGCATCCGAGGCATTCGAAATTCAAATCCTCGCACAGCCTGAAGTGCTGCCCGCAAGATGGTGACATGGTGGGCCCGCCAACGCCACCAGTCCTGGAACCTTCAATTCAACGGGCCGCAGCAGTCGAGCCGGAGATGTCGCAGCAATCGTCCTGGGCAGCTGCTGTGGTCGCTGACGAGCATGACCACGCGGAAGGGTCCACCATCTCACCCGTTCATCGCGGAGAAGTGCCCCCTATGGAATATGTGGGCAGCTACAGTGCGGCCTCCCAAAGATTGCAGAGTTCGTCCATCGCAAGTCTCAAACGCCCGATTGACGAGGCGCTGATCCAAGGTCACCGCAATCGTTGGGAGCCTTGCCTTGCCTGCTGACTTGATGCGCTCTCCACTCGGTCGCAATGCCCCGGAGCCTTCCGTGGTGGTCACGCCCCTCTCTGTACCACTACAGAGCCTACAGGAAGCCGCTGCTGTGGCCGGATCATCAACAGTCGTTTCATTTGGGGGCATGCGCAAGCCACCTGTGCGGTCTCCTGTTGTCGGAGGGATCACCTGAGGGACACGGATCACCAAACAACATGCCAGGTGCCGGTTCTCCTACAGTCTAACCCAACTCAGTCGACGGTCTAAAGCTGCTGCTCGAGATGCCGCTAATCTAGTCGCCGCCACGCCTTTGCGTCTCGCGCGCGCGTGTCGAAAATCTGGTGCCGTGGCGCAGTGACAGACTCCAAGCCAAGTCCCTCTACCACGACCCGAAGCCGGAGAAGCAGGCCAAGCGGGTGATGCTCAGCAAATGGTGACCCTCGGCGAGCGCTCCGCGGTCATCGCCGGCGACGCCTGACGCGTCCATCGTGACTTGGTTCCACGAGACGTTCCATGAGCCGTTGTCTTCTTCCAAACGCGCAGCCATGCAAGAGCTCTTCCCCATGGCTAGAGCTTGCAGGAGACGGGCAGCGCCGCAGGCGTCTTGAGCATGGGTTCACTCACCGTCGCAAGCTCTTTGGTCGCATATTTAGTTTCTTAGTTAGTTACAACAACGTGCGCTCCACTGTCTAGCGGTGCTTTGTGTTCGTGTTGAACCCCATCACTCATGGCACCTCGCCGTGTTGTGATGACGGGTGTATAAACCTTCTAACTTCTTCTTAATGAAACATGTGCTATGCACGTTCTCGGTAAAAAATTTACTTTATTACTTACCACACTGCCCTAGGTTCTTGATGGGCTTGACAGAGCACCCTTGGTCCTCCAGTCCACAGTTGCCGGAAGCGCATCGAGGCTAACATTCTCGTACCGGAATCCCATGGGCACCTTCACCACATTTGGGTTGAATCCCTTGTCGGTCTTGGTTGCTCTAAATTCTTCGTTACTGAGGTCAGCAAATTAGTTCACGCCAAGCCAGAACTTGCGGTTGCTGGCGGCGTTGAATGACTCGATGAACCTGACGTTGGCCTTGAACACCTGGAACCGGTGTGCCTTCTCAGTGTCATCCTTGTAGACGCGCCCAATACTGGACCATCCACTGCTCGCGCCTCGCCATCATGGCCAACTCGTCATCGCTCAACTTGCCAGCTGCAAGGACAGCACTGTAGAAGCAGATGCAGCCGATTATAGCAATGAGCAAAGCCTTGCGGGTGGCCATGGTCCTCGGTCAGGCTCTCTCAATTGTTTCCTACTGTTGTGGACTCTGCTTTGGTTTTGATGATTTGAATTTGGAACAGGGTTGTATGAGGTATATATAGTTGAAAGTATGCATTATAGTAGTAATAAACTGGATTAGATAGATTTTTGGTAGAGGCTCTAAACTGATTAAGTCTCTAACTCACACACTTAAAAACCAAATAACCAAGAAATAGAAATGCAAAAGGACCATGCTTCGACAAGCCCATGGGACAAATTCGGATACAACATTCATGGAGGTGTCCCACACCCAAGGCAAGCAAGCGAGTGCGTGCAGAGTTCCCTTCACTTCCTCACACATGACTTAGTCGAGAGAGGGGACTTCCATATTTAAGTCATCCTTCACTTGCACTTGTAAAGTGGGACTAAAATCCACCACTTCCTCCGCTTGGACACATGAATGATCCTTTGAGATTTATTTGGAATCATCGGAAAAAACTCGTATGGATCAAGCCCATTATTCCAACAATCCCCACCAAATCTCAACATTTAGCTAGATATTTGCTTGTTCCCGCTATGGTTTAATATACCAGTATTTTAATATAGAGACTATTAAGTTGAACATCCACATATAATTTCATGGATACTACACATATCCACAACTTAAATAGTGGACTATGCCTTGAATTGTCAGTTTTCTATGAATAAGTTTCACTGGAACTCAAAACCAGTACCTAACTACCAGTATCCTACCCTGCAGGTGGAGCATATGTCATAATTTCTGTCTCTTCATGAGGTTACTAAAGATCACCTAAGTCTTATAAACTATGACGTTTAACAGATAGGCTCATATATATAGGTGTGCTCTTTCAAGAAAGCTTTGTAAGATAACATCTTCGCTTATTAAATCCAATTGAAACACATTAAGGCGTGCCATCAACATACCTTACAACTTTGAGAACATTGATTTATCAAATTGCAAGGCCAAAGCCCCTCTCCTCTTGTGATTTTGATTGCGACAACAGTTCCCATTCTGTCATGGATGTGTGCAAAACCAAAGATTTTAGGGGCTATGATCCTTTACGAAGAAAGGAAAGAAAAGCACATACCATAGTAAAAGCAAAAGAAGAAGAAGAAGAAGAAGAAGAAGAAGAAGAAGAAGATATGAATGCAAATACGATACCAGCAGACATGCTGGATAATGTTGTTTTGTTGTGTGAGAAAAATATTGTACCATGGCTGATAAGCCAGGCTGATAAGTTTAAACCAACCAGGCATAGATTACAACTCTGGTTTAACACACATCAGTCTCATACCCATCTCCCTCGATGCATTGTCTATCACATTTCGTGATAGCCCTTTTGTAAAGTTATCTACCACTTTTTTTGTTTGAATACAAGTATCTTGCCCCCAAGTAGATTATAATATATCGGTGGCTTAGCCGTTGCTATTCTTTCCTAAGGAACAAGGTGAAAACAACTCTAAAAAAGCTAAATTGAATTATTTCCTCACTCTTTAGAAGCATTGGAAGTATATTATAGAACACCCGCCTTTATTAATCAATAGCTTGTTTTTCCATGTCCTAATTCATGCTTCGAGCTGTTCGGCTGATGGTTTTTGCGGCTGATAAGTTGACTAATGTTGTTTTGTTGTGTGAGAAAAACATTGTACCATGGCTGATAAGTTCAAACCAACCGGACATAGATTACAACTCTGGTTTAACACACATCAGTCTCATACCCATCTCCCTCGACGCATTGTCTATCACATTTCGTGATAGCCCTTTTGTAAAGTTATCTACCACTTTTTTTTGTTTGAATACAAGTAGCTATCACTCTGGAGTTTCTTAAATTCCTGACATACTTCAAACATCTTTTTACATGTCTTGATGATTTCACAAAAGGATAGCCAATAACTGTTTGGTTTTCATAGTTTATAAGGATAGACGGTTTTGGTTTTTTAACCACACGGAAAACCATCAAGAATTCATGCAAAAAGCTTTAGCCATGGTAGACTTCATCTCTAGCCAAGTGCCTATATGAATCGTAGAAAGCAGAGGCATGCTATAGTGCCCACCTATGTTAATCATAAATAAAAAAATAAAAAAAATGCCTGATGCGGGCGGATCCTAAGCCGACTACTGAGCCCATCGTGTAGATCCAACCATCGTGATACTTGATGTGAAGCCCAGCACTATCCTCTCCCCTTTGAGCTCCTCCGGTGATGGCAGATACAAGCTCCATGCCGAATCCAGCCTCCTCACTAAAACCACTGCCCTGGTTGAGATGTGGGGCACCACATCGAGGATGAGGAAGGATAGGGTGAAGGGGACAACTGTAGCATCAAGGACAAGGTGGTTCTGCCTGGTGAAGTCGAGGACAACATCGCCCTACCAGGCAGTGTTGAGGACGAGGTTGTCCCGCCCGATGGCAGCAGAATCTGCACCAAGGCCATGGTTACCCCACTCCATAGCATCAAGGTCGAAGATGACGACGAAGGATATGGCAAAGCGGACAATAAGGAGCATCCCATGTCGTCTCCTGTAGCCTCTATGAGCCGCCATCTCGGCCGACCCACTAGCACCTCCGTGAGCCATCAACTCCATCGGGGCCCTGACGCCTTCACGCACCGCTATCTCAACTAGGCCCCCCCATCTCCGTGCACCACCATCGCTAGCCGGCGGGGCACCTCCTTCGGGAGCCGCAGCCCTCGGCGCGCCACCCATGGAGATCTGGATGTGAAGGCAAAGAGGAAGGACTTGGATATGAGGGGAAGAGAGTTTGTATGAGTAGAGAGAACTCAGAAATGAAGAGAGAGTGAGACGAGCCTAGAAACCTTATACAACGTGGAAATGTCGTTGGGTTTTGATGGGTACATGGGTTGTCTGTTTCTCCAAAAGCGGGCCTTTTAAAATGTCCGTCTCTAAAAATGGCTCTTAATAGGCCCACCCCCGTTAAATGTTTTCCAAAGGCGATCTTCCTCCATAAATAAGTATCTTCAAAAATTCCAAACTATTTTACAAGTTACAGAGAATTTTTCCTGCCTCTAAATCTGAAAATAAAAAGGATTGTCTCCTAAAATTATCGTTTTGTAGTAGAAATTGCTGGCTTGATGTCACCACCTCTCACCCTGGCACTTCCCCTGGAATGATGCAGCCTAGGAAGAGCAAGAGGACCCGAACCAAGAGTACAAGAGTGACTGGTTTGCAATGGGCCTGCAATGTCTGTGCGGCCCAGCCCGTGAAGGATTTTCGTAAAGAAGAAGAGCTAGGCTGGCTGAAGATGCAGAAGAAAAAGAAGTGAAGAAGAGACGTTGGCGAGTTGTAAGACTAGCAACACACAATCATACAATGAATGTCTCGTACACATACCCTATGCTCGCACCTAGGTTGAGGGTTTTTTACGCCTTTACTAGATACAATCGTACCCATGCCTTGCACGCACAACATGCTTCCCATGCACCCAAATTCTTGTTTGACGTGCCTTCATGTGGACATCACACATTCCTAAATTCTTGTTTGGCAACACGTGAGAACGGAAAAAGGAAACATGCTATACTTGGAGCTAGTGGGTGCATTACATTTTATTATTCGTACAAGAAATTAGTTACTACAGTACATTTGGAACACAATGCTTATTATATATTTTTTTGGCTAACACAACATATAATTTTCAAATAAACGCACAATGACCCCAAAACTTGCTTTTGAGCATTTCAAAATTCAAATCGCTTCACGGCCCATAATAGAATTCGATATTGGAACTTGGAAGACCTTGTTCGGTTACATGAGATTGGAGGAGAATTGCATGTGGTTGAAATAAATGGGCCAAGTTAGATGACTAAATCTTCTAGAAGTCAAAATCACTCTCACCTTCGCCGATCCCTTCTCGAGGAGGAAGGAGAAGGATCAGTGGAACAAGCACTCAAGCAAAAGAAGCAGGGAAGAAAGAAAACCACGGAAATAACGAATCAGGATTGTCAGGCACCCTAATCGACACAAGAAGCGGTACAATACAACATAAAAAATGTGGATAGCGGCCGCTGGCACCGCCCCTGGTACGGTGTGTCCCACACACATCACACATTGTTTTTATTTTTACTCAACAAATGAATGCCGCCTCTAGGCATGTAGTGATGAAAACGGAAGGAAACGGACGGAAAACCCTATTTCTACTTCTGTTTCTATATTTTTTGGCGGAAACGGGATCGGGTTCGGAAAATGCGGGTTTGAAAACGGAATCGGGATATGCGGATGCACAGAAATGAACAAATACGGATGGAGAGCCAGAAAATTAAGTTAGAATAATATGATTAAATATTCATGAATATATATGAGCAAAGTCACAAATTAATATACACATACGACGTTATTGGTCTAGTATTCACTGGCATGCCATGTGTTAACATGCATAATTAGTGATTAATAGGTTTATGAACATATTAATTTCTACACATCTCATATAGATTTAAAATTAATATACACATCTCACAAATTAATATACACATACGACGTTATTGGTCTTGTTTGATGCGCTTTCACGTGGACATCACACATACCTATATTCTTGTTTGACACAGGTTTTCACACTATCTGCCACACGCACGCACACGAGTTATTAGGGGAGGGCTGGGTGGCAGTGGGGCGGACAGGATGCAGAGAAAGAAGGAAGCAAAAAAAAGGGAAGATTGACACAATTAGGTTCGATAAGCGTCTCTCACACACCCTATATGAACACTTAGAATGTGGGTTTTCCCTCTTTGTTGAGTACAAGAATATTTATGCCTCGTGCGCACCACGTGCACTTCTGTTCGGCGCATGTTGTCACACTTTTCAACAGCGCACTAACACGAGTTAGGAGATGGTGGTTGACACAATTAGGTGCACTAAAAGGGAAGAGGTATGATTTGGGTGTGTGTGAGGGGGTACGACTAGTAACGTGCAGTCATCTAATATGCGTCTCACACACTTGCCCTATGTGCACATCTAGAGAATTCAGGCATGTGTGTTCTCGTTCAGGGTCATAAATAGAAATGGTCTCCTTCAATAGTGTTTTAGAGCGGAAATATTTTTCACTACCTTTGGATATTTTGCCATAGGTCACCAGACAAGGGGTTAACATCCATTATCCATGCACTAGATCACAATGCACCCTAATTTTGTAGAGTGATTCAATGCTGTTTTGTTTTTCTCCAGAATTTGAATATGTTCTCTGGCTTTTGGTAGAGTATTCATGGTCTTTTATTTGGATTCACCCTGCAAGCTGCGTTAAAAAATGGTGGTACCATGCACTGTAGCAGTGGTATGGCTTCGCCGTGTCTATCCCATGCATGTTGCCACGGCGAGCGTTTTTGTTACCAATGTCTCTCGGCGATCATGGTGGATTGGTGGCGGAAAGGAATGACTGCCAAATAACTGATAACATGCAATTCGGTGGGTTGTGAACAGCCAATTCGGCTCTTCCAAGTTCCAATATCGAATTCTAACATGGTCCGTGAAGCGATCTGAATTTTGAAATGCTCAAAAGCAAGTTTTGGGGTCGTTGTGCGTTTATTTGAAAATTATATGTAGTGTTAGCCAAAAAATAATAATAAGCATTGTGCTCCAAATGTACCATAGTAACTAATTTCTTGTACGAATAATAAAATGTAATGCACAGTATCCTAGCTCCAAGTATAGCACGTTTCCTTCTTTCCTTTCTCACGTGTTGCCGTATGCCATGCCTCGAATTCTCGTGTCACAGTTCCATCTCTTCATCAGACCTTGCGTGCTGTTTGGTTGGTTCACCGGTAATGCAAATATAAATGAAATTAGTTCAAATCATCTCTCTTGCCATAACGGTTTAATTTATTTACGTTCGCATTACCAACCTGCCAACCAAACAGCTCGCTTGTTCGGTTGGATGAGATCGGAGGAGAATTGCATGTGGTTGAAAAACTACGGAAACGATGACTCGGGATTGTCAGGCACCCTAATCAACACAAGAAGAAGCTGTACAATACAACATAAAGACATGTGGATAGCAGCCGCTAGCGCTGCCCCTAGCTAGTACGTCGTGGGTCCCACACACATCACACATTTCTTTATTTTTACTGAACAAATGAGCGCCGCCTCTAGACATGTCCACGTTAGCAGAATTAATTCAGCAGGTCCGATTGCCTTTTCGATTAACGATTTCTTACCGCGTGTCCTCCTGCGTGATTGTAGCACTGAGCGCCCGTGCCTTGCCCACATTGGACCGCTGCGCCCGTCCTCGCTTCCCTGACCTTTTCTATCAGATTGGACCGCTAGCTTGCAGCCTCCCCTCCCTTCGCTCGCTTTCAGCATTTGCGTCCTGCTCGTGCGCTCCATCGTCTCCACCATCGCCATCTGTTGATGTTGTCGCGGGACCCATGGCCCTCCCCTTCCCCGCGCATGGTATGTACTGCTTCCCTTCCCCTTTCTTTCGCTTCAGATTTGATTTCAATTTTCCATCCATGGGCCTCGTGTATTCGCTTCTTTGTGCTGCTATT
This sequence comes from Saccharum hybrid cultivar R570, assembly GCA_038087645.1. Classification (NCBI taxonomy): domain Eukaryota; kingdom Viridiplantae; phylum Streptophyta; class Magnoliopsida; order Poales; family Poaceae; genus Saccharum; species Saccharum hybrid cultivar. The sequence continues at coordinate 1,721,928 of JAQSUU010000519.1, forward strand.
TTTTTCTTCTGGTCCTCTTTTCCTTGTCCGCTTCTTTCTCCTATGTGCATACCATGCCGAGTTTGTTCGTTCATTCGTCGTGGCCACATACAACGAGCAAGGCCAATGCAAACCGGGCAGCCGGCGAATGATGGGACATGGGATCAGACATCGAAGAAGATGAGTCAGTCCCTGGTTGCCAGCAACAGTTGGGATGGGAATCCGGATCTGATTCAATGCTTCAGTGCCTGCACATCCCGCACGGCCCCGTCCGTGGCGGCATCTCAACTTCTCAATGTAGGCAGACATAGTCCGCACATATAAATCGAGTCAGCATCTAGTCAAAATCTCGTATGAAACTAAATCTTATAGCCACAATATTTAATACGGGCCTTAGATTATTCAATTTAATTAGATAAAATACTAGGCTTAGCCCACATTAAATCTAGCAAAATCCTCTTTGGTCTCCGCATCGGAGGGATTGAGGGAACATGCAGCCAGCCAGCCCATCCACTACTGCTGTGAGCAGTGTGTGTGTGCGGGAAGCGCAGGCGCTCAACCATCGAATCTGACCCCGATTACAATCCCAGCTATTGCTGGCATGCATGGACCTGATACCATGCCCCATCATTCACCGGCCTCTCGGTTTGCATTGGCCTCGCTCATCATACGTGGCCGCGACGAATGAATGAACGAACTTGGCATGGTATGCTAATAGGAGGAAGAAGCGGATAGGGAAAAGAGGACCAGAAGAAAAAAAAAAGCAGCACGAAGAAGCGAAGACACAAGGCCCATAGATGGAAAAGGGAAATCAAATCCGAAAGCGAAAGAAAGGGGAAGAGAAGCAGAACGTACCACGCACGAGGAAGGGGAGGACCACGGGTCCCGTGGCAGCATCAACGGTGGAGATGACGGAGCGCACGAGCAGGAGGCAAATGCGGAAAGCGAAGCGGAAGGAGGGGAGGCTACAAGTTGGCGGCCCAATCGGATAGAGAAGGCACGGGCGCACGGTACTACAATCACATAGGAGGACATGCGGTAATAAATCATTAATCGAGAAGACAATCGGACGGGCTAAATTAATTCTGCTAGCGTGGACATGACCAGAGGCGGTGCTCGTTTGTTAAGTAAACATAAAAAATGTGTGATGTGTGTGGGACACACAACGTACTAGGGGCGGCGCCGATGGCCGCTATCCACATGTTTTTATGTTGTATTGTACCGCTTCTTCTTCTGTCGATTAGGGTGCCTGACAATCCCGTGTCATCATTTCCGTGGTTTTCTTTCTTCCCTTCTTCTGTTGCTTGAGTGCTTGTTCCATTAATCCTTCTCCTTCCTCCTCGAGAAGGGATCGACAGAGATGAGAGTGATTTTGACTTCTAGAAGATTTGGTTATCTAACCTCTGGCCCATTTACTTCCACAATATGCAACTCCCCTCCAATCTCATCCAACCGAACAAGGTCTTCCAAGTTCCAATATCGAATTCTAATATTGGCCGTGAAGCGATCTGAATTTTGAAATGCTCAAAAGCAAGTTTTGGGTGGTTGTGCATTTATTTGAAAATTATATGTAGTGTTAGCCAAAAAATATATAATAAGCATTGTGCTCCAAATGAACCGTAGTAACTAATTTCTTGTACGAATAATAAAATGTAATGCACACACTAGCTCCAAGTATAGCACGTTTCCTTTTTTTCCTTTCTCACGTGTTGCCATATGGGCCACGCCTCGAATTCTCGTGTCACAGTTCCATCTCTTCACCTGACCTTGCGTGCTATTTGGTTGTTTCACTGGTAACACAAATATAAATGAAATTAGATCAAATCATCTCTCTTGCCGTAACAGTTTAATATATTTACGTTTGCGTTACCAACCGGACAACCAAACAGCTCGCTTGTTCGGTTGGATGGGATTGGAGGAGAATTGCATGTGGTTGAAATAAATGGGCCAGATTAGATGACCAAATCTTCTAGAAGTCAAAATTACTCTCATCTCCTCTGATCCCTTGTCAATCCCTCGTCGAGGAGGAAGGAGAAGGACTAATGGAACAAGCACTCAAGCAAAAGAAGGGAAGAAAGAAAACATCGGAAAGATGACTCGGGATTGTCAGGCACCCTAATCGACACAGGAAGAAGCGGTACAATACAACATTAAAACAAGTGGATAGCAGCTGCCAGCGCCGCCCCTAGTACGGTGTGTGTCCCACACACATCACACATTTTTTTATTTTTACTCAACAACTGAGCGCCGTCTCTGGGCATGTCCACGTTAGCAGAATTAATTCAATCCATCCAACTGCCTTCTCGATTAACGATTTCTTACCGCATGTCCTCCTACGTGATTGTAGCACCGTGCGCCCGTGCCTCACCCTCATTGGGCTGCCGCGCCCGTCCTCGCTTTCCTGGCCTTTTTCTATCCGATTGGACCGCCAGCTTGCAGCCTCCCCTCCCTCTGCTCGCTTTCAGCATTTGCGTCCTGCTCGTGCGCTCCATCATCTCCACCATCACCATATGTTGACGCTGCCACGGGACCCGTGGTCCTCCCCTTTCTCGTGCGTGGTACATTCTGCTTCTCTTCCCCATTCTTTCGCTTTCAGATTTGATTTCCCTTTTCCATTCATGGGCCACGTGTATTCGCTTCTTTGTGCTGCTGTTTTTTTCTTCTGGTCCTCTTTTCCCTGTCCGCTTCTCCCTCCTATGTGCATACCATGCCGAGTTTGTTTGTCGCGGCCACATACGACGAGTGAGGCCAATGCAAACTGGGCGGCTGACGAATCATGGGACATGGGATCAGATATCAAGAAGATAAGCCAGTACATGCTTGATCAGATTCAATGGATGAGTGCCTGCATGCTCTGCACGGCCACAGCCATGGCGGCGTCTCAACTTCTCAATGTAGGCAGACATAGTCCGCACATATAAATTGAGGCAACATCTAGTCAAAATCTCATATGGAACTAAATCCTATAGCACACAGTACTTAACACAGGCTTTAGATTATTCGATTTAATTAGATAAAATATTGGGCTTAGCTGACATTAAATCTAGCAAAATCCTCTTTTGTCTCGACATCCGAGGGATTGAGGGAACCTGCAGCTAGCTAGCCCATCCACTGCTGCTGTGAGGAGCGTGCGTGCGGGACGCGCAGGCGCTCAACCGTCGAACCTAATCCCGATTCTCATCCCAGCTGTTGTCGGCATGCATGGACTGGCTTATCTTCTCCAATGTCTGATACCATGTCCCATCATTCACCGGTCACTTGGTTTGCATTGGCCTCGCTCATCGTACATGGCTGTGACGAACGAACGAACGAACTCGGCGTGGTATGCAAATAGGAGGAAGAAGCGGAAAGGGAAGAGAGGACCAGAAGAAAAAAGCAGCATGAAGAAGCGAAGACACAAGGCCCATGGATGGAAAAGGGAAATCAAATCTGAAAGCGAAGGAAAGAGGAAGAGAATCGCAATGTACCACGTACGAGGAAGGGGAGGACCACGGGTCCCATGGCGGCGTCAACAATGGAGATGGCGGAGACAACGGAGTGCACGAGCATGACACAAAAGGGGAACGCGGAGCGGAGGGAGGGGAGGCTACAAACTGGCAGTCCAATCGGTTAGAAAAGGCTAGGGAAGCAAGGACGGGCGCGGTGGTCCAATGAGGGCAAGGCATGGGCGCACAGTGCTACAATTACACAGGAGGGCACGCGGTAAGAAATTGTTAGTCGAGAACGGGCTGAATTAATTCTGCTATTGTGGACATGCCTAACAAAATCCTCTTCGGTCTCGGCATCAGAGGGATTGAGGGAACCTGCACCCAGCCTGCCCATCCGCTATAGCGTGCGTGCGGGACGCACAGGCGCTCAACCGTCGAATCCGATCCCGATTCCCATCCCAGTTGTTGCTGGCATGCATGGACTGGCTTATGATATCTGATGTCTGATCCCATATCCCATCATTCGCTGGCCGCCTAGTTTGCATTGTCCTCGCTCGCCAGATGTGGCCACAACGAATGAACGAACGAACTCGGCACGGTATGCACATAGGAAGAAGAAGCGGACAGGGAAAAGAGGACTAGAAGAAAAAAAACCGCAGCATGAAGAAGTGAAGACACAAGGCCCATGGATGGAAAAGGAAAATCGCATCCAAAAGCAAAAGATAGGGGAAGAGAAGCAGAACATACCATGCGCAAGGAAGTGTAGGACCATGGGTCCCACGGCGGTGTCAGCAATGGTGACGGCGGAGACAACGGAGCGCATGAGCAGGACGCAAATGCGGAAAGCGGAGCGGAGGGAGGTAAGGCTGCAAGCTAGCGGTCCAATCGGATAGAAAACGCCAGGGAAGCGAGGACGAGCACGGCAGTCCAACGAGGGCAAGGCACGGGCGCATGGTGCTACAATCACATAGGAATACACGTGGTAAGAAATCGTTAATCGAGAAAGCAATCAGGCATGGCTCGTCTAACCTCTGGTTAGGCTCTCCACTGTGTACTGTTGCAAGTTTCCTGGTACTCTTTTTTAATATAAGCCACCGGGGGCTCTCTGCCCCATGGTTTCAGTTCAAAAAAAGAAAGCAATCAGACGGGTTGAATTAATTATGCTAACATGGACATGCCTAACAAAATCCTCTTTGGTCTCGGCATGAGATTGATTAAGGGAACCTGCAGCCAGCTAGCCCATCTGCTATTGCTGTGAGCAGCCTACGTGCGGGACGCATAGGCACTCAATCGTCGAATCTGATCCCAATTCCCATCCTAGCTGTTGCTGTCATGCATGGTGACGAGATCCTAACATATGGGTATGTTAAGCCTCGGGATCAATAGTTCCCGACCGAAGAGACACCCCGACCGATCCCTTCAGGATCGCCCCGGGGATCGGGGCTATACCCATCGGGTATGCTCACGCACACCCTCAAACCCGGCCCAGCCTGAGCACGCCGCAGCCTCTGCTCAAGGCTCGGGGGCTCGCCCGAGCCTCAGGCTCCCGATCAACAGGAAACCTGAGCCCGATCCTTGGCTCCTGCCCGGCCTATGGTGCCAGCCAGAAGACATGCCCCGCGCCATCGAGGCTCGGGGAGGGGGGGAGGGGGTGCTCCCTGACGCTGCACTTTGGGCGCGGCGCTACCAGCCGCTCCCCCGGTAGGGTCACGCAATTCTGACCCCGTGACACATGGACTAGCTTATCTTCTCCAATGTCTGATTCCATGTCCCATCATTCGCTAGCCGCCCGGTTTGCATTGGCCTCGCTTCTCATACGTGGCCGTGACAAACTAATGAACGAACTCGGCAAGGAATGCTAATAGGAGGAACAAGCGGATAGGGAAAAGAGGACCAAGAGAAAAAAAAGCAGTGCGAAGAAACGAAGACACAAGGCCCATGGATGGAAAAAAGGAAATCAAATCCGAAAGCAAAAGAAAGAGGAAGAGAATCAAAATGTACCACGCACGAGGAAGGGGAGGACCATGGGTCCCATGGTGGCGTCAACGATGGAGACAACGGAGTCCATAAGCAGGATACGAAAGGGGAAAGCGGAGCGGAGGGAGAAGAGGTTGCAAGCTGGCGGTCCAATTGGTTAGAAAAGGCCAGGGAAGCATGGACGGGCGCGGCGGTCCAACGAGGGCAAGGCACGGGGGCACCGTGCTACAATCACACAGGAGGACACGCGGTAAGAAATCGTTAATCGAGAAAGCAATCGGATGGGCTGAATTAATTCTACTAATATGGACTTGCCTAAACAAATCCTCTTCGGTCTCTGCATCGGAGGAATTGAGGGAACCTGCAGCCAGCCAGCCCATCCACTGCTGTTGTGAGGAGCGTGCGTGCAGGACGCGCAGGCACTCAACCGTTGAATCCGATCCCGATTCCCATCCCAGCTGTTGCTGGCATGCATGGACTGGCTTATCTTATCCGATGTCTGATCCCATGTCTCATCTTTTGCCGACTACCCGGTTTGCATTGGTCTCGCTCGTCATACGTGTCCACGACAAACGAATGAACGAACATGGCATGGTATGCACATAGGAGGAAGAAGTGGACAGGGAAAAGAGGACCAGATGAAAAAACAACAGCATGAAGAAGCGAATACAGGAGGCCAGTGGATGAAACAGGGAAATCAAATCCGAAAGCGAAAGAAAGAGGAGGAGAAGCAAAACGTACCATGCGTGAGGAAGGGGAGGACCACGAATCCCGTGACGGTGTCAATGGATGGCGACGGCGGAGACGGCGGAGCACACGAGCAGGATGCAAATGCAAAAAGCAGAGCGGAAGGAGGGGAGGCTGCAAGCTGGTGGTCCAATCGGATAGAAAAGGCCAGGGAAGCGAGGATAGTCACAGCAGTCCAATGAGGGCAAGGCTTGTGTGCACGGTGCAACAATCACGCATGAGGAATAATTGAGAAGGCAATCGGATGGGCTGAATTAATTATGCTAACATGGACATGCCTATAGCGTTGAAAATGGACGGAAAAATTCCCGTTCCGACCCATTCCGTTTTCCACTTTTGTCCGTTCGTTTCCATATTTGCGGGGTCCTGTTTCCGTATTTACGGAAATGGGAGAGGGGATTTTCCGTCCGTTTCTGCGGGATCCTGTTTTCACCCGAAATTGACCCGTATTTATTCTGTTTTTCATCCCGTTTTAAATCTATATGAGATGTGTAGAAATTAATATGTTCATAAACCTATTAATCACTAATTATGCATGTTAACACATGGCATGCCAGTGAATACTAGACCAATAACGTCGTATGTGTATATTAATTTGTGACTTTGCTCATATATATTCATGAATATTTAATCATATTATTCTAACTTAATTTTCTGGCTCTCCATCCGTATTTGTTCATTTCTGTGCATCCGCATATCCCGATTCCGTTTTCAAACCCGCATTTTCCGAACCCGATCCCGTTTCCGCCAAAAAATATAGAAACAGAAGTAGAAATAGGGTTTTCCGTCCGTTTCCTTCCGTTTTCATCACTACATGCCTAGAGGCGGCATTCATTTGTTGAGTAAAAATAAAAAAAAAATGTGTGATGTGTGTGGGACACACCGTACCAGGGGCGGTGCCAGCGGCCGCTATCCACATTTTTTATGTTGTATTGTACCGCTTCTTGTGTCGATTAGGGTGCCTGACAATCCTGATTCGTTATTTCTGTGGTTTTCTTTCTTCCCTGCTTCTTTTGCTTGAGTGCTTGTTCCACTGATCCTTCTCCTTCCTCCTCGAGAAGGGATCGGCGAAGGTGAGAGTGATTTTGACTTCTAGAAGATTTAGTCATCTAACTTGGCCCATTTATTTCAACCACATGCAATTCTCCTCCAATCTCATGTAACCGAACAAGGTCTTCCAAGTTCCAATATCGAATTCTATTATGGGCCGTGAAGCGATTTGAATTTTGAAATGCTCAAAAGCAAGTTTTGGGGTCATTGTGCGTTTATTTGAAAATTATATGTTGTGTTAGCCAAAAAAATATATAATAAGCATTGTGTTCCAAATGTACTGTAGTAACTAATTTCTTGTACGAATAATAAAATGTAATGCACCCACTAGCTCCAAGTATAGCATGTTTCCTTTTTCCGTTCTCACGTGTTGCCAAACAAGAATTTAGGAATGTGTGATGTCCACATGAAGGCACGTCAAACAAGAATTTGGGTGCATGGGAAGCATTTTGTGCGTGCAAGGCGTGAGTACGATTGTATCTATTAAAGGTGTAAAAAAACCCCTCAACCTAGGTGCGAGCATAGGTATGTGTATTTACAAACTCCTCTCCAACGTCACTTCTTCACTTCTTTTTCCTCTGCATCTTCTGCCACAACAATCAAACTCCGTAAAGACTCTTCTTCCTATCCAAGACAAAGCCGACCTCGATCGGCAATCAACTCTAGCTTCCCCTCTTCTCCGATCCGCGTCCGGCAGCGAGGACGCTGACATGTGGCCTACATTATTGAGATTTGAGACTGCTATTTGTGAGAAAGGTATAAATGGATCATTTTGCTACAGAGCTCATTAAGATGCAAAATGCGAACTGTCTTTTTGTTAATTGTGATACAAAGTAGTTTTTTTTGCCAACATTGTCAAAAACGACAGGGTATCAGTCCCATAGCATGGTGCATGACATGCAAATATATATGGCACTCTACTTAAGGTGACCCGAACCTCGCTGTAAAAAATCCCGAACCAAACATGTTATAAGCATTGACAATGGACAGCAGTAGACGAACAAGGGGATCAGTACTGCATGTATTAACCTTAAACTTGATGAGACTTTGTCACTGATGTCCATCGATGTGCCTCGGCCTTTCATGGTCTATTGCCTTAGGAGGTGTTTGTGATTACTCCGCTCCACGTTTTTCAGCTCCGCTCCACGTTTTTTAGCTAAACGGTTTCAGCTTCACGCACTCTGTTCGAGGAAAAAGAGTGAAGTTGTGAGAGCACCTAAAGAGGTACTCCACAAACTCCAGTTTTTTGTGGAGCTGCTCTACGGTGGAGTTTGTGGAGTAAGAAATTGTGGAGCAGTCCAAACATGTGTCAGTTTATACATCAGTTGAGAACAAACCAGAAACAGATACTGTATCCATCGTGTCTCCCTGCGTACATGCCATAGATAACTGCCATGTGTCCAGTTTCATCGATCCAACAGGGCACACGCGCTCGGCTCTCACGTACATGGTTGGTGGCCCGCGGGCATCGGATGTAGTTGGTCGGCAGCTTTATACGGCGTGGATGGCAGTTTGCATAGACTACGTGTGCATGCAGTATGCACTAGATTTTTTTCCGGCGACGCAGGGTCCAAATTGAAGAGAGACCAGCTGGACATTCTCCACGTCGTAGCCGATACGGCAACCATGGATCTTGATCAGCTCTTGATTGCCTTGTAGACTCGCGGGCCGGCCAGGTCCAGGCCTCAACCTCGTGTTGCCGGTCGTGCCGTCGCCTGTCATCAACCAAGGTCGGCACATTACCAAGTTTTCAGAAATAGACCTGCCCCGAATTGAATTAAATGAAACCAGTATGGTCCAGGGCAACAAGCTAAGCTTGATATTTCCACTGGCCAAGTGCTAGATATATATATATAGATGGCCATGTGGACGGCATGCATGGTGCCATCAATATTGCGCACGGCACTAATAAGAACGAGCCTATTGATTTCCTAGTCATGCCAAACCACGCCGGCACGTCATGCCGTTCCTCTGTCTAGGCGTGACACTATTTCTTCTCTCTCTGAATAAATAGGTTCTTAGAGCTGTTTTCAATCAAACTTTTTAAACTTTGACTGGATTTCTAGAAAATCCGTCAAGATTTATGTATCAAATTTGTATCATTAAATATAGCATATAATATATTTTTATAATGTGCTAATTTGATGTTATAGATGTTGTTACTCTTTCCTATAAAATTAGTTAAACTTAAGGTATTTGACTTGCACGGATTATAGCAATTGATTTATTTTAGGATGGTATACTCCCTCGGTCCTAAAATGAATGTCACCATGAGAGTCGTGGAAGCTTTCAAGGAAGAGGAGGAGTTGTAGTGTCTCGTAGGTGCACGAGGCCTACGGACTCTCGGTCTGGGCCAGTTATTTCTAGCTTATGTGGTTTGGTCCCGTCTCATCCATCCTTGGTTGTTTATTTAGTGCAACCTATTTTGTTTCATCCAACCCCTCATGGCTCAGCCCGGAGTGAGGTGGTGGTGTTTATGTAAGGGGTCGATCCTTTTCTCTCTATAATAGAAAGATGTGCAGCTCTCCTGCGCATTCAAGAAAAAGAAAAGGAAAAATATGAGAGTCGTGGCGGTCAAGATTTCTTAAGTTTGATTAGATTTGTAGAAAAATATTAGCAACAATTGTATCTTTAAATAAGTTAATTATGAAAATATATTCAGCAAGTCATCTAGTGATACTAATTATGCAACATAAATATTCATATTTTTTTTATATATTTGGTTAGAGTTAAAACTATTTGACTTCTCGGGAAGTGACAATGACAGTCTTTTTCAGGTCGTGCCCCGTGCCACCCATAGTGTTAAGACCCAAGGATGAAAAAACGGCATCGCTCATAAAAAGTTGGAAAACAAGATAGCGGAAAATCCTATGGAGGAAGCCTATTTTCATCTCAAAACAGGTGCACCAAACGTGCTTTATGCATATTTATTAGCATCCGACTCCGTTGATCAAAACTATACGTGTGTTCAGTACCTAAAATCTGAGGGGGAAAAATAACGTATGCATTCATATTTGTATATACCCATTCGTGTGCAATCTGTTTTCATCCACACTGCCATGGATTGGATAGCCCTGTTTGGCATTGCTGCATTTGTAGACTTAACAAATTGATATAAACATTTAAAATCTAAATATAAACAAAATGATTCATCTAAATGTTCTTTTTTTAGAGCTACAAGAAATCCATAGATTTCCTAAATCTAAAGCAATGCTTTACAGAGGCCTAACAGTGACAATTTCATTTTGGACATACTATAGGTCCTAGACATCCCCCTCAATGACCTAAGAAGACGTGTGTCAATTTCTCATAAGCTAGTCAATTGATTTTAAAAGAAACAGTCACTGTCAAAAAATCCTGATACATATTGGCTACTTGTGGGCTATGAATCAGACAGATATTTATTCCTCTCGATTACAAAGACGAGCAGACAAATAAAAGAGCTAATAAAAGGAGAAAATGGTGACAGCTCAAAGACGACTTCAGACAGGTCACTGACTGAGTAAGACTTCTCCGCGTACCGACAAAAAAATATCCAATGTGATCAGAGGACAATTATGCCTACCCTTCTACAGGATTTCTAAGCAGAAGTTTGGCTGATCAGACGTAGACCACCTTTTTGAAAGACTTACAAACTTCCAGCATGGAATAGTGAAAGCAAGAGGCTCATGCACGTCGAGCTGCCAGATATGACGAGTTCAGTGTTCTTTCATGACACCACATAAAGCATCCGGTGACCAACCAGTTCTACGGTCAAGTCTGAAGACTACAAAATGCTGAGAGGTGCGTAAGGTTGCCAGTGGAAGTAGGAACTCAGAGCCAAACCACAATAACCACAAATGGCTCCTCTCCTCTTGCCCTTCCTCCTCCTGCTACAGCCATGGCCATACGTGCAGGCTCAACAGAACATCAGCTTGGGCTCCTCCTTGACGCCCCAAGGGCCTAGCAGCTTTTGGCTCTCTCCGTCCGGCCACTTCGCATTCGGCTTCCGGTCCATGTCCGTCGAGGGCAACGCCTCCACCTACCTGCTTGCCGTCTGGTTCAGCAAGATCAGCGACAAGACGGTGGTTTGGTATGCCAAGACAAGCGGTGAACAATTACCGATTCAAGTTTCATCCGGTTCGCGCCTCCAGCTCACCTCTGGCGGGACTCTCTCCCTCCTCGACCCTACCAATACAGAGGTATGGACACCCCAATCTGTTGGTGCGGCAGCCTATGCCAGCATGCTCAACTCCGGAAACTTTGTACTAGCTGCTGCAGATGGCTCTATCCAGTGGGGAACCTTCAATGATCCAGCTGATACCATCCTGCCCACCCAAGTGCTCACCGCCCCAAAGACGCTCCGCAGCCGGATCATTGCCACAGACTACTCAAATGGCCGGTTCGTCCTTGACCTGCAACATACAGGTGTTAAACTTTATTCTGTTGCTGTGCCATCTGGGAACCAATATGACTACTATTGGTCCATCCTTGGCAACACCACAAAGATGGTGTTTGATCCAATGGGCCGAATATACATTGCCTTGGATAACGGCACACAAATCAATATAACATATGGGGCTGCTGGTTCCTTGGCAGACAGCTACCAGCGCGCCACACTCGACCCAGATGGCGTGTTCCGGCAATATGTGTACCCAAAGGTCAGTGACATGAGGAGTCAGGCATGGTCAATGGTGAGCATGCAGCCCTCAAATATTTGTGGAGCACAGACAACTGTTGGCAGTGGTACATGCGGATTTAATCGCTACTGCTTGACTGATGGCACAAAAGACCAGACTACCTGCAAGTGCCTGGAGCAGTACTCATTTTTTGATGAGGAAAGGAAGTATAAAGGCTGTAAACCAGACTTCCAGCCACAAAACTGTGACCTGGATGAAGAAGCTTCGAAGATGCAGTTCCAGTTCAGAACTATGCACCAAGTGAACTGGCCTCTATCTGACTATGAGAAGTACAACCCCATAACTGAGTACCAGTGCCGACAGCTCTGCCTGATAGATTGCTTCTGTGCAGTGGTTGTGTACAATGATCAAGACAGTGCATGTTATAAGAAGAAGCTTCCTTTATCAAACGGAAATATGGCAGGTGATGTGCATGCGACAGTCCTCGTCAAAGTACCGAAGAATAGTAATGCACAGTCGTACCCCATTGAGTCCAGCAAGTGGAAGAAAGACAAGAAGTACTGGATCCTTGGAAGTTCATTGCTTCTGGGAATCTCTGTCTTGGTGATCCTTGTCCTGATCTCTGTTCTCCTTTTTGGTACAAACTACACAGTCACTAGAAAGATGGTCCCTTCTTTGGAGTCCTCAAGCAACCTAGGGTTGCCCCTAAAAGCCTTCACTTATGCTGAGCTCGAGAAGGCAACAAGAGGATTCCAGGAGGTGCTTGGCACTGGTGCCTCTGGTATTGTGTACAAGGGCCAGCTAGAAGGCGAGCTTGGGACCTGCATTGCTGTCAAGAAAATTGACAAGCTCGAGCAGGAATCAGAAAAGGAGTTCAGTGTTGAACTGCAAGCTATTGGACAGACGCACCACAAGAACTTGGTCAAATTGCTAGGATTCTGCAGTGAAGGAAAAGAAAGACTTTTGGTGTATGAGTTCATGAGCAATGGATCACTAAATAGATTCATATTTGGTGATGTCAATCTTCAGTGGAACCTTCGAGTTCAGCTTGCTCTTGGGGTGGCAAAAGGGCTGCTATACTTACATGAGGAATGCAGCACACAGATCATCCATTGTGACATCAAGCCCCAGAACATCCTTCTGGATGACAAATTCACAGCAAAGATCTCAGATTTTGGCTTAGCCAAACTGCTGGGAACCAACCAGACACAAACAAATACTGGTATACGGGGCACCCGAGGATATGTTGCACCTGAGTGGTTCAAGAGCATTGGTATCACTGCCAAGGTCGATGTCTACAGCTATGGGGTCATCCTGTTGGAGCTCATCAGTCGTCGGCGAAATGTTGAGTTGGAGGCAGCAGAGGATAAACAAATACTGACTTACTGGGCAAGTGATTGTTATAGGTGTGGCAGAGTTGATCTTCTGGTGGAGGGTGATGCTGAAGCAATTTTCAATCTGAAGGTGGTAGACAGGGAATAAAATCTCGGCGAGAAAAAACCGAGAAATCCGATAATCCCGTTTATCGCTAAGGTCCGGTAAATTTTATTTATCGCCGAGATTGCAATTTTCACTAGTCCACCTCCATGAAAGTATAATATTATGTTATATTAATGCTATTGTGTACTAGTTCTCAATGTTAAATGCTTTAGAGAGAACTTTAGTAATTTTCTAGATAAATTAGGTATTTTTTGTTTTATTTTTTGACCGAGAAATTTTCCGAGAAATCCGATAAACCCGTTTATCGGTGACCTCCGGTATTTTTTTCCTATCGGTAAAGCGAACCCTGGTGGTAGAAAGGTTTGTGGCAGTGGCACTGTGGTGTCTCCAGGAAGACCCAACTATCAGACCTACAATGCTGAAAGTGACACAAATGCTTGATGGAGCAGCTGAAATCCCCACTCCTATTGATCCTTCTTCCTTTGTGAGCTCAGTTCAATAGTTCACTCATGCATACTGTAGAAAGACTGAACCAAGATGGCGGAGTAGAAAGATAGATACATCTACTGAAGGAACAACTTATACTAGTTAGATATAGCAATCTACCGAAGGAATGGCTTATACTTCATGTTATGAATGCTGCTACTGTTTCTCTTCCTTAAAGTAATGTGAACAGCACCGTCAGTGCTGTTGTCGGTATCCTGTAAAAATCGGAAGGAGAAAAATATTAGGAAGGATTCCTCTTCCAAAACAGCATATCTATTTCCTAAATAAAATATTTTTCTATGATAAGAGTTAGTTACTTTTATGTTGTAACTTATCTATTGGTTAGTTGGATTATTATTACTTAGCCTATGCATGCATAACTATTAGAAAAGTCGTATTGAGGCATATTGCAATAATTATGTTCTAAAGAAAATTCGGATGATATGGTATTACATCCTAAACTCAAGAACCAAATTCTGCTTGGAGCAGCCGCACTTTGTTGGGAAATTTGGTTGAATAGAAATGATACCGTATTTAACAAGTCTAATTCTAACACTTTTGTACAAAAGAAGGTTGCTAGCTTCATCCTCCTATGTTTTAGCAGCACCTTAGTCCCGGCTTGCAGCCCGGGACTAGAGGTCCTTTTGGACCGGGACTATAGCCCCGTTGTGCAGCAGTGAACGTATTGGATCTGACAGTGGTCCATGCTGCATAGGGAGGAGGATCGACCTCTATTCAAGATGGGCTACGGAAGCTGGGAGTCGTTAATTTTGGCAGTTTTTGCGAAGTTTGGTTGGAGGACTAGGAATTGTATTGTGGACTAGTTTATTTCCTTGTTTGCTGCACTCACTAGCTGGGCTGAAGTTTGTTTTACTTGTGGTGTGAAAGCCTTATGACTTTGTTTTGTATTCTCGACTATCCGTTGTGTACCATCTACGGATGGTAGAGGCTAGAACTTTGTTCCCTTATCTATAAAAATTAACTATCTGGTATAGAATCGTCGGGCAGAAAATAAGCCATAGACAAGACTCAGGAAAAATGCAACAACATTGATTGTCTAGTAAATCTCTTCACAAAGAGTAAGAGAATTTGCAGGAAACTGGCGAATGGCAACCATGCTTTTCACTGAGTACAATTTCAACTCCTTGTCCAATCCAATTGCTAGTAGAGGTAAATCAGGCACTAAACATGATTCCCATGGTTCACAATCTCATGCTAAATATAGATGTCTTCAGTTTGCTGTTAATAAGCATAATAATAGTATTTCTTCTGAAGTACTGAAGCATAATTGGAACAATCTTGAGGATAAAAAGATAAGTATCTGTATTTACACTTGCCTTTACGTCATTTTAACTGCAAATAGAAAAATATTCCTTCTCTTGTGCCAGAAATTAGGGTTGAAAACCAAAGGGACCACCTTCTCTTGTAATAGGCATGCCAAAATTAGGCTGGACCAGAAAGGGGCCACCATGGAAGAATTTCTAACTTTCAGAAGACAATCACAACAAATCCAGTCTCTACGGTGGGCCAGCAGCCAACACGGTTTGTTGTACTCAAGTCAACAGTCTCTGATGACCCAACAATTGTCAGGTCAAGTCAACCAAGACGCTAACATGCCATGAGATGCATAAGCTTGACATCACGAAACTGAAGAAAAGATTAATAGTGCTCAAAACGTAAAAGAGATTGTGATAAAATTGAAAATAACAGGAGAAACGAGCCACGCTATTTAGAGGAAAGGCCATCATTATTTAAGTGCAAAATTGCGCCATGAGAACTGAGGTTTTTCACTGAGAAGATGAGGATAATAATCAAATTGTTGAATCTCTTTCCCATATCTTTGGACAATGAGGTCTGAACAAACTCAATGTTCGTGAGATTTGATCTAACAAATGCAATAACAAGATACAAATCTATTATGTAATTTCTAGGAAATTTCTAGGACCTATAGTCATCACAGGCAGTCAGCAATCATATTTGGCGTCCTCATGCACTTCACTAAAGATTCATAACCAGATAAGAGAACAGAACACGAAACCTTGTCACCAGCTTTCACCTTTATCGGTTCAAGCGATGAAGGAAAGATCTTATATGTTAAATAAGCACTAATGGTCCTTTTCTAGAGACAGGTGTAATTCCTAATCACCTCTAGAAATCCATTTCTAGAGACGGATGAAATTTTTGGCCAGGCTTTCTTGCCCCCTTTAAAAATCGACTGTAGATTGACCAGCTCGGAAACCACTTTTAGAGGCAGTTTTTGATAGAGCCATCTCTGAACTAAAGATAGTAAGATAGGATTGGTCTCATGGGACACACCATGTGGGCACTTCCAGTGGATTGATGTCGATCGTTGTTCAGAAACAAGCGTATGATACGACCATTAAGAATCATGAACAATTTATCTACATCCATCATGGAATAGTCACACAGACAAGGATGCACGCACATGGAGTGGAGTAGCCAATAATTGACTGCATAATAATGTTATGAAGGTTCTGATGACCCATCCATAGTCAGGTCAAGTCAACCAAGATTCTTAATAAAACAAAGAGACGCATTTTTTATATAAGGCAGAGAGACGCATAAGTTGGTCACCAGACATGTAGGAACTGAGAGCCAGACCGAAAGAACCAATGGCAGCTCTCCTTCTCTTGTCCTTGCTCCTCCTGCTGTCCTCTACTCCTCTTCAAGCTCAACGGAACATCACCCAAGGCTCCTCCTTGACACCCACACCCCAAGGGCCTAGCATCTCTTGGCTCTCTCCATCTGGCGACTTTGCATTCGCTTTCGGCGCATCAAGGGTAACACCTCTTTCTACCTGCTCACCGTCCGGTTCAACAAGATCAGCGACAAGACAGTAGCTTGGTATGCCAAGACCACTGGTCCAGATCTAATGCCGGCACTGGCGGAGCTAAGTTAGGGCCAAACTGGGTCCTGCCCCCAACCATTTCTACCATGAATACACTGCTACACCACACTACCGGATTCTGGGTGTCACACCCGGTTTTAAGGATAAAACCAGATATACACTATATGTGAAATAAAGGAGTCAAATCTCACATATAGTCACAGATAAGTGTAATACCAAGAGACAAATGCTTAATAAACATAACTCAATAGTATAAAATATACCTTAGAGAATAACACAGCGGAAAGATAACTCCAAACACCGGGTGTAACCTTCACTCCAGGATCAAACTGACTGGTTGATCACAAGCCTAACAATTCTAGAATCTTGCAGTCTAGTACCCTTCCTGAGATGTGGGAAATAGCAAGAGTGAGTCCATGTCGAACTCAATAAATATAACATGGGGTTCATGAGGCTCAAAAGCATATCATAGGTTTATCAGCATGTAGCTTTTAATTAGCATTATTTCAGTATATCAATAATATCAAAGTGTCTCAATGTAACATAAACATATGATCCATGTGAAATGATTAACGAATAGCAAAAACATATCCATTATTAATGATCCACTATTCCATAAGGGTCCAAGGCCACTCGTGACCGTGAGCACGGCTGTTATAACAGTTTTACACTCTGCAGAGGTTGTACACTTTCACTGTGAGTCATGTTTACCCATATGCCCGGGATCGTGACTCCCAAAACACTTACAAGATGAGCAGGCAGGGAAACACTATGAAGCCTTTCAAATGTTCGTCTAACAAGTTAGGGCCGCTAGGTTTCCAAAGTCAGTCTGTGTGATTCTACCACGCAGGGATCCACAGTCTGCTCTACCCCATTTGCGCCACAAGGGTAACCTCTAACAAGCTAGAAAAGGTCCTCATACTGAGCTAAAGCCAGAGCCATTTTAGCCCTCACAGTTGTACTGTAAATCCCGGATTTTCGCTTACAGATAAGTCCTTATGGAGAGTAACAAGAGCACCAAAATAACCCCATGCTCTAGTACCCTTTAACAGTAATAAAATCATCTTTTAATGTTTATTGCATATTCCATTAGTCAAATTACATGATCATAGTTCATGTTGAGCACTAGAAATACTAATCCATGCAGTATAATAGGTATCAAGGAATAAGATCAACACTAAGTCATCCTTAACAAGGAATATATGCATAATGATATTATTTGCTTATTGTGAATAGGACAACAAGGATAATCCCATGCTATACTTGCCTTAAATCAAGATCCTTCTTCTGATCCAAATCTTCAATTAATAGTTTCTTGAATCTCCACGTAAATCTCACCGACTGGACTTGATCAATAAATCACCACACACACATCGAGCAATCATACACGAAGCAAACAATGAATAATAATTAGAACAGTATACCAAACATATGAAACAATATGTGAAAAGGTATTAAAGATGTTCTACGCATTGCTACGAACACACCGGAGCGAAAAACACGCTAATTGGAGCTACGGTGAAAGAAATACATACACCAAAAGATTTTGTTGTATAAAACGGAAAATTATAGGTTCCATTTGTTTTAACTATATAAAATCATATATATATAGGAAAAAATACTTTTTATAGATATTCAAAAGTGACTTAGGCTAAATTACATTTAAATTTAGAAAACTAAAGGAGAAATCAATAATATTTCATTTATAAATCTAGTCGCACAGTTATTAATCAAGTTAGATCTAAACTATGAAATTCCAGAGGTTTTGATAAAGAAAACATTAATACTATTACGTAGTTCATATTGTTATAAATTCATTGCAATTTGAACGGACTAATTCGGAATTAAAACAAAATTATGTATTAAACGAGATTTTCTTTAGTAAAGTAATGGATTAAATCTAACATCGAATCTTAAAGATAGAAAACCTAACCAACAGTAGCACTAACAGTATAAAAAGTTTGTAAAACTCTTCTACATGTTACTATGATCACATAGACGTAAAGATCACGAAATTTGGATTTAAAACGTGAAAGTTATAAATTTTCTAAGATTTCCTATAGATAAATAATTACTTTAATATAAACTCGAAAATAAATTGTCACAAACCTACTATACAGTTCTATCATCATGTAGAGCTCACAAATATGAATCTAACACAATTTGAATGGATCAAATCGGAGTTAAAACGAAGATTCTACGATTAAAACAAGATTAGTGGCAAAACTGTAAATATCAGAAAACGTATTTTTCAATTGCCGAGATGAAATACGCTTTCAAAAGATCAAAACGAACACGGGTTATTACGTTTTGGACTGCGGGTTCTAAACTAGAAAAGGGCAGGGTCTCTTTAGCAAAAGTTACAACCGAACCGGTATCAATGAATAACATCCGTCCGATTCAAAACGGACGGCCGAGATCAAAACAGGGAAGGAGAGAGAGAGCAGCCGGCGGCGCTCCGGCCGGATTTGACCGACGGTGGCCTCCTGCGGCGGCGCCATGGCCGGAGTAGCCTAACTCGCTCTACGGTGCACGAAATCGCGAAGCAAAGGTACCGGCAGGTAGATAACTTCAACGCGACCTTACCTAGAGCAAAATCGAGGCCGAGAACGAAGCGAGGAAGACGTGCGGCTTGAGATGGCGGACGGTGAAGCTCGTGCTCGCGGTGACCTAGCTCCCGAGCACCAAAGCGGCTACAAAAAGACGAGATGAGGGCGGAGAGGTGCGGGGGTCTCGTTTTATAGCTCGTAGGCGTCGGTATACAAGGAAAGGGGGAAGAGTTGACGCGGATTCGGATCACCGAATCGAAGAAGGTGGAAGGCGGCGGCGTCTGTTTTTGGAAAGTGCCGGAGGAAGGAGATGGAAAGGGAGATGTGTCGCTGACCAGTGGGACCGGCTCGTCAGCGGCTCGGGTGCGGAGGAAGGCCGCGCGCGCGCGAAGTGGGCCGATGGCCGTGGCTTGGGCTCGGCCCAGAGAGACCAGAGGCGGGCGTGGGGGAAGAAAAAGAAATGGGCCGCCGCTGCAGGCCGAGCACTGGGCTGCGGGAGAGAAAACGGTCCGAGAAGAAAAGAAATTCCTTTCCTTTTTCTTTTTCTAATTTTTCAAAGCCATTTTTCAAAAGATTTTCAAATCCAATTTGAATTTGACTTAAACCACTCAACACAAAATTTCAAATGCAGCAGCATGAATGCTCAATCATGTTTCTACCCTTCATGAGGGCAGCCTCGTTGTTGGCAGGCACATCCTCATAGCCCTTGATAGTTGCGGCGCTGTTGGATCTTTACAATGCCCTCTATGGCAGCCACAGCTGAGAACGCCCAACAACATCTTGCATTCATTCATTTTCATCAGATGTATGTCATGTCATCCAGTGCTGGAATAAATAATAAAACATATTTATACACACATAGGAGAATTGTGTATGTGGTCACCTAGCTCATTTTACTTTATTACAGAGGTCAGAACAAAGAGTGTTCCAGGTGAAGATCGATTGCAGTAGGTGCGGGCTTCATGGATGCGGAGCCCCAAAGCCAGCAGCCACCCCGGCCCCCGCATCCACTAGCCCCCACGCCGGCGGCCACCTCCCTCCTCCCATTTTCCCTCTCTGGTCCCCTTCCCTCTTCCCAGTTCCGTCGCAGCCATGGCGGGCTCCTCCACCAACAACGACACCTCGGGGTCTCCCTATCCGCCGCGCTGGCGGCTGCCGCGGAGGCGACCCGCATCTGCAGCCCATAGTCACAAAGTTTTTGGGTCGATTGGGTTGAGGTGCGGGGTCGCGGTACGTGGTACGCTACTCGTGATAGATTTTTACACTTCGGGTCGAAAATGAACCCGTGAATCCGGGTCGGGGTCGACGAACCCGGGTTGAGGGTCAAAGGTGGTGAACCCATTTTATGTGACTATGTTGCAGCCTCGCTAGCGTGATCTAGCCTGCCAGGGTGCTCCATTCCCCTACAACGTCCACGTCGCCTCACCACCTATCAGGTCCCTCCGCACTGGAGCCAACGAAGATGCTCTCCTTCACGGATTCTGAGGCTTCATTGGATGAGTCAGAGGACTCGCCACCACTGGTTCCGGAGGGCAAGGGCAAGGCGCCGTTGCTAGAGAGAGCCCCCCCATCACGCATGTCGCCATCCGCAGTGTGGGGGTTTCATGGCTGACGCGAGGTGCACTGACCCGCCACGCGGGTTGCCTTCTCCCCCACCGTTGTCCCCTCAAGTACGTGCCCCACGCCATGCTCACCCTCCACGCTTGGACTCCCCGGTGGACGCCGACAGCTTTCATGTCATCCAGAGTCAGCGTCGTTGGTGCAGGAGGAAGAGGGCTCCGGTGCATCTGCCACGTCTTGTTCCACCACAGTTGGTCGGACTCTGCTTCAATTGTCTGGCCAACGACCATGTCATTGCAAACTATCGCTTCCCCTCGTGATGTCTTCACTGCCAAGGCACCGGCCACCATGCCTAGGCCTCCACTTCTTCAGGAGTTGAGGCCAGAGGTTAGGCCGGTGCCACAAGTCGCCACTGCAGCCCTGTCTATCGCGCCGCTCGTTCCTCGGATGGACGAGGGATAGTCTCGGGTCACACCCCCGCTGACCATGAGACCTCTATCTTACCCCTTCGTGGCCGCCCTGGCACAGGTCGCCATGCAACGTCGCCTTCTTCTCTGGGGTCACAGCAACCGCCACCATGGCCGTGGCGCCATCGGTTTGAAAACCATGGCGGCGGAGGGGGCCCACCTTCTAGCATGGGACACCTGTCGTCATCGGGTCCATCCCCTGTCCGGTCCAACCGGGGGGCAGCGGTCCGTGGTCGTCCGGCCAATGCAAGCGGGTCCGACTGCTGCACCAAAGAGATGGCGCTCCATGGCACCTCGTGACTGATGAGGTGCTCCAGCTCCATCTGGAAGGACACCGTCACATTCTGGATCTCAAAAAGCGGGTCTGGAAGGTAGTACCAGAAGCGGTTAGGTGGCAGGAGCACCTCACTAGTGGCAATCTGGTGGTGGACGTTGGCCAGCACATTGAACATTTAGTGGAGGTCCGACACGGTGGGGTTCGGGCCCAAACCGTGCTGGATCTGTCGGGCTAGGATATCGAGATCTACTCCCAGAGGTCCTGGCGGAGGGGGCGATGCCGGGAGCTCGTTGCCCACCAGCACAGCCCCATGGAGTGGACGAAGCTTGTCATAGCAGTCGGTGACATAGGCTAGGCTCCCAAAGCTGAGGACCTAGCCCAGAGCGAAGGCGCCGGCCATGACAGAGAATGTAATAGATCAACATGATTATACGAGATTAAGTAAGAAAATCTTCCGCCGAGGTAGATAATTTACCAAACTTAAGCCCGTACAATCTAAGATTCCGTGAAATCACGAAGGATTTTCAACCAACCAACATTCCAACCAAGATCGTACTAATTTAACAGCCACAGTCACATGGTACATAAAGTTCGCAACGACAGTTGTATACATCGGAGTTTAGAACATAAAGTTATTACAACACAAGTTCAAATAAGATAGCGGAAGCAAGTAGTTTTAAAACCACACACACTTGGTTCAGATATAGTACCAGGAGGTAGTCATAGTCCACAAAAGCATGGGATAAGATAGACGGAGTGACCATTGCCATTGGTCCTAGTTGTCGCCCATCGCCAGGTACAGACAGTTGACGCAATACCCATAATACATCTGACCAACTGCAACAACAATGGGAACAACACCCTGAGTACGAGAAGGTATTCAACTAGACTTACCCGTCATAAACTAGAAATAAATGACACCAAGGAGCATGCAAGACTTTTATAAAGTGGACTGTCTTGACTAGTTTTGCAGAAAGGCATAAGTTATCAGTTATGAACCATTTAAAATTTAAGCATCAACTTAATTATACCTGATTAATGTAAGTAAGCACCTATGCTAGAGCAATCACTTAATTAACCATTAACATCAAAGGTTACCATATCAGGTTTAGCTTTTCCAACATCATTCACATAACCATCCGTGTTCCATCATTATTACTACGATGTTGTAGCTCGAGTCAAGTGCTCACTATCCAGGAGCGATGGCGATCCGATTCGATTCCTAACTAGCTGGTGATTTATTCCTCACACAAACCATGCTTCCCCCGTCAGGGTTGCTTAGATCACCAATGACACTTTCCAAGTAGCCGCGGGATAACAGTCATGGACCGCACTACACAGGGACCGTCCGACTGCCAGGACGCACCTTGGGCTCACTCTTCGCGTCTCCATCATACCCCCTTCAGCACCACTCTGCCGATCCGAGTTTATCCTGACTCGAATAGTGTCACTAGCTTCACGGTCGAAAGGTACTTTATTCGGTCAGCTAAATGTGAGGTATGCGTTCAACATGACAAGATGGACGAGCAACGATCGATCCTTAATCGACACAGACGAAATCACTATAGTCCAAACCCTATAAGACTCTGCCCGGTCTCCGTTTATCCATCAACACTTGGTTACTTTCCATGATAACAATTATAGCTAACCATAACCAGGTATCCACCTATATCTCACAGGTGATAGGAAATCACCCGACTTCTACCGGTCTAAGCATGGCTAAGCAATACTTTTGATCCTAAACTAAAATAGGATTCCAGGCATATTGATGGGACAAGAAAAAGGTATATATGCAGCAAGTGTTTCACTCAACTCCTATAACTTAATGCAACAATATATAACTCATATATTAAGAATTGCATGAATAAAATAGGGGATTTAGAATGCTCTGGGGCTTGCCTCTTTCAAACAAACTAGGCTGGTGATCTACGCACTTGGGCAACTCCTCTCCTTGTTCCTCTTCCTCAGGCACCTCCTGTGCCTAGAGCTCTTGCGGATCGGTCCAAGTCTATTCTTCCGGCACTGCTACGACGACTCCTCATGCGATCCTGTATGATGCAATTGCATAAGTAAACATGTAGACGGTGCATCGGATGCGGTGGAATGCCATGATGACATGATATGCAGATGAGCACATTGAATCTGATAGTATAGATTAAAGACAAAATCTTCTACAAGGTAGTCCACATCATCCAAGAACATGTACCACAAAACATGTCATCTACTCTTATACTAGTTTGCATATAATTCTCACACAAGTGTTGCTACACTTTGCCAAACCCTAATACCTTAACCTATCAAGTAACACCAGCAAGGTAGTTTTGTGCTTCAAAGATACACCAAACACTTTTTATTACTTTTAATTATTCATAAAGAATAACCTTTTATTTCCTATTTAAACTAGGGTTACACATTAACACCTATTTCTATTGCATGTAAAAATCCAAAAAAAATTACAGTAGTATAGTCCTACTCCAAATAGCATACTGTAGAAATTTCATGGGATTTGGATAAGTAAAACAATCTGTACAAAATAAACAAGCTATAGCATAATAATGAGCATGAAAATACTTTGTACTAGAAAAAGTATCAAACAATAGATTTATTATTTTTCCTATGCTCTACACAGTAAACAAGCACATCACAAAAATTATCACATGCATATGTTATACAATTTTTGCTCTCTACAAAAAATAACAAAAAATCATCAATTAAAGGCATTTGAACTACACTTCAATAATTTTTCACAGAACATACCTCATAAACATTTTTTCTAGAAAGTACATCACTAAATAAGACTAATGAAATAGGAACCATATTTTTCTAATCAATATTTTATTTACTATACATTTTCTAAGATATTAGCACTTATAAGAATTAAATAAATCTACACAGAAAAGTATCACAAAATTAACATGCAATATTTTTAAGCCATAGATCTACTTATGAGAAACACTACAAAATTTGTTTCACAATTTTTGGAGCTAAAAATCTTGAGATATGATTTTTGAAAGCTTTTCACAATTTCTGGAAAATCCTCTTCTTTAAAACCCGAAAATCTACATGGCCTTAAACGCTATGCACACCCCGCAGTTTCACCCCCTCTCCACACTGAGAGACAGACAGTCGGGGCCCACGGGTCAACTGACCCCACCGGTCAGCCGGAGCCGAGGCGGGCTCGTCGTTGACCGCGCGGATCTCGCCGCTGGTGAGTCAAATGGCGAGGCGGTCGGCGCGAGCGTGCTCAGGGCACCAAGCCACACCGACAGGTGCCCGGACTTGGCCGGGTGGTTTACCGGAGCAAGCTCGCCGGCGTGCATGGTGCACGGCGGTGCTACCTCACCGCGGCCACACCTCGCCGATGCACGGCATGGCGATCTGAGGAGCGCTAGAGCTCCAGCATCACCAGGCGAAGCTGACGCGCGCGAAAGAAGAGAAGGAAGGCAATGGAAGCAGCCCACCCATGCGGAGCCGAGCTCCGACGAGCGGCGATGAAGAACAGTCGGCCAAAATTGGCCCCTCACCTTGACAATGGCAATAGCTGGAGGGAGCACGGGGTGGAGCGGAGGGAGGCGGAGCAATGGCCGCGAAGAAACGGACGCAGGTGCAGCAGCGGCGGCGATAGGCGGTGGCGGAGCTCGGAGGGCGGCGGCAATGGCGCGGTGGCCGTTGGCTCCGCTGCGGCTGTTGCTGGCGCACGAGGAATGCGAAATGGGAGGGACATGGAGCGGTCGCTCGGTTCGGTCGACTTGGAGGCGTGGCGAGGCAATGGGGGCCACGGCGTGCCACCCGTACGCCGGCAACGGCGAGCGGCTTCCACGCGGCGGCCGCGGCCTGAGCGCGGTCATGCGCTGGCGCGTGGTGTGCGCGGGCGCGGACGCGGGCCGAGCCGGCCTGCCGAGCTGGGCCAGAAACGGGGCGCTGGCCTAGCTAGGCGAGAAAACCTTTTTCTTTTATAAATAACATTTCTAGATTTTCTAATTCATTTCAAATTTGAATTTTGAAGATGAAAAAGACATTTTCAAAGGTTGATCTCAAAATAAAAGTTGTTCAAAATTTAATTCTCGAAAACTTTTATTTATGGCATTTTTCAAAATTCCAAACAGATTTTGAATTAATGATTTAAAGTCCAATTTTAAAATAAAACTCATTTTTATAGAATATTTTTAAAAGCAAAATTTGAGGAGATTTTGAATACAAAAGTTGCTCCAAAAATCATGCTAATTAATTCTAAATTATTTAAAATTATAGCCAAACAAGTTCTACAACTCTAGCAAGCAAATGCAACAATTATGCTTTAAACAGATGTTTTTCACACTTCAATTTAATTTCAACTTATATTGCATGTGATGATAAAAATGAATGTGATGCTAATGCTCATGCTTTGGGATGTTAATGCATGCTTAACACCTAGGGGTGTTACAGAGAACTTGCCGGGGAAGTGGACACCGCCGTCTGGGGTGGTGCCGCTTGCTCTAATGATGAGGCAGGTGGCTCCGGCCACTGTAGAGCCTAAATCGCACTTGACACTACCCCCTACCTAGTGCGCCAACTGTCGCGGGGTCAGAACCATGGCAAGCTTTGTTGTTCGAGTCGAAGTCAGAGTACGGGTCTTTAGGGCTTGGGTGGACTCAATAACACAAGAATCACAAAGAGAACGCAACGGTTTATCCTAGTTCGGGTCAATCGGTGCCCTACATCCAGTAGCTGATGATCCTTATACTCAAAAGCACCCAAAATCATGGGGTTACAATAGGGTTGTAGAGAGATTTGGTAGGGTGTTAGCTTGGTGTTATTCCTAAGGTTACCTCGCCGCTAGTGGAGTCTTCCCCTCATCGAAGAGGAGGAAGACGACGGGATGCGGTGGAGGATCTCTCGGTGCCCCTCTCTAGGTTGCCTTGCTCTCGATGCTGAGTAGAGGCCAAGGAAAGGAATGGAGTGGAATGATCTATCTTCTGATGATCCTCTCCCCTCTAGGTTCGACCTTATCCCTTATATAAAGAGATAAGTCGGGTATATTGTGGTTTGGGGGAGCGAGTATATGGTCTACATGCACCAGAGTCTAGGAGAGCCGTGCAGCAATGCGCCATGGACCGTGGCCTTGTCGTGGAGCCAAAGAAGCCTTGGGCGTCATACGACTGCTCTATTCTAACACTATGCATGTCAAGCTATATCAGCTTGCACCGACCTCCCCCTGGTGGACCTTCTAGAGTCTTCTTGGCAGTGAAGGAGGTCGGCTCCAGGGGCCGACACGTGGGCCTGGGAGCCTCCGAGCCTCTGGAGACCACGGGGAAGCTTTGTCTTCTTGTGTCACGCCCCGTGCGTGACCTTTTCGGGAAAAGTGGTCCCTGTGGAATCTGCGGGTCCGGAGATTTCGGTCCTTCTGAACATCAACATGGCCAGTGGGGACACTTCTTTGGTGCCGCCATGCGTCCAAGGGCCGACGGAGGCAAAGCAGCATTATGGCTGGGCCCCCTTCATGCAATGGGCTTCCTTCTTCCACTCCTCAAGATGTGGGCTTGACAGAGCACCCTTGATCCTCTAGTCCACAGTTGCCAGAAGCGCATCGAGGCTAACATTCTCGTACCGGAATCCCGTGGGCACCTTCACCACATTTGGGTTGAATCCCTTGTTGGTCTTGGTTGCTCTGAATTCTTTGTTACTGAGGTCGGCAAATTAGTTCACGCCAAGCCAGAACTCGTGGTTGCCGGCGGTGTTGAACGACTCGATGAACTTGACATTGGCCTTGAACACCTGGAACCGGTGTGCCTTCTCAGTGTCATCCATGTAGACGCACCCAATACTGGACCATCCACTGCTCGTGCCTCACCATCATGGCCGAGTCATCGTCGCTCAGCTCGCGAGCTGCATGGACAGCACTATAGAAGCAGATGCAGTAGAGTATAGCAATGAGCAAAGCCTTGCAGGTGGCCATGGTCCTCGATCAGTCTCTCTCAATTGTTTCCTACTGTTGTGGACTCTGCTTTGGTTTTGATGATTTGAATTTGGAACAGGGTTGTATGAGGTATATATAGTTGAAAGTATGCATTATAGTAGTAATAAACTGGATTAGATAGATTTTTGGTAGAGACTCTAAACTGATTAAGTCTCTAACTCACACACTTAAAAACCAAATAACCAAGAAATATAAATGCAAAAGGACTATGCTCCGACAATCCCATGGGCCAAATTCGGGTACAACATTCATGGAGGTGCCCAACACCCAAGGCAAGCAAGCGAGTGTGTGCGGAGTTCCCTTCACTTCCTCACACATGACTTAGTCGAGGGAGGGGACTTCCATATTTAAGTCATCCTTCACTTCCACTTGTAAAGTGGGACTAAAATCCACCACTTCCTCCACTTAGACACATGAATGATCCTTTGAGATTTATTTGGAATCATCGGAAAAACTCGTATGGGTCAAGCACATTATTCCCACAATCCCCACCAAATCTTAACATTTAGCTAGATATTTGCTTGTTCCCGCTATGGTTTAATATACCAGTATTTTAATATAGAGACTATTAAGTTGAACATCCACATAGAATTTTATGCATACTACACATATCCACAACTTGAATAGTAGACTATGCCTTAAATTGTTAGTTTCCTACGAACAAGTTTCACTAGAACTCAAAACCAGTACCTAACTAACAGTATCCTACCCTGCGGGTGGAGCATATGTCATAATCTCTGTCTCTTCATGAGGTTACTAAAGATCACCTAAGTCTTATAAACTATGACGTTTAACAGATAGGCTCATATATATAGGTGTGCTCTTTCAAGAAAGCTTTGTAGGATAACATCTTCACTTATTAAATCCAATCGAAACACATTAAGACATACCATCAACATACCTTACAACTTTGAGAATATTCATTTATCAAATTGCAAGGCCAAAGCCCCTATCCTCTTGTGATTTCGATTATGACTACCTTCCCATTCCATCATGGATGTGTGCAAAACCAAAGATTTTAGGGGCTATGATCCTTTAGGAAGAAAGGAAAGAAAAGCACATACCATAGTAAAAGCAAAAGAAGAAGAAGAAGGAGATACGAATGCAGATACGATACCAGCAGACATGCCCCAGCCTTCCTTGCTGTCAGAACTCTCCTCTCCTCATTTGTCTTGCCCCCAAGTAGATTATAATAAATATCATATCAGTGGCTTAGTCTTTACTATTCTTTCCTAAGGAACAAGGTGAAAACAACTCTAAAAAAGCTAAATTGAATTATTTCCTCACTCTTTAGAAGCATTGGAAGTATATTATAGAATACCCTCCTTTATTAATCAATAGCTTGTTTTTCCATGTCCTAATTCATGCTCCGAGCTGTTCGGCTGATGGTTTTTGCAGCTGATAAGCTGGCTGATGTTGTTTTGTTGTGTGAGAAAAACATTGTACCATGGCTGATAAGTTCAAACCAACTGGGCATAGATTACCACTCTGGTTTAACACACATCAGTCTCATACCCATCTCCCTCGACGCATTGTCTATCACATTTCGTGATAGCCCTTTTGTAAAGTTATCTACCACTTTTTTGTTTGAATACAAACAGCTATCACTCTGAAGTTTCTTAATTTCCTGACATACTTCAAACATCTTTTTACATGTCTTGATGATTTCACAAATAGCTATCACTCTGAAGCTTTCATAGTTTTCACAAAACAACTGACCCGGTTGAGATGTGGGGCACCACATCAAGGATGAGGAAGGACAGGGTGATTGGGACAGCTGTGGCATTGAGGACAAGGTGGTTTTGCCTAGTGAAGTCGAGGACAACACCGCCCTGCCAGGCAGTGTTGAGGACGAGGTTGTCCCGCCCAATGGTAGCAGAATCTGCACCAAGGCCATGGTCACCCCACCCCGTAGCATCAAGGTCGAAGATGACGACGAAGGATATGGAAAAGCGGACGATAAGGAGCCTCCCACGCCATCTCCTGTAGCCTCTATGAGCCGCCATCTCGGTCGATGCCCTAGCACCTCCATGAGCCATCAACTCCATCGGGGCCCCAACGCCTTCACGCACCGCTATCTCGACTAGGCCCCCCTATCTCTGTGCACCACCATCGCCAGTTGGCGGGGCATCTCCTTCGGGAGCCGCAACCCTCGGCGCGCCACCCATGGAGATTTGGATGTGAAGGCAAAGAGGATGGACTTAGATATGAGGGGAAGAGAGTTTGTATGAGTAGAGAGAACTCAGAAATGAAGAGAGAGTGAGACGAGCCTAGAAACCTTATACAACGTGGAAATGTTGTTGGGTCTTGATGGGTACATGGGCTGTCTGTTTCTCCAAAAGCGGGCCTTTTAAAATGTCCGTCTCTAAAAATGGCTCTTAATAGGCCCACCCCCGTTAAATGTTTTCCATAGGCGATCTTCCACCATAAATAAGTATCTTCGAAAATTCCAAACTATTTTACAAGACACAAAGAATTTTTTCCAGCCTCTAAATCTAAAAATAAAAAGGATTGTCTCCTAAAATTATCGTTTTGTAGTAAAAATTGCTGGCTTGATGTCACCACCTCA
This sequence comes from Saccharum hybrid cultivar R570, assembly GCA_038087645.1. Classification (NCBI taxonomy): domain Eukaryota; kingdom Viridiplantae; phylum Streptophyta; class Magnoliopsida; order Poales; family Poaceae; genus Saccharum; species Saccharum hybrid cultivar. The sequence goes on from JAQSUU010000519.1 coordinate 1,751,901, forward strand.
CACCCTAGCACTTCCCGTAGAGTGACGCAGCCTAGGAAGAGCAAGAGGACCCGAACCAAGAGTACAAGAGTGACTGGTTTGCAATGGGCCTGCAATGTCTGTGCGGCCCAGCCTGTGAAGGATTTCCGTAAAGAAGAAGAGCTAGGCTGGCTGAAGATGCCCAGCCTGTGAAGGATTTCCGTAAAGAAGAAGAGCTAGGCTGGCTGAAGATGCAGAAGAAAAAGAAGTGAAGAAGAGACGTTGGAGAGTTGTAAGACTAGCAACACACAATCATACAATGAATGTCTCGTACACATACCCTATGCTCGCACCTAGGTTGAGGGTTTTTTACGCCTTTACTAGATACAATCGTACTCATGCCTTGCACGCACCACATGCTTCCCATGCACCCAAATTCTTGTTTGACGCGCTTTCACGTGGACATCACACATACCTATATTCTTGTTTGACACAGGTTGTGACGCTATCTACCACATGCACGCACACGGGTTATTAAGGGAGGGCCAGGTGGCGGTGGGGCGGACAGGATGCAGAGAAAGAAGGAAGCAAAAAAGGGAAGATTGACACAATTAGGTTCGATAAGCGTCTCACACACACCCTATATGAACACTTAGAATGTGGGTTTTCCCTCTGTGTTGAGTACAAGTATATTTATGCATCGCGCGCACCACGTGCACTTTCTGTTCGGCGCATGTTGTCACGCTTTTCAACGGCGCACTAACACGAGTTAGGAGACGGTGGTTGACACAATTAGGTGCACTAAAAGGGAAGAGGTATGATTTGCGTGTGTGTGGGGGGTACAACTAGTAATGTGCAGTCATCTAATATGCGTCTCACACACACATGCCCTGTGTGCACATCTAGAGAATTCAGGCATGTGTGTTCTCGTTCAGGGTCATAAATAGAAATGGTCTCCTTCAATAGTGTTTTAGAGCGGAAATATTTTTTGCTACCTTTGGATATTTTTCCATAGGTCACCAGACAAGGGGTTAACATCCATTATCCATGCACTAGATCACAATGCACCCTAATTTTGTAGAGTGGTTCAATGCTGTTTGTTTTTCTCCAGAATTTGAATATGTTCTCTGGCTTTTGGTCGATTATTCATGGTCTTTTATTTGGATTCACCCTGCAAGCTGCGTTAAAAAATGGTGGTACCATGCATTGTAGCCATGGTATGGCTTCGCCGTGTCTACCCCATGCATGCTGCCACGGCGAGCGTTTTTGTTACCAATGTCTCTCGGCGATCATGGTGGATTGGTGGCGGAAAGGAATGACTGCCAAATAACCGATAATATGCAATTCGGTGGGTTGTGAATAGCCAATTCTCTTCCAAGTTCCAATATCGAATTCTAACATGGGCCATGAAGCGATCTGAATTTTGAAATGCTCAAAAGCAAGTTTTGGGGTCGTTGTGCGTTTATTCGAAAATTATATGTAGTGTTAGCCACAAAATAATAATAAGCATTGTGCTCCAAATGTACCATAGTAACTAATTTCTTGTACGAATAATAAAATGTAATGCACAGTATCCTAGCTCCAAGTATAGCACGTTTCCTTCTTTCCTTTCTCACGTGTTGCCATATGCCACGCCTCGAATTCTCGTGTCACAGTTCCATCTCTTCATCAGACCTTGCGTGCTGTTTGGTTGGTTCACCGGTAATGCAACTATAAATGAAATTAGTTCAAATCATCTCTCTTGCCATAACGGTTTAATTTATTTACGTTCGCATTACCAACCTGACAACCAAACAGCTCGCTTGTTCGGTTGGATGAGATTGGAGGAGAATTGCATGTGGTTGAAAAAATGGGCCAGGTTAGATGACCAAATCTTCTAGAAGTCAAAATCAATCTCATCTCCTCCGATCCCTTCTCAAGGAGGAAGGAGAAGGATTAATGGAACAAGCACTCAAGCAAAAGAAGAAGGGGAGAAAGAAAACTACGGAAACGACGACTCGGGATTGTCAAGCACCCTAATCGACACAAGAAGAAGTTGTACAATACAACATAAAGACATGTAGATAGCGGCTTCCGGCGCCACCCCTAGCTAGTAGCGTCGTGTGTCCCACACACATCACACATTTCTTTATTTTTACTGAACAAACGAGCGCCGCCTCTAGGCATGTCCACATCAGCAGAATTAATTCAGCAGGTCCGATTGCCTTCTCGATTAACGATTTCTTACCGCGTGTCCTCCTGCATGATTGTAGCACTGAGCGCCCGTGCCTTGCCCTCATTGGACCGCTGCGCCCATCCTCGCTTCCCTGGCCTTTTCTATCAGATTGGACCGCTAGCTTGCAGCCTCCCCTCCCTTCGCTCGCTTTCAGCATTTGCGTCCTGCTCGTGCGCTCCATCGTCTCCCTCCCCTTCCCCGCGCATGGTATGTACTGCTTCCCTTCCCCTTTCTTTCGCTTCAGATTTGATTTCAATTTTCCATCCATGGGCCTCGTGTATTCGCTTTTTTGTGCTGCTAGTTTTTTCTTCTGGTCCTCTTTTCCCTGTCCGCTTCTTTCTCCTATGTGCATACCATGCCGAGTTTGTTCGTTCATTCGTCGCGGCCACATACAACGAGCAAGGCCAATGCAAACCAGGCGGCCGGCGAATGATGGGACATGGGATCAGACATCGGAGAAGATGAGTCAGTCCATGCTTGCCAGCAACAGCTAGGATGGGAATCCGGATCCGATTCAATGCTTGAGTGCCTGCACATCCCGCACGGCCCCGGCCGTGGCGGCATCTCAACTTCTCAATGTAGGCAGACATAGTCCGCACATATAAATCGAGTCAGCATCTAGTCAAAATCCCGTATGGAACTAAATCTTATAGCCACAATATTTAATACGAGCCTTAGATTATTCGATTTAATTAGATAAAATACTAGGCTTAGCCCACATTAAATCTAGCAAAATCCTCTTTGGTCTCCACATCGGAGGGATTGAGGGAACATGCAGCCAACCAGCCCATCCACTGCTGCTGTGAGCAGTGTGTGTGCGGGAAGCGCAGGCGCTCAACCATCGAATCTGATCCCGATTACAATCCCAGCTATTGCTGGCATGCATGGACCTGATACCATGCCCCATCATTCACCGGCCTCTCGGTTTGCATTGGCCACGCTCATCATACGTGTCCACGACGAATGAACGAACGAATTCGGCATGGTATGCTAATAGGAGGAAGAAGCGGATAGGAAAAAGAGGACCAGAAGAAAAAAAAGCAGCACGAAGAAGCGAAGACACAAGGCCCATAGATGGAAAAGGGAAATCAAATCCGAAAGCGAAAGAAAGGGGAAGAGAAGCAGAACGTACCACGCGCGAGGAAGGGGAGGACCACGGGTCCCGTGGCAGCATCAACGGTGGAGATGACGGAGCGCACGAGCAGGACGCAAATGCGAAAAACAGAGCGGAAGGAGGGGAGGCTGCAAGCTGGCGGTCCAATCGGATAGAGAAGGCTAGGGAAGCAAGGATAGGAGTGGTGGTCCAATGAGGGCAACGCACGGGCGCACGGTGCTACAATCACATAGGAGGACATGCGGTAAGAAATCATTAATCGAGAAGACAATCGGATGGGCTGAATTAATTCTGCTAGCGTGGACATGACCAGAGGCGGCGCTCGTTTGTTAAGTAAACATAAAAAAATGTGTGATGTCTGTGGGACACACAATGTACCTGGGGCGGCGCCGATGGCCGCTATCCACATGTTTTTATGTTGTATTGTACCGCTTCTTCTTGTGTCGATTAGGGTGCCTGACAATCCCGTGTCATCATTTCCGTGGTTTTCTTTCTTCCCTTCTTCTTTTGCTTGAGTGCTTGTTCCATTAATCCTTCTCCTTCCTCCTCGAGAAGGGATCGACAGAGATGAGAGTGATTTTGACTTCTAGAAGATTTGGTTATCTAACCTCTGGCCCAGTTACTTCCACAATATGCAACTCCCCTCCAATCTCATCCAACCGAACAAGGTCTTCCAAGTTCCAATATCGAATTCTAATATTGGCCGTGAAGCGATCTGAATTTTGAAATGCTCAAAAGCAAGTTTTGGGTGGTTGTGCAATTATTTGAAAATTATATGTAGTGTTAGCAAAAAAAAATATAATAAGCATTGTGCTCCAAATGTACCGTAGTAACTAATTTCTTGTATGAATAATAAAATGTAATGCACACACTAGGTCCAAGTATAGCACGTTTCCTTTTTCCTTTCTCACGTGTTGCCATATGGGCCACGCCTCGAATTCTCGTGTCACAGTTCCATCTCTTCACCTGACCTTGCGTGCTGTTTGGTTGGTTCACTGGTAACTCAAATATAAATGAAATTAGATCAAATCATCTCTCTTGCCGTAACAGTTTAATATATTTACGTTTGCGTTACCAACCGGACAACCAAACAGCTCGCTTGTTCGGTTGGATGGGATTGGAGGAGAATTGCATGTGGTCGAAATAAATGGGCCAGGTTAGATGACCAAATCTTCTAGAAGTCAAAATTACTCTCATCTCCTCTGATCCCTTGTCAATCCCTTGTCGAGGAGGAAGGAGGACTAATGGAACAAGCGCTCAAGCAAAAGAAGGGAAGAAAGAAAACATCGGAAAGACGACTCGGGATTGTCAGGCGCCCTAATCGACACAAGAAGCGGTACAATACAACATTAAAACAAGTGGATAGCAGCTGCCAGCGCCGCCCCTAGTACGGTGTGTGTCCCACACACATCACACATTTTTTTATTTTTACTCAACAAATGAGCGCCGTCTCTGGGCATGTCCACGTTAGCAGAATTAATTCAATCCATCCAACTGCCTTCTCGATTAACGATTTCTTACCGCATGTCCTCCTACGTGATTGTAGCACCGTGCGCCTGTGCCTCACCCTCATTGGGCTGCCGCGCCCGTCCTCGCTTTCCTGGCCTTTTCTATCCGATTGGACCGCCAGCTTGCAGCCTCCCCTCCCTCTGCTCGCTTTCAGCATTTGCGTCCTGCTCGTGCGCTCCATCATCTCCACCATCACCATCTGTTGACGCTGCCGCGGGACCCATGGCCCTCCCCTTTCTCGTGCATAGTACATTCTGCTTCTCTTCCCCATTCTTTTGCTTTTGGATTTGATTTCCCTTTTCCATTCATGGGCCACGTGTATTCGCTTCTTTGTGCTGCTGTTTTTTTCTTCTGATCCTCTTTTCCCTGTCCGCTTCTCCCTCCTATGTGCATACCATGCCGAGTTTGTTTGCCACGGCCACATACGACGAGTGAGGCCAATGCAAACTGGGCGGCTGACGAATCATGGGACATGGGATCAGATATCAAGAAGATAAGCCAGTCCATGCTTGATCAGATTCAATGGTTGAGTGCCTGCGTGCTCTGCAGGGCCACAGCCATGGCGGCGTCTCAACTTCTCAATGTAGGCAAACATAGTCCGCACATATAAATTGAGTCAACATCTAGTCAAAATCTCATATGGAACTAAATCCTATAGCACACAATACTTAATACGGGCTTTAGATTATTCGATTTAATTAGATAAAATATTGGGCTTAGCTGACCTTAAATCTAGCAAAATCCTCTTTTGTCTCGACATCCGAGGGATTGAGGGAACCTGCAGCCAGCTAACCCATCCGCTGCTGCTGTGAGGAGCGTGCGTGCGGGACGCGTAGGCGCTCAACCATCGAACCTAATCCCGATTCTCATCCCAGTTGTTGCCGGCATGCATGGACTGGCTTATCTTCTCCAATGTCTGATACCATGTCCCATCATTCACCGGTCACTTGGTTTGCATTGGCCTCGCTCATCGTACATGGCTGTGACGAACGAACGAACTAACTCGGCGTGGTATGCAAATAGAAGGAAGAAGCGGAAAGGGAAGAGAGGACCAGAAGAAAAAAGCAGCATGAAGAAGCGAAGACACAAGGCCCATGGATGGAAAAGGGAAATCAAATCTGAAAGTGAAAGAAAGAGGAAGAGAATCGCAATGTACCACGTACGAGGAAGGGGAGGACCACGGGTCCCATGGCGGCGTCAACAATGGAGACGGCGAAGACAACAGAGTGCACGAGCATGACACAAAAGGGGAACGCGGAGCGGAGGGAGGGGAGGCTACAAGTTGGCAGTCCAATCAGTTAGAAAAGGCTAGGGAAGCAAGGACGAGCGCGGTGGTCCAATGAGGGCAAGGCAAGGGCGCACGGTGCTACAATTACACAGGAGGACATGCGGTAAGAAATTGTTAGTCGAGAACGGGCTGAATTAATTCTGCTATTGTGGACATGCCTAACAACATCCTCTTCGGTCTCGGCATCAGAGGGATTCCCATCCCAGTTGTTGCTGGCATGCATGGACTAGCTTATGATCTCTGATGTCTGATCCCATATCCCATCATTCGCTGGCCGCCCAGTTTGCATTGTCCTCGCTCGCCAGATGTGGCCACAACGAATGAACGAACGAACTCGGCACGGTATGCACATAGGAAGAAGAAGCGGACAGGGAAAAGAGGACCAGAAGAAAAAAACCGCAGCATGAAGAAGTGAAGACACAAGGCCCATGGATGGAAAAGGGAAATCGCATCCAAAAGCAAAAGATAGGGGAAGAGAAGCAGAACATACCATGCGCAAGGAAGTGTAGGACCACGGGTCCCGCGGCGGTGTCAGCAATGGTGACGGTGGAGACAACGGAGCGCATGAGCAGGACGCCAATGCGAAAAGCGGAGCGGAGGGAGGTAAGGCTGCAAACTAGCGGTCCAATCGGATAGAAAACACCAGGGAAGCGAGGACGGGCGCGGCAGTCCAACGAGGGCAAGGCACGGGCGCATGGTACTACAATCACATAGGAATACACGTGGTAAGAAATCGTTAATCGAGAAAGCAATCAGGCATGGCTCGTCTATCCTCTGGTTAGGCTCTCCACTGTGTACTGTTGCAAGTTTCTTGGTACTCTTTTTTTAATATAAGCCACCGGGGGGCTCTCTGCCCCACAGTTTTAGTTCAAAAAAAAGAAAGCAATCAGACGGGTTGAATTAATTATGCTAACATGGACATGCCTAACAAAATCCTCTTTGGTCTCGGCATGGGATTGATTAAGGGAACCTGCAGCCAGCTAGCCCATCCGCTGTTGCTGTGAGCAGCCTGCGTGCGGGACGCATAGGCGCCGTCGAATCTGATCCCAATTCCCATCCTACCTGTTGCTGTCATGCATGGTGATGAGATCCTAACATATGGGTATGTTAAGCCTCGGGATCAATAGTTCCCGACCGAAGAGACACCCCGACCGATCCCTCTAGGATCGCCCCGGGGATCGGGGCTATACCCATCGGGTATGCTCATGCACACCCTCAAACCAAGAAACCCGGCCCAGCCTGAGCACGCCACAGCCTCTGCTCAAGGCTCAGGGGCTCGCCCGAGCCTCAGGCTCCCGATCAACAGGAAACCTGAGCCCGATCCTTGGCTCCTGCCCGACCTATGGTGCCAGCCAGAAGACACGCCCCGCTCCATCGAGGCTCGGGGGGGGAGGGGGTGCTCCCCGCCGCTGCACTTTGGGCGCGGCGCTACCAGCCGCTCCCCCGGTAGGGTCACGCAATTCTGACCCCGTGACACATGGACTAGCTTATCTTCTCCAATGTCTGATACCATGTCCCATCATTCGCTAGCCGCCGGGTTTGCATTGGCCTTGCTTCTCGTACGTGGCCGTGACAAACTAATGAACGAACTCGGCAAGGAATGCTAATAGGAGGAACAAGCAGATAGGGAAAAGAGGACCAGGAGAAAAAAAAAAGCAGCGCGAAGAAACGAAGACACAAGGCCCATGGATGGAAAAGGGAAATCAAATCTGAAAGCAAAAGAAAGAGGAAGAGAATCAAAATGTACCACGCACGAGGAAGGGGAGGACCATGGGTCCCATGGTGGCATCAACGATGGAGATGGCGGAATCCACAAGCAGGACACGAAAGGGGAAAGCGGAGCGGAGGGAGAAGAGGTTGCAAGCTGGCGGTCCAATTGGATAGAAAAGGCTAGGGAAGCATGGACGGGCACAGCGGTCCAACGAGGGTAAGGCACGGGGGCACCGTGCTACAATCACATAGGAGGACACGCAGTAAGAAATCGTTAATCGAGAAAGCAATCGGATGGGCTGAATTAATTCTACTAATATGGAGTTGCCTAAAAAATCCTCTTCGGTCTCTGCATCGGAGGAATTGAGGGAACCTGCAGCCAGCCAGCCCATCCACTGCTGTTGTGAGGAGCGTGCGTGCAGGACGCGCAGGCACTCAACCGTTGAATCCGATCCCGATTCCCATCCCAGCTGTCGCTGGCGTGCATGGACTGGCTTATCTTCTCCGATGTCTGATCCCATGTCTCATCTTTTGCCGACTGCCCGGTTTGCATTGGTCTCGCTCGTCATACGTGTGCACGACAAACGAATGAACGAACATGGCATGGTATGCACATAGGAGGAAGAAGTGGACAGGGAAAAGAGGACCAGATGAAAAAACAACATTATGAAGAAGCGAATACAGGAGGCCAGTGGATGAAACAGGGAAATCAAATCCGAAAGTGAAAGAAAGAGGAGAAGCAGAACATACCATGCGTGAGGAAGGGGAGGACCACGAATCCCGTGACGGTGTCAATGGATGGCGATGGCGGAGACGGCGGAGCACACGAGCAGGATGCAAATGCAAAAAGCAGAGCGGAAGGAGGGGAGGCTGCAAGCTGGCAGTCCAATCGGATAGAAAAGGCCAGGGAAGCGAAGACAGTCACAGCGGTCCAATGAGGGCAAGGCTTGTGCACACGGTGCAACAATCATGCATGAGGAATAATTGAGAAGGCAATCGGATGGGCTGAATTAATTCTGCTAACATGGACATGCCTATAGCGTTGAAAACGGACGAAAAAAATTCCCGTTCCGACCCATTCCGTTTTCCGCTTTTGTCCGTTCGTTTCTGTATTTGCGGGGTCCCGTTTCCGCGGGATCCTGTTTTCACCCGAAATTGACCCGTATTTATTCCGTTTTTCATCCCGTTTTAAATCTATATGAGATGTGTAGAAATTAATATGTTCGGCGCTATCCACACCGTACCAGGGGCGGTGCCAGCAGCCGCTATCCACATTTTTTATGTTGTATTGTACCGCTTCTTGTGTTGATTAGGGTGCCTGACAATCCTGAGTCGTCATTTCTGTGGTTTTCTTTCTTCCCTGCTTCTTTTGCTTGAGTGCTTGTTCCACTGATCCTTCTCCTTCCTCCTGGAGAAGGGATCGGCGGAGGTGAGAGTGATTTTGACTTCTAGAAGATTTAGTCATCTAACTTGGCCCATTTATTTCAACCACATGCAATTCTCCTCCAATCTCATGTAACCGAACAAGGTCTTCCAAGTTCCAATATCGAATTCTATTATGGGCCGTGAAGCGATTTGAATTTTGAAATGCTCAAAAGCAAGTTTTGGGGTCATTGTGCGTTTATTTGAAAATTATATGTTGTGTTAGCCAAAAATATATATAATAAGCATTGTGTTCCAAATGTACTGTAGTAACTAATTTCTTGTACGAAAAATAAAATGTAATGCACCCACTAGCTCTAAGTATAGCATGTTTCTTTTTTTCCGTTCTCACGTGTTGCCAAACAAGAATTTAGGTATGTGTGATGTCCACATGAAGGCACGTCAAACAAGAATTTGGGTGCATGGGAAGCATTTTGTGCGTGCAAGGTGTGAGTACGATTGTATCTATTAAAGGTGTAAAAAACCCCTCAACCTAGGTGCGAGCATAGGTATGTGTATGAGACATTTATTGTATGATTCTGTGTTGCTAGTCTTACAAACTCCTTTCCAACGTCACTTCTTCACTTCTTTTTCCTCTGCATCTTCAGCCACAACAATCATACTCCGTAAAGACTCTTCTTCCTATCCAAGACAAAGCCGACCCCGATCGGCAAGCAACTCTAGCTTCCCCTCTTCTCCGATCCGTGTCCAGCAGCGAGGACGCTGACATGTGGCCTACATTATTGAGATTTGAGACTGCTATTTGTGAGAAAGGTATAAATGGATCATTTTGCTACAGAGCTCATTAAGATGCAAAATGCGAACTGTCTTTTTGTTAATTGTGATACAAAGTAGTTTTTTTTGCCAACATTGTCAAAAACGACAGGGTATCAGTCCCATAGCATGGTGCATGACATGCAAATATATATGGCACTCTACTTAAGGTGACCCGAACCTCGCTGTAAAAAATCCCGAACCAAACATGTTATAAGCATTGACAATGGACAGCAGTAGACGAACAAGGGGATCAGTACTGCATGTATTAACCTTAAACTTGATGAGACTTTGTCATTGATGTCCATCGATGTGCCTCGGCCTTTCATGGTCTATTGCCTTAGGAGATGTTTGGGATTACTCCGCTCCACGCTTTTCAGCTCCGCTCCACGTTTTTTAGCTAAACGGTTTCAACTTCACGCACTCTGTTCGAGGAAAAAGAGTGAAGTTGTGAGATCAAAGGCATAGCAACGGCACGATGCGATGCGGCAACCTGGATATTGGAAGTGCACGGGGCTTGGGGACGAGGCCTGCGACGTGGAAAAAAATTCGGTGCATACTGTATTCATCATGCCTCCCTGCATACATGCCATAGATAACTGCCATGTGTCCAGATTCATACGGCGTTATACGGCGTTATACATGCCATGGGGAAAATGTAGTTGGTCGGCAGCTTTATACGGCGTGGATGGCAGTTTGCATAGACTATGTGTGCATGCAGTATGCACTAGATTTTTTTCCGGCGACGCAGTGTCCAAATTGAACAGAGACCAGCTGGACATTCTCCACGTCGTAGCCGATACGGCAACCATGGATCTTGATCAGCTCTTGATTGCCTTGTAGACTCGCGGGCCAGGTCCAGGCCTCAACCTCGTGTTGCCGGTCGTGCCGTCGCCTGTCATCAACCAAGGTCGGCACATTACCAAGTTTTCAGAAATAGACCTGCCCCGAATTGAATTAAATGAAACCAGTATGGTCCAGGGCAACAAGCTAAGCTTGGATATTTCCACTCAATCACTTTGGTACTATTCCCGGCTCTCTGCTAGCTGTTGGCCAAGTGCTAGATATATATATAGATGGCCATGTGGACGGCATGCATGGTGCCATCAATATTGCGCACGGCACTAATAAGAACGAGCCTATTGATTTCCTAGACATGCCAAACCACGCCGGCACGTCGTGCCGTTCCCTCCGTCTAGGCGTGACACTATTTCTTCTCTCTCTGAATAAATAGATTCTTAGAGCGGTTTTCAGTCAAATTTTTTAAACTTTGACCGGATTTATGTATCAAATTTGTATCATTAAATATAGCATATAATATATTTTTATAATGTGCTCATTTGATGTTATAGATGTTGTTACTCTTTCCTATAAAATTAGTCAAACTTAAGATATTTGACTTGCACGGATTCTAACAAATGATTTATTTTGGGACGGTATACTCCCTCGGTCCTAAAATGAATATCACCATGAGAGTTGTGGAAGCTTTCAAGGATTGTGGTGTCTCGTAGGTGCACGAGGCCTACGGACTCTCGGTCTAGGTCAAGGTCTGGGCCAGTTATTTCTAGCTTATGTGGTTTGGTCCCGTCTCATCCATCTTTGATTGTTTATTTAGTGCAACCTATTTTGTTTCATCCAACCCCTCATGGCTCAGCCCGGAGTGAGGTGGTGGTGTTTATGTAAGGGGTCGATCCTTTTCTCTTTATAATACAAAGATGTGCAGCTCTCATGTGCATTCAAGAAAAAGAAAGGAAAACAAAATATGAGAGTCGTGGCGGTCAAGATATCTTAAGTTTGATTAGATTTATAGAAAAATATTAGCAACAATTGTATCTTTAAATAAGTTAATTCTGAAAATATATTCAGCAAGTCATCTAGTGATACTAATTATGCAACATAAATATTCATATTTTTTATATATATTTGGTTAGAGTTAAAACTATTTGACTTCTCGGGAAGTGACAATGACACTCTTTTTCAGGTCGTGCCCCGTGCCACCCATAGTGTTAAGACCCAGGGATGAAAAAACGGCATCGTTCATAAAAAGTTGGAAAACAAGATAGCGGAAAATCCTATGGAGGAAGCCTATTTTCATCTCAAAACAGGTGCACCAAACGTGCTTTATGCATATTTATTAGCATCCGACTCCCTTGATCAAAACTATACGTGTGTTCAGTACCTAAAATCTGAGGGGAAAAAATAACGTATGCATTCATATTTGTATATACCCATTCGTGTGCAATCTGTTTTCATCCACACTGCCATGGATTGGATAGCCCTGTTTGGCATTGCTGCATTTGTAGACTTAACAAATTGATATAAACATTTAAAATCTAAATATAAACAAAATGATTCATCTAAATGTTCTTTTTTTAGAGCTACAAGAAATCCATAGATTTCCTAAATCTAAAGCAATGCTGAACAGAGGCCTAACAGTGACAATTTCATTTTGGACATACTATAGGTCCTAGACTCCCCCTCAATGACCTAAGAAGACGTGTGTCAATTTCTCACAAGCTAGTCAATTGATTTTAAAAGAAACAGTCACTGTCAAAAAATCCTGATACGTATTGGCTACTTGTGGGCTATGAATCAAACAGATATTTATTCCTCTCGATTACAAAGACGAGCAGACAAATAAAAGAGCTAATAAAAGGAGAATATGGTGACAGCTCAAAGACGACTTCAGACAGGTCACTGACTGAGTAAGACTTGTCCGCGTACCGACAAAAAAATATCCAATGTGATCAGAGGGCAATTATGTCTTCCCTTCTACAAGATTTCTAAACAGAAGTTTGGCTGATCAGACGTAGACCACCTTTTTGAAAGACTTACAAACTTCCAGCATGGAATAGTCAAAGCAAGAGGCTCATGCACGTCGAGCTGCCAGATATGACGAGTTCAGTGTTCTTTCATGACACCACATAAAGCATCCGGTGACCAACCAGTTCTACGGTCAAGTCTGAAGACTACAAAATGCTGAGAGGTGCGTAAGGTTGCCAGTGGAAGTAGGAACTCAGAGCCAAACCACAATAACCACTAATGGCTCCTCTCCTCTTGCCCTTCCTCCTCCTGCTACTGCCATGGCCATACGTGCAGGCTCAACAGAACATCATCTTGGGCTCCTCCTTGACGCCCCAAGGGCCTAGCAGCTTTTGGCTCTCTCCGTCCGGCCACTTCGCATTTGGCTTCCGGTCCATGTCCGTCGAGGCCAACGCCTCCACCTACCTGCTTGCCGTCTGGTTCAGCAAGATCAGCGACAAGACGGTGGTTTGGTATGCCAAGACAAGCGGTGAACAATTACCGATTCAAGTTTCATCCGGTTCGCGCCTCCAGCTCACCTCTGGCGGGACTCTCTCCCTCCTCGACTGCACCAATACAGAGGTATGGACACCCCAATCTGTTGGTGCGGCAGCCTATGCCAGCATGCTCGACTCCGGAAACTTTGTACTAGCTGCTGCAGATGGCTCTATCCAGTGGGGAACCTTCAATGATCCAGCTGATACCATCCTGCCCACCCAAGTGCTCACCGCCCCAAAGACGCTCCGCAGCCGGATCATTGCCACAGACTACTCAAATGGCCGGTTCGTCCTTGACCTGCAACATACAGGTGTTAAACTTTATTCTGTTGCTGTGCCATCTGGGAACCAATATGACTACTATTGGTCCATCCTTGGCAACACCACAAAGATGGTGTTTGATCCAATGGGCCGAATATACATTGCCTTGGATAACGGCACACAAATCAATATAACATATGGGGCTGCTGGTTCCTTGGCAGACAGCTACCAGCGCGCCACACTCGACCCAGATGGCGTGTTCCGGCAATATGTGTACCCAAAGGTCAGTGACATGAGGAGTCAGGCATGGTCAATGGTGAGCATGCAGCCCTCAAATATTTGTGGAGCACAGACAACTGTTGGCAGTGGTACATGCGGATTTAACAGCTACTGCTTGACTGATGGCACAAAAGACCAGACTACCTGCAAGTGCCTGGAGCAGTACTCATTTTTTGATGAGGAAAGGAAGTATAAAGGCTGTAAACCAGACTTCCAGCCACAAAACTGTGACCTGGATGAAGAAGCTTCCAAGATGCAGTTCCAGTTCAGAACTATGCACCAAGTGAACTGGCCTCTATCTGACTATGAGAAGTACAACCCCATAACTGAGTACCAGTGCCGACAGCTCTGCCTGATAGATTGCTTCTGTGCAGTGGTTGTGTACAATGATCAAGACAGTGCATGTTATAAGAAGAAGCTTCCTTTATCAAACGGAAATATGGCAGGTGATGTGCATGCGACAGTCCTCGTCAAAGTACCGAAGAATAGTAATGCACAGTCGTACCCCATTGAGTCCAGCAAGTGGAAGAAAGACAAGAAGTACTGGATCCTTGGAAGTTCATTGCTTCTGGATATCTCTGTCTTGGTGATCCTTGTCCTGATCTCTGTTCTCCTTAAAGTAATGAATGATGCTACTGTTTCTCTTCCTTAAAGTAATGTGAACAGCACCGTCAGTGCTGTTGTCGGTATACTGTAAAAATCAGAAGGAGAAAAATATTAGGAAGGATTCCTCTTCCAAAACAGCATATCTATTTCCTAAATAAAATATTTTTCTATGACAAGAGTTAGTTACTTTTATGTTGTAACTTATCTATTGGTTAGTTGGATTATTATTACTTAGTCTATGCATGCATAACTATTAGAAAAGTCGTATTGAGGCATATTGCAATAATTATGTTCTAAAGAAAATTCGGATGATATGGTATTACATCCTAAACTCAAGAACCAAATTCTGCTTGGAGCAGCCGCACTTTGTTGGGAAATTTGGTTGAATAGAAATGATACGGTATTTAACAAGTCTAATTCTAACACTTTTGTACAAGAGAAGGTTGCTAGCTTCATCCTCCTATGTTTTAGCAGCACCTTAGTCCCGGCTTGCAGTCCGGGACTAGAGGTCCTTTTGGACCGGGACTATAGCCCCGTTGTGCAGCAGTGAACGTATTGGATCTGACAGTGGTCCATGCTGCATAGGGAGGAGGATCGACCTCTATTCAACATGGGCTACGGAAGCTGGGAGTCGTTAATTTTGGCAGTTTTTGCGAAGTTTGGTTGGAGGACTAGGAATTGTATTGTGGACTAGTTTATTTCCTTGTTTGCTGCGCTCACTAGCTGGGCTGAAGTTTGTTTTACTTGTGGTGTGAAAGCCTTATGACTTTGTTTTGTATTCTCGACTATCCGTTGTGTACCATCTACGGATGGTAGAGGCTAGAACTTTGTTCCCTTATCTATAAAAATTAACTATCTGGTATAGAATCGTCGGGCAGAACATAAGCCATAGACAAGACTCAGGAAAAATGCAACAACATTGATTGTCTAGTAAATCTCTTCACAAAGAGTAAGAGAATTTGCAGGAAACTGGCGAATGGCAACCATGCTTTTCACTGAGTACAATTTCAACTCCTTGTCCAATGGAAGAATTTCTAACTTTCAGAAGACAATCACAACAAATCCAGTCTCTACGGCGGGCCAGCAGCCAACACGGTTTATTGTACTCAAGTCAACAGTCTCTGATGACCCAACAATTGTCCGGTCAAGTCAACCAAGATGCTAACATGCCATGAGATGCATAAGCTTGACATCACGAAACTGAAGAAAAGATTAATAGTGCTCAAAACGTAAAAGAGATTGTGATAAAATTGAAAATAACAGGAGAAACGAGCCACGCTATTCAAAGGAAAGGCCATCATTATTTAAGTGCAAAATTGTGCCATGAGAACTGAGGTTTTTCACTGAGAAGATGAGGATAATAACCAAATTGTTGAATCTCTTTCCCATATCTTTGGACAATGAGGTCTGAACAAACTCAATGTTTGTGAGATTTGATCTAACAAATGCAATAACAGGATACAAATCTATTATGTAATTTCTAGGAAATTTCTAGGACCTATAGTCATCACAGGCAGTCAGCAATCATATTTGGCGTCCTCATGCACTTCACTAAAGATTCATAACCAGATAAGAGAACAGAACACGAAACCTTGTCACCAGCTTTCACCTTTATCAGTTCAAGCGATGAAGGAAAGATCTTATAGCAAGATTACCTTTTTTTCCTGTGTGGAAGCTTCAAATGTAAACACAGGACACAATTTCTAATGTCGATATGTTAAATAAGAACTAATGGTCCTTTTCTAGAGACAGGTGTAATTCCTAGCCACATCTAGAAATCCATTTCTAGAGACGGATGAAATTTTTGGCCGGGCTTTCTTGCCCCCTTTAAAAATCGACTGCAGATTGACCAGCTCGGAAACCACTTTTAGAGGCAGTTTTTGATAGAGCCATCTCTGAACTACAGATAGTAAGATAGGATTGGTCTCATGGGACACACCATGTGGGCACTTCCAGTGGATTGATGTCGATCGTTGTTCAGAAACAAGCGTATGATACGACCATTAAGAATCATGAACAATTTATCTACATCCATCATGGAATAGTCACACAGACAAGGACGCACGCACGTGGAGTGGAGTAGCCAATAATTGACTGCATAATAATGTTAAGAAGGTTCCGATGACCCATCCATAGTCAGGTCAAGTCAACCAAGATTCTTAATAAAACAAAGAGACGCATTTCTTTATATAAGGCAGAGAGACGCATAAGTTGGTCACCAGACATGCAGAAACTGAGAGCCAGACCGAAAGAACCAATGCCAGCTCTCCTTCTCTTGTCCTTGCTCCCCCTGCTGTCCTCTACTCCTCTTCAAGCTCAACAGAACATCACCCAAGGCTCCTCCTTGACACCCACACCCCAAGGGCCTAGCATCTCTTGCCTCTCTCCATCCAGCGACTTTGCATTCGCTTTCGGCGCATCAAGGGTAACACCTCTTTCTACCTGCTCACCGTCTGGTTCAACAAGATTAGCGACAAGACAGTAGCTTGGTATGCCAAGACCACTAGTCCAGATCCAATGCCGGCACTGGCGGAGCTAAGTTAGGGCCAAACTGGGTCCTGCCCCCCAACCATTTCTACCATGAATACACGGCTACACCACACTACCGGATTCTGGGGCTTTGCCGAGCACTCGGCAAAGCCTCAAATACCCTCGGCAAAGGCTTTGCCGAGTGTAACACTTGGCAAAGCCCACTTGGTAAAAAAAGCGTCGGCAAAGCTGTCTTTGCCAAGTGTTTTTTGTCGGGCACTCGGCAAAGCCTTTGCCGAGTGCCTGACACTCGGCAAAGGTTGAAATGAAAAAAACCTGAAAAAAATTTAATCGGGGGAGGCCCCTAACGGCCAGTGCCAGCCCGTCTCCGTCGAAGTCGCAAGTCGCGGCATTTTTCGCGGCTACGCGGCCGGCGGGATTCGATCCCGCGACATCTCCCTCACGCGGTAACTCCTCTAACCACTACACTACACACTCACATGTGTCGCTTTTCAAGGCTCACTGGAGAAGCCCTAAGATTGATAGCTACTACTTGCTAATAACTAGGGCTGGACAAAAAGCTCGTTAAGCTGGCTCGGTACAAAAGTGCTCCGATTGGACTTATTTATCTTTTAAAATGAAAATGACTTGATTTGGAACGACTTTCAACTTCGGCTCGGCTCGTTAGGCTCATCGTGAAGTTGAGTCTTAAATAATGCAGGAAATAACGATGAATAAGATTATACCAATTTCTAAAAAAGCTTGAAAAAAACTACGGTTGGCTCGATATCCAGCCCTAGTAATAAGTAAAAGGCAGCTTGCAACTATGCCAATCTTCGCACATTGTCCATTCTTCTTTGATATGATTTTTTTATTGTTCAATGCAGTCTTGAAAAAACAAAGGTCTTTCGATGGAATTTCAATTTTCTATATTACTGTTGGTAAATATTGTAGTAGTGTAGGTTTGAATTTGGCCCCCCCTACACATTCAGGCACGCTCCGCCACTGAGTGCTGGTACAAGTTTTGTCCGGTTCACTCCTCCAGCTCAACTTCATTGGGGTGTTCTTGCTCCAGGACTCCATTAGCACAGAGGTATGGAATCCCCAAGTTGTGGGTGCCATGCTCGATTCTGGAAACTTTGTACTGCCTGCTGCAGATGGCTCTACCAAATGGGAGAGCTTCCAATACCCTACAAGTACCATCCTACTTCCACAGGTGCTCACCCCTGGAATGACCCTCCGCAGTCGGATCCTCCCCACAAACTACTCCAACGGCCGGTTCCTGCTTGACCTGAAAAGCATTGGTGTGTTTCTGTACACCGTTGATGTGCCCTCCGGTCACAAATATGATCTCTATTGGTCCATGGAATTGAAGACCACAAATCTGGTTCTGGTGTTCAATGCGACTGCCGACTGGAGTGATGTATATTGGCAACTAAAGTGAAATCACATCTGGGGGGATCAGCTCCATAGCAGACTACTATCGTCGTGCCACACTTGACCCCGATGGCATTTTCAGACAATATAGGTACCCAAAGAAAGCCAGCAACCAGAGTAATCAGGCATGGTCAGTAGTGGACTTCAAGCCCCCAAATATCTATGAGGCACAGCTGACAAATGTTGGAAGCGGTATTTGTGGTAATAATAGTTATTGCATTATTTGCATATGGAATGGCGCAAACAACCAGACTGCCTGCATGTGCCCAGTGCAGTACTCATTTATTTATGACCAGAGGAAGTAGAGCATGGTCAATAATAGAGCCAAGTGCTCGGCTATAAGTCGAGTCATAAGAGTCAAGCTATATAATAGTTGTCTCCTATTTGGCTTTAGAAAAGTTTTATTATTATTATGTGGTACCATGTCTTACTTTCTCTTTCCTATTTCTCCTCACATACACTTTTGTTTGGGCCCACATGTGCCTATGGTTCTGTGCATAGCTTGTTGCTTGCATAAGAGCCAAGCTCTCTTCTCTTTCCTCTCCTCCCTCTTCCACATCAGCAAAAATGCTGACCAGCTTTATAAGCCATTATTGTACCTGCTCTAAAGGCTGCAAAAGGCTGCAAACCAGACTTCCACCAACAAAGTTGTGACTTGGATGAAGCCGCCGGCATGACACAGTTTAAGATGATACCGATGGACCATGTTGACTGGGCGCTAGATGACTATGAGCTGTTGGAGTTGTTCCAAATTCACTGCAAGATATAGGCCGGGCTTCTGACGGAGCGAAGCGGAGGCCCGATATAGGCCGGACTTCTATTGAAGCTGCTAATACTGCCTGTTACTTGATAAACAGGTCACCTTCTATTCCACTAAATAAGAAAACTCCTATTGAGGTATGGTCTGGTACACCTGCTGATTATTCACAGTTAAAAGTTTTTGGATGCACTGCTTATGCTCATGTTGACAATGGAAAATTAGAGCCTAGAGCTGTTAAGTGTCTTTTCCTTGGTTATGGTTTGGGAATCAAAGGCTATAAATTGTGGAATCCTGAAACAGGGAAGACTTTTATGAGCAGGAGTGTTGTATTCAATGAATCTGTGATGTTTACTGACAGTTTGCCCTCAGATCATGTTCCAGAAAAAGAGCTGCAGAGTATGCGCATACAGGTGGAGCATGTTGATGATGATATAGGTGTGCAGGTGGAGCCTGCTGATGAGCAGGATGACCATAATAATGATGTTGCTGATGATGATGCTCATGATGATGTTCAGCAAACTCCTCCTATTTTGCAGTTACAGGAGGAATTACCTATTGCTCAACGCAAGTCAACAAGGACAGTTGTACCTCCTAAACGTCTTATCGAAGAATGTAATTTATCTTACTATGCTTTGAGTTGTGCTGAACAGGTGGAGAATGTTCATGAGCCAGCAACCTATAAAGAAGCTGTTCGTTGTGCTGATAGTGAGAATTGGATTTCTGCTATGCATGAGGAGATGCAGTCTCTTGAGAAGAACAGTACATGGGAGGTTGTTCCTTTGCCTAAGAAAAAGAAGACCATAAACTGCAAGTGGATCTTCAAGAGAAAGGAGGGTTTATCTCCAATCGAGCCTCTAAAGTATAAGGCAAGGTTAGTTGCAAAAGGCTATAGTCAAATTCTGGGTGTTGACTATAATGATGTGTTCTCTCCAGTGGTAAAACACAGTTCAATTCGTACTTTCTTGAGTATTGTTGCTTCACATGATCTTGAGCTTGAGCAGTTAGATGTGAAGACTGCGTTTTTGCATGGAGAGCTAGAGGAGGACATATACATGGACCAACCGGAAGGGTTCATAGTGCCTGGCAAGGAAAAATATGTGTGCAAGTTGAAGCGCTCCTTGTATGGTTTGAAACAGTCCCCTCGTCAGTGGAACAAGAGGTTTGATTCATTTATGTTGTCACACAGTTTCAAAAGATCTAGATATGATAGCTGTGTTTACATCAAGCATGTTAATGGATCACTTATATATTTGCTGTTATATGTTGATGATATGCTGATTGCTGCCAAGAGCAAGATTGAAATCACTAAATTAAAGAAGTTGTTAAGTAGTGAGTTTGATATGAAAGATCTTGGTAGTGCTAAGAAAATTCTTGGTATGGAAATTAGTAGAGACAGAAAATCTGGTTTGCTATTTCTTAGTCAACAAAATTATATCAAGAAAGTTCTTCAGCGTTTCAACATGCAAAATGCTAAGGCTGTTAGTACCCCTATTGCACCTCACTTTAAGTTGTCAGCTGCTCAGTGTCCTAGTACAGATGCAGAGATTGAGTACATGTCAAGGGTTCCTTATTCTAGTGCTGTTGGGTCTTTGATGTATGCCATGGTTTGCTCTCGTCCAGATTTGTCATATGCTATGAGTCTTGTTAGTAGATATATGTCTAATCCTGGCAAAGAACATTGGAGGGCAGTTCAGTGGATTTTCAGGTACCTCAGAGGCACAGCAGATTACTGTTTGAAGTTTGGAAGAACTGATAAGGGTCTCATTGGTTATGTGGATTCTGATTATGCTGCTGATCTAGACAGGCGAAGATCAATTACTGGTTATGTGTTTACTATTGGCAGTTGTGCTGTGAGTTGGAGGGCTACGTTACAGTCTGTTGTTGCTTTGTCTACTACTGAAGCAGAATATATGGCTATTTGTGAAGCGTGCAAAGAATTGATATGGTTGAAAGGTTTGTACGCTGAACTCAGTGGATTTGAATCTTGCATAAGTTTGCACTGTGACAGTCAAAGTGCAATTTACCTCACTAAAGATCAGATGTTCCATGAGAGAACTAAGCACATAGATATCAAGTATCATTTTGTGCGAGATGTGATTGAAGAAGGTAAGCTGAAGGTATGCAAGATTAGTACTCATGATAATCCTGCTGATATGATGACAAAGCCTGTTCCTGTTGCTAAGTTTGAGTTATGCTCAAGCTTAGTTGGTTTAATTGAATAGTCCAAGAGACTATTGTTGGCACCAGTGGTTTTTCTATCTTTGTTGTTCAGGATGATGGGTTAATTTATGATACAAGATGAATTTGTCTCAAGGTGGAGTTTGTTGGAGTTGTTCCAAATTCACTGCAAGATATAGGCCGGGCTTCTGACGGAGCGAAGCGGAGGCCCGTAAAAGCCGAAGGCTGGGCCGGAGCGTAGCGGTACATATATACCCTTGTTAGGGTTTCTTGGAGACTTGATTCTCTTGTAAGCCGCCGCAGGCGTGTAACCCAAAACTCTTGAGATAGTGAGATTGTTGCTGGCTGGTGCCCGTGGTTTTTCCCCTTCGCATTGGAGGGGTTTTCCACGTTAAATCGTGTGTCTCCGCGGTGATTGATTTCGTTTTACTTCATATTCCATACGTCATTCCTAACA
Organism: Saccharum hybrid cultivar R570; assembly: GCA_038087645.1. Classification (NCBI taxonomy): domain Eukaryota; kingdom Viridiplantae; phylum Streptophyta; class Magnoliopsida; order Poales; family Poaceae; genus Saccharum; species Saccharum hybrid cultivar. The sequence continues at coordinate 1,773,637 of JAQSUU010000519.1, forward strand.
TGAGCAAGATACCCCCACAACTGAGGATCAGTGTCAAAAACTCTGTCTGATAGATTGTTTCCGTGCCTTGCTGTGTTCCATGATGAAGGCAATACATGTTGGAAGAAGAAGATGCTTGGCAGAGATTGAGACAATTGGCAACATTTAGCACATCAATCTTGTTAGTCTGGTAGGATTCTGTGTAGAGAAAGCCCATAGACTTCGAGTATACTAGACCATCTGTGTAGAGAAAGCCCATAGACTTCGAGTATACTAGACCATCAGGCAACCTTCGGGCGCCCTGCCATGACTACTCTACCACAGCCTTGAATTTCAGCGGGCTCAAGTTATTCACCTACAGTGCCAAGCAGTTAAGCCCTACGTAACCATCATCACTTACCAAGACAAAATATACATTCATTGTACCTCAACAAACCTCGGCTATAGCACTACAGCTGTCAATCTATTGAATCAGTCTCAATCTCTAGGGTAGGTAATACCGAACAAAGACAAATTTCGTCAAGAAATTATGCCAGTCTGCTCATTTATACAAAGTTATAACATTCTAGAGTAATTTACATCATTTGGTGAAATTAATCCTACCTACATTTTGCCTCCATAAAAAGGTCGGATAAACAAGTCAAAAAGCTTTTCCTCAGCTTCTCCTAGATTTGTCATTTCCATAATATTCCAATAACTGCACCCTGCACCCAATGGAATGCAAAGATGAAGTGCCTGAAACATAAGTACCAGTGTTCAAGATATTAAAACAATGGGTACTTCGATGCCTGCCTAAAAAAAGAGAGAAGAGAGATGAATAAGATAACCCATGTTCTCTAGCAAGTGTTTCCAAGTTCCGACAGAGATATATGTTTTCAAGGAGCAAAAGTAGAATTTGGATTTCAAAATATGAGAACTTTAAAAAATTAGGTTATATTTTAAATAGATGTGGGTTCGGATTTAAAACAAAAATTCCAATATATAAAAAATCAAATAATGTGTAGATAAATATTTTAATAAATATAAATATTTATAAATAAGTAAATCCAAATATATAGAAATTTTCACAAATATCTAAAGAAAACTAAAGTACTTGATTAAATCCATTTTAGCCCCTCGGCTCTTACTTTTGTCAAACTTTGACACGTCAACATTCAAAACCGTTTATTTTGACCACCTTGTTGGTTTGAGTGGTTTACAGATGGCACTTGAGTCAAAATTGAACGGTTCATTATGATAGTATGAACCGTACCCATCGATATAAAAAATGGACCTATCAGCCTGCAGCTAATAGCTATGAAATAGACAAACTGGAACATCAAAATATACTAGACAATCCGGCACCAGTCAGTAGTTCAAGAGATGGCAACAATCTGCTGACAGTTTACATGAACTAAATAACCAGTTATGTTGCACCCATAAATGGAAGGGGAAACATGGTAGAATATTAGAACTCTGAAGCCATAAAAATCCTTTCAAATAATAACTCATTTTTTCCACGTCTGGAACAATTACAAGGTATTCATTTACAGAACATATCCATATGACACAATATGCAGACACACCATCCATTTATTCAACCCGCATGTATTAATTAATCTAGGTTAGTGATGATGCATTTGAAGCTCGGCGTACGCTGTAGGGTAGGATGGTTGCATGGCAAGGCCACACATCCCCCTCTTGTCAGAAATGTTTTTCTCCATTCTCAGGAATCCATTCTCACCCCCACGTTGTGCCCCATGAGTTCTTCATTAGCCAATACTTGGTGCCGTCACTATCCTTTCCGTAACCAATAGCAGCAATACCATGGTCTAGGTCAGTGCCGCAAGATCCGGTCATCACACCACCAGAGTAGAACTGAAATGTCGTGTCGCCACCGCCCACCACCACCGAGACTGGCTGGCTGGCAACCACCTTCATGAGGGCAGCCTCCTTGTTGGCAGGCACATCCTCATAGCCCTTGATAGTTGCGGCGCTGTTGGATCTTTACAATGCCCTCTATGGCAGCCACAGCTGAGAACGCCCAACAGCAACCTGCATTCATTCATTTTCATCAGATGTATGTCATGTCATCCAGTGCTGGAATAAATAATAAAACATATTTATACACACATAGGAGAATTGTGTATGTGGTCACCTAGCTCATTTTACTTTATTACAGAGGTCAGAACAAAGAGTGTTCCAGGTGATGATCGATTGCAGTAGGTGCGGGCTTCACGGATGAGGAGCCCCAAAGCCAGCAGCCACCCCGGCCCCCGCATCCACTAGCCCCCATGCCGGCGGCCACCTCCCTCCTCCCATTTTCCCTCTCTGGTCCCCTTCCCTCTTCCCGGTTCCGTCGCATCCATGGCGGGCTCCTCCACCAACAACGACACCTCGGGGTCTCCCCATCCGCCGCGCTGGCGGCTGCCGCGGAGGCGACCCGCATCTGCAGCCCATAGTCACAAAGTTTTTGGGTCGATGGGGTTGAGGTACGGGGTCGCGGTACGTGGTACGCTACTCGTGATAGATTTTTACACTTTGGGTCAAAAATGAACCCGTGAATCCGGGTCAGGGTCGACGAACACGGGTTGAGGGTCGAAGGTGGTGAACCCGTTTTACGTGACTATGCTGCAGCCTCGGTAGCGTGATCTGGCCTGCCACGGTGCTCCGTTCCCCTACAACATCCACGTCGCCTCACCACCTATCAGGTCCCTCCGCACCGGAGCCAACGGAGATGCTCTCCTTCATGGATTCTGAGGCTTCGTTGGATGAGTCAGAGGACTCACCACCGCTGGTTCCGGACAGCAAGGGCAAGGCGCCGTTGCTGGAGAGAGGCCCCCGTCACGCACGTCGCCATCCGCACTGTGGGGGTTTCATGGCTGACGCGAGGCGCACCCACCCGCCACGCGGGTTGCCTTCTCCCCCACCGTCGTCCCCTCAAGTACATGCCCCACGCCATGCTCACCCTCCACGCTTGGACTCCCTGGTGGACGCCGACGGCTTTCATGTCATCCAGAGTCAGCGTCGTTGGTGCAGGAGGAAGAGGGCTCCGGTGCATCGGCCACGTCCTGTTCCACCACAGTTGGTCGGACTCTGCTTCAGCTGTCTGGCCAACGACCATGTCATTGCAAACTATCACTTCCCCTCGCGATGTCTTCACTACCGAGGCATCGGCCACCGTGCCCGGGCCTGCAAGCTCACGCGCTCGCCGTCCGGCTCCACTTCTTCAGGAGTTGAGGCCAGAGGTTAGGCCGGTGCCGCTGGTCGCCGCCGCAGCCCTGTCTGTCGCGCCGCTCGTTCCTCAGATGGACGAGGGATAGTCTCGAGTCACACCCACGCTGACCATGAGACCTCTATCTTACCCCTTCGTGGCCACCCTGGCACAGGTCGCCACGTAATGTCGCCTTCTTCTCTGGGGTCGCGGCAACCCCCACCGCAGACTCCGCCGTTGTCCCCTCCGCTGGGTCATATCTCCATACGCCCTGCTACTGAGATGGTCGTCATTCCACATTCAGCAAAGCTGGCTGTGGCAGCGGAGGCGCTCTCCTCTCTTGCTCTGGTGGCCCTCATCGGTGGGAACTAGCCGCCGGTGTCACCCGCGGAGGTCCGGAACCAGCTCGAGTCATTCTACCGCATCCCAGCGGACTCGTTCTGGGTGAGCTAACACTCCCGTGAGGACTTCCTCGTCTGATTCACCAGCAATGCCAACCTTGAGGATGTCCTTCACGCGCCTGTGCCTATGGGTACACCGTTCTTCCTCGTCTGGAAGCGGTGGCACCATCAGTCAATGGCCTCGGCCGGGTCTTTGCAGTACAAGGTCCTCCTGGGCATTAAGCGTATCCTCGGTTCCTCATGCGCAAGGCTTGAAGAGGCACCACAGACCATGGCCAGAGATGATCTCCAGGAATACTTCTTCGCGGTCTGGTGTATCCACCCTCGATTCATACCATAGCAGGCGATCATGGCTATCCCTGAGCCAGAGGTTCCATTCATCATCGAGCCGATCCGCTCGGAGCTACTGGCCTTGCGGTACTTGGTGCGCATTAGGGTGGTGGAAACTCAGGATTGGAACTCACCATCGTCGTCATTCGACGGTGACGCGCCGGGAGATTACGATGACAGTAGTGATCCCAGCTGGCTCGACCGAGGTCTAGGAGGACGCTCCGCACCATGGCCGCGGCGCCATCGGTTTGAAAACCGTGGCGGCAGAGGGGGGACACCTTCTAGCATGGGACATCTGTCATCATCGGGTCCATCCCCTGTCCTGTCCAACCGGGGGGCAGCGATCCGTGGTCGTTCAGCAAATGCAAGCGGGTCCGACTGCTGTGCCGGAGAGATGGCGCTCCATGGCGCCTCGTGACTGATGAGGTGCTCCAGCTCCATCTAGAAGGATGTCGTCACGTTCTGGATCTCAAAAGGCAGGTCTGGAAGGTAGTACCAGAAAGCGGTTAGGCGGCGGGAGCACCTCACCGGTGGCGATCTGGTGGTGGACGTTGGCTAGCACATTGAACATTTGGTGGCAGTCCGGCATGGTGGGGTTCAGGCCCAAACCGTGCTGGATCTGTCAGGCTAGGGCCTCGAGATCTGCTCCCAGAGGTCCTGGTGGAGGGGGCGATGCCGGGAGCTCATTGCCCACTAGCACAACCCCGTGGAGTGGACGAAGCTTGTCGTAGCAGTCAGCGACATAGGCCAGGCTCCCAAAGTGGAGGACCTGGCCCGGAGCGAAGGCGCCGGCCATGACGCAGAACTTGTCGGGGAAGTGGACACCGCCGTCTAGGGTGGTGCCGCTTGCTCTGATGACGAGGCAGGTGGCTTCGGCCACCATAGAGCCTAGATCGCACTTGACACTGCCCCCTACCTGGTGTGCCAGCTGTCGTGGGGTCAGAACCGCGGCAAGCATTGTTGTTCGAGTCGGTGTCAGAGTACGGGTCTTCAGTGGCTCGGGTGGACTCAATAACACAAGAATCACAGAGAGAACGCAACGGTTTATCCTGGTTCGGGCCAATCGGTGCCCTACGTCCAGCAGCTGATGATCCTTATACTCAAAAGCACCCAAAATCATGGGGTTACAACAGGGTTGTAGAGAGATTTGGTAGGGTGTTAGCTCGGTGTTATTCCTAAGGTTACCTCACCGCTGGTGGAGTCTTCCCCTTGTCGAAGAGGAGGAAGATGACGGGATGCAGTGGAGGATCTCTCGGTGCCCCTCTCTAGGTTGCCTTGCTCTCGATGCTGAGTAGAGGCCAAGGAATGGAATGGAGTGGAATGATCTGTCTTCTGATGATCCTCTCCCCTCTAGGTCTGACCTTATCCCTTATATAATGAGATAAGTCGGGTACATTGTGGTTTGGGGGAGCGAGTATATGGTCTACATGCGCCGGAGTCTAGGATGGCCTTGCAGCAATGCGCCATGGACCGTGGTCATGTCATGGAGCCAAAGAAGCTTTGGGCGTCGTCCGATTGCTCTGTTCTGAAACTATGCGTGTCAGGCTATATCAGCTTGCACCGACCTCCCCCAGGTGGACCTTCTAGAGTCTTCTTGGCAGTGAAGGAGGTCGGCTCCAGGGGCCGACGCGCGGGCCCGGGAGCCTCTGAGCCTCTGGAGGCCACGGGGAAGCTTTGTCTTCTTGTGTCACGCCCCGTGCGTGACCTTGTCGGGAAAAGTGGTCCCTGTGGGATCTGCGGGTCTGGAGATTTCGGTCCTTCTGAACATCAATGTGGCCAGTGGGAACACTTCTTTGGTGCCGCCATGCGTCCAGGGGCCGACGGAGGCAAAGTGGCATCATGGCTGGGCCCCCTTCATGCAATGGGCTTCCTTCTTCCACTCCTGAAGATGTGGGCTGCCTTGACCCCGACGAGGGACCACCTCAGGGATAGGGATCACCAAACAACACACCAGGTGCCGGTTCTCCTACAGTCCAGCCCAACTCAGTCGAAGACTTCATTGCTGGTCTAAAGCTGCTGCTCGAGATGCCGATGATCTAGTTGCCGCCACGCCTTGGCATCTCACACGTGTGTGTCGAAAATCTGGTGCCGTGGCATAGTGATAGACTCACAGCCAAGTCCCTCTACCATGACCCGAAGCCAGAGAAGCAGGCCAAGCGGGTGATGCTCAGCAAATGGTGACCCTCAGCGAGCGCTCCGCGATCATCGCCGGTGACGCCTAATGCATCCATCGCAACTCGGTTCCACGAGACGTTCCATGAGCCATTGTCTTCTTCCAAACGCACAGCCATGCGAGAGCCCTTCCCCATGGCTGGAGCTCGCAGGAGACGGGCGGCGCTGCAGGCGTCTTGAGCACGGGTTCACTCACCGTCGCAAGCTCTTCGGTCGCACATTTAGTTTTTTAGTTAGTTACAACAGCGTGCGCTCCACCGTCTAGCGGTGACTTGTGTTCATGTTCAACCCCATCACTCATGGCACCTCGTCGTGTTGTGATGACGGGCGTGTAAACCTTCTAACTTCTTCTTAATGAAATATGTGTTATGCACATTCTCGATAAAAAAAATTACTTTATTACTTACCACACTGCCCTTGGTTCTTGATGGGCTTGATAGAGCACCCTTGATCCTCCAGTCCATAGTTGCTGGAAGTGCATCGAGGCTAACATTCTCGTACCCGAAATCCCGTGGGCACCTTCACCACATTTGGGTTGAATCCCCTATTGGTCTTGGTTGCTCTGAATTCTTCATTACTGAGGTCGACAAATTAGTTCACGCCAAGCCAGAACTCACGGTTGCTGGCGGCGTTGAACGACTTGATGAACTTGACGTTGGCCTTGAACACCTGGAACCAGTGTGCCTTCTCAGTGTCATCCTTGTAGACGCGCCCAATACTGGACCATCCACTGCTCATGCCTCACCATCATGGCCGAGTCGTCGTCGCTCAGCTCACGAGCTGCAAGGACAGCACTATAGAAGCAAATGCAGTAGAGTATAGTAATGAGCAAAGCCTTGCGAGTGGCCATGGTCCTCGATCAGGCTCTCTCAATTGTTTCCTACTGTTGTGGACTCTGCTTTGGTTTTGATGATTTGAATTTGGAACAGGGTTGTATGAGGTATATATAGTTGAAAGTATGCATTATAGTAGTAATAAACTGGATTAGATAGATTTTTGGTAGAGACTCTAAACTGATTAAGTCTCTAACTCACACACTTAAAAACCAAATAACCAAGAAATAGAAATGCAAAAGGACTATGCTCCGACAATCCCATGGGCCAAATTCAGGTACAACATTCATGGAGGTGCCCCACACCCAAGGCAAGCAAGCGAGTGCGTGCGGAGTTCCCTTCACTTCCTCACACATGACTTAGTCGAGGGAGGGGGCTTCCATATTTAAGTCATCCTTCACTTCCACTTTTAAAGTGGGACTAAAATCCACCACTTCCTCCGCTTAGACACATGAATGATCCTTTGAGATTTATTTGGAATCATCGGAAAAACTCGTATGGGTCAAGCCCATTATTCCAACAATCCCCACCAAATCTCAACATTTAGCTAGATATTTGCTTGTTCCCGCTATGGTTTAATATACCAGTATTTTAATATAGAGACTATTAAGTTGAACATCCACATAGAATTTCATGCATACTACACATATCCACAACTTGAATAGTGGACTATGCCTTAAATTGTCAGTTTTCTACGAACAAGTTTCACTGGAACTCAAAACCAGTACCTAACTACCAGTATCCTACCCTGCAGGTGGAGCATATGTCATAATCTCTGTCTCTTCATGAGGTTACTAAAGATCACCTAAGTCTTATAAACTATGAAGTTTAACAGATAGGCTCATATATATAGGTGTGCTCTTTCAAGAAAGCTTTGTAGGATAACATCTTCGCTTATTAAATCCAATTGAAACACATTAAGGCGTGCCATCAACATACCTTACAACTTTGAGAATATTCATTTATCAAATTGCAAGGCCAAAGCCCCTCTCCTCTTGTGATTTCGATTGCGACTACCTTCCCATTCCGTCATGGATGTGTGCAAAACCAAAGATTTTAGGGGCTATGATCCTTTAGGAAGAAAGGAAAGAAAAGCACGTACCATAGTAAAAGCAAAAGAAGAAGAAGAAGATACGAATGCAGATACGATACCAGCAGACATGCCCCAGCCTTCCTTGCTGTCAGAACTCTCCTCTCCTCATTTGTCTTGCCCCCCAAGTAGATTATAATAAATATCATATCGGTGGCTTAGCCTTTACTATTCTTTCCTAAGGAACAAGGTGAAAACAACTCTAAAAAGCTAAATTGAATTATTTCCTCACTCTTTAGAAGCATTGGAAGTATATTATAGAATACCCTCCTTTATTAATCAATAGCTTGTTTTTCCGTGTCCTAATTCATGCTCCGAGCTGTTCGGCTGATGGTTTTTGCAGCTGATAAGCTGGCTGATGTTGTTTTGTTGTGTGAGAAAAACATTGTACCATGTCTGATAAGTTCAAACCAACTGGGCATAGATTACCACTCTGGTTTAACACACATCAGTCTCATACCCATCTCCCTCGACACATTGTCTATCACATTTCGTGATAGCCCTTTTGTAAAGTTATCTACAACTTTTTTGTTTGAATACGAACAGCTATCACTCTGAAGTTTCTTAATTTCCTGACATACTTCAAACATCTTTTTACATGTCTTGATGATTTCACAAAAGGATAGCCAATAACTGCTTGGTTTTCACAGTTTATAAGGATCGACGGTATTGGTTTTTTAACCACACGGAAAACCATCAAGAATTCATGCAAAAAGCTTTAGCCATGGTAGACTTCATCTCTAGCCGAGTGCCTATATGAATCGTAGAAAGCAGGGGCATTCTATAGTGCCCACCTATGTCAATCATAAATAAAAAAATAAAAAAATTCTTGATGCGGGCGGATCCCGAGCCGACTATTGAGCCCATCGTGCAGATCCAACCGTCGTGATACTTGCTGTGAAGCCCAGCGCTATCCTCTCCCCTTTGAGCTCCTCCGGTGATGGCAGATACAAGCTCCACGCCGAATCCAGCCTCCTCACTAAAACCACTGACCCGGTTGAAATGTGGGGCACCACATCGAGGATGAGGAAGGACAGGGTGATTGGGACAGCTGTGGCATCGAGGACAAGGTGGTTCTGCCTAGTGAAGTCGAGGACAACATCGCCCTGCCAGGCAGTGTTGAGGATGAGGTTGTCCCACTCGATGGCAGCAGAATCTGCACCAAGGCCATGGTCACCCCACCCCGTAGCATCAAGGTCGAAGATGACGACGAAGGATATGGCAAAGCGGACGATAAGGAGCCTCCCACGCCAAAAAATAATAATAAGCATTGTGCTCCAAATGTACCGTAGTAACTAATTTCTTGTACGAATAATAAAATGTAATGCACAGTATCCTAGCTCCAAGTATAGCACGTTTCCTTCTTTCCTTTCTCACGTGTTGCCGTATTCTCATGTCACAGTTCCATCTCTTCATCAGACCTTGCGTGCTGTTTGGTTGGTTCACCGGTAATGCAAATATAAATGAAATTAGTTCAAATCATCTCTCTTTCCATAACGGTTTAATTTATTTATGTTCGCATTACCAACCTGCCAACCAAACAGCTCGCTTGTTCGGTTGGATAAGATTGGAGGAGAATTGCATGTGGTTGAAAAAATGGGCCAAGTTAGATGACCAAATCTTCTAGAAGTCAAAATCAATCTCATCTCCTCCAATCCCTTCTTGAGGAGGAAGGAGAAGGATTAATGGAACAAGCACTCAAGCAAAAGAAGAAGGGGAGAAAGAAAACTACGAAAACGACGACTCAGGATTGTCAGGCACCCTAATCAACACAAGAAGAAGTTGTACAATACAACATAAAGACATATGGATAGCAGCCGCCAGCGCCGCCCCTAGCTAGTACGTCGTGTGTCCCACACACATCACACATTTCTTTATTTTACTGAACAAACGAGCGCCGCCTCTAGGCATGTCCACGTTAGCAGAATTAATTCAGCAGGTCCGATTGCCTTTTCGATTAACGATTTCTTATTGCGTGTCCTCCTGCGTGATTGTAGCACCAAGCCCCCTTCCTTGCCCTCATTGGACCGCCACGCCCGTCCTTGCTTCCCTGGCCTTTTCTATCAGATTGGACAGCTAGCTTGCAACCTCCCCTCCCTCTGCTCACTTTCAGCATTTGCGTCTTGCTCGTGCGCTCCGTCGTCTCCACCATCGCAATGTGTTGATGCTGCCGCGGGACCCATGGCCCTCCCCTTCCCCGCGCGTGGTATGTTCTGCTTCCCTTCCCCTTTCTTTCGCTTCGGATTTGATTTCCATTTTCCATCCATGGGCCTCGTGTATTCGCTTCTTTGTGCTGCTATTTTTTTCTTCTGGTCCTCTTTTCCCTGTCTGCTTCTTTCTCCTATGCGCATACCATGCCGAGTTTGTTCGTTCATTCATTGCGGCCACATACGACGAATGAGGCCAATGCAAACCGGGCGGCCGGCGAATGGTGGGACATGGGATCAGGCATCGGAGAAGATGAGTCAGTCCATGCTTGCCAGCAACATCTGGGATGGGAATCCGGATCTGATTCAATGCTTGAGTGCCTGCGCATCCCGCACGGCCTCGCCCGTGGTGGCATCTCAACTTCTCAATGTAGGCAGACATATCCACACATATAAATCGAGTCAGCATCTAGTCAAAATCCCATATGGAACTAAATCTTATAGCCACAATATGTAATATGGGCCTTAGATTATTTGATTTAATTAGATAAAATATTAGGCTTAGCCTACATTAGATCTAGCAAAATCCTCTTTGGTCTCGGCATAGGAGGGATTGAGGGAACCTGCAGCCAACCAGCCCATCCGCTGCTGCTGTGAGCATGTGCATGCGGGACGCGCAGGCGCTCAACCATCGAATCTGATCCCGATTACCATCCTAGCTGTTGCTGGCATGCATGGACCTGATACCATGCCCATCATTCGCCGGCCTCTCGGTTTGCATTGGCCTTGCTCATCGTACGTGGCCGCGACAAATGAACAAACGAACTCGGCACTAATAGGAGGAAGAAGCGGATAGGGAAAAGAGGACCAGAAGAAAAAAAAAAGCAGCACAAAGAAGCGAAGACACAAGGCCCATTGATGGAAAAGGGAAATCAAATCCGAAAGCAAAAGAAAGGGAAAGAGAAGCAGAACGTACCACGTGCGAGGAAGGGGAGGATCACGGGTCCCGCGGCGGCGTCAACGGATGGCAACGGTGGAGACGACGGAGCGCACGAGCAGGACGCGAATGCAGAAAGCGAGCAGAGGGAGGGGAGGTTGCAAGCTGGCGGTCCAATCGGATAGAAAAGACCAGGGAAGCGAGGACGGGAGCGGCAGTCCAATGAGGGCAAGGCACGGGCGCACGGTGCTACAATCACACAGGAGGACACGTGGTAAGAAATCATTAATCGAGAAGGCAATCAGACGGGCTGAATTAATTCTGCTAGCGTGGACATGATCAGAGGCGGCGCTCGTTTGTTGAGTAAAAATAAAAAAATGTGTGATGTGTGTGGGACACACAACGTACCAGGGGCAGTGCCAGTGGCCGCTATCCACATGTTTTTATGTTGTATTGTACCGCTTCTTCTTGTGTCGATTAGGGTGCCTGACAATCTGTGTCATCATTTCCATGGTTTTCTTTCTTCCCTTCTTTTGCTTGAGTGCTTGTTCCATTAATCCTTCTCCTTCCTCCTCGAGAAGCCCTTCTAGACTCAACCTAGGTGCGAGCATACGGCGTGGATGCCAGGTCCAGGCCTCAACCTCGTGTTGCCGGTCGTGCCGTCGCCTGTCATCAACCAAGGTCGGCACATTACCAAGTTTTCAGAAATAGACCTGCCCCGAATTGAATTAAATGAAACCAGTATGGTCCAGGGCAACAAGCTAAGCTTGGATATTTCCACTCAATCACTTTGGTACTATTCCCGGCTCTCTGCTAGCTGTTGGCCAAGTGCTAGATATATATATAGATGGCCATGTGGACGGCATGCATGGTGCCATCAATATTGCGCACGGCACTAATAAGTAGGGATGAAAACGGATCGGATACGGACGGATATCACTGATATCGTATTTGTTTTCATATTTATGTCCGGATTCGGATTCGAATACGGATAGTATAAAAAATGCCGGATAGGATATGATTAGATATCGACATCATAAATATGTGATTTAAATATTCGGATACGAATACGGTATCGGATGTTAAATATCCGGACTCGGATATGGACGGATTAAAACCCCTCTAAACGGATTCGGTCTCGAATACGGTCGGAAAATATCCGTACTGTTTTCATCCCTACTAATAAGAACGAGCCTATTGATGGCCTAGTCATGCCAAACCACGCCGGCACGTCGTGCCGTTCTCTCCATCTAGGCATGGCACTATTTCTTCTCTCTCTGAATAAATAGATTCTTAGAGCGGTTTTCAGTCAAACTTTTTAAACTTTGATCAGATTTCTAGAAAACCCGTCAAGATTTATGTATCAAATTTGTATCATTAAATATAGCATATAATATATTTTTATAATGTGCTCATTTGATGTTATAGATGTTGTTACTCTTTCCTATAAAATTAGTCAAACTTAAGATATTTGACTTGCACGGATTCTAGCAATTGATTTATTTTGGGACGGTATACTCCCTCGGTCCTAAAATGAATATCACCATGAGAGTTGTGGAAGCTTTCAAGGATTGTGGTGTCTCGTAGGTGCACGAGGCCTACGGACTCTCGGTCTAGGTCAAGGTCTGGGCCGGTTATTTCTAGCTTATGTGGTTTGGTCCCGTCTCATCCATCTTTGGTTGTTTATTTAGTGCAACCTATTTTGTTTCATCCAACCCCTCATGGCTCAGCCCGGAGTGAGGTGGTGGTGTTTATGTAAGGGGTCGATCCTTTTCTCTTTATAATACAAAGATGTGCAGCTCTCATGTGCATTCAAGAAAAAGAAAGGAAAACAAAATATGAGAGTTGTGGCGGTCAAGATTTCTTAAGTTTAATTAGATTTATAGAAAAATATTGGCAACAATTGTATCTTTAAATAAGTTAATTATGAAAATATATTCAGCAAGTCATCTAGTGATACTAATTATGCAACATAAATATTCATATTTTTTATATATATTTGGTTAGAGTTAAAACTATTTGACTTCTCGGGAAGTGACGATGACACTCTTTTTCAGGTCGTGCCCCGTGCCACCCATAGTGTTAAGACCTAGGGATGAAAAAACGGCATCGTTCATAAAAAGTTGGAAAACAAGATAGCGGAAAATCCTATGGAGGAAGCCTATTTTCATCTCAAAACAGGTGCACCAAACGTGCTTTATGCATATTTATTAGCATCCGACTCCCTTGATCAAAACTATACGTGTGTTCAGTACCTAAAATCTGAGGGGGAAAAATAACGTATGCATTCATATTTGTATATACCCATTCATGTGCAATCTGTTTTCATCCACACTGTCATGGATTGGATAGCCCTGTTCGGCATTGCTGCATTTGTAGACTTAACAAATTGATATAAACATTTAAAATCTAAATATAAACAAAATGATTCATCTAAATGTTCTTTTTATAGAGCTACATGAAATCCATAGATTTCCTAAATCTAAAGCAATGCTGAACATAGGCCTAACAGTGACAATTTCATTTTGGACATACTATAGGTCCTAGACTCCCCCTCAATGACCTAAGAAGACGTGTGTCAATTTCTCATAAGCTAGTCAATTGATTTTAAAAGAAACAGTCACTGTCAAAAAATCCTGATACATATTGGCTACTTGTGGGCTATGAATCAAACAGATATTTATTCCTCTCGATTACAAAGATGAGCAGACAAATAAAAGAGCTAATAAAAGGAGAAAATGGTGACAGCTCAAAGACGACTTCAGACAGGTCACTGACTGAGTAAGACTTGTCCGCGTACCGACAAAAAAATATCCAATGTGATCAGAGGGCAATTATGCCTTCCCTTCTACAAGATTTCTAAACAGAAGTTTGGCTGATCAGACGTAGACCACCTTTTTGAAAGACTTACAAACTTCCAGCATGGAATAGTTCAGTGTTCAGTGTTCAGTGTTCTTTCATGACACCACATAAAGCATCCGGTGACCAACCAGTTCTACGGTCAAGTCTGAAGACTACAAAATGCTGAGAGGTGCGTAAGGTTGCCAGTGGAAGTAGGAACTCAGAGCCAAACCACAATAACCAATAATGGCTCCTCTCCTCTTGCCCTTCCTCCTCCTGCTACTGCCATGGCCATACGTGCAGGCTCAACAGAACATCAGCTTGGGCTCCTCCTTGACGCCCCAAGGGCCTAGCAGCTTTTGGCTCTCTCCGTCCGGCCACTTCGCATTCGGCTTCCGGTCCATGTCCGTCGAGGGCAACGCCTCCACCTACCTGCTTGCCGTCTGGTTCAGCAAGATCAGCGACAAGACGGTGGTTTGGTATGCCAAGACAAGCGGTGAACAATTACCGATTCAAGTTTCATCCGGTTCGCGCCTCCAGCTCACCTCTGGCGGGACTCTCTCCCTCCTCGACCCCACCAATACAGAGGTATGGACACCCCAATCTGTTGGTACGGCAGCCTATGCCAGCATGCTCGACTCCGGAAACTTTGTACTAGCTGCTGCAGATGGCTCTATCCAGTGGGGAACCTTCAATGATCCAGCTGATACCATCCTGCCCACCCAAGTGCTCACCGCCCCCAAAGACGCTCCGCAGCCGGATCATTGCCACAGACTACTCAAATGGCCGGTTCCTCCTTGACCTGCAAGATACAGGTGTTGCACTTTATTTTGTTGCTGTGCCATCTGGAAACCAATATGTCTCCTATTGGTCCACCGTTGGCAACACCACAAAGCTGGCGTTTGATCCAATGGGCCGAGTATACATTGCCTTGGATAATGGCACACAAATCAATATAACATCCGGGGCTGTTGGTTCCGTGGCGGACAGGTACCATCGCGCCACACTCGACCCAGATGGCGTGTTCCGGCAATATGTGTACCCAAAGAAGGTCAGTCACCTGAGGAGTCAGGCATGGTCAATGGTGAGCATGCAGCCCTCAAATATTTGCGGAGCACTAGTGACAGATGTTGGCAGCGGTACATGTGTATTTAACAGCTACTGCTTGATGGATGGCACAAACAACCAGACTACCTGCATGTGCCCGGAGCAGTACTCATTTTTTGATGAGGAAAGGAAGTATAAAGGCTGTAAACCAGAAGAAGCTTCCTTTATCAAACGGAAATATGGCAGGTGACGTGCATGCGACAGTCCTCGTCAAAGTACCAAAAAATAGTAATGCACAGACATACCTCATGGAGTCCAGCAAGTGGAAGAAAGACAAGAAATACTGGATCCTTGGAAGTTCATTGCTTCTGGGGATCTCTGTCTTGGTGATCCTTGTCCTGATCTCTGTTCTCCTTTTTTGCACAAACTATACAGTCACTAGAAAGATGGTCCCATCTTTGCAGTCCTCAAGTAACCTAGGGTTGCCCCAAAAAGCCTTCACTTATGCTGAGCTCGAGAAGGCAACCAGAGGATTCCAGGAGGTGCTTGGCACTGGTGCCTCTGGTATTGTGTACAAGGGCCAGCTAGAAGACAAGATTGGGACCTGCATTGCTGTCAAGAAAATTGACAAGCTCGAACAGGAATCAGAAAAGGAGTTCAGTGTTGAAGTGCAAGCTATTGGACAGACACACCACAAGAACTTGGTCAAATTGCTAGGATTCTGCAGTGAAGGAAAAGAAAGACTTTCGGTGTATGAGTTCATGAGCAATGGATCACTAAATAGATTCGTATTTGGTGATGTCAATCTTCAGTGGAACCTTCGAGTTCAGCTTGCTCTTGGGGTGGCAAGGGGGCTGCTATACTTACATGAGGAATGCAGCACACAGATCATCCATTGTGACATCAAGCCCCAGAACATCCTTCTGGATGACAAATTCACAGAAAAGATCTCAGATTTTGGCTTAGCCAAACTGCTGGGAACCAACCAGACACAAACAAATACTGGTATACGGGGCACCCGAGGATATGTTACACCTGAGTGGTTCAAGAGTATTGGTATGTTATGTGGTGCTATTGGGATTGGGAGGATTGAGGAGGAAGAGGAGCGGCGACGGAGCTACAGTACCCTCGCGCTACAGTACCGCGCGGGTACTGTTCACGAGCTGGAGGCAGAGGCCCGACGATTAGGGCTGTGAGGAGCGCTGGGAACGCCGGCCGCAGGGCTTCGCCCACGGCCGGCAAGAGAGAAGGTTTTTCCTTCTAATATCTTGCTTGATTAGATTGGTACATCACCTCTCATTATATAGAGAGGTCTTACTTGGTCCCTAAGCAAGCGACTAATTAACCCTAACGGGCTAAGGCCCAATACACCCTTGACTCTTCTAACACTACACCCCACCTGGACATGCAGCTCGTCCTCGAGCTGCAACCTAACTCGACTAGACGCAAACATATCACTTAAAAACAAGCCTTTTACATCTTGGCTTATTTTATTGACCTGAAATAGATTGTGACTCTTTATTTTTGACTCCTGAAGATACAGCGGACACCCTCCGCGTGATGGACCTGCACGTGTGTAGCCACCTGGATCCCATGGAGCCCACCGAAACGAGAGGGGTGCACGGGTATAGCCACCTGGAATTAGGCGCGACAGCAACCAGTGGAGACGCCCTCGCGGCGGTCGGTGGCAAAACGCGGCGGCAAGAGGCAGTGCGTTCCCGCCGGTGACAAAGAGGAAAACGCCTCCCCTACCACCACCATGCTCGCGCATGAAGACAGCAGCGGACCGGAGCGGTTGTTGATGGCCGTTCGACGAGGCGAGGACGTGCACCCCTTTGCCGAGGTCGACCACCATCAAGGCAGCCTCGTGTATCTGTCGGCGCATCTCCTGCAGTCGGCGCCGCGCTATGAGGCCGCGTGCTGCAGCCTGCAGCCGCACCGTCGCAGACACATGGCTAGCATTCTCCCGCGCAAACGCCTTCTTCACGAGTTGTGGCAAGGCTGCTGCTGCGGCTGCAGGGACCTGGATGACATCCACGCCCCCGTAGAAGATGCCCTCGTAGTGCTACTGTGGTGGCACGGGGCTGGGGGCGGTGAACGACGGGAAGGCGGCCGGCGGCGGCGTGGTGGTGACACTGGTGGTGGCCGCCGTGGCTGCTGGGGTGACCATGGTGGCCGCGGACGGCTGGGACCAGGCGGCCGGCTGCAGCGTGGTGGTGAAGTAGGTGGCAAACGCCGTCGTGCTGTTCACGCGCTCCGGGACGACCAGAACCGCCGTCGGGAAGGCCGGGATGCCCCCGGCCCTTGTCAGGTCTGGCGGCCGCGCGGAGGGCGATTGCCTACTTTCAAGCGCTGCCAGACGCGTGTTGAGGTCATCCATTTGGCGCTGCAGGCCGTAGACGACCGCCGTCAACGCGTTGATGGCGCCCGTGGAAAGCGCAGACTGTTGCGTAGGCAGTGGCGGCGTGGTGGCCGTGGCGGCGGCGAAAACTGGCAGCGCGGTGGGTGAACCAGGACCAGCCATGGCCGCCGTGGTGGGGAACATGGCCGGCGCAGCAGGGGGCGCGGTGGTGAAGATGGCAGCAGAGGCGACAGATCAAGGCCTGATCTCCGATACCAAATTGTTATGTGGTGCTATTGGGATTGGGAGGATTGAGGAGGAAGAGGAGCGGCGACGGAGCTACAGTACCCTCGCGCTACAGTACCGCGCGGGTACTGTTCACGAGCTGGAGGCAGAGGCCCGACGATTAGGGCTGTGAGGAGCGCTGGGAACGCCGGCCGCAGGGCTTCGCCCACGGCCGGCAAGAGAGAAGGTTTTTCCTTCTAATATCTTGCTTGATTAGATTGATACATCTCCTCTCATTATATAGAGAGGTCTTACTTGGTCCCTAAGCAAGCGACTAATTAACCTTAACGGGCTAAGGCCCAATACACCCTTGACTCTTCTAACACTTTCGTGGGCGAAGCCCTGCGGCCGGCGTTCCCAGCGCTCCTCACAGCCCTAATCGTAGGTCGATGTCTACAGCTATGGGGTCATCCTGTTGGAGCTCATCAGTCGTCGGCGTAATGTTGAGTTGGAGGCAGCAGAGGATAAAAAAAATACTGACTTACTGGGCAAGTGATTGTTATAGGTGTGGCAGAGTTGATCTTCTGGTGGAGGGTGATGCTGAAGCAATTTTCAATCTGAAGGTGGTGGAAAGGTTTGTAGCAGTGGCACTGTGGTGTCTCCAGGAAGACCCAACTATCAGGCCTACAATGCTGAAAGTGACACAAATGCTTGATGGAGCAGCTGCAATCCCAACTCCTCTTGATCCTTGTCAGCGCAGTTCGACAGTATCACTCCTGCATATTGTAGAACAAACATAGCGGAGTAGAAAGTTAGATATAGCTATCTACCAAAGGAAGAGCTTATAATAGTCAGACATAGCTATCTACGGAAGGAATAGCTTACACTGTGTGTTAATGCTGGTACTGTTTGTCTTCCTTAATGTAATGTGAACAGCACCAGCAGGTCTGAATTGGAAGGAACAAAATATTAGGAAGGACTCCTCTTCCTAAAACAGAATGTCTACTTCCTAAAATAAAATATTTTCCTATGATAAGAGTTAGTTACTTTTATGTTGCCACTTATCTATTGGTTAGTTAGATTATTACTTAAGTCTACGCATAACTATTAGAGAAGTCCTATTGAGGCATATTGCAATAATTATCCACTAGTGTCAAAATGCTCCATCATAGCTAGGAAGAGTCTGTGCGAGGTGCCAGCACAAAGATGAGGCCGAGTACCTTATACTAAATCATTAATAGTTCCTGGAAGACTCCAAGGCCACCAGAAAAAACTAAGTACCAGATGCATATTAAAACTGTCTGCAGAAAAATCTCTGACTATTATAACAGACAAAAGCATGGTGACAGAAGACACCATTCGCTAGCGGAAGTTCCTTTCAAAAGCAGGACTGCTCATATAAGTTCCCAGTCAATTCATGCAAAGACACAAATGACGGGCTAATTCTGCAATGAATCACTAAAATTTGTAAACAGGTGTGACTCAAAATTAAAATGGCAATGGATGATTTTGGACACTGGATGTTACAGTTGAGCAAACAACTTCACCAAAGAATTTGGTAGAATGAAGTGATAATTTAGTCTGTTTTAAGCAGGACAAAACTATAGCTAGATTCAACTCGGTTTTCTTACACACTGGACAAGGATTGGTAAATTGGGCATCTGCAGTAGTATGATCAGATGTCATCAGTTCTACATAACTGCAAGGGATTTTGATCATAGCCAACTCTTTTTTTTCTTGGTCTCAACCATGATTTTTCTGCCAGCAAGGATACTTCCTGTTTACTGTTGTTCCAAATTAAACACAGACAATATATATTCAAAGCTTGCCCTTAACTGAGATGCTATAAAGCATAGGAGATATGTATACCTGGTAAGGAAATTCAAACCAAAAAAAATCTAGCAGAGGACAATCCAAGTCGAGAAGCTCATAAAAACACTGGCTGAATGGAAGTAATAATGCTAAGAGCAACAAACTATTTAATTTTGTGTGATCCATCCCCTAAAGTAAAGTTGTGTCAATTCAAGCCCTTCTACTCAATTATGCTGATTTGCTTACAAAAGTAATAATACACTAGTGACTCAGATAACTGTCAATCATGGTTGCTTTTAGACAACAACAACAACATAGTCTTTTGTCCCAAGCAAGTTGGGATAGGCTAGAGATGAAACCCAAAGAGACGAGAAACAGGGAGACACATAAAGGGACATAAAGGGCACAAGACAAAAAGAGGTCACGGTTTAGGCACGTTGATTGCTAATCTCCAAGCTCTCCTGTCCATAACTAAATCCTTAAGATATTCCACTCCTTAAGATTTCTCTTAACGGACTCGTCCCAAGTTAGTTTAGGTCGACCTCTACCGCTCTTTACATTATTGGCCCGCTTTAGAACTCCACTACGCACCGGCGCCTCAGGAGGCCTCCGTTGGACATGTCCAAACCATCTCAATCGATGTTGAATCAATTTCTCCTCAATTGGTGCCACCCCAACCCTATCCCGAATATCGTCGTTCCGGACTCTATCCCTCCTTGTGTGCCCACAACACCAACGCAACATACGCATCTCTGCTACACTCAATTGCTGGACATGTCGCCTTTTTGTAGGCCAACACTCAGCACCATATAACATCGCCGGACGAATCGCCGTCCTGTAGAACTTACCTTTCAGCTTCTGAGGCACCCTTTTGTCACATAGGACACCAGAAGCTTGACGCCATTTCAACCAGCTGGCTGAAATTCTATGCCAAACATCTTCATCAATATCTCCATCCTTTTGTAGCATCGACCCTAAATACCAAAAAGTATCTTTCTTGGCCACCACTTGCCCATCGAGGCTAACGTCTCCCTCATCATGCCTAGTCGCGCTGAAATCGCACCCCATGTACTCGGTCTTAGTCCTACTAAGTCTGAACCCTTTTGACTCTAACGTGTGCCTCCATAGTTCTAACTTCCTATTAACCTCTGCCCTACTGTCGTCAACTAGCACCACATCATCAGCAAAGAGCATACACCAAGGGATATCACCTTGTATGTCTCTTGTGACCTCATCCATCACCAAAGCAAATAAATAAGGGCTCAAAGCTGACAACTGATGCAGTCCTATTTTAATTGGAAAGTCACTGGTGTCGCCATCACATGTTCGGACAAACGTCACCACATCCCTGTACATATCCTTGATGACGGTAACGTACTTAGTTAGGACTTTGTGCTTTTCCAAGGCCCACCACATGACATTTCTCGGTACTTTGTCATATAACAAATAACTGTTGCCAATGATATGTTCTATAAATAAGTTTGTAATAAAAATATGATATCATTGTCTACAAAAAATTTTCTTGTTATAAATTATAATTACACTTTTCGAACAAAATGTCTATCCAGAGAACCCTAATGATTCCCACTAAAGTATCTACCAAAATTCCTGTAAACAACCCTATTTGCTCAAATTAGCACTTATGTCATATATGTATCATATATGAGAGCGAATAGGTCTCGGAAAATTGTGATAGATTGATATGAGTACAGGGAGTACAATATATAGGCAAGGATCAGGAAGGGTTTATAGAAATACCCAATCAACGGAGATCCTTGCCTAATCAATGATCATCTACCATAATCCCTAGAGGCAGCCCAGCCAATAGGCTTGGGCGCCAGGCCCATGGCCAGCCCATAAGGTGCCTATTCTAACACGCCCCCGCAGTTGAATTGTCAGCCACTCTACACGTTTAGACTGGACCTAAACTCCATGAATACTAAAGAAGGCAGCCCTTTGGTGAAGATATCCGCATATTGTGAAGAGGTGGGAACATGCAAAACACGAAGATCGCCAATGGCGACTCGCTCCCGGATGAAGTGAAGATTGATCTCAATGTGCTTGGTTCGCTAATGCTGAATCGGGTTGGAGATCATGTAGACAACACTGATGTTGTCGCAATACACCAGTGTGGTGCGCCGGAGAGGGGCATGCAGCTCCAGAAGAAGCTCGCGTAGCCAGGTGGCCTCTGCAACTCCATTGGCCACTGCGCGATATTCAGCTTCAGCACTAGATCTTGACACCGTGTTCTGGCGCTAGGAGGACCAAGAGACAAGATTGTCACCAAGAAACACATCATAGCCCGAGTGGACTTGCGGGTGTTCGGACAACCAGCCCAATCAGTGTCGGTGTAAACGACAAGATCAGTCGAAGTGGACGGTCGCAGCAGGAGACCAAGGTGGAGAGTGCCTCGAACATAGCGCAGAATCCGCTTCAGAGCTACAAGGCGAGGCTTACGAGGGTCGTGCATACGAAGACAGACTTGCTGCACAGCATATGCAATATCTGACCGAGTAAACGTCAGTATTGTAAGGCTCTAGAGAGACTGTGAAAGTCTGTAGGGTCAGAGACAGGGGCGCCATCTGCTGCAGCAACCTTCGGATTGGTGTCAACTAGAGTGGAGCACGACTTGCACTCTGCCATCCCGGCGCGATCAAGAATGTCCAGCATATACTGTCGTTGAGAAAGGAGAAGTCCATCACCACTTCGTTGAACATGCATACCGAGGAAGTGATGCAATGCACCAAGGTCCTTCATAGCGAACTCCTGCTGAAGAGCTGAGATGATCCACCGAAGAAGACCGGGTGAGGAAGCTGTGAGGACGATGTCATCAACATAGAGCAACAGGTAAGCTGTATCTGATCTGCGCTGGTAAATGACGAGCGAGGTGTCTAACTTGGCTTCAACAAACCCAAGACAGAGCAAGTGTGTAGCCAAGCGACTGTACCAGGCACGAGGGACCTGCTTGAGGCCATATAGTGACTTCTTTAGGTGACAAACATAATCCGGATGAGCTGAATCTTTGAACCTAGATGGCTACTGACAATATACTGTCTCTGTCAGGTTGCCATGAAGAAAGGCATTCTTCACATCAAGCTGGTAGATGGGCTAGCGGCGAGAGAGGGCTAGGGAGAGCACCGTGCGAACAGTAGCAGGCTTCACCACGGCACTGAATGTCTCATCAAAGTCCACACCAGGCTACTGGGTAAAGCCATGGAGAGCCCAGCGCGCCTTGTACCTCTTGAGGGAGCCATCAGACTGAAACTTATGCTTGAAGATCCACTTGCCGGTGACAAAGTTGGCCCGAGGTGGGCGAGGCACGAGATCCCAAGTGTGATTCTTCAGCAGAGCACTGTGTTCTTCTTCCATAGCTGCTCGCCAATTGGGGTCGACAAGAGTGCTACGAAAGGTCTTCGGCACCAGAGAGAGGGGTGCGGCGTGGAATGCAGCGGGCATCCGATAGCCGCTCTTCGAACGCGTGCCCATGGCATGTTGGTTGGTCACTAGAGGGACAGCAACAGCACCCTTGGGTAGTGGAGGCGGGGCGGCTGGAGCAGGCGCAGCCGGAGCAGGCGGTGGTCAAGGCCGGCGCGTGTAGTGGTACGTGAAGTCACGCTCCGAACGAAGAGGTGGGAACCCGGGTGGGGGCCCGCGGGGCGCCTGAGGAGGTGACACCGGCGCTAGGAAGCCTGCGGATGATGTTGGAGACGCCGAGGCCACGCGAAGCGCAGGCGGGACGTACAGCAGGCGGGGAGGGGTGCCTCCAGGTGTGCTGGATGCCTCCTGAGCCGCGCATGGCGCGAGAGAGGCAGTCATGGTGGCTGCGTGTGGCGCGGTAGGGGTCCCCGGCGCACGCAGCGCAAGCAGGATATAGAGCGTGGGCACCGGGGGATCATCAGAAGGTGTTGGAGTCATCAGGGGCTCCCCAGGCACAGCCGCGGAGGGACCGGCAGGGGCGCTGGTGACATCGGAGGTGTTGGGTGGTGCTCCTGTAGACAAAAACTTGTGCAACGGTCCAATAGGAGCGGGCACAACGTCAGTAGCATCAAGAAACTCAAGGTCCGCCGGAGTACTAGGATCATTGCGCTCTGCAAAGAGGAAGACCGTTTCATTGAAGATGACGTGCCGGGAGACGATGACTCTATTGGAGGAGAGGTCAAGGCAGCGGTATCCTTTGTGATAAGCGGAATAGCCTAGGAAAACGCACAAGACAAGCCTAGGAGCGAGTTTATGAGGAGTGGTGGCGGACATGTTGGGATAACACTTGCAGCCAAAGACTCATAGGTGATCATATGCCGGTGGCGTGCCAAACAGGGCAAGGTGGGGCATGGAGAACCGTAGAGTCTTGGTAGGCAATATGTTAAGCAGGACAGTCGCTGTAGAAAGAGCCTAGGCATAAACGCCTAAAAGAGCAGTGAGCGAACGACATTATTGATGGAGCGAATAATCCGTTCAGCTTTACCGTTTTGAGGCGAGGTATAGGAGCAAGACATACGAAGATGGATGCCCTGGGTGAGGAAGAAGTGACGAGTGCTAGAGTTGTCAAACTCTTTCCCGTTATCGCACTGGACAGCCTTGACGCGTGCGACAAATTGGGTGGAGGCGTGGGCGATGAAGTGAGCAAGCGTGCTGAAAGTGTCAGATTTAAGTCGCAAAGGAAAAGACCACAAGTAGTAAGTGCAATCATCAAGTATAACCAAATAATATTTATAACCAGAAATACTGACAACTGGAGAGGTCCACAAGTCACAATGAATAAGATCAAACTTGCTAGACACATGAGAGGTGGACGCATGAAAGGGTAGACTAACATGACGCCCTAGCTGAAAAGCATGACATAAATCTGAACAATCCTTTATTTGACATGAAACACTGACGCAAGCTTTGACAACGCCTGATGACCGGGGTGGCCGAGACGCCGATGCCACAGCGGGGACGAAGCCTGGGCGACAAGGGAGTGTGCTAGAGGTAGGCGCAGTGGATATAGTGGCCTGGAGCTATTGCACCTGACGATCTCGGTCCGAGATGGAAGCACCTTCATAGAACAACCAGCGGGGTCAAACTCAACAGAACAATTATTGTTGTTGATGACGACTGCCTGAGCGTGGAGCTGCAGAAGGGCAACAGCTTCTTGAAGAAGCATGGCGGCGCGAAGATCGGTGGTCGGTGCCGGTGCGCCTCCAGATGTGGCCCCGGAGGATTCCGGCGCGACAGCGGTAGCAGCAACCGCGCGCTCCTTGGCGGCATGCGCCAGGGCTTCACTGGCACGCTGGGCAGCGGCATCGCGATCCTTAGCAGCAGCCGCGGCCTCCTCCTCGGCCTGAAGAGCACGGGCCAGGGCAGCGTCGCGAGCGTCCTGTCAGTCGCGCTCGAGGCGTTGAGCGGCGGCGACAGCCTCATTTGCCTTTTCCTGGGCGAGGCACTGGGAGATTGCGTCGGCCTGGACAGCAGCAAAGAAGGCGTCGGCGTCATCCCCAGCCTTGGGGGTAGGTGGAGGGGTCGGCGGCATGGTGGCGCAGCGCGGCAGAGGGCTGGCGCGTGGATGGGCGCAGCATGGCGAGGGGCCGGCCCACGGGGGTGTGCAGCGGAAGGGAAAGACCTAAACCTAGGCAGCCGATACCATGAGAGCGAATAGGTCTCGGGAAATTGTGATAGATTGATATGAGTACAAGGAGTACGGGAAATTGTGATAGATTGATATGAGTACAGGGAGTACAATATATAGGCAAGGATCAGGAAGGGTTTATAGAAACACCCAATCAACGGAGATCCTTGCCTAATCAGTGAGCATCTACCATAATCCCTAGAGGCAGCCCAGCCAATAGGCTTGAGCGCCAGGCCCATGGCCAGCCAATAAGGCGCCTATTCTAACAATATACACCAAATTTGTCTGTAGGATACTAATATAAAATTGGCTTTGTTTGTGGAGCACTGTTTTGTTTGATGTTGGCCCCAGGAGGCTGTGAAACTGTGGTATTGTCTCTAGGACACTGTACAAATGGGAAAGGACCATTACGTCCTTAGCTTCATTCTAGTAGAATTTTGGGGGAAAACTGAAAAAGAAAATCAAACCGATGTGAAAAGAACATGGCATCGTTTTGCAAAATTTGAGGATTGATTACAATGCATAGAGAAAAAGAAATTCAGGTGGTGTAAACTTGGAGGGTATAACAGTCATTTGACATCATGATTTCTCGGTGTCCTAGGACCAACGTCCAACCAAGCAGAGCCCCACAAGAAAACCGTTGTGCTGACAAATTTTGCCATGTAAGTAGATTCGAATGAATTAACTGAACAAATCGGTGGAGTTTACATATGCTAACTGTAACAAGGGCCTACACAGAGACAGCTGGCATTAAATAAAGGGATTAGTAATTAAACAAAATCAAATTTCAAGAGTTTTGGTTGCGCACAGTTGACACCAGGAATTAACACGTGAGAACATTACGTGGCAACACAAAAAATCCCGAAACAAAATGTTTTCTTAATTAAAAAAAGAATCGGCAGCCCTGATACAATGAATAATTTCATGACCATAAGTGACCGAAATTTCACCAGCAGGATCCAATTCAGTAGCAATCAATCACTAACGGCAGATTCAACCGAGAAAAAAGGGCACCGTGTTTCACTGCTCGTTCTACGAAATGTGTGCCTTGTATACATCCCCACATCTGAAAACAGTGGCGGATCCAGCAATCAAAATCTATGGGGCCAGCTAGTAAGAGCCGTAGGACCAAGCCATATATGCTACAGTAAATTTCTACTAATTTCTTCAAAAGTTGTGAGGCCAGGTGGCCCCACAGCTTACACATGCATCCGCCACTGTCTGGAAACTAGGACGAAAAACAAATTGAAATTATCAGGTGCCGAGAACCCTAACGGCAAGGCATGTAAGATATATATGAGATACACTTGGAGCCGGAAGAGACAGAGCGAGAGGACTGGAACTGGGAGCTTACAGAGGAAGCATCCGGAGAGGGCAAATCGGCGTTGGACACCCCCATTTCCATTACGACGGTCGTTCACCCGATTTAAACGCAGCGAACGATCCGACCGCGTGCTCTATTTACGTTTTGGTTACGTGCTCCTTTCCTTTTCCATCTACACAGACCGACGCTCGAAATATCCATCTCCCCGAAACTTCTACGGAACGCGACTTCTCTCCCCGTTCACCCTGTGCGCCATGCGCCAGTGCCCCTCGGCCCAGCCCCGCGACACCGCAAGCCCTCTGCCCTCCGCCTCCCGCTCCGTGCGCAGCCCCACGCCCTCGCCCAGCGCGCGCGCCTCACCGCCCCGGTCGCCGTCGCGGCCCCGGCGGCGTCGACCGCCTCCCCCGCCGTGGGAGCCGTCACGGGGAAGCCGACGGTGCTCGTGGCCGAGAAGCTCGGCGCCGCGGGGCTCGCGCTGCTGCGGGAGTTCACCAACATCGACTGCTCCTACGGCCTCTCCCCCGAGGACCTCCGCGCCAAGAACTCGCTCTACGACGCGCTCATCGTCAAGTCTGAGCCCAAGGTCAGCCGCAACGTATTCGAGGCGTCGGGGGGCAAGCTCCGCGTTGTCGGCCGCGCAGGCGTCGGGATCGACAACGTCGACCTCGCCGCCGCCACTGAGCATAGGTGCCTTGTCGTCAATGCGCTGACCGCTAATACCGTCGCCGTCGCCAAGCATGGTATCGCGCTGCTCATCGTCATGGCCAGGAACATCGCGCAGGCGGACGCATCCCTCAAGGCTGGTCAGTTTTCAGTGCACCCCTCCAGTCTGGAAATGATGCATGTTTCTGTTTTGACATGATGCTTCCATTACCTTTCGAATCTGTGACCCAAAGCGTTAACAAAGTGTATTTCATATAGACAATCTAGTATCGTGCAAGCATTCGCTATAATAGCTGTTCAACTGTCCTATATCTTTTCAGGCATGTTCACTTGTTCAGTATATAGCTATTTCTTATTTGACAAATTGGAAATGAGGCTTTTAGAGGAACTACCAAGTATTTATTTATTTATCTATTTTCAAGTAGATGCATCGAAAATGTGCTACTATCAATCTAGTGTGAAGCCTGTTTCTACACTTTCAATTATCGGCAATCATTTTTGGCTTTTGAATGGATGTTTATTTTATCTCTTTTTGTGAATTGGTTATTAAAGAACAGTATTTTGCATGGGTGCTAAGCTCCTAACCAGCTAGTATCTTGTAGGCATGTTCAGTATAGGGCTGTTCAGCTGTCCTCTATCGCTCAGGCATGTTCAGAATATAGTCGTCTTGGATAGAGCATGGCTATGATTAGATGATGCCCAGATATGTTTTGTATCAGTTTTTGGTTAATTAGTTTGCATAGCTAACTATGTTGTTTTATTTAAGAAAATCATTCTTCTGGAAGTGGTGATCATAGCTCTGCTCATAACACCACAGATAAAGATTGTGCACTGTTTGCTAGTAAACTATTGTTAGAGAATTTTTATTATTTAGTTGATGTCTCTATAGGTAGAATTGCTGCTATATCTTCCATGCATTATAGAGATTTTGGCATGTTCTTAACTTAATAGTGTAAGTCATATGAATCAGCCAGGAGACGGGATCTTCCATGCACTGTAGAGATTTTAGTTGCTGAATTTGATGTTGAGTAACTTCTCTTTTTTTGTTAATTAGTTGTTATCGAATGTGAGAAACTTGTGCCGAACTTTCTTCAGAGATTCATTCAAGCAGTATATTTCATCTGTTGAGCCAGTCCTTGTCAGTCAATCGTGTGCATTGGTCAATTCTTTTATGTCTGTTCTTCAACAATCCCAATCTGGTGGATCTTCCAAAGAGCATGAAGATGCTGGCATTCATTTTGCATATATAGAAGGTTTAGCAAATATGTCAATTGACAGTTGGTGGTTCTTTCAAAGTGTTCATATTCAGTGTTGAGAAGAGTTGATGTTTACAATATGGGCATTGCTTTTGGTATTGTGTCCAATTCAACTGGCTAGTATGGTTCTTTGACTTCTTATCCAAATTTTGGAAAATTCATATCATTAGTTGAACCTTTAAAAGATTAACATTTCAAAAAATTCATTATTTTTCCAGAAATAACAGTGGAGTATTTGTTTTTCAATTACTTAAATCTTATGATGGTCAGACTCACCTTTATTTCAAAAAAGGTATTACTTTGTGCAAAATTTATTACATATTTTAAGTATTGTAAATTATTTATTATAATCTAAAATTTAGTTGCTTTTCAAGTTCTATTTAAAATTGTGATCATTAGTGTAGGACATATTGCCTACATCTTCAAATTCGTTGATAAGAAGTTTTTAAAATTTTCATGTCATACAGGAGTACCCCACGATGGACATGGATTGTGAATTAATCTTTTAAACTATGAACCAGCCACTTATGTTTTTTTTGCCTTTAATGTTTGGTAAGCTTTCTCCGGTGCGTGTGAGCACAATGTTTTAAGTATTAATCATTGGGGGATGACCAACTGTACCGAGCAGCCAGAAAGTTGAATAGATAGGTTGTTGATGGGAATGCTCAATCAAACAATAATATTATATATACATTACCAATTGAGGGAGTGGTTAGAGTATATTACCAATCTAGAGTATTGTTATGTCAAGCTCTGATTTAGTGTTGTTTTTAGTCTTTTTTTATGTGTCATTGTTCACTATTTCTTTTGGGTAATATCAATCCAGGTGGAATCATAGTTTTTATTTATTTTGAAGAACAAGGTTTCTTTCTTAAACCGTATGACCAGTTTATCTGTGCAATAGAAAGTAGTGAATGTTTTTTTTTATTTTCTTGTATGATTAGAAGTGTTTTTGAGACCACAATTCACTTATATGATTAGGAGTGTTTTGGGGCAGTGTGACTAAAAGTATGTGCTTTTGGTATAGAACAAGTCTAATATGTGAAGAACATTTGACATATGTGCTGAATTTTTTCCTGCTTGTACAGCTCTAGTAAAGAAAACAGTTGGTGTATGTTAATGACCTTTTTTTTTTGTCAAAGTTGGTAATACAAAAGTTGTAGAGAAATTATATACCTTTCTTGTCCTAAAATTTTATTATTTTATCCCGTCATGTTTGGGAGATATGATTTTTCGAAATTTACTGGCAAGTTTTGACAGTGTGCTGTGCAGTTCTGGACTTTTGTCTTTTTTTACTATGTTAACTTCAAAACTAGTACTTGTTGATAACTAGAAAGTTGTAACGTTTTTCTTAAGCTTTCTAAATTATACTAAAGAACTATATTTTTTATTGTCTATAACTGTAGATATGAATTTCTGAAGTTTCGTGTCAGGTTTTGTAAATTCCAACAATCCGTGGATAAACGGAGTACTTGTAACAAATCGACCATGTCTTACTGTATTTTTGTCCTATTTGTAAGTATTTCATTTTAGTGAACACACATAGCTTTTATTTTCTAGTTAAATTGTGCACTGATTGCTAGTGAATTGTTTGTAGACAATTTTTACTCGTATCGTGATTTGCATGTCTCTGTTGTAACTTTGTTATTAGTTTTGCATGCAAACTGCCTACTTTGATTATTTGGATTCAGAGATGAATATTGTTCCGCAGACAATACCTCGTATTGTTCCTTGGACTAATGATTTTGTTGATAAGTATATGCTACATTACCTAGATTTTAAAAAGTTAGAGGTAATGTTTATAATGCAAATGTTGACTTTCTAATTTCCTTTTACTCTCTTTGTGAGTCATTTCTGAATTGTAGTTTAATTATGTGTTGTTCATCTTGTAGATTAAAAGATTACTATTTTTGGAACTGTGCTAATATTTTCTTATATTAAACTTGGCTTATTAAATTATATACATGTAACTTGTGTATTTTAGTTACTATGTTGTAGTTTCTGTAATAAGTTGTAATTTTTTGTTAAACTTTTTATGTCTACCATTGTGCACATAACTTGTAGATATTAACTTCATGTCTAACTTTTTATATCTAACTTTTTGTTCATGTCTAACTTTATGCAGATAACTTTTATGTCCAACTTCTGCACATAACTTGTAACTATTAACTTTTATGTCTAAATTTTTAGCACATAAGTTGTTTGGTTTACTTTATTATATTTGTACATAACTTGCAGTTATTAACTTGCGTGGTGAACTTTATTTTACTAAATTATGTGCTTAAGTTTTGTTCTATATAGTTATTTTTTTGTGGTACTATGTTAAATAACAGAGTTATTTATTTGTTTTTTTCATGAGTATGTTATTTAACTTAGTTGATTAACTTATGCTACAGAGTTAAGTTTCTAACTTGTATTTTCATGTGTATGCTGCATAACTTTTTTGATTAACTTTTAGTGTAGAGAGTTATGTACCTAATTTGTGTTTTCATATGTATGGTACCTAATTTATGTGATTAACTTACTGTAGAGAGTTATGTACATGTGTTTTCGTGTCTATGTTATATAGTCATCTTACTTTTCCTACTAACTTATGTTTTTCCTTGTTGTGAACTTTGTTTTTTTATTTATTATTTTAAATATTAAATATTTTGCAAATGTTCCAATTGAAGACACAGATATGCTGAATGCATAGCTACAGAGATGCTGAGACTATCATAGTTGCAGAAGTTATGAATATTATTATGTATCTGGTGTTTGTAAGTTTGCATCATATTATGAAATTTACTGTGTAGTATACGTTGTAAAAGTTACTTTTATTTCATCCCCCAACCCTTTTATAAATCATTTTTCTATGTCCTGAATGATTAGTTTCTTAAAAGAGAAAAAAGATGATGAAACTTAAAAGAGAATGTGCCAGCACTGCTAAGTTAGCACTGTTAAGTTATTCGTCTAAGTTATGCTATATAATTCAGTTTTCTAAGCTATTGTAACACCCTAGAATTTTGGAATATTTAAAAATAGATAAATATGATTTTTATGCAATTTTGTGGGCATACAAACTTAGAATAATAATAATTTTATTAACTTAAAATCAAATATAAGAGTAGGAACATGTTTGTGTACTCATGCTGTTACATTTGAATTTTTGTATTTAGTGGTTTGATTCAAATTCAAAAGAGGATTCAAAATATTTTGAAAATGCTTTGAAATGTTGTGAAAAGAAAAAGAAAAGGGAATTTTTCTCTCTTTCGGCTTTCTGGCCCAGCTCGGCTAAGCCCAACAAGGCACCTGCTCGTTCTCCACGCGCGCGGCCGTCTTCCCTTCTCCGTTTCCCCGCTTTGGGCCGAGCCCAGCAAGTCCAGCCGCTGGCCCAGCAAGCTCGCGCGCGCGCCGCGTTTTCCTTTCCCTCTCTGCTGTCGCTGAGACCTCGGGTCCACGTGTCAGGCGCGCCCCCTTCCTCAAGTCGATGCTGCTGCCGGATCTTCTCTTTCTAAAAATCGCCGACGCCATATCCTCCTCCCTATCTTCCCCTTTCCTTACCCGATGCATCTTCGGGCTATATAAGCCAGGTGCCGCGCACAGCCGCCTCCATCCAACCCTTTCGCAGTGTCAACGGAGCTCCCGAGACGCCACCGCGAGCTAGGAGCCCTACCACGCCACCACCGTTCGCCATCCCGAGCTCCACGCCGTTTTCGGTCTGACTCCGTCTCCGTTTCCTACCTTGGTGAGCTCGCCATGTTCCCCACTCCATCCCTGTGCTTTCCGTTCGTTGAATAGTGCTCGAAATCGAGTTGCCGTGTTCTCCGGCAATGGCGCCGCCGCGGAACGTCGCTGGTTTCTGTTCCAGCCGGAACGCCGCCGTCGACTGTTCCCCGATTCAATCCGATCCATCCATTTTAAATCTGACGGTTGATAATCAAAGATACCGGTTCGCCTGTAGATTTTTCTAAAGAGTCCCTGCGGTTTTGCGTAATATAACCCGCAGTCCAAGGCGCATTCCCGCATCGCGTTTTATCCTTTTGAAAGTGTATTTGGTCTCGGTAATTCAAGAATACGTTTTCTGATATTTATTGTTTTGCCACTGATTTTGTTTTAGTCATAAAATCTCCGTTTTAATTCCGATTTGACCCGTTCAAATTGCGTTAGGTTCGTATTTGCGAGCTCTACGTGATAGTACTACTGTTCAGTAGGTTTGTGATATTTTATTTTCGAGTTTGAATTAAAGTAATTATTTTCTATAGGAAATCTTCATAAATTCATAACTTCGTCGTTTTAGCTCCGTTTTTCGTGATCTTTGCGTCTGTGTGATCCTAGCGAGTTGTAGATTCGTTTTAAAGATTTTTTATCTTATTTTATTACTGTTGGTGTACTGTTCTAATTATAGTCTTGTTTGTTTATGCATGATTATTTCTGGATGAATGTTGTTGCTATTGTTGATCCAGTATAGACTGTAAGCAATTCGTTGGGGATCAGGAGTTTTTCTATAAGTAAGATCATCAGGACCAGTTTGAGCAAAGAAAGTATAGCATGGGATTACCCTTGTTGTCCTATTCACATTAAGTAAATAATATCATTATGCATATATTCCTTTGTTAACGATGACTTAGTATTGATCTTATTCCTTGATACCTATTATATTGCATGGAGTAGTATTGCTAGTGCTTAACGTGAACTATGATCATGTAATTTGACTAATGTAATATGCAATAAACATTAAAAGATGACTTTTTATTACTGTCTAAAGGGGATTAGAGCATGGGGTTATTTTTGGTGCTCTAGTTACTCTCTTTAAGGACTTATCTGTAAGCGAACATCCGGGACTTACAGTACAACTGTGAGGACTATATGGCTCTAGCTTTAGTCATATAGAAGGACCTTTTCTAGCTTGTTAGTGGTAACCTTTTTGGCATAAGAATGGCTTGACGAATCGGATATAGTACGGCCTCTGTCCTTATGTGTATAGGCTGCGTGTTATTGTGCCATTTGGAAGGGCGGCTCTACATTTGTTTGCCGAGTGAATCTAATGGCCCTAACTTGTTAGACAAACCTTCGAAAGACTTCATAGTGTTCCCCTGCCTGCTCACCTTGGAAGTGTTTTGGGAGTAATTAACCCGGGCATATGGGCGACACGACTCACAGTGAAAGTACACAACCTCTGCAGAGTGTAAAACTGTTATAACAGCCGTGCTCACGGTCACGAGTGACCTTGAACCCTTATGGAATAGTGGATCATTAATAATGAATATGTTTTTGCTATTCGTTAATCATTTCACATGGATCATATGTTTATTGTTTACATTGAGACATTTTGATATTATTGATATACTAAAATAATGCTAATTAAAAGCTATATGCTGATAAACCAATGTCATGCCTTTGAGCCTCATGAACCCCATGTTACACTTGTTGAGTACGAGGTGTACTTACGCTTGTTTATTTTTCTTACTTGGATAAAAATCTCAGATGGGTAACAGATGGTGCAAATAGTGACTACTACTCCTACTTCCCTTAAGATTACTAGACTTGCAATCAACCAGTTAATGTGCCTGTGATTGGAGCTACCACGAGAGATTTATATTTTACTTCTGCTACATTTGTGCAAAGACAATGTGTTAATAATCGTGATGTAATAACATTTGTGATGATACTTCCTTTATAATTTGTTAACTTATGTATGATTGATCTCTGGGTATACATAAGAGTATGCACTCCATTTGGTCGTTAAATAGGTGTGACAAATTGGTATCAAAGCTTTTGTTGACTGTAGGACGCAAGCCTAGCTAGAAATGGTCGATTTAGTATCTTCTTTTTCACTATTTTTATGCTTATTATCTTGCTCTTGTTAATTGATAATTTTTTATGCTTCTTATGTCTTATTCTATTACGAAATTTTGCCTCTATTCTAACTACATCTAAAAACTCTGTAGATGGTTCGTGGCTGCAAGACTGCCCGCATCACCACTGGAGGACACTACATACCTCGTGCTTTGCTTGCACCTGAAGAGCCATAAGAGGAAGTACCCCAGGAGCAGGAGCAGGCCCCTGAAGCACCAATCCAAGCGCCAGTACCTTTCTAGGAAGAACCCAAGCCTGAAGAAGATCCTAAGATCATTGAGATTGAAGATGATAAAGAGGAGGAAGCCAATGGAGGAGAGCAACCCCCGTCTC
The DNA here is from genome assembly GCA_038087645.1 of Saccharum hybrid cultivar R570. Taxonomy (NCBI): domain Eukaryota; kingdom Viridiplantae; phylum Streptophyta; class Magnoliopsida; order Poales; family Poaceae; genus Saccharum; species Saccharum hybrid cultivar. The sequence continues at coordinate 1,808,004 of JAQSUU010000519.1, forward strand.
CACCACATGATGAAGCTGCTGAGGATGTGCCACCTCCTCCAATGGGATGGACTGTGAAGATCTACCACAAGGCTGGAGGAGATGTTGTCTCTCACCATTGACTTGTGGCAATGCTCTCTGCCTACTTCGTTGATTGGCACCCAGCTGTGGAGTACGTCTGTTGGGAGTATACCCATCCACTAGAGGACACTTACTAGAAGGCAAGAGCGAGTATTTTTCCTAAGGATGAGAAAAAAGGGGCATACCAGCTGGACAGGATGTATGCTCACATGGGTCGTCGAGCTACCATGGAGGCTAGCATTGAAGACACCGCTTTTGAAGCATGTATGGGCCTCCGCTACCTTCGCTTTGACAACATGAAGCATGATGTTCACCATTACTTCCCTCGTGCACACCCCGACCTTGGATGGGCCATGATAGATCCAGTGCAGTTGGAACCACTTCCTCGGGTGATGGTGAACCTTGTCTATGATATGATGGAGAGGAAGCTGCAGTTAGAAGAGATGGTGAAGGCATAGGGGAAGACCATCAAGAGGTGCCAAGCAATGATTGATGAACTCCGAGCAAATCAAGACATGACCAAGATTTATGAGACATTAGAGCATGAGCCACGTCATTAGAAAATAGGAGTCCTTCATGTAATAAGAACGTTCTTAGTAACGTCAGTTGAGTCTTCGAGTCTGTCATGTGGTTTGAACTTTGGTGTAATAGTTGCTTTATCATATGCTTATGTATGAGTTGGATTTTTGTTATGAGTGTTGTGGCTTGTAGGCATGTCTACAAGTTCCATTTTTTAGAATAATAAGTTTATTAGTCAAGGGAATAATAGTTGGGTTGGGTATTGTCACGTTTCTATCCTTGCTGTTTTCTAGAGCAGTTTGTAATGTTTCTGCTATAGTTCAAAAATGGTTTGTGCAATATTTATGAAATTTTTATGAGAGAAACTAGACTTAATAATCTTTCAAATTCTACTGGAATCACCTTTTTATGTGATCCGGTTTGAGAGATATAACTGTCACAAGTTAAAGTTTCTGCACAGTCTGGAATCTGGAACAGTTTCTGTTGCTCCTTACTTTTCATTAATGTAATGACAGAATCTGGTCTTATGGTCCAAATAAAAGTTGTGAAGAAATTCATAAGCTTTCCAACCATATAAAACACGTCTCTATTGGACTTCTGTAGCTCGATATATGTTTGATTTACTGAACTATTAACATTGATATTCGCCCAGAAAACTTTCAGATCTCATTCTTTATCTTATAAGTGGTTGATAACATGGAAATCTCGAAGTTTGTATTTTTTATGGATGGTAGATGGCCGGAAGAGCAAGAGGCAGGGGTCATGGAGGTGTTCCCCAAAATCCCCCACCACCACCGCCACCAACTATTGAGCAACTTTTGGCAGTGCAGACACAGCTTATGCAACAACTGGTGCAGAACCAACATAATCAGCCAGTTGCAGGGGCACAACCACGTGATAAGCATGGTGAGTTTTTGAAGGATCATCCCCCAGTGTTCACGCATGCCGCTGATCCATTGGAAGCAGATGATTGGCTTCGTGCCGTGGAAAAGCAACTCAACATTGCACAGTGTAATGACCGGCAGAAGGTGTTGTTTGCTTCTAGACAACTCTAGGGAGAAGCTCAGGATTGGTGGGAATCGTATGAGTATGGTCGCCCCGCCAGTGCTCCCGTGGTCACTTGGCAGGAGTTTAGAGAGAACTTCAGGGCTTACCATATACCAGAAGGGATGATAGAATTGAAGGTAGAGGAATTCAGGAACTTGACCCAAGGGTCATTGTCGGTAGCTGAGTATTATGACAGGTTTGCCCAGTTGTCACGATATGCTCCACATGAGGTGGCTAATGACAATGATAAGCAACGCCGCTTCTTGAAGGGATTGTATGATGGACTACAATTGCAGCTGATGTCCAATACTTATCCCAACTTTCAGACACTTGTGAACCGCGCTATCGTGGTGGATAACAAGCGCAAGGAGATAGATGCCAAGAGAAAAAGGCTTCAAGGATAGGCCTCCGGTAGTAACACTCATCCGCGTACTGGTTTCCAGCATGGTAATCAACAGAGGCCTCCTTCTGGTCAGTGGAATCATGGTCAGGTCTCATTCCGCAATCAGTTCCCGCAATGTCCCCCATTCCAGCCGCAGAATGGCAACCCACGCCCTCCGGAGCAGAGTGGGAATCCGACTCAGCGTCAGGGTCCTTCCAATAATACTCCCATGAAGACTAGTGTTCCCAATACCCCCAACAGGTGTTTTCGATGTGGGAAAGAAGGTCACTTGTCTTACAATTGCCCTGAGAAGCCCAACCAGCAGACTCCCCAGAGGCAGGGTAGTCACTAGAAGCCTGTGCCTAACACTAGAAGGGTGAACCACTTATCTCAAGAAACAACAGTGGAAGAACCGGAAGTTATGCTTGGTATGTTCGATGTCCATTCCACTCCTGCCACTGTTCTTTTTTATTCTGGAACATCACATTCTTTCATATCACAAGCATTTGTTAGAATACATAGAATTCATTTGTGTGCCATGAAGAACCCTATATTAGTAAACTCACCTGGTGGAATTCATTTGTTTCCATGACTTGTATGATCTAGTGGTAGCATATAACTTTCAAGGCTTTTGAGTTGTTGCACATGGATCTATTTGGGCCAACTACATACACAAGCATTGATGGCAACAAGTATGGCTTTGTGATTGTGGATGATTTCACTAGATATACATGGGTATTCTTTCTTGGGGACAAAAGTGATATATTTGATATATTGAAGAAGTTCATCAAGAGAGTGCAAAATGAGTTTGAAACCACAATCAAGAAAGTAAGAAGTGACAATGGAAGTGAGTTTAGAAACACAAGAGTTGATGAGCTATGTGATGAGCTTGGAATCAAACATCAATTCTCGGCCAAGTATACACCTCAATCAAATGGCTTAGTTGAGAGGAAGAATAGAACCTGAATTGATATGGCAAGATCAATGTTGAATGAGTATAATGTGAGTCATTCATTTTGGGCCGAAGCAATCAACACGGCTTGCTTCTATAGCAACCACCTCTATTGCCACAAGTTTCTAGAGAAGACACCATATGAGATCTTAAATGGAAGAAAGCCCAATATTGCATACTTTCGGGTATTTGGTTGCAAATGCTACATCTTGAAGAAGGGCACTAGATTGAGCAAGTTTGAGAAGAAATGTGATGAAGGATTCTTACTTGGTTACTTCACTACTAGCAAAGCTTATAGAGTTTGGAATTTGGCTAGGGGTTTACTTGAAGAAGTTCATGATGTTGAATTTGATGAAACAAATGGCTCTCAAAATAAAGAAGATAACTTGGATGATGTGAGAGGAACTCAATTAACCAATGCTATGAAAGAAATGGATATTGGTGATATTAGGCCAAAGCAAGTGATTGATGTGGATGACGACAAAGATCAAGTGCTCCAAAGTCCAATTACACAAGCAAGTGGTTCTCTAATGCAAAATCAAGCTAGTACATCATCTCAAGTACAACAAGATCAACAAGTGGCTAGTTCATCATCTCCAACTCATAATCAACATCAACATCCAAGCAATCAAGTTCAAGTGCTTCAACCAACTAACATTGCAAGAGACCATCCATTGGATTCCATCATTGGTGACATACAAAGGGGAGTTCAAACTAGATCAAGATTGGTGTCTTTTTGTGCTCACTCTTCTTTTGTGTCAATGGAAGAACCCAAGGACATTGATAGAGCATTGAGAGATCCGGATTGGGTAAATGCAATGCATGAAGAGCTCAATAACTTTAAGAGAAATGAAGTGTGGGAATTAGTTGAGATGCCTAAGGATTACAATGTCATTGGAACAAGATGGGTCTTTCGCAACAAACAAGATCAAGATGGGATAGTAGTAAGGAACAAAGCAAGACTAGTGGCTCAAGGTTACACACAAATAGAGGGTCTTGACTTTGGTGAAACTTATAGCTCGGTTGCAAGATTGGAAGCAATTAGGATCTTACTTGCCTATGCTTGTGCTCACAATATCAAGCTATATCAAATGGATGTGAAGAGTGCATTTCTCAATGGGTACATCCAAGAGGAGGTGTATGTGGAGCAACCTCCCGGTTTTGAAGATGACAAGAAACCCAATCATGTATACAAGTTAAGGAAGGCTTTGTATGGATTGAAACAAGCACCTAGAGCATGTATGAAAGATTAAGAGATTTCTTGCTATCCAAAGGATTTGTCATGGGCAAAGTGGATACTACTCTATTCACAAAGAAGATTGGGAAAGACTTATTTGTGTTGCAAATATATGTTGATGATATCATATTTGGTTCAACCAATCAAGATTATTGTGATGAGTTTGGGAAAATGATGGCAAAGGAATTTGAAATGTCAATGATTGGTGAACTTAGTTTCTTTCTTGGACTTTAAATTAAACAAAAGAAGGAAGGAACGTTTGTAAGCCAAACCAAATACATAAAGGATATGCTAAAGAAGTTTGGTATGGAAGATGCAAAAGGAATCACTACTCCAATGAGCACTAGTGGAAGCTTGGATAGTGACAAGAGTGGCAATATGGTGGATCAAAAGCTATATAGATCAATGATTGGTAGCCTACTCTATGTGACGGCATCAAGGCCCGATGTGATGTTTAGTGTATGTATGTGTGCAAGATTTCAAGCCTCACCAAGAGAAAGTCATTTGAAGGCAATAAAGAGAATATTGAGGTACTTAAAGCATACACAAGATGTTGGATTATGGTATCCCAAAGGTGCAACCTTTGAGCTAGTTGGATATTCGGATTCCGACTATGCCGATGACAAAGTGGAGAGAAAGAGCACTTCCAGGACTTGTCAATTGTTGGGAAGATCACTTGTCTCATGGTCATCTAAGAAGCAAAATAGTATTGCACTATCTACCGTCGAAGCCGAATACATCGCCGTGGGTAGTTGTTGTGCACAAATCTTGTGGATGAAGGCAACATTGAAAGATTTTGGAATCAACTTCAAGAATGTGCCATTGCTATGTGACAATAAAAGTGCCGTGAAGCTAACCAACAATTCGGTTCAACATCAAAGAACAAAGCATATTGATGTTCGCCATCACTTTATTAGAGATCATCAACAAAAGGGTGACATTGCTATTGAGAGTGTGGGCACCGAAGATCAATTAGCCGATCTATTCACCAAGCCACTTGATGAGAAGAGATTTCACAAGCTAAAGAATGAGTTGAACATACTTGACTTCTCTAACATGAGTCGATGCACCCCCATATATGACATGCCTCTCCTTCGAGCCCCAAGGTACAATTGGTTGACATGTCATATATTCTATGCTAAGGACTTGTTTAGTGCATCTAGTCATAATTTACATGTTCTAGGCTCATTCATGAAAATTAAATGAATTTGAAGTTTATATGGTGCCACTATTGTTTCCATGACTTGTGATTTTACAAGTGGTATCTAACTACACAAGGTGCTAAGATGGTGTTTATCGCTACCCCCGATGGTATCACGCTTCAAAGGTCTATAATCTTAAACACTTAGCATCTATTGGTAGTCAATGCTCCTATACTTTCCTATCTAACATGTATGCTTCCAAAATCCAAACATATAGCATACATGTAGGGGGAGCCATTGCTATCAATTTGAATTCATGATCACATGTTCATAATTCTTACACATGGTAATATACTTGGACAATGTGACATGGTTTCAATCAAAATTTTATCATAATATCTTTGTGAAAGGTTTGTCACCAATTACCAACAATGGGGAGATTGAAAGTCCTATGTTTGGTGTTGGTAATCAGTGACAATGCCTAAGTACTAATCCTATGCCTAAGTTGTATGTAGCATATGAGGATTAGTACATTCCAAGGTTGGTGGCAAGATGGACATGGTGATCATGATGGCCACACTTGGATTTGGACGCAACCCTATGTGATTAAGGCAAAGGTATATGCTTAAGGGTTGTGTTTTAGTAACCAAGACACCTAGTGGGTGTGGTTACATTATAGGATAGATAGCCGTACTATAAAGAGGGGAATGACGTGGCTATTGAACACCTAAGTGCCTCTAGATGTGCATTTCATAATCATATGCATTTGGATAGAACTAATATCGCCTCAAAAAATGATTGTGAAAATGCTAACACACTCACACATGACGAAGATCACTTGGTGGTGTTAGCATGTTTGCTAAGGCAGTGGAGTTTGAGCGGTAGAGAGGGTTTGGGGTCCTCTCTCCCTCCCGCCGAGCTTGCGAGACGGGATTCAGGCGTTTTCAAGGAGTTGAAACGACTATTTTCCACTATGCCGGAAGTCCAGAAAAGAAATGGAGGCGAACGGAGGTCTTTGCATGACCGGACGCGTCCGGTCAGTGTTTAGTTTCTGCGCATTTTTCAGCTTGATGATCGGATGCGCGGCGCGTCCGGTCACTGACGATCGGACGCGTCCGGTCGTTTAGGGAGCTTACTGGACTCTAACTGGACGCTGGCACTGTCGCGTCCGGTCATTTCTCCAGCGCGTCCGGTCACTGTTTTGTCGTGCGCTGCTCAGACTTGACCAACGCGTCCGGTCATTCTCGGGACCAGCGCGTCCGGTCGTTCGCAGCGCGTCCGGTCAGCGCGTCAAGCACGTCCGGTCAGTGCTTCGTGACTTAGCCGTTGTGCGACCAGCGTGTCCGATCGTTTGGACCAGCGCATCCGGTCATTTGGACCAGCGTGTCCGGTCGTTTGGATAAGCGCGTTCGGTCAGTACTTCATGAGTTAGCCGTTATGCGACTGGCGCGTCCGGTCAGTTAGACCAGCGAGTCCGGTCAGCACGATTTCGGCTGTTTAAGTTTCTAACTGCTCTATTCGAAGGGGTACGTCTATATATACTCGTTGGCCGGCTCAAGGCTCTCACTCTCGAACTTTTGACATACTTGTGAGCACTTTGAGCTAAGCAACTCCCCTCCCACTCATCTCTCTTGCTTCTTTGCATATTCGAAGTGAGATTGAGTGATCCAAGTGCATTTGCATTGTGAGATTGCATCTAGTTAGCACTTGGTGGTTGATTTGCTGCGGGATTCTTATTTCTCTTGGTGGTTGCCGCCACCTAGATGGCTTGGAGCAGCTTGGAGGCGTTGGCAAGAGTTGGTGATTGTTCTTGGCCACCTCCGGTGATTGTGAGGGGTTTGTGCCTACCTCGGCGAAGCGCCAAAGGCAACGTTAGTGAATTGCTCGTGTCATTGCAACCTTTTTCTATTTGGTAGGTTCTTGTGGTGCCTTTTGAGAGGCTCGGTGTGAGACCGATTAGCCACCAAACCACGTGGTGAAGAGGGACGCAACGGAGACTAGCGTGCCGACAAGCACGTGAACCTCGGGATAAATCTTCGTGTCATCACTTTCATATTGTGATTGATTGATCCCGGTGTTCGGTTATCTTGGTATTCATTGTTGATCATATTGGTTGACTCAATACTTCACCCCTCGGTGAAACTCTCTTAACTCAACTTCGCTTTACCTTCTTAGTTATCTTTGCTAGCTAGTTAGCTTTGCTAGTGTAGCTCTTTTGTGTAGCTTGCTAGTTGTAAGTTGTAATTACCTTCTCGGTTTGACTTGTGCGGTTGAGTGCAAATACTAGAATTGTGAATTGGTTAGGTGGCTTGCAAACACCCCGTAGGCTAAGCAAAACTCGCATCTTGCTATTTGTTATATTGATAAACTTGTTTAGCTTGTCTTTGTAGAATTTTTTAAAAGGCTATTCACCCCCCTCTAGCCATCAAGACCTTTCAAGTGGTATCGGAGCCATGGTCACCGCTTTCAAGGCTTAACAACCTCGGTGTAAGATGGCTCAAGTTGTGTTCAACCATGTCGGGGGCAAGCCTCCATTCTTTGATGGTGTCACATCTTTTGATCATTGGAAAAGAAAGATGAAGCAATATCTTAGCTCCATTCATGAGAACGTTTAGAAGGTGACACATCATGATTATGCTATCATTGATCCCGACAACCTCACCAACAATGATCGCATCAACAACCAATGCAACACTATGGCTCTCAATACTCTCTACAATGGGATTGATGCAAAGGTCTTTGAGCAAATCAAGGATCTTGAGATGGCAAGTGAAGTGTGGACAAGATTAGAGGAAACATATGAGGGCACTTCAATGGTAAAGAGTGCCAAGCTCTATATGCTTAAGGATAAGTTTGCAAGCTTCAAGATGAAGGATGATGAGTTCATACCGGAGATGTTCTATAGGCTACAAGTTATTGTCAATGATCTCAAGAGCCTAGGAGAAGATGTCAAGGACAAGGACTTCTCACATAAGTTCTTGATGAACTTACCTAAGAAGTTTGCTATCTTGAGGAAGATGATCCAAAGAGAGAGTTTGGACAAGGTGACTCCAAACCAAGTGCTTGGAGATGTCATGACCGACGCTCAATATGATGATGATGAAGATGAAGATGAGAAGAAGGAGGTCAAGGTCAAGCAAGAGAAGCCCATTGCATTCAAGGCTTCATCCTCTAAGGGCAAGAGCAAGGTGGAGAGCGATGATGATGATCCATTCGATGATGAGACCATGGCCCTCCTTGTGCACAAGATGGGAAGGTTTATGAAGAAGAAAGGATATGGGGCAAGGAAGAGAAGAGACTTCATGAAGGCAAAGGAGGTGCTTTGCTACAATTGCAATAGCCCCGATCATATAGTGGCAAAGTGCCCCTATGAAGACAAAAGATATCATGATGGGGAGTTGAAGTTGAAGAAGAACAAGAAGGAGAAGAAAGAGAAGAAGAGCTTCACTATCAACAAGAAGCAGAAGGGTGGTGGCTAGGTGGTCACTTGGGATAGTGATAATTCCGATAGTGATGATGATAGCTCTAGTGATGATGAGAGGACCACTCGGCGAGCCATAGCAAGCATCGCCCTCTCCAACAAGCCATCCATCTTCGACACTACATCGACATGCCTTATGGCTAAGCCTACCAAGGTAAACACATGATGATAGTGATGATGATTCTTGTGCTAGTGAAGATTGTAGGAGTGATAATGAGGAGGATGAGGACTACTCCAAGGATGATCTATTAGGCATAATAGATCAAATGAGCAAGGGCTACAAGAGGGCAACCAAGAAATACAAAATCTTGGAACAAGAGCTCATTACCAAGAGCAATGAAAATAATGCCTTGATGGAGGAGCTTGTTGCTCTCAAAAAGAGTAAGGAGTGCAAAAGGATTAAACAAGAGCTCAAAGCTCTTAGGAAATCCTTTGATGAGCTAGAGGCCTCTCATGAGTGTCTAAAGGAAGACCACGAGGATCTTGAAATTGCTCACACTAGGCTTAAGGAAGCCCACTCCACTCTACTTGAGCTCATCAAGGAAAAGGACCTCAAGTTAGAGAAGTTCATGAAGGAAGCTAAGGAGGAGCAAGTGATTGTCACTTGTGATATTAGACTAACATATGATATTATTGATGATTCTTTATTTGTTGGTCCTACTAATGCTTCATGTAGCTCATCATCATCCACCACAACCAACTCTATCTCTACTACTAGTGATTCATCACTTGTAGTTGAGAATGAGACTCTCAAGAGAGAGGTGGATGATCTCACCCGCGCATTAGGCAATGCCTATGGTGGGGATACCCGCTTGCTAAAATGCTTGGGTAGCCAAAGGTTCTCTCTTAACAAAGAGGGTTTGGGCTATACTCCCAAGAAGGGCAAGGCGGCCTTTACTACTCCAAAGCCTCGCTTTGTGAAGAGCAATGATCGTTATTGCAATAGATACAAGCAAGTTGGGCATCTAGAGATTAATTGCAACAAAATGAGCGGTAGAGAGGGTTTGGGGTCCTCTCTCCCTCCCACCGAGCTTGCGAGGCAGGATTCAGGCATTTTCGAGGAGTTGAAACGACTATTTTCCACTACACCGGAAGTCCGGAAAAGAAACGGAGGCGAACGGAGGTCACAGAGGTGACCAGACGCTGAACTGGACGCGGTCTTTGCATGACTGGACGCGTCCGGTCAGTGTTCAGTTTCTGCGCGTTTTTTAGCTTGATGATCGGACGCGCGGCGCGTCCGGTCACTGACGATCGGACGCATCCTTTTGCAACCTTTTGCCATTTGGTAGGTTCTTGTGGTGCCTTTTGAGAGGCTCGGTGTGAGACCGATTGTCACACCCATTTATCGAACAAATGGAATGCATACTCTTATGTGCGCCCAGAGATCAATCACACATAAGTTCACAAATTATAACAGAAGTATCATCACAAATGTTATTACATCACGATATTTAAACACATAGTCTTAACACAAACGTAGCGGAAGTATAAATAAAAATCTCTCGTGGTAGCTCCACTCACAGGTACATTGACTGGTTGACAGCAAGACTAGTAATCTTCAGGGAAGTAGGCGTAGTAGTCACTATTACCTCCATCTGTTACCCATCCGGGATTTTTATCCAAGTAAGAGAAATAAACAAGCGTAAGTACATCTCGTACTCAACAAGTGTAACATGGGGTTCATGAGGCTCAAAAAGGCATATTCATTGGTTTATCAGCATGTAGCTTTTAGTTAGCATGATTTTAGCATAACAATAGCATCAAAATGTCTCAATATAAACATTAAACATATGATCCATGTGAAATGATTAATGAATAGCAAAAACATAATCATAAACAATTATTCAACTATTCCATAAGGGTCCAAGGCCACTCGTGACCGTGAGCACGGCTGTTATAACAGTTTTACACTCTGCAGAGGTTGTATACTTTCACTGTGAGTCGTGTTACCCAAATGCCCGGGTTAATTACTCCCAAAACACTACCAAGGTGAGCAGGCAGGGTAAACACTATGAAGTCTTTCGAAGGTTCGTCGAACAAGTTAGGGCCATTAGATTCACTCGGCAAACAGATGTAGAGCCCCCCTTCCAAATGGCACAATAACTCGCAGCCTATACACATAAGGACAGAGGCCGCATTATACCCGATTCGTCAAGCCATTCTTACGCCATAAAGGAATACCTCTAACAAGCTAGAAAAGGTCCTTCTATATGACTAAAGCCAGAGCCATATAGCCCCCACAGTTGTACTGTAAATCCCGGATTGTCGCTTATAGATGAGTCCTTATGGAGAGCAACTAGAGCATCAAAAGTAACCCCCATGCTCTAATCCCCTTTAAACATTAATCAAAATCATCTTTTAATGTTTGTTGCATATTCCTCTAATCAATTTACATGATCATAGTCCATGTTTAAGCACTAGCCACACTACTCAATGCAATATAATAGGTACCAAGGTAAAGGATCAATCGCTAAGTCATCCTTAACAAGGAATAAATGCATAATGATATTATTTGCTTAATATGAATAGGACAACAAGGATAATCCCATGCTATACTTGCCTTGCTCAAACTGGTCCTGAAGATCTTGCTCGTAGTAAGGCTCTTGATCTCCAACGAATTTCTCACCGTCTAAACTCGATCAACCAATATCAACAACACACATCCAGAGGCAATCATGCATAGACAAACAAGACTATAATTAGAACAATACACCAACAGTAAGAAAATAAGATAAAAAGTCTTTAAAATGAATCTACAACTCGCTAGGATCACACAAACGCGAAGATCACGAAAATCGGAGCTAAAACGACAAAGTTATGAATTTCCAAAGATTTCCTATAGAAAAATAAATACTTTAATAAAAACTCGAAAATAAATTAATCCAAACCTACTGTACAGTTGTATAATTACATAGAACTCGCAAATATGAATCTAACGCAATTTGAACGGACCAAATCGGAGTTAAAACGAAGATTCTATAACTAAAACAATCTGAATGGCAAAACTGTAAATATCAGAAAGCGTATTTTTCTTTTTCCGAAACGAATTACGTTTTCAATAAATCAAAACGTATCTTTCCAGATTACGCTTTGGACCGCGGGTTACATACTTAAAAACTTCAGGGTTTCTTTTGCAAAATCACCAGCGAACCGGTATCTTCTATTTACAGCCGTTAGATCTAAAACGAACGGTCCAGATTGGATCTGGGGAAAACGGGCGGCGCTCCGGCCGAACTCCGGCCGTCGGCGAGCTTCCGCGGCGGCGCCATCACTGGAAAAAGCCAAAACACGGCTCCGGCCACCATTCGACGAAAGGGAAACACCGGGAGGTAGCTGGAAGCAAGGCGAACTCACCCCGGGCAAGAACTAGGGCACGGGGTGGACGAGGATGGCGGCGTGCTTGCGGTGGCGGACGGTGGAGGCGGTGATTCGACGGTGGCGGCGCTAAGCGATTGCGGCTGCTCCAAAAGGATTGGGATGGGGCGGAATAGTGCGGGGGCTCCGTTTTATAGCCCGGAGGCATCGGTAAACAAGGAAAGAACGAAGATGCGCGGTGGATTTGATTCACCGAATCGGAGAAGAAAGAGAGAAGGCGGTGCGGAGCCGGAGGAAGAAGAAAGGAAGGTGGAAGGAGACACTGACAAGCGGGACCCACATGTTGGCGACGGATCAGCGGCCGATGTGGGACGCAGGCGCGCGCGCGCGATGACGGGCCGACAGGCCGCGACTTGGGCTCGGCCCAGGAGGAGGAGACCGGCCGGGAGGGAGGGAAAAGCGGCCCGCGCGCGCTGGGCTGCGGAGAGAAGCGGCCCGAGAGCAGAGAGAGAATAAGAAATCTTTTTTCCAATTTTTCAAATTCCTTTTTCAAATGATTTTGAATCCTAATTTGAATTTGAATCAAACCACTCAAACCAAAAATTCAAATGCAACAGCATGAGTGCACAAACATGTTTCTACCCTTATATTTGATTTTAAATTTATAAAAATTATTATCATTCTAAGTTTGCATGCTCACAAAAATATACAAAAATCATATTTCTCCTATTTTTCTTCTTTTCAAAATTTTAGGGTGTTACAATTCTACCCCCCTTAAGATGAATCTCGTCCCGAGATTCGGAAGATGCTTACTCAAACAGTTTCGGGTAGGTTTTTCTCAGATCCTCTTCTCTTTCCCAAGTGGCCTCACCCTCTGTGTACCGATTCCACTGAACTTTGCACATCTTAATAGTTCGACTTCTCGTAACTTTTTTGGCAGTCTCTAGAATTTTCACTGGAAACTCTTCATATGTAAGATCCTCCTTAATAGTGAGCTCCTCTAGCGAAATCTGTTCCTCTGGTACTCGCAAACATTTCTTCAGTTGAGACACATGGAACACATCATGTACACCTGCCAAACTTTCACGTAATTCCAACTGATATGCCACTTCACCACGTCTCTCTATAATCTTGAAAGGTCCAATATATCTTGGTGCCAATTTACCTTTCATGTTGAACCTCTTCACACTCCTTATAGGTGACACTTTCAAGTATACATAATCCCCTACCTCAAAAGTCAACTCCCTTCTGCGAGTATCAGCATAGCTTTTCTGTCTGGACTGTGCTATTTTTAGATTATCTCTAATCATTCTCACTTTCTTTTCAGCATCCTTTAATACATCAGGCCCATACACTTGACTCTCCCCTGTCTGATTCCAGAACAACGGGGTCCTACACTTTCGTCCATACAGTGCCTCAAACGGTGCCATTTGAAGACTCTTCTGATAACTATTGTTATAAGAGAACTCTGCGTAAGGCAAACTCTTATCCCAGCTAGTACCATATTGTAAAGCACAAGCTCTCAACATATCTTCCAATATCTGATTAATTCTCTCCGTTTGACCATCTGTCTGAGGATGATAAGTTGTACTAAAATTTAATTTGGTTCCCAATGATTCATGTATCTTTTGCCAATAATGAGATGTAAACTGAGTACCTCGATCAGACACAATCTTCTTAGGTACTCCATGTAGACTCACTATTCTTTCCATATACAATTCTGCCAACTTCGCACTGCTATATGTAGTCTTCACAGGCAGAAAATGAGCAACCTTAGTCAGACGATCCACTATCACCCAAATTGAATCATATCCTCTTTGAGTCCGTGGCAACCCAACTATAAAGTCCATACCAACCTCTTCCCATTTCCACTCGGGTATCTGCATAGGCTGTAACAATCTTGCAGGTCTCTGATGTTCCGCTTTCACTCTTTGACAAGTGTCACACAAAGCAACATACTCAGCAACATCTCTCTTTAAACCGTACCACCAATATTTCTCTTTCAGATCCAAGTACATCTTAGTACTCCCTGGATGTATGGAATAAGCTGACTCATGAGCTTCATGCAGAATTACCATTCTGATATCCTTATCTTCGGGCACACACAGCCTTTTTCCAAACCATAGCGTACCATTATCATCCTTACGGAATCCTGGAGATTTACCTTTCGCTATGTTTTCAGCTATCTCTCTCAACTTTTCATCCTTCTGCTGACCTTTACGGACCTCTTGCTCTAGAGTAGGCTCTAATACTAATTCCACTGCATTGGTAGTAAATCCTAAGTTCAGATGCTTGCACTCGGCACACAATTCCTTCGGCATAGGCATTACTTGTATTTCATTTGCATAACTTTTCCTACTAAGAGCATCAGCAACAACGTTGGCCTTTCCTGGATGATAATGCACCTCTAGATCATAGTCTTTTATCAACTCCAACCATCTACGCTGCCTCAAGTTCAGATCCATTTGAGTGAAGATATACCTTAAACTCTTGTGATCAGTGTATATATCACTCTTATGTCCAATCAAATAATGTCTCCATATCTTTAATGCATGAACTACTGCAGCTAATTCCAAATCATGAGTAGGGTAATTTAACTCATGCTTCCTCAACTGCCTCGATGCATATGCCACAACTCTACCTTCTTGCATCAGTACACATCCCAAACCCAATCGAGATGCATCACAATAGATAGAGAAAGGTTTACTCAGATCTGGCAAAACTAAGACGGGTGCAGTCGTCAATCTCTTCTTTAGCTCCTCAAAATTAGCCTGACACTTCTCAGACCACACAAACTTGGCATTCTTCTCCAATAATGTAGTCATTGGTTTTGCAAGCTTTGAAAATCCCTCTATAAATCTCCTATAATAACCAGCTAATCCCAAGAAGCTACGGATCTCACTCACATTGATGGGTGGTTTGCAATTCAATACATCTTTCACCTTGCCAGGATCTACTGATATTCCTCCATTAGAGACAATGTGACCCAGAAAAGAAACTTCCTTCAACCAAAACTCACATTTACTCCTTTTTGCATATAGTTGGTGTTCTCTGAGCTTCTGCAAGACCAACCTCAAATGTTCAGCATGTTCTTCCTCAGTCTTGGAAAATACTAGAATATCATCAATGAATACCACTACAAACTTGTCCAGATATTCCATGAACACTTTATTCATTAAGTACATGAAGTATGCAGGGGCATTAGTCAAACCAAAAGACATCACCGTATACTCATACAACCCATACCGTGTGGTAAAAGCTGTCTTGGGTATATCCCTGGCACGAATCTTCAATTGATGATATCCAGAACGAAGATCAATCTTGGAAAATACACAAGCTCCTCTCAACTGATCAAACAGGTCATCAATCCTAGGCAATGGGTACTTGTTCTTAATAGTAACCTCATTAAGAGACCGATAATCTACACACATCCTCTAAGTTCCATCTTTCTTATCCACAAAAATCACTGGTGCTCCCCAAGGTGAAGAACTAGGACGAATAAAACCCTTATCCTGCAACTCCTTAATTTGTTTCTTAAGTTCTTCTAATTCATTTACTCCCATTCTATATGGACGCTTAGCTATAGGTGCAGTTCCAGGTAATAATTCAATAATAAATTCAATGTCACGGTCTGGTGGCATACCTGGCAATTCCTCTGGAAACACATCTGGGAACTCCTCCACAACTGGATCTTCCTGGTTGGCACCATCATTGAGCTGGTTCACTGTAGCGGTCTCTTGTTTTTGCACTTTTACTTCAACCCTGATTCTATCACCCTTTGGTGTTGTCAGTACAACTGATTTATCCTTACACTGAATCTCTGCTTGTTGTTGCATCATCCAATCCATTCCCAATATAAGATCAATCCCAGCTGTTCTCAATACTATAGGGCTAACTGTAAACTCTACCCCCCTTAAGTTGAGACTAATAGGAAGACAGCGATAAGATGCTGGCATGCTTCCACCAGGTGAGTTTACTAAGATAGGATTCTTTATGGCACACAAATGGATTCTATGTATTCTAACAAATGATTGCGATATGAAAGAATGTGATGCTCCAGAATCAAAAAGAACAGTGGCGGGAGTAGAGTGGACATCGAACGTACCAAGCATAACTTCTGGCTCCTCCACTGCAGTTTCCTGAGACAAGTGATTCACCCTTCCTGAGTTAGGTGCGGGCTTCTGGTGGCTGCTCTGTCTCTGGGGAGTCTGCTGGTTGGGCTTCTCCGGGCAATTGTAAGACAAGTGACCTTCTTTTCCACATCGGAAACACTTGTTGGGGGTATTGGGAGCACTGGTCTTCATAGGAGTGTTATTGGAAGGACCCTGACGCTGCGCTTGATTTCCATTCTGCTGCGGTGGACGTTGGTTGCTATTCTGTGGCTGGAATGGGGGACGTTGCGGGAACTGTCCACGGAATGGGGCCTGACCACGATTCCACTGTCCAGAGGGAGGCCTCTGCTGAGTATTCTGCTGAAAGCCAGTACGCGGACGGGTGTTGCTATTGGAGGCTTGTCCCTGTAACCTCTTTCTCTTTGCATCCATTTCCTTGCGCTTGCTATCCACCACGATAGCGCGGTTCACAAGCGTCTGAAAGTTAGGGTAGGTATTAGACATCAACTGCAACTGTAGTCCATCATATAATCCCTTCAAGAAGCGGCGCTGCTTATCATTGTCATTGGCCACCTCATGTGGAGCATATCGTGACAATTGAGCAAACTTGTCACGGTACTCAGCTACAGTCATTGACCCTTGGGTCAGGTTCCTGAATTCCTCCGCCTTCAACTCTATCATTCCTTCAGGTATATGGTAAGCCCTGAAGTTCTCCCTAAACTCCTGCCAGGTAACTGCAGGAGCATTGGCAGGACGACCATACTCATATGACTCCCACCAATCCTGAGCTTCTCCCTGAAGTTGCCCAGAAGCAAACAACACCTTCTGTCGGTCATCACATTGGGCAATAGTGAGTTGTTTCTCCACAGCACGAAGCCAATCATCGGCCTCCAAAGGATCAGCAGCATGTGTGAACACTGGGAGACGACCCTTCAAAAACTCACCACGCTTATCACGTGGTTGAGCCCCAACAACTGGCTGATTTTGCTGATTTTGCACTAGTTGCTGCATCAACTGCGTCTGTACCACCAACAGTTGCTCGATAGTTGGTGGCGGTGGTGGTGGTGGATTTGGGGAAATGTTTCCACGACCTCTGCCTCTTCCTCTTCCGGCCATCTGCCACCCATAAATATGCAAACTTTAAGAATTCCATGATTTCAACCACTTATAAGATTAAGAATGAGATCTGAAAGTTTTCCGGACGAGTAGCAATGTTGACAGTTCAGTATTTCAATCATATCTCGAGCTACAGAAATCCAAAAGAGGCGTGCCTTATATGGTTGGAAAGCTTATGAAATTATCCACAATTTCTATTCAGACCTCAAGATCAAATTCTGTCGTTAAGTCTATGAAAAATAAGGCGTAACAGAAACTGTTCCAGATTCCAGACTGTGCAGAAACTTTAACTTGTAAAAATTATATCTCTCGAACCAGATCAGATAAAAAGGTGATTCCAGTGGCATTTGAAAGATGCTTGAGTCTAGTTTCTCTCATAAAAATTTCATAAATGTTGCACGAACCGTTTTTAAACTATAGCAGAAACATTGAAGACTGCTCCAGAAAACAGCAAGGACAGAAACGTGATAATATCAAACCCCAACTATTATTCCTTGACTATTACACTTATTATTCTTAAGAATGGAACTTGTAGACATGCCTACAAGTCCCGACACTCAAACAAAGATCCAACTCACACATAAGCATAATAATAAAGCAACTAGCACACCAAGGTTCAAACCACACGACAGACTCGACTGACTCAACTGACGTTACTAAGAACGTTCTTATTACATAAAGGACTCCTACTTCCTAAGGAAGTGGCTCATGCTCTAATGTCTCATAAATCTTGGGCATGCCTTGGTTTGCTCGGAGCTCATCAATGGTTGCTTGGCACCTCTTGATAGTCTTCCCTTGTGCCTTCACCATCTCTTCTAGCTGCAGCTTCCTATCCATCATATCATAGACAAAGTTCACCATCACCCGAGGTAGTGGCTCTAGCTGCACTGGATCTGTCATAGCCCATCCAAGTTCGGGGTGTGCACGAGGAAAGAAGCGATGAATGTCATGCTTCATAAGGTTAAAGCGAAGATAGCGGAGACCCATACATGCTTCAAAAGCAGCATCTTCAATGCTATCCTCTATAGTAGCTCGATGTCCCACGTGAGAGAACATCCTGTCCAGCTGATATGCCCCCTTGTCTTCCTTATGGGCAAAGATGCTTGCCCTTGCCTTCCAGTACGTGTCCTCTAGTGGATGAGTGTACTCCCAGCAGACGTACTCCACAGCTGGATGCCAATCAGCGAAGTAAGCAGTGAGCATCCCCACCAGGCGAAGATGAGAGACAGCATTCCCTCCATTCCTATGGTAGATCCTCACAGTCCACCCCATTGGAGCAGGTGGCATATCTTTAGGAGCTTCATGTGATGGAGGCGGGGGTTGTACTCCTCCATTAGCTTCCTCTTCATCATCTTCAATCTCGACGATTTCTGGATCTTCTTCAGGCTCAGGCTCTTCCTGGGGAGGTGCTGGTGATTGGACTGGTGCTACAGGAGTCTGCTCCTGTTCCTGAGGTTCTGGCTCTTGTGGCTCTTCAGTTGCATGCAGGGCACGAGGTGGGTAGTATCCTCCAGAGCTAATGCGGGCAGTCTTACGGTCACGGGCCATCTACAGAATTTTTAGATGAAGTTAGAATAGAGGCAAAATTTCGTAATAGAATGTGACATAAGAAGCATAAAAATTTATCAAATAACAAGAGCAAGATAGTGAGCATAAAAATAGTGTAAAGATGATACTAAATCGACCATTCCTAGCTAGGCTTGCGTCCTACAGTCAACAAGAGCTCTGATACCAATTTGTCACACCCATTTATCGAACAAATGGAATGCATACTCTTATGTGCGCCCAGAGATCAATCACACATAAGTTCACAAATTATAACAGAAGTATCATCACAAATGTTATTACATCACGATATTTAAACACATAGTCTTAACATAAACGTAGCGGAAGTATAAATAAAAATCTCTCGTGGTAGCTCCAGTCACAGGTACATTGACTGGTTGACAGCAAGACTAGTAATCTTCAGGGAAGTAGGCGTAGTAGTCACTATTACCTCCATCTGTTACCCATCCGGGATTTTTATCCAAGTAAGAGAAATAAACAAGCGTAAGTACATCTCGTACTCAACAAGTGTAACATGGGGTTCATGAGGCTCAAAAAGGCATATTCATTGGTTTATCAGCATGTAGCTTTTAGTTAGCATGATTTTAGCATAACAATAGCATCAAAATGTCTCAATATAAACATTAAACATATGATCCATGTGAAATGATTAATGAATAGCAAAAACATAATCATAAACAATTATTCAACTATTCCATAAGGGTCCAAGGCCACTCGTGACCGTGAGCACGGCTGTTATAACAGTTTTACACTCTGCAGAGGTTGTACACTTTCACTGTGAGTCGTGTTACCCAAATGCCCGGGTTAATTACTCCCAAAACACTACCAAGGTGAGCAGGCAGGGTAAACACTATGAAGTCTTTCGAAGGTTCGTCGAACAAGTTAGGGCCATTAGATTCACTCGGCAAACAGATGTAGAGCCCCCCTTCCAAATGGCACAATAACTCGCAGCCTATACACATAAGGACAGAGGCCGCATTATACCCGATTCGTCAAGCCATTCTTACGCCATAAAGGAATACCTCTAACAAGCTAGAAAAGGTCCTTCTATATGACTAAAGCCAGAGCCATATAGCCCCCACAGTTGTACTGTAAATCCCAGATTATCGCTTATAGATGAGTCCTTATGGAGAGCAACTAGAGCATCAAAAGTAACCCCCATGCTCTAATCCCCTTTAAACATTAATCAAAATCATCTTTTAATGTTTGTTGCATATTCCTCTAATCAATTTACATGATCATAGTCCATGTTTAAGCACTAGCCACACTACTCAATGCAATATAATAGGTACCAAGGTAAAGGATCAATCGCTAAGTCATCCTTAACAAGGAATAAATGCATAATGATATTATTTGCTTAATATGAATAGGACAACAAGGATAATCCCATGCTATACTTGCCTTGCTCAAACTGGTCCTGAAGATCTTGCTCGTAGTAAGGCTCTTGATCTCCAACGAATTTCTCACCGTCTAAACTCGATCAACCAATATCAACAACACACATCCAGAGGCAATCATGCATAGACAAACAAGACTATAATTAGAACAATACACCAACAGTAAGAAAATAAGATAAAAAGTCTTTAAAATGAATCTACAACTCGCTAGGATCACACAAACGCGAAGATCACGAAAATCGGAGCTAAAACGACAAAGTTATGAATTTCCAAAGATTTCCTATAGAAAAATAAATACTTTAATAAAAACTCGAAAATAAATTAATCCAAACCTACTGTACAGTTGTATAATTACATAGAACTCGCAAATATGAATCTAACGCAATTTGAACGGACCAAATCGGAGTTAAAACGAAGATTCTATAACTAAAACAATCTGAATGGCAAAACTGTAAATATCAGAAAGCGTATTTTTCTTTTTCCGAAACGAATTACGTTTTCAATAAATCAAAACGTATCTTTCCAGATTACGCTTTGGACCGCGGGTTACATACTTAAAAACTTCAGGGTTTCTTTTGCAAAATCACCAGCGAACCGGTATCTTCTATTTACAGCCGTTAGATCTAAAACGAACGGTCCAGATTGGATCTGGGGAAAACGGGCGGCGCTCCGGCCGAACTCCGGCCGTCGGCGAGCTTCCGCGGCGGCGCCATCACTGGAAAAAGCCAAAACACGGCTCCGGCCACCATTCGACGAAAGGGAAACACCGGGAGGTAGCTGGAAGCAAGGCGAACTCACCCCGGGCAAGAACTAGGGCACGGGGTGGACGAGGATGGCGGCGTGCTTGCGGTGGCGGACAGTGGAGGCGGTGATTTGACGGTGGCGGCGCTAAGCGATTGCGGCTGCTCCAAAAGGATTGGGATGGGGCGGAATAGTGCGGGGGCTCCGTTTTATAGCCCGGAGGCATCGGTAAACAAGGAAAGAACGAAGATGCGCGGTGGATTTGATTCACCGAATCGGAGAAGAAAGAGAGAAGGCGGTGCGGAGCCGAAGGAAGAAGAAAGGAAGGTGGAAGGAGACACTGACAAGCGGGACCCACATGTCGGCGACGGATCAGCGGCCGATGCGGGACGCAGGCGCGCGCGCGCGATGACGGGCCGACAGGCCGCGACTTGGGCTCGGCCCAGGAGGAGGAAACCGGCCGGGCGGGAGGGAAAAGCGGCCCGCGCGCGCTGGGCTGCGGAGAGAAGCGGCCCGAGAGCAGAGAGAGAATAAGAAATCTTTTTTCCAATTTTTCAAATTCCTTTTTCAAATGATTTTGAATCCTAATTTGAATTTGAATCAAACCACTCAAACCAAAAATTCAAATGCAACAGCATGAGTGCACAAACATGTTTCTACCCTTATATTTGATTTTAAATTTATAAAAATTATTATCATTCTAAGTTTGCATGCTCACAAAAATATACAAAAATCATATTTCTCCTATTTTTCTTCTTTTCAAAATTTTAGGGTGTTACACCGATTAGCCACCGAACCACGTGGTGAAGAGGGACACAACGGGGACTAGCGTGCCGGCAAGCACGTGAACCTCGGGATAAATCTTCGTGTCATCACTTTCATATTGTGATTGATTGATCCCGGTGTTCGGTTATCTTGGTATTCATTGTTGATCATATTGGTTGACTCAATACTTCGCCCCTCGGTGAAACTCTCTTAACTCAACTTCGCTTTACCTTCTTAGTTATCTTTGCTAGCTAGTTAGCTTTGCTAGAGTAGCTCTTTTGTGTAGCTTGCTAGTTGTAAGTTGTAGTTACCTTCTCGGTTTGACTTGTGCGGTTGAGTGCAAATACTAGAATTTTGAATTGGTTAGGTGGCTTGCCAACACCCCGTAGGCTAAGCAAAACTCGCATCTTGCTATTTGTTATATTGATAAACTTGTTTAGCTTGTCTTTGTAGAATTTTTTAAAAGGTTATTCACCCCCCTCTAGCCATCAAGACCTTTCAATCACAAGAGTCTGAAGTATATCTTCACTCAATCAGATCTGAACTTGAGGCAGCGTAGATGGTTGGAGTTGATAAAGGATTATGATCTGGAGGTGCATTATCACCCAAGAAAGGCCAACGTCGTTGCTGATGCTCTTAGTAGCAAAAGCTACGCTAATGAAGTGTAAGTAATGCCTATGCCAAGAGAGTTGTGCGCTAAATATGAGCATCTGAACTTAGGGTTTACCACCAATGCAGTAGAATTGGTACTAGAACCTACTCTGGAGCAAGAAATACGCAAGAGTCAGATAAGACTGTGTGTGCTAGAGGATAAGGCTATCAGAGAGGCAATTCTGAGTGAAGCTCATGAGTCAGCTTATTCCATACATCCTGGGAGTACTAAGATGTATTTGGATCTGAGAGAGAAATATTGGTGGTATGGTTTAAAAAGAGATGTTGCTGAATATGTTGCTTCGTGTGACACTTGTCAAAGGGTGAAAGGTGAACATCAGAGACCTACAAGATTGTTACAGCCTATGCAGATACACGAATGGAAATGGGAAGAAGTTGGTATGGATTTTATAGTTGGGTTACCACGTACTCAGAGAGGGTATGATTCAATTTGGGTAATAGTAGATCGTCTAACAAAGGTTGCTCATTTTTTGCCAGTTAAGACTACATATAGCAGTGCAAGGTTGGCAGAATTGTATATGGAAAAAATAGTGAGTCTACATGGAGTTCCTAAGAAAATTGTGTCTGATCGGGGTACCCAGTTTATATCTCATTATTGGCAAAAGATACATGAATCACTAGGAACCAAGCTGAACTTTAGTATAGCCTACCATCCACAGACAGATGGACAGACGGAGAGAATTAATCATATATTGGAAGATATGTTGAGAGCTTGTACTTTACAATATGGTACTAGTTGGGATAAGAGTTTGCCTTATGCAGAGTTCTCTTATAATAATAGTTATCAGAAGAGTCTTCAGATGGCACCGTTTGAGGCTTTGTATGGACGAAAGTGTAGAACTCCGTTGTTCTGGAATCAGACAGGGGAAAGTCAAGTGTTTGGGCCCGATGTACTCAAGGATGCTGAAAAGAAAGTAAGGATGATTAGAGATAATCTAAAAATAGTCCAGTCCAGGCAGAAAAGTTATGCTGATACTCGGAGGAGAGAGTTGACTTTTGAAGTAGGGGGTTATGTCTACTTGAAAGTGTCACCAATGAGGAGTGTGAAAAAGTTTAACATGAAGGGGAAATTGGCACCAAGGTATATTGGACCTTTCAAGATCATAGAGAGACGTGGTGAGGTGGCTTATCAGTTAGAATTACCAGAGAGTTTGGCAGGTGTACATGATGTGTTTTACGTGTCTCGACTTAAGAAATGTTTGCGAGTACCAGAGGAGCAGACTCCGTTAGAGGAGCTCACTGTTAAAGAGTTTCCAGTTAGAATTTTAGAGACTGCTAAAAGAGTCATGAGGAGTCGAACTATCAAGATGTGTAAGGTTCAGTGTAATCGGTACACTGTAGATGAGGCCGCCTGGGAGAGAGAAGAGGATGTGAGGAAAACCTACCCGTAACTATTCGAGTAAGCACTAGTCAAATCTTGAGACGAGATTCATCTTAAGGGGGTAGAATTGTAACACCCTAGAATTTTGGAATATTTAAAAATAGGTAAATATGATTTTTTATGCAATTTTGTGGGCATACAAACTTAGAATAATAATAATTTTTATTAACTTAAAATCAAATATAAGGGTAGGAACATGTTTGTGCACTCATGCTGTTGCATTTGAATTTTTGTATTGAGTGGTTTGATTCAAATTCAAAAGAGGATTCAAAATATTTTGAAAATGCTTTGAAATGTTGTGAAAAGAAAAAGAAAAGGGAATTTTTCTCTCTTTCAGCTTTCTGGCCTAGCTCGGCTAAGCCCAGCAAGGCGCCCGCTCATTCTCCACGCGCGCGGCCGTCTTGCCTTCTCCGTTTCCCCGCTTTGGGCTGAGCCCAGCAAGTCCAGCCGCTGGCCCAGCAAGCTCGCGTGCGCGCCGCGTTTTCCTTTCCCTCTCTGCTGTCGTTGACACCTCGGGTCCACGTGTCAGACGCGCCCCCTTCCTCAAGTCGATGCCGCCGCCTGATCTTCTCTTTCTAAAAATCACCGACGCCAAATCATCCTCCCTATCTTCCCCTTTCCTTACCCGATGCATCTTCGGGCTATATAAGCCAGGTGCCGCGTATAGCTGCCTCCATCCAACCCTTTCGCAGTGTCAACGGAGCTCCCGAGACGCCACCGCGAGCTAGGAGCCCTACCACGCCACCATCGTCCGCCATCCCGAGCTCCACGCCGTTTTCAGTCCGACTCCGTCTCCGTTTCCTACCTTGGTGAGCTCGCCATGTTCCCCACTCCATCCCTGTGCTTTCCATTCGTTGAATAGTGCTTGGAATCGAGTTCCCGTGTTCTCCGGCAATGGCGCCGCCGTGGAACGTCGCCGAGTTTATGTTCCGGCCGAAACGCCGCCGTCGACTGTTCCCCGATTCAATCCGATCCATCCATTTTAAATTTGACGGTTGATAATCAAAGATATCGGTTCGCCTGTAGATTTTGCTAAAGAGTCCCTGTGGTTTTACGTAATATAACCCGCAGTCCAAGGCGTATTCCTGCATCGCATTTTATTCTTTTGAAAGCGTATTTGGTCTCGGTAATTCAAGAATACGTTTTCTGATATTTACAGTTTTGCCACTAATCTTGTTTTAGTCATAAAATCTCCGTTTTAACTCCGATTTGACCCGTTCAAATTGTGTTAGGTTCGTATTTGCGAGCTCTACATGATAGTAGTGTTGTTCAGTAGGTTTGTGATATTTTATTTTCGAGTTTGAATTAAAGTAATTATTTTCTATAGGAAATCTTCGTAAATTCATAACTTCGTCGTTTTAGCTCCGTTTTTCGTGATCTTTGCGTCTGTATGATCCTAGCGAGTTGTAGATTCGTTTTAAAGAATTTTTACTATTCTAATTATAGTCTTGTTTGTTTATGCATGATTGTTTCTAGATGAATGTTGTTGCTATTGTTGATCGAGTATAGACGGTGAGCAATTCGTTGGGGATCAGAAGTTTTTCTACGAGCAAGATCATCAGGACCAGTTTGAGCAAGGCAAGTATAGCATGGGATTATACTTGTTGTCCTATTCACATTAAGCAAATAATATTATTATGCATATATTCCTTTGTTAAGGATGACTTAGTGTTGATCTTATTCCTTGATACCTATTATATTGCATGGAGTAGTATTGCTAGTGCTTAACGTGAACTATGATCATGTAATTTGACTAATGGAATATGCAATAAACATTAAAAGGTGACTTTTTATTACTATTTCAAGGGGACTAGAGCAAGGGGTTATTTTTGGTGCTCTAGTTACTCTCCTTAAGGACTTATCTGTAAGCGAACATCCGGGACTTACAGTATAATTGTGAGGGCTATATGGATCTGGCTTTAGTCATATAGAAGGACCTTTTCTAGCTTGTTAGTGGTAACCTTTTTGGCGTAAGAATGGCTTGACGAATCGTGTATAGTGCGGCCTCTGTCCTTATGTGTATAGGCTGCGTGTTATTGTGCCATTTGGAAGGGGGGCTCTACATCTGTTTGCCGAGTGAATCTAATAGCCATAACTTGTTAGACGAACCTTCGAAAGATTTCATAGTGTTTCCCTGCCTGCTCACCTTGAAAGTGTTTTGGGAGTAATTAACCCGGGCATATGGGCGACACGACTCACAGTGAAAGTGTACAACCTCTGCAGAGTGTAAAACTGTTATAACAGCCGTGCTCACGGTCACGAGTGGCCTTGGACCCTAATGGAATAGTGGATCATTAATAATGAATATGTTTTTGCTATTCGTTAATCATTTCACATTGATCATATGTTTATTGTTTACATTGAGACATTTTGATATTATTGATATACTAAAATAATGCTAATTAAAAGCTACATGCTGATAAAGTAATGTCATGCCTTTGAGCCTCATGAACCCCATGTTACACTTGTTGAGTACGAGGTGTACTTACGCTTGTTTATTTTTCTTACTTGGATAAAAATCCTAGATGGATAACAGATGGTGCAAATAGTGACTACTACTCCTACTTCCCTAAAGATTACTAGACTTATAGTCAACCAGTCAATGTGCCTATGATTGGAGCTACCACGAGATATTTATATTTTACTTCCGCTACATTTGTGTAAAACTATGTGTTAATAATCGTGATGTAATAACATTTGTGATGATACTTCCTTTATAATTTGTTAACTTATGTGTGATTGATCTCTAGGCACACATAAGAGTATGCACTCCATTTGGTCGTTAAATGGGTGTGACGGCTATGTGCCCATGGTTCAAAAAAAATGATGCAGTGTGTGCGATCCGGCAAGAGAAGCGAAGAGAATGGAATGTCTGCGCCGCACGAAAAGAGAAAGAGAATGAAATTCCTGCGCAAGCCGAAAAGAGAAAGAGAAGTGAAGTGAAATGACATTAGACTATCCAAAAAAAAGGTGTCAGGTGGAATAAATATTTTCCTATTTAGGCAATAATTGCTGTCTAAAAATCGTTCGCTGGATTCCTTTCAATGGACGCTCGCGAATTAGTGGCGTCGGTTGGACACCATCGGGTCGCGGCGGCCGGAAGTGGAGCTGGAGCCCACAGGAGAGCACGCCAGCCAATGGCCATTGGAGAGGGTGGACGTGGGCGCACGGACTGATGGACCAGAACCAGCCCAAAAAATTGGCATTTAGCCCATCCATGAACTGAATACTAGGCCGAATACTGTAGGCCCGGTTTCACCAAGATTTTCTAATTTCTATACACGCTGATTAAACAATACACTTTCATTAACCTATTTAAGTTTTTGTCCTCACTTCACGTAAAACGGTGAACCCAATGTCAACTAAAAATCCTATATGTTGGTCAGATTCATCCTCACCAATACGTTGGTCAAACACATCTTCACTAGTAAGGCAGTGACATGAAACTAAACCCTTATAATTTCACGTCAACACACATAAGACGGACCACCATGAGTCAAATTCAAACTAAACTCATATAGTGTTATTTTTTCTCTATATGGGAAAACAAAGATTCCCATTGTGACCATCACATGAAACCCAACGGCTGAAGCAACTAACTTACCAACAGTAAAAATATAAAAGAGGGGGCAGCAGAGACACTCATGTCATACATATGGATTAGGTTCCATTTGGTAGAGCTCTCGGAGCCACTCTGAGAGCTATTTCACAACTCTGCGTACCAAACGAATTCAAAGACAACAGCTCCAAGATAGAAGTCCCGCAAATCATGTTGAGACAACAGCTTCCCCACGGGCTCAGGGTGAATTTGCCTTCGGTGTGAGCATGAGTGCGCGCAGGGAAGATGGCGCTCGGTGTTGTCAATGGCCACAGAGAAGGAGCCGCCAGGCGTGGCCACGCGGGTCAAGCGTGGGCGCGGCCACCAGGCACGGAGAAGAAGCCGTCGGGCCGGGGCACGCTGGCGCCCCGTCCGGGCACGACCACCGGAGACGTCAGAGCACGGGGCCACGCGGTGGAGCTTTGAGAACTGCGGGCTTTAGGATGCTAGGCTGAGGAAGTCAAAGGTGCCGTCCTTATGGTATCACGGATGCACATATGTGGGCGGCGAGACTCGAGAGGAAAAGAGATACGGATAAGAAAACATAGAAGGAAAAGAAAATAAATGAAGAAAAGAAGAAAATAAAGGTATTATAGACATTTCACTCTTTTATCTACTACGAGGAGATGTTTTACCAAAATAGCTTCATCTCCTCCCGCGGATCTACTCGTGGAGTTGAAGTTGAAAAAGAATTGCTTCACCGCTGAAGCACAGCTATACCAACAGCCCCTTATTATGTGTGCTGAAATGCGTGCTGAAATGCTTTAACATCAAGCCAAAAACAGACGATATGTGTGTATCCAATTCAATCTGATATATTCCAACAGGTTACAATAGATAAGCTCAACCTTAACAGGTTCTCAAAAATGTTACAATGATTTAAAGAACCCCTGGTATGTACGAACTTTACATAAAACTTAAGTGATGGTACATCGTTTTGGATTTTCATTTTTTTTTGAAACCGGATTTTCATGTCATTTTAATTTCTCTGTAGTACTAATTGAAAGGTCAATTTATGCATGCCAATTGTCGCTACCCTTAGATAAAGCCACGGGGCACATGCTAGTTCACTTGAGTTTTACTGGTACTGAAAGTTGAAGCACGTGCTGATGACTTATGCCTTTAACGTAAATGGAGATTAAAAAAAGGAAGGATAAACATTTTTTCAATAAAAAAAGGGAGGATATACATAACTGTCAGGCTAGCGCCCGGACGTCCCGACAAGGCTGCGCCAGACCGCAGCCCCGCGTAGGCATGTTGCTGCACCTGCTTCATGTGGGGCACCGCGCCGCTTCGGCGCTCCGTTTCCCATGCCTACGCGCGCCCACAAGGGGCCGCATCTCGATCTATGCATGCACCGTTTCCCGCGCCTGGCACTCGTGCCCCTCCACATCCACGCGCATGCAGGCAAAGCCCAGCAGCTGCAGCATGCGGCTGTGGTAGATGGGTCGCACTGCAACATGTGCAACACCGGATCTACTTTTGTAATATTTAGATAAAACACTTACAACATTCGTCCGAAATAGTTAAAACACTTGCAACATACGTATGAAACACTATGGAAACACATGTGTAGTCATTACAAACACATGCAATGTGACATCCAGATAAAACACTCGCAACGTACGTGTGAAATATATGTAACAACCAGATGAAACACTTGCAACGTATATGTGAAATATATACAACATTCAGATAAAACACTTACAACATACGTCCGAAAACATAGATGAAACATTAGGAACAAACATTTACAACATACGTGTATAACCATTGCAACGTATGCAACATCCCGATCTACTTTTGCAACATCCATTTGAAATACTTACAACATACTTCTAAAACATCTGAAACACCTGAAATATATGCTTGCAACATGTACTTTCAGCGCAATATCACCTTGCTGCTTGGATGAATGGAGCTCGTCATCGTTGTGGAGCTCGACGCTTGCGCGGAGGTCGGCGGCAGCGCATGGAGCTCGACGAACGACGTGGTGCCGAGGTCGGCATGGAGCTCGTGGCGGCGGTGCACGGAGCTCGCAGCGACGCGGAGCTCCAGCGCGGGCAACTCGCCGGCAGATAGAGCGCGGCTGTGTGAAAGGTCTTGATGGCTAAAGAGAGGGTGAATAGCCTAATAAAACTTTCTACAAAGATCACTCAAACAATTTAATTAGTAATACAAATGACGAGATGCGAGTTTTACCTAGCCTAATGGGTGATGCAAGCCACCTATCCAATTGATAATTCTAGTTTGGTTCACATATAGCAAAGCTACAAATCTACTACAACTAGAACTACACAAGCTAGCAACAAAAAGGAACAACAACAATCTAAACAAGAAGATACCAAAGTAAGTGCAAGAGGGGATTTGGAATGTTATACCGAGTTGCGATGATTGAGCCAACCAAAGTGAATATCAAGATAGTCAATGAAGTAACCAATCACCGGGATAAAATCCAATTGATCGAAGACAATTGAGACACAAGATTTATCCCGAGGTTCACATGCTTGCCAGCACACTAGTCTCCATTGTGTCCCCCTTCACCACGTGGTTGGTGGCTAATTGGTATCACACACTGAGCCTCTTAAAAGGCGCCACAAACCTACCAAATGGTGAGAAGTTCCGACACGAGCAATCCACTAAAGTTGGAATTCGGCACTCCGACGGGGAACCACAACAACCCCTCACAACAAGCTCATCGGAGCTGACCACGAACAATCACCAACACGTACCGGACCTCCTCCGCTGCTCCAAGCCGTTTAGGTGGCGGCAACCACCAAGAGAAAGAAAAACCCCGCAGCAAAAGAACACCCAAGTGCCAACTAGATGCAAACTCACAAGCAAATGCACTTGAAATCACTCAATCTCACTTTGATAAGGCAATCAAGCAAGGGAGATGAGTGGGAGGGGATGTGCTCAGCTCAAGAGGATGTTGGAGAGTCAAAATGTCCAAGAGAAACCTCTAGGAGCCGGCCAACAAATATTTATAGGAGCTCCCAAAAGAATAAAGTCGTTGGCTCACGGAACAGCCACACTCGGGGTGACCGGACACGCTGGTCCGGCCTGACCGAACACACCACAACGTCCGGTCACTCCACCGCGATCTCCCTGATGAACGCTGCGTGTCTCGCTTTGAATCTCGTTCGTTCGATCGTAACGATCACTTAAATGTACTCGTTTACGCACTAGAGTGACCGAACGCGCCAATCAAAATTGATCGGACGCGCCTAGGCGTCCGGTCGCCACTGATTCGCATTGCTAACCACGCGACCGGACGTGCTGCTTGAATTGACCGGACGCCACAGTGCCAGCGTCCGGTCGATTCCAGTAAGCTACAACTCATGACCTAACGCATCCGGTCGGTCGTGACCAGACGCGTCACCGCGTCCGATCAATCCTTCGCGTTAGCTGTCCCTCTGGCGCCTGACCGAACGCGCTGGTCCCACGAGTGACTGGACGCGCCGATGAAAAATCCCAGTCCGCGCGCTAGACAGCTGCTGTCACTAACTGGACGCGTCCGGTCATACCGAGACTGCGTCTGATTCAGCGTCTGGTCACCCCAGTGATCTCTGTTCGCCTCCGTTTCTATCCACGATGACTTAGACAAAAACTCCGTCTCCGGCGTAGTGAAAAATAGGTGTTTCACTTTTACAAAAAGCGTTGAATCCCGCCTAGCAATCTCGACGGGAGGGAGAGAGGGCCACAAACTCGTCTCTACCGCTCAAATTCCACCGCCTTTGTAAATGTGCTAACATCACTAAGTGTATATCACCATGTGTATGTGTGTTAGCATTTTCACAATCATTTACGAGGCGTTAAGTTAGCTCTCCACTAGATCTAAATGCATATGTAAATGAATCTTTATCTAGTGGCACTTAAGTGATCAATTGCCCCGGAAATTCCTCTCTTTATAGTACGACTATCGATTCTAAGTCATCCACACCCTCTATGGTGTCTTGATGCAAAATAAAAAACCCTATCATATATCTTTGCCTTAAGCTCCATAATTTGGCTTTGCACCTTCATCCAACTCCATCATGGCAAGCACTTGATCACATCACCATTGTTTGATCCTTGCTTCACCATGTCATTACACCAACCACATCATAGCTACACATATGTCTTTGTTATGTAGTTAGTACTAGGTATTATCACTAATTACCAACACCAAACATAGGACTTTCACCGTGGTAGGAGGCGCAAGTCCGGGCGGGGGGCACACGTAGATCTCACGCAGCCCGCCGCGTGGAGATCCACCCTATTTGGATTTGACCCTGGCAATGGCCTCTCGGCACTCGCTAGTGTCTCACTCTAGCAGCGGTGAGACAGAAGGGTGGCAAGCGAAGGGGTGGCTGCGCGGGCAGGGGCGCGCGGCGTGGACTAGGCGGTCCGGTTTGTCCGGACGGACGGACAATACATAATCATATGATTACTCATTTTTCGCTTAGGTTTGGTCGAGTGTATGTCAAATTGTACGGGTAATTGAGTGGCTGAGAACCTGTACGTGTCTGTGTGTCACTACTCACTAGTCAGATAGCTGCTGGCCACACCTGACTGAGGCATAAAAATTGAAAGCTAGTCAAAGTAGAACACAAATACGTAATTCTTGACTGGGTATATATATTCCTGGTCATAAAACGGTTACTGCTCCTTTTACCTGCGCATAACGCTGATAACGGGAAAAGGGAAAGAAATATCACTTGTCTCCGTATTCATCAACTATCTGGTGTAGGACCTTAGGGCAGAAGATAAGTCATAGACAATAATCAGGAAAAATACAACGACAGTGATTATCCGGTAAATCTCTTCACGAAGAGTAAGAAGAGAATTTGCAGGAAACACTGGCGAATAGCAGCCATGCTTTTCGATGAGTAGATTTCAACTTCTTGTTCAATCCAATTGCTAGTAGAGGTAAATCAGGCACTAAAACTTGATTCCCATGGTTCATAATCTCATGCTAATTATAGATGTCTTAACTTTGCTGTTAATAAGCGTAATAATATTTCCTCTGAAATACTGAAGCATAATTGGAACAATCTTCGAGGGAAAGGAGGACAAATATCTGTATTTATACTTGTCTTTTTAGAAAAAAAAACTCGACCTACGGGCCTGATACACTTGCCTTTATGTCAAATATAAATCATTTCCATCTATCTTGTGCTAGAAATTAGGATTGACCACAAAGGGACTCACCTTCTCTTGTAATACCATGCCAAAAATTAGGCATGACCAGAAAGGGACCACTTTGGAAGAATTGCAGACTTTCAGAACACAATCACAATCAATCTAATCTCTACGACCAACAGGGTTTACTGTCATGAAGGTTCTGATGGCCCACCAACTGTCAGGTCAAGTCAACCAAGACACTAACATGCCATGAGATGCATAAGCTTGACATCACGAAACTGAAGAAAAGATTAATAGTGCTCAAATGTAAAAGAGATTGTGATAAAATTGAAAATAACAGGAGAAATCCAAAGGAAAGGCCTCTTTATTTAAGTGCAAAATTACACAATGAGAACTATGGTTTTTCACCGAGAAGATGAGTATAATAATCAAATTGTTGAATCTCTTTCCCATATCTTCGGACAATGCAGTCTGAACAAATTCAATGTCCGTGAGATTTGATCTAACAAATGCAACAACAGGATACAAATCCTTTATGTAATTTCTAGGTCCTATAGTCATCACAGGCAGTCAGCAATCAAACTGGCATCCTCATGGACTTCACTGAAAATTCATAGCCAGATATGAGAACAGCACGAAGCCTGTCGCCAGCTTTCACCTTTATCAGTTCAAGCGGTGAAGGAAAAATCTTATAGCAAGATTACCTTTTTCTTATATGGGAGCTTCAAATGTAAACACAGGACACAATTTCTAATGCAAATATGTTAAATAAGCACTAATGATCCATTTCCAGAGACAGATGTAATTTCTAGCCGCCTCTAGAAATCTATTTTTAGAGACAGGTGGAATTTTTGGCTGCCTCCAAAACAAGAGGGCATTTCTAGAAGCGGCCGAGCTTTATTCCCCCTTTAAAAATTGATTTCTACATATGGACGGGCTCGGAAACCACTTTCTACATATGGACGGGCTCAGAAACCACTTTTATAGGCAGTTCTTGATAGAGCCATCTCTGAACTAAAGATAGTAAGATAGGATTGGTCTCATGGGACACACCATGTGGGCACTTCCAGTGGACTGATGTCGATCGTTCGTTCAGAAACAACTCAAACAAGCATACGACCATCAAGAATCATGACCAATTATCTACATCCATCACGGAATAGTCACACATACAAGGACCCACACACGTGGAGTGGAGTAGCCAATAATTGACCAGTTCAAAGCTGCATAATAATGATATGAACCACAGTCTGGTCAAGTCAACCAAGATTCCTGATAAAACAAAGAGATCGATGCAATTTTTTTTATACGGGAGCTGGAGAGACGCGCGCATAAGTTGGTCATCAGACATGCAGGAACTGAGAGCCAGACCGAAAGAAGCAATGGCAGCTCTCCTTCTCTTGTCCTTGCTCCTCCTGCTGTCCTCTACTCCTCTTCAAGCTCAACAGAACATCACCCAAGGCTCCTCCATTTCCTTGACACCCCAAGGGCCTAGCACCTCTTGGCTCTCTCCATCTGGCGACTTCGCGTTCGGCTTCCGGCCCATCGAGGGTAACACCTCTTTCTACCTGCTCGCCATCTGGTTCAACAAGATCAGCGACAAGACCGTAGCTTGGTATGCCAAGACCACTGGTCCAGATCCAGCACCGGTGCAAGTTTCATCCGGTTCACGCCTCCAGCTCAACTCCAATGGGGCACTCTCGCTCCAGGACTCCACCGGCACAGAGGTATGGTCCCAAGTTGTGGGTGCATCCTACGCTGCAATGCTCGATTCCGGAAACTTTGTACTGGTTGCTCCAGAAGGCAGTACAGAGTGGGAGACTTTCAGCAACCCAGCAGATACCATCCTGCCTACGCAGGTGCTCACCCCTGGAATGGCCCTCCGCAGCCGGATCATCCCCATAGACTACTCCAATGGCCGGTTCCTCCTTGACCTGCAAAGTACTGGTGTGTCTCTTTGTACCGTTGCTGTGCCCTCTGGTCACAAATATGATCCATATTGGTCCATGGATGTGAACACCACAAATCTGGTGTTCAATGACACTGGCAGGGTATACATCGCTGTGGATAATGGAACACTACAAATCATGACATCTGGGGCTATCGACTTCATGGAGGACTACTACCATCGTGCCACACTTGACACAGATGGAGTATTCCGGCAATATGTCTACCCGATAAACAGAGGTGAGTGGTCTGTGGCGACGGAATGGAAAGTTGTTGGTTTCAGTCCACCAAACATCTGTGAAGCAGTACCGACAGGTGGCATCTGCGGGTTTAACAGTTACTGCCAGTTTGATAGCACGAGCAGCAACGTGTCCTGCTTGTGCCCGCCGGGGTACTCATTTTTAGATCAGGAGAGAAAGTACAAAGGATGCAAACCAGACTTCCAGGCACAAAGCTGTGACTTGGATGAAGCATCAGCCATGGCGCAGTTTGAGCTGACATGGCAGGACTATGTGGATTGGCCTCTAGCTGACTACGAGATGTACACCCCTGTAACTGAGAATCAGTGCCGGCGACTCTGTCTAATAGACTGCTTCTGTAGTGCCGCAGTGTTCCATGGCAGTGATAATACATGTTGGAAGAAGAAAACACCATTGTCAAATGGAAAAATGATGCACAGCGTGCAGAGGACGCTTCTTCTAAAGTTGCCAAAGAACAACATTTCACAGACTGAGCTTATTAATGTGTCTGGCAAATGGAAGAAAGACAAGACGCACTGGATCCTTGGAGGTTCAATGCTTTTAGGAAGCTCAGTCTTGGTGAACCTTCTCCTGACTTTGGTTCTCCTTTTCGGTACCTACCGCATTATCACCATTATCAAGATAGCCCAGCCATTGCAATCATCAAGTAACCTAGGATTACCTTTGGAAGCCTTCAGTTACACCGAGCTTGAGAAGGCAACAGGTGGATTCAAAGAGGTGCTTGGCACTGGTGCCTCTGGTATTGTGTACAAGGGCCAGCTAGAAGATAACCTCAGAACCTGCATTGCTGTGAAGAAAATTGACAAGCTCCAGAAGGAGACAGAAAAGGAGTTCACCATGGAAGTTCAGGCTATTGGACAGACATACCATAAGAATTTGGTCCGCTTGCTAGGATTCTGCAGTGAAGGAAGTGAGAGGCTATTGGTGTATGAATTCATGGCCAATGGATCACTCAGCGGATTACTGTTTAATAATGTCAGGCCTCAATGGAACCTTCGAGTTCAGCTTGCTCTCGGGGTAGCAAGGGGACTGCTATACTTACACGAGGAATGCAGCACACAGATCATTCATTGTGACATAAAGCCCCAGAACATCCTTCTGGATGACAAATTCACAGCAAAGATCTCAGACTTCGGCTTAGCCAAACTGCTGCAAACCAACCAGACACAAACAAATACTGGTATACGAGGCACCCGAGGATATGTTGCACCTGAGTGGTTCAAGAGCATCGGTATCACTGCCAAGGTCGATGTCTACAGCTATGGGGTCATCCTGTTGGAGATCATCTGTTGTCGGCAGAATGTTGAGTTGGCAGCAGAGGAAGATAAAAAAATACTGACTGACTGGGCAAACGATTGTTACAGGTGTGGCAGAGTTGATCTTCTGGTGGAGGGTGATGCTGAAGCAATTTTCAGTCTGAAGGTGGTGGAAAGGTTTGTGGAAGTGGCACTGTGCTGTCTCCAGGAACACCCAGCTATCAGACCTACAATGCTGAAAGTGACACAAATGCTTGATGGAGCAGCTGCAATCCCATCTCCTGTTGATCCTTCTTCCTTTGTCAGCTCAGTTTGATTGTAGAATGCTGAAGAAATATTGGGGAGTAGAAAGTTACGGAAGGAACGGCTTATACTAGTTAGATATAGCTATCTCCCAAAGGAATAGCTTATACTTCATGTTATGAATGCTGCTACTGTTTTTCTTCCTTAATGTAATGTGAACATCACCATCTGTGCTGTAGTCGGTATCCTGTAAAAATTGGAAGGAGAAAAATATTAGGAAGGACTCCTCTTCCAAACAGAATATCTACTTCATAAATAAAATATTTTTCTATGATAAGAGTTGTTACTTCAGGCCTGGTGCAGTGGTGAGAGCTGTCTCACTAAGTCACCAAGTCGTGGGTTCGAAGCAGCCACTCCGCAGATTTTGCGGGGGAAAGGCTTGCCTCGGTTTATTCCTTCTCCAGACCCCACTCATGTGGGAACCTCCGGCACTGGATCTGCCCTTTAAGAGTTGTTACTTTTATGTTGCAACTTGCTTATCCATTGGTTATTTGGATTATTATTACTTGGTCTATGCATGCATAACTATTAGAAAAGTCATATTGAAGCATATTGCAATAATTATGTTCTAAAGAAAATTCTGATGATATGGTATTACATCCTAAACTCAAGAACAAAATTCTGCTGGGAGCAGCCGCACTTTGTTGGGCAATTTGGTTGAATAGAAATGATATGGTATTTAACAAGGCTAATTCTAACACTTTTGTACAGGTAATTTTCAGGGCGACATATTGGATCCGACAATGGTCCATGCTGCATAGGGAGGAGGATCGACCTCTATTCAAGATGGGCTGCGGAAGCTGGGAGTCGTTAATTTTAGCAGTCTTTGCGAAGTTTGGTTGGAGGACTAGGAATCGTATTGTGGACTAGTTCATTTCCTTGTTTGCTGCGCTCACTAGCTAGGCTGAAGTTTGTTTTACTTGTGGTGTGCAAGCCTTATGAGTTATGACTTTGTTTTGTATTCTCGACTATCAGTTGTGTACCATCTACGGATGGTAGAGGCTAGGACTTTGTTCCTTTATCTATAAAAATCAACTATCTGGTATAGAACCATAGGGTAGAAGATAAGCCATAGACAAGACTCAAGGAAAAATGCAACAACATTGATTGTCCGGTAAATATCTTCACAAAGAGTAAGAGAATTTGCAGGAAACTGGCAAATGGCAACCATGCTTTTCGCTGAGTACAATTTCAACTCCTTGTCCAATCCAATTGCTAGTAGAGGTAAATTAGGCACTATTCATAATCTCATGCTAAATATAGATGTCTTCAGTTTACTGTTAATAAGCATAATAATAGTATTTCTTCTTAAGTACTGAAGCATAATTGGAACAATCTTGAGGAGAAGGATAAGTATCTATATTTACACTTACCTTTATGCCATTTTAACTGCAAATAGAAAATATTTCCTTCTCTTGTGCCAGAAATTAGGCTTGAAAATCAAAGGGACCACCTTCACTTGTAATAGGCATGCCAAAAATTAGGCTGGACCAGAAAGGGGCCACCTTGGAAGAATTTCTGACTTTCCGAACACAATCACAACCAATCCGGTCTCTACGGCGGGCCAGCAACCGACAGGGTTTATTGAACTCAAGTCAACCGTCAGGTCAAGTCAAGTCAACAGTCTCTGATGACCCACCAACTGTCAGGTCAAGTCAACCAAGACGCTAACATGCCATGAGATGCATAAGCTTGACATCACGAAACTGAAGAAAAGATTAATAGTGATCAAAACGTAAAATAGATTGTGATAAAATTGAAAATAATAGGAGAAACAAGCCACGCTATCCAAAGGTTTTTCACCGAGAATATGAGGATAATAATCAAATTGTTGAATCTCTTTCCCATATCTTTGGACAATGAGGTCTGAACAAACTCAATGTCCCTGAGATTTGATCTAACAAATGCAATAACAGGATATGAATCCATTATGTAATTTCTAGGACCTATAGTCATCACAAGCAGTCAACAATCATATTTGGCGTCCTCATGCACTTCACTAAAACTTCATAACCAAATAAGAGAACAGAACACGAAACCTGTCGTCAGCTTTCACCTATATCAGTTCAAGCGGTGAAGGAAAAATCTTATAGCAAGATTACTTTTTTCCTGTATGGAAGCTTCAAATGTAAACGCAGGACACAATTTCTAATGTCGATAAGTTAAATAAGCACTAATGGTCCATTTCTAGAGACAGTTGTAATTTCTAGCCGCCTCTAGAAATCCATTTCTAGAGACGGGTGGAATTTTGGCTGCCTCCAAAACTACAGGGCATTTCTAGAAGTGGCTCAGCTTTCTTGCCCCCTTTAAAAATCGATTTATGCGGATGGACCGACCCAAAAACCACTTTTAGAGGCAGTTCTTGATAGAGCCATCTTTGAACTAAAGATAGTAAGATAGTATTGGTCTCATGGGACACACCATGTGGGCACTTCCAGTGGACTGATGTCGATCGTTCGTTCAGAAACAAGGACCCATGCGCATGGAGTAGCCAATAATTGACCTGTTCAAATCTGCATAATAATGTTATGAGGGTTCGGATGACCCATCCACATTCAGGTCAAGTCAACCAAGATTCCTAATAAAACGAAGAAATGCAATTTTCTTATATAAGGGAGATAGATGCATAAGTTGGTCATCAGACAAGCAGGAACTGAGACGCATAAGTTGGTCATCAGACAAGCAAGAACTGAGAGCCAGACCGAAAGAAAAAGAACCAATGGCAGCTCTCCTTCTCTTGTCCTTGCTCCTCCTGCTGTCCTCTACTCCTCTTCAAGCTCAACAGAACATCACCCAAGGCTCCTCCATGTCCTTGACACCCCAAGGGCCTAGCATCTCTTGGTTCTCTCCATCCAGCGACTTTGCGTTCGGCTTCCGGCCCATCGAGGGTAACACCTCTTTCTACCTGCTCGCCATCTGGTTCAACAAGATCAGCGACAAGACCGTAGCTTGGTATGCCAAGACCACTGGTCCAGATCCAGCACCGGTGCAAGTTTCATCCGGTTCACGCCTCCAGCTCAACTCCAATGGGGCACTCTCGCTCCAGGACTCCACCGGCACAGAGGTATGGTCCCAAGTTGTGGGTGCATCCTACGCTGCAATGCTCGATTCCGGAAACTTTGTACTGGTTGCTTCAGATGGCTCTACCAAATGGGAGAGCTTCAAAAACCCTACAGATACCATCCTGCCCACTCAGGTGCTCACCACTGGAATGAGCCTCCGCAGTCGGATCATCCCCACAGACTACTCCAATGGCCGGTTCCTCCTTGACCTGCAAAGTACTGGTGTGTCTCTTTACACCGTTGCTGTACCCTCCAGTCACAAATATGATCCATATTGGTCCATGGATGTGAAGACCACAAATCTGGTGTTCAATGCGACTGGCGTGATATATATCGGCAACCAAAGTGAAATCACATCTTGGGATTCTTGGGTGATCAGCTCCATAGCAGACTACTACCATCGTGCCACACTTGACCCAGATGGCGTTTTCCGACAATATATGTACCCAACGAAGGCCAGCAACCAGAGTAATCAGACATGGTCAGTAGTGGACTTCAAGCCACCAAATATCTGTGATGCAAATCTGACAAATGTTGGAAGCGGTATTTGCGGTTTTAATAGTTATTGCAAATGGAATGACACATATAACCAGAGTACCTGCATGTGCCCAGAGCAGTACTCATTTATTGATGACAAGAGGAAGTATATAGGCTGCAAACCGGACTTCCAGCCACAAAGTTGTGACTTGGATGAAGCAGCGGTCATGATGCAGTTTAAGTTGATACCGATGAGCCAAGTTGATTGGCCATTCTCTGACTATGAGCAGTATACCCCCATAACTAAGGATCAGTGTCAGAAACTCTGTCTGACAGATTGTTTCTGTGCCTTTGCTGTGTTCCGTGATGAAAACAATACATGTTGGAAGAAGATGCCTTTGTCAAACGGCCATATGGGGGATGGTGTGCAGAGGACAGTCTACATCAAGGTACGAAAGAACAATGGTACACAGTCTGAGTTGGTTGCCTCCAACAAATGGAAGAAAGACAAGAAGAACTGGATCATTGGAAGTTCATTGTTTTTGGGAAGCTCTGTCTTAGTGAACATTCTGCTGATTTCCATAATACTCTTTGGTACTTACTGTACCATCACCATAAAGGAAGTCCCGTCTATGCAGTCATCAAACAATATAGGATTGCCCTTGAAAGCCTTCACTTATACTGAGCTTGAGAAGGCAACCGGTGGATTCCAGAAAGTGATTGGCACTGGTGCCTCTGGTATTGTGTGTTAGTCGTTGGATTCGCACTCTTGGTAGTAGCTGAATCCTTACTCTCATCGAGAGAGGATGACACTAGGAGTTGGGACAATTTTCTGGTTTATTTCTCACACAAACTCAAACAATGCCATGCCAACCTGAGGGGTTGGGGATACATATTTATAGGCTGCTAGCCAGCCAAGCATATGCCAAGATGCTAGTCTAAGATGCTGTCCTAGATGCCAACTGCTGTCCTAAAAGCAGATGCTGTCCTAGATGTTAACTACTGTCCTAAAAGCAGTCAAAAGATGCTGGACACAAAGATCATGTGCTGCAGTGTGCAGCAGCCCTACAACCACCAGCCACAGAGACTTATCCATCACTCTCCCCCTAAGTCTTGTGTGGCTCCTTGTGAGGTATCTGGGCCATCCCGATCCTGGCGCGAAGTTCCTGAAACTTGACCCGCCCGAGAGACTTGGTCAGGAAGTCGGCGAGCTGGTCTTGGGTGTTGATGTAGTTGGCCCGGACACTCCCTTCCTCCAGGCAGCTTCTGATGAAGTGGTACCTCACCCGGATGTGCTTGCTGCGCTCGTGGAAGACAGGATTCTTTGCCAAGGCCAAGGCGGACTTGCTGTCCACCCTGAGCTCCACCGCCTCTGCATCTCTGCCAAGGAGATCGCCAAGCAGCCGAGCCAGCCACAAGGCCTGAGTAGCAGCGGTAGTGGCTGCGATGTACTCTGCCTCGCAGCTGGACAGAGCCACCACCTGCTGCTTGACCGACTGCCAGCTGATCGGACACTTGCCGAGGAAGAACAGCGTCCCGCTGGTGCTCTTGCTCGTGTCGATGTCGCCGGCGTGGTCGCTGTCGCTGTACCCGATGAAATGCGCCGCACCGGGGCACCTCGGGTAGTGCAAGCCGTAGTCGGAGGTGCCTGCGACGTAGCGGAGGATCCTCTTCACGGCCTGCTGGTGCTCCATTGTCGGTCGCTGCATGAACCGGCTGACGTAGCCGACGGCGAACGCCAAGTCCGGTCGCGTGTGGACCAGGTAGCGAAGGCTGCCCACAATGCGCCGGTACTGCGTCGCGTCCACCTCCTCCTCCGTACTCTCCCGACTCAGCCTCAGCCTCTCCTCCATAGGAGTGTGGGCTGGGTTGCAGTCGGTGAAACCGCCTAGCTCCACAATGCGCTTGGCGTAGGCAGTCTGGCGAAGAGAGGTGCCGGAGCTGTCCTGGTGGACCTCGATCCCCAGGTAGAAGGAGAGAGGGCCCAAGTCGCTCATCTGGAAAGTCGCCCTCATCTTCTCCTTGAACGCCTCGATCTCCACCTCCTTGGTGCCGGTGATCACCAAGTCGTCGACGTAGACGCCTACCAGCAGGGCCTTTCCTCCGCTGCCCCGCCGGTAGATGGCCGCCTCGTGTGGGCTTTGCTCGAAGCCCATCCCCTTCAGCGTGGAATCCAGCTTGGCATTCCACGCCCTTGGTGCCTGCCGCAAGCCATAGAGGGCCTTGCGCAGGCGGAGCACCTTGCCCTCCTTGCCGGGAATCGCAAATCCCGGCGGCTGATGCACGTAGACCTCCTCCTTCAAGTCGCCGTTAAGGAACGCCGACTTGACATCCATGTGATGGACACGCCAGCCCTCCTGGGCAGCTAGCGCAAGGAGGAGTCGCACGGACTCCATCCGTGCAACGGGCGCGAAGGCGTCGTCGAAGTCGATTCCTTCTTGCTGGACGAAGCCGCGCGCCACCAGACGCGCCTTGTGCTTGATCACCTCTCCGGTCTCGTCCTTCTTGAGCTTGAAGACCCACTTGAGAGAGATGGCGTGGTGGCCGGCTGGAAGATCGGCCAGCTCCCACGTCTTGTTCCGCTCGACGGCGTCCATCTCCATCTGCATCGCGGCACGCCATGCCGCGTCCCTCTCCGCCTCGGCGAAGGAACGAGGCTCGCCATCGTCCTGTGCGAGGTGCAGCTCCGCCTCAAAGTCGTGCTGTGCCAGTCCAGGGACCGGCTGCTCGCCGAGGAGGTTGTCCACGGTACGGTAGCGCAGAGGCTCGCCGCCGTGGTAGGCGTCGA
Organism: Saccharum hybrid cultivar R570; assembly: GCA_038087645.1. Classification (NCBI taxonomy): domain Eukaryota; kingdom Viridiplantae; phylum Streptophyta; class Magnoliopsida; order Poales; family Poaceae; genus Saccharum; species Saccharum hybrid cultivar. Next base: position 1,850,707 of record JAQSUU010000519.1, read on the forward strand.
TGCGATCCTCGTCGTTGGACAGCGGAGTGGCGAACTCCACTGTGCGCTGCTCGTCGTGGGCCGAAGCTGCCGGTGCCGAGCCTGAGGAGGTAGGGTCTAGTGTAGGAGAACGAGGCGTGGCCGGCGGTGCTGGTGGTGGACTCGCCGGAGCCTGTGGACTTGCCGGAGCTGGTGGTGGCGGTGGTGAAGGACTCGCCGGAGGTGGTGGCGAACAAGGTGGTGGGGTAGGCGAGCTCGGTGAGGACGAGCTGCTAGCTCCCCCCGCCTCCTTGAAGTGGACGTAGTCGACGACGAAATCGCTGGTCGTCGGAGTCGAGCCATCATCCACCATCTTGCCCCACGTCCAGCTTCGCCCCTCGTCGAACACGACGTCACGCGTGATGCGCACGCGTCGTGTCGCAGGGTCGAGGACGCGGTAGGCCTTGGAGCCCTCCGCGTAGCCGATGAAGACCCCTGGCGTGCTCCGGTCGTCGAGCTTGCCGACGTGGTTGAGCTCCTTGACGAAGGCCAGGCAGCCGAAGACGCGAAGGTGGCTCACCGCGGGCTTGCGCCCGTGCCAGGCCTCGTATGGCGTCTTGTCGTCGAGGGCCTTGGTGGGGGAGCGGTTGAGCAAGTGAACGGCAGTCATCACCGCCTCACCCCAGTAGATCGCCGGCATCCCTCTCTGCTTGAGGAGGGCACGGGCGGTGGCCACCACCGTCTGGTTGCGGCGCTCGACGACGCCGTTCTGCTGCGGAGTGTACGACGCGGAGAAGTGGCGGTGGATCCCCTCATCGGCGCAGTACGCCGCGAACTCGGCCGCCGTGAACTCGCTGCCGTTGTCCGTGCGTAGGACCCGAAGCTTGCGGCCGCACTCCGCCTCCGCAGCAGCTTGAAGACGCTTGATGACGTCCGCCGCGGCTGCCTTGGCGTCGAGCAGGACAACCCACATGTAGCGGGACATGTCGTCGACGAGGAGGAGGAAGTAGCGCCGGCCTCCAGGTGTAGCCGGTGTCACGGGGCCACAGAGGTCACCGTGTACGAGCTCCAGCTTCTCCTTGGCGCGGAAGCTTGCCTGGCGAGGGAAAGGGAGCCGCCGCAGCTTGGTGAGGACGCAGGTGTCGCAGAACTGCTCCACGTGTTCGACGTGCGGCATGCCCCGCACCATGTCCTTGCTGCCGAGCTGCCTTAGGGCCTCAAAGTTGAGGTGCCCAAAACGCTCGTGCCACCTCCAAGCGTCGTCGTCGCGGCGGGCTGCAAGACAAAGAGGTTGCGCCACCTGTGCGTGAAGGACGTAGAGGCGGTTGCTCCTGTTGACCTTGACCAGGAGCCGGTGTCGATGATCCCAGATGCGCAGCACCCCGTGCTCGATCTCCACGCGCGATCCGCTCTCATCCAGCTGTCCCAAGCTGATGATGGAGTTCCTCAACGCGGGGATGTAGTAGACACCGGTGAGCAGCCTGTGCTCGCCAGTCTTGGCGACGAAGACGACAGAGCCGACGCCCTTGATCTCCACAGCGGAGGCGTCGCCGAACTTGACGGTGCCTCGAACGCTTGGGTCGAGCTCAGTGAAGAACTCCCGCCGCCCGGTCATGTGGTGGGTGGCGCCGGTGTCAAGGCACCACCCGTCGGTCTTGTCGTTGCCGGAGCTGTCGTCGAGGAGGGCGTGTGCTTTTGGCTCGTCAAGGTGGAGGAGAGCCGTTGCGGCCGGTGCCGCTGGAGGTAGTTCGATGCTCGCATGAGCAATGAACAGAGCCGGCTGCTCCTCCTCCGCCTGCGCGACGTGGGCCTGGCCGCGTCGTGGCTGTCGACAATCCTTGGCCCAATGACCAAGCTTGCCGCAGTTGTAGCAAGGGTCGCCTCGTGCTGGCTTTTGCTTGCCAGCGGCGCCGCCCTGGGCGCCTCCACGATCATCACCCTCGGCACGTCCTCGCGCCCCTGCCCGGGCGTCTTTGCGCGGCTTGCCACGCTTGCCACGCTTGCGGCTGCCTGTCGTGGAAGAAGGCTCCCCCTTCTTCCTGTCACCTTGGCCGGCAGCCCACTGCTCCCGAGTGAGGAGCTTCCCGCCAATGGTGACGGGTCCCGAGAGGCGCTGTGGCTCATCGCTGTCAACGACCTTGAGGCGGCCCAACGCCTCCTCGATCGTCATCGTGGAGAGGTCCAGCAGAGACTCGATTGAGCGAGCCATCTGCTTGTACTTCTCGGGGACGCAGCGGAAGAGCTTCTCAACAGCTCTCTCTCCTCGCCGTAGGTGTCGTCGCCGAACTGCACCAACTTCTGCAACAGAGTGTTGAGACGGAGAGCAAAGTCATCAACGTCCTCACCTGGCTTGAAGGCCAGGTTCTCCCACTCCTTGCGAAGTGCCTGCAGTGTGGACTTGCGGGCGCGGTCGCTGCCGATGCGTGCTGCAGCGATGGCGTCCCAAGCCTCCTTGGCAGTCCGCTTGCTGGTAAGCGAAAACTGCATCTCGGGCGGGACTGCAGCAATGAGAGCATCCAGCGCCCGTCGATCTTGGTCGTAGTCGACGTCGCCGTACCGGACTGCATCCCACATATGCCGCACCTGGAGCTTCACCCTCATCACCGCAGCCCACTCAACATAGTTGGTCTTGGTGAGGGTAGGCCACCCGCCGCCGGGGCCGACGTCCCTGACGACAGCCTGGTACTCGTGGTGACCACGGTACCGAACCGGGGAGAGAGAGCCGCGCTGCCTGTGAAGGCCGCGCTCTCCGTCGACCCGTCCGCCGCCGCCATGCGCGCCTCCTCCAGGAGCGCCACCGCCGTGCGCGCCTCCTTCAGGAGCGCCGCCGGCGTGTCTGCGCCTGTCTGGGCTGCCGCCGCGCTCGTGGGCGTGCACGGCTGCCCACTGCGCCGCTCGCCCTCGTGATGCCTCCCTCTCCAGCAGCTCGAGGTCCGCGTCGGCGCTATCATCAGCAGCGATGGAGCTGCTGTTGCTGCCGCGTAGAACCTCGACCTCCGCTGCTGCTGCACGCGCTGCATCCGCCGCCGCCGCTGCTTCCACCTCCGCTCTAGCTGCTGCTAGCTCCGCTGCTGCCAGCCTCGATGCCCTTGCCGCTGCTGCAGCGGCGTCTGCTGCCGCTCGCTCGCGCTTCTCTGCCGCGGCGAGGTCGGCCTCCTGCCGACGCCGCGCGCTCGAGGCGACCGAGCCCTGAGACTGGCCTGCGGACATGGCGCGCTATTGAGGGGGCTGCTGTGTGGAGAGCAGGGGCAGCCGGAGCTGCTGCTGCTACCGGCTGCGGTTGGGGCTGCTGCGAGGCCGGGGAAGGAGAAGAGCAGGAGATGCTCAGGCTACAGGATAGTACGGCTCGGATACCACTTGTTAGTCGTTGGATTCGCACTCTTGGTAGTAGCTGAATCCTTACTCTCATCGAGAGAGGATGACACTAGGAGTTGGGACAATTTTCTGGTTTATTTCTCACACAAACTCAAACAATGCCATGCCAACCTGAGGGGTTGGGGATACATATTTATAGGCTGCTAGCCAGCCAAGCATATGCCAAGATGCTAGTCTAAGATGCTAGTCTAAGATGCTGTCCTAGATGCCAACTGCTGTCCTAAAAGCAGATGCTGTCCTAGATGTTAACTACTGTCCTAAATGCAGTCAAAAGATGCTGGACACAAAGATCATGTGCTGCAGTGTGCAGCAGCCCTACAACCACCAGCCACAGAGACTTATCCATCATTGTGTACAAGGGCCAGCTACAAGATGATCTCAGTGCCCACATTGCTGTCAAAAAAATTGACAAGCTTGAGCATGAAACAGAGAAGGAGTTCACCAGTGAAGTCCAAACTATTGGTCGGACGCACCACAAGAACCTGGTCAGGTTGATAGGATTCTGCAATGAAGGAAAAGAAAGACTATTAGTGTATGAATTCATGACCAATGGATCACTCAACAGATTCTTATTTGGTGATACCAAGCTCCAGTGGAATATTCGAGCTCAACTTGCTCTCGGGGTGGCAAGGGGGCTGCTATACTTACATGAGGAATGCAGCACACAGATTATCCATTGTGACATAAAGCCCCAGAACATCCTTCTCGATGGCGACTTCACAGCAAAGATCTCAGACTTCGGCTTAGCCAAACTGCTCCGAACCAACCAGACACAAACAAATACAGGAATTCGGGGTACCCGAGGATATGTTGCCCCTGAGTGGTTTAAGAACATCGGTATCACTGCCAAGGTGGATGTTTACAGCTTTGGGGTCATCCTGTTGGAGCTCATCTGTTGTCGGCAGAATGTTGAATTGGAGGCTGCAGAAGAGGATCGAAAAATACTTACTGACTGGGCAAATGACTGTTATAGGTGTGGCAGAGTTGATTTACTGGTGGAGGGTGATGATGAAGCAATTTTCGATTTGAAGAAGGTGGAAAGATTTGTTACAGTGGCATTGTGGTGTCTCCAGGAGGACCCTACTATGAGACCTGGAATGCTCAAGGTGACACAAATGCTTGATGAAGCAGCTGCAGTCCCCAGTGCTCCTGACGCTTCTTCCTTTGTCACTTCACTTCCATCTGAAGGTGGTGGAAATGTTTGTGGCAGTGGCATGGTGGTGTCTCCAGGAGGACCCAACTATCAGACCTACAATGCTGGAAGTGACACAAATGCTTGATGGAGCAGCTGCAATCCCCACTCCTGTTGATCCTTCTTCCTTTGTCAGCTCAGTTTGATTGTGTGAATGCTGAAGAAATATAGCGTTGTAGAAAGTTACTGAAGGAACGGCTTATACTAGTTTGATATAGCTATCTCCCGAAGGAATAGCTTATACTTCATGTTATGAATGCTGCTACTGTTTTTCTTCATGTAATGAGAACAGCACCATCAGTGCTGTAGTCGGTATCCTGTAAGAATTGGAAGGAGAAAAATATTAGGAAGGACCCCTCTTCCAAACAGAATATCTGCTTCCTAAATAAAATATTTTTCTATGATAAGAGTTAGTTACTTTTATGTTGAAACTTACTTATCCATTGGTTAGTTGGATTCTTATTACTTAGTCTATGCATGCATAACTATTAGAAAAGTTCTATTGAGGCATACTTTGCAATAATTATGTTCAAAAGAAAATTCAGAAAACAAACTTCTAGTTAACTTATTTTCCAAATGGAAAACCTAGCAAAAAATTATCAAGGAAATTGGCCAAAAGCAGCCAAACTTTTCTCCTATATAACTTCAACCTCCTTGTTCCAATCTGATCACTATTATAAATTTCAGCTGCCTTGACAGAGCAGAGGCATCCAGGGCAGAGAGAGGCCCCGTATGGACTAGTCATTGTGCACCTGCCTTCACGCAAACGTCAATGAAACCACAGGGAAAATCAAGTTTTGTCTTCTTTAGAACTTGCAAGCATGCCAAAAATTCGGCCTGACCAGAAGAGGAGCACCTTCAACCACGTAAACCAAATCACAGCCACCATCAACCAATTATCAACATAAAGCAATGAATGACACAGACAAGGACCCAACCCATGCATGTCGAGTAGCCAACTGTCGAAATTGACCAGTTCAAAGCTGCTTACTGTTACACCACATGAAGGTTCCGATGACCTATCGATTGTCAGATCCAGTCAACGAAGACTCCTAAAACCAGAGATGCATAGTAAGTTGGTCATTAGACATGCAGGAACAGATAGCCAGACCAAAAGAAACCCACCCATGGCAGCTCTCCTCCTCCTGTCCTTGCTCCTGCTGCTGTCCTCAACTCCTATTCAAGCTCAACAGAACATCACCCTAGGGCCTAGCACCTCTTGGCTCTCTCATGTAGAAGAACGGGGTGTTTGGTTCACCCCTCCTAAAATTTAGTCCCTATCACATCGAATATTTGGACACATGCATGGAGTACTAAACGTAGACTAATTACAAAACTAATTACATAGATTAAGACTAATTTACAAGACGAATCATGTTTAGTCTTTCTAATTAGTATCAAAATACCCGACGTGACATCTACTAAACTTTAATCCTTGGATCCAAACACCCTGAAGCTACGTTTTGTACATATGTGAAGCAAAAAAAAAACATATGCCCAAATCGCATCGAATAGGACTCAAATTTAAGTGGCTTGACATACACCAACATCCACAACCGATCTAAACTCAGTTGCTCTTACAACAACAAAAATAAAAATAAAATAAAATAAAACTTAGTTGCATAGCCTTGGATTAATAAGATAGTAGGCGGTAGCCTTCATTCAGACACTGATTACAGAAGAACCAGTGCCCGTGTTGACCCTCCAACACGGCAAGCTGGTGGCACGTTCCTGTCAGATGCCGGTGCGGTAATCCTCATGGTTATGGGCCGGTCAGTTGGACCAGTCGAGAGCATAAAGGGTGAACGTCCCAGTCAATATGCGACACAAATAATATGAACCTATACACTCAAAAAAAAATTGTGAACCATACACATGAAAATCGACAGCGAAAATTTGTAAACCTTGAAAAATACGTACTTCTTTAAGAGAGTATAAGTTGTAGAGAAAAATCAGAAAATAATGCACCCAAGGAAATTGGCTTCAAGTAAACCAATTTTTTCTCCTATATAATTCCAACTTCGTTCCAATCTGATCGCTATTGAAAATCAGTTACCAAGAATGACCCTCACGGTAAGAACCAACCATGACCATGCTTCTGAAAAAGCATAACTGGAAGCGCCTCGTGTAGAGGTTGGAATTTGGACTAGTAGTCATTGTGCAAATCTGGACAAGTAGTCATTATGCACCAGCCTCCACGCAACCGTAAATTTAACCACAGGAAAACCCCGTCTTCTCTTCCTTATAACTTGTAAGCATGCGAAAAAATCAGACTGCTAGAAGTGGAGCACCTTCAAACACTTGCAAACTTCCATAACCAATCACATCAACCAATTATCTACATACAGCACGGAATAGTCACAGACAAGGACCCACGCACGTGGAGTAGCCAATTGTCGTAATTGACCAGTTCAAAGCTGCTGATGTTATGAAGGTTCCAATGACCCAACCACTATCAGGTCAAGTCAACCAAGAGTCCTAAAACCAAAAGATGCATATGTTGGCCATCAGACGCAGGAACTGAGAGCCAAACCAAAAGAACCGATGGCAGCTCTCCTTCTCTTGTCCTTGCTCCTGCTGCTGTCCTGTACTCCTCTTCAAGCTCAGCAGAACATCACCTTGAACTCCTCCTTGACGCCCCAAGGGCCTAGCACCTCTTGGCTCTCTCCATCGGGCGACTTCGCATTCGGCTTCCGGCCCATCGAGGGTAACACCTCTTTCTACCTGCTCGCCGTCTGGTTCAACAAGATCGGCGACCAGACAGTGGCTTGGTATGCCAAGACCACTGATCTGGATCCAGCACCGGTGCAGGTTTCATCTGGTTCACGCCTCCAGCTCAACTCCAATGGGGCGCTCTCGCTCCAGGACTCCACCGGCACAGAGGTATGGAATCCCCAAATTGTGGGTGCATCCTATGCTGCCATGCTCGATTCTGGAAACTTTGTACTGGTTGCTTCAGATGGCTCTACCAAATGGGAGAGCTTCAAAAACCCTACAGATACCATCCTGCCCACTCAGGTGCTCACCTCTGGAATGAGCCTCCGCAGTCGGATCATCCCCACAGACTACTCCAATGGCCGGTTCTTCCTTGACCTGGAAAGTACTGGTGTGTCTCTTTATACTGTTGCCGTACCCTCTGGTAACAAATATGATCCATATTGGTCCATGGATGTCAACACCACAAATCTGGTATTCAATGCGACTGGCGTGATATATATCGGCAACCAAAGTGAAATCACATCTAGGGTGATCAGCTCCATAGCAAACTACTACCTTCGTGCCACACTTGACCCAGATGGCGTTTTCCGACAATATATGTACCCAAAGAAGACCAGCAACCAGAGTAATCAGACATGGTCAGTAGTGGATTTCAAGCCCCCAAATATCTGTGAGGCACAGCTGACAAAAGTTGGAAGCGGTATTTGCGGTTTTAACAGTTATTGCATATGGAACGGTGCAAACAACCAGAGTACCTGCGTGTGCCCAGAGTAGTACTCATTTATTGATGACGAGAGGAAGTATAAAGGCTGCAAACCAGACTTCGAGCCACAAAGTTGTGACTTGGATGAAGCAGCGGTCATGATGCAGTTTAAGTTGACATCGATGAGCCGTGTTGATTGGCCATTCTCTGACTATGAGCAGTATAGCCCCATAACTAAGGATCAGTGTCAGAAACTCTGTCTGACAGATTGTTTCTGTGCCCTTGCTGTGTTTCATGTTGAAGACAATACATGTTGGAAGAAGAAGATGCCTTTGTCAAACGGCAATATGGGGGATGATGTGCAGAGGACAGTCTACATCAAGGTACGAAAGGACAACGGTACACAGTCTGAGATTGTTGCTTCCAACAAATGGAAGAAAGACAAGAATTGGATCATTGGAAGTTCATTGTTTTTGGGAAGCTCTATCTTGGTGAACATTCTGCTGATTTCTATTATACTCTTTGGTACTTACTGTACTATCACCATAAAGGAAGTCCCGTCTATGCAGTCGAACAATATAGGATTGCCCTTGAAAGCCTTCACTTTGATGGATAAGTCTCTGTGGCTGGTGGTTGTAGGGCTGCTGCACACTGCAGCACATGATCTTTGTGTCCAGCATCTTTTGACTGCTTTTAGGACAGCAGTTAGCATCTAGGACAGCATCTGCTTTTAGGACAGCAGTTGGCATCTAGGACAGCATCTTAGACTAGCATCTTGGCATATGCTTGGCTGGCTAGCAGCCTATAAATATGTATCCCCAACCCCTCAGGTTGGCATGTCATTGTATGAGTTTGTGTGAGAAATAAACCAGAAAATTGCCCCAACTCCTAGTGTCATCCTCTCTCGATGAGAGTAAGGATTTAGCTACTACCAAGAGTGCGAATCCAGCGACTAACAAGTGGTATCCGAGCCGTACTATCCTGTAGCCTGAGCATCTCCTGCTCTTCTCCTTCCTCGGCCTCGCAGCAGCCCCAGCCGGTAGCAGCAGCTCCGGCTGCCCCTGCTCTCCACACAGCAGCCCCCTCAATAGCGCGTCATGTCCGCAGGACAGTCTCAGGGCTCGGTCGCCTCGAGCACGCGGCGTCCGCAGGAGGCCGACCTCGCCGCGGCAGAGAAGCGCGAGCGAGCGGCAGCAGACGCCGCTGCAGCAGCAGCAAGGGCATCGAGGCTGGCAGCAGCGGAGCTGGCAGCAGCTAGAGCGGAGGTGGAAGCAGCGGCGGCGGCGGATGCAGCGCGTGCAGCAGCAGCGGAGGTCGAGGTTCTACGCGGCAGCAACAGCAGCTCCATCGCTGCTGATGACAGCGCTGACGCGGACCTCGAGCTGCTGGAGAGGGAGACATCGCGAGGGCGAGCAGCGCAGTGGGCAGCCGCGCACGCCCACGAGCGCGGCGGCAGCCCAGACAGGCGCAGACACGCCGGCGACGCTCCTAAAGGAGGCGCGCACGGCGGTGGCGCTCCTGGAGGAGGCGCGCATGGCGGCGGCGGACGGGTCGACGGAGAGCGCGGCCTTCACAGGCAGCGCGGCTCTCTCTCCCCGGTTCGGTACCGTGGTCACCACGAGTACCAGGCTGTCGGCGGACGGGTCGACGGAGAGCGCGGCCTTCACAGGCAGCGCGGCTCTCTCTCCCCGGTTCGGTACCGTGGTCACCACGAGTACCAGGCTGTCGTCAGGGACGTCGGCCCCGGCGGCGGGTGGCCTACCCTCACCAAGACCAACTACGTTGAGTGGGCTGCGGTGATGAGGGTGAAGCTCCAGGTGCGGCATATGTGGGATGCAGTCCGGTATGGCGACGTCGACTACGACCAAGATCGACGGGTGCTGGATGCTCTCATTGCTGCAGTCCCGTCCGAGATGCAGTTTTCGCTTACCAGCAAGCGGACCGCCAAGGAGGCTTGGGACGCCATCGCTGCAGCACGCATCGGCAGTGACCGCGCCAGCAAGTCCACACTGCAGGCACTTCGCAAGGAGTGGGAGAACCTGGCCTTCAAGCTAGGTGAGGACGTTGATGACTTTGCTCTCCGTCTCAACACTCTGTTGCAGAAGTTGGTGCAGTTCGACGACGACACCTACGGCGAGGAGAGAGCTGTTGAAAAGCTCTTCCGCTGCGTCCCCGAGAAGTACAAGCAGATGGCTCGCTCAATCGAGTCTCTGCTGGACCTCTCCACGATGACGATCGAGGAGGCGTTGGGCCGCCTCAAGGTCGTTGACAGCGATAAGCCACAGCGCCTCTCGGGACCCGTCACCATTGGCGGGACGCTCCTCCTCACTCGGGAGCAGTGGGCTGCCGGCCAAGGTGACAGGAAGAAGGGGGAGCCTTCTTCCACGACAGGCGGCCGCAAGCGTGGCAAGCGTGGCAAGCCGCGCAAAGACGCCCAGGCAGGGGCGCGAGGACGTGCCGAGGGTGATGATCGTGAAGGCGCCCAGGGCAGCGCCGCTGGCAAGCAAAAGCCAGCACGAGGCGACCCTTGCTACAACTGCGGCAAGCTTGGTCATTGGGCCAAGGATTGTCGACAGCCACGACGCGGCCAGGCCCACGTCGCGCAGGCGGAAGAGGAGGAGCAGCCGGCTCTGTTCATTGCTCATGCGAGCATCGAACTACCTCCAGCGGCACCGGCCGTAACGGCTCTTCTCCACCTTGACGAGCCAAAAGCACACGCCCTCCTCGACGACAGCTCCGGCAACGACAAGACCGACGGGTGGTGCCTTGACACCGGCGCCACCCACCACATGACCGGGCGGCGGGAGTTCTTCACCGAGCTCGACCCAAGCGTTCGAGGCACCGTCAAGTTCGGCGACGCCTCCGCTGTGGAGATCAAGGGCGTCGGCTCTGTCGTCTTCGTCGCCAAGACTGGCGAGCACAGGCTGCTCACCGGTGTCTACTACATCCCCGCGTTGAGGAACTCCATCATCAGCTTGGGACAGCTGGATGAGAGCGGATCGCGCGTGGAGATCGAGCACGAGGTGCTGCGCATCTGGGATCATCGACACCGGCTCCTGGTCAAGGTCAACAGGAGCAACCGCCTCTACGTCCTTCACGCACAGGTGGTGCAACCTCTTTGTCTTGCAGCCCGCCGTGACGACGACGCTTGGAGGTGGCACGAGCCCTTTGGACACCTCAACTTTGAGGCCCTGAGGCAGCTCGGCAGCAAGGAGATGGTGCGAGGCATGCCGCACGTCGACCACGTGGAGCAGTTCTGCGACACCTGCGTCCTCACCAAGCTGCGGCGGCTCCCTTTTCCCCACCAGGCGAGCTTCCGCGCCAAGGAGAAGCTGGAGCTCGTACACGGTGACCTCTGTGGCCCCGTGACACCGGCTACACCTGGAGGCCGGCGCTACTTCCTCCTCCTCGTCGACGACGTGTCCCGCTACATGTGGGCTGTCCTGCTCGACGCCAAGGCAGCCGCAGCGGACGTCATCAAGCACCTTCAAGCTGTTGCGGAGGCGGAGTGCGGCCACAAGCTTCGGGTCCTACGCACGGACAACGGCGGCGAGTTCACGGCGGCCGAGTTCGCGGCGTACTGCGCCGATGAGGGGATCCACCGCCACTTCTCCGCGCCGTACACTCCGCAGCAGAACGGCGTCGTCGAGCGCCGCAACCAGACGGTGGTGGCCACCGCCCGTGCCCTCCTCAAGCAGAGAGGGATGCCGGCGATCTACTGGGGTGAGGCGGTGATGACTGTCGTCCACTTGCTCAACCGCTCCCCCACCAAGGCCCTCGACGGCAAGACGCCATACGAGGCCTAGCACGGGCGCAAGCCCGCGGTGAGCCACCTTCGCGTCTTCGGTTGCCTGGCCTTCGTCAAGGAGCTCAACCACGTCGGCAAGCTCGACGACCGGAGCACGCCAGGGGTCTTCATCGGCTACGCGGAGGGCGCCAAGGCCTACCGCGTCCTCGACCCTGCGACACGGCGCGTGCGCATCACGCGGGACGTCGCGTTCGACGAGGGGCGAAGCTGGACGTGGGGCAAGATGGTGGATGACGACTCGACTCCGACGACCAGCGATTTCGTCGTCGACTACGTCCACTTCAAGGAGGCGGGGGGAGCTAGCAGCTCGTCCTCACCGAGCTCGCCTACCCCACCACCTCGCTCGCCACCACCTCCGGCGAGTCCTTCGCCACCGCCACCACCAGCTCCGGCAAGTCCACAGGCTCCGGCGAGTCCACCACCAGCACCGCCGGCCACGCCTCGCTCTCCTACACCGGACCCTACCTCTTCAGGCTCGGCACCGGCAGCTTCGGCCCACGACGAGCAGCGCTCAGTGGAGTTCGCCACTCCGCTGTCCAACGACGAGGATCGCATCGACGCCTACCACGGCGGCAAGCCTCTGCGCTACCGTACCGTGGACAACCTCCTCGGCGAGCAGCCGGTCCCTGGACTGGCACAACACGACTTTGAGGCGGAGCTGCACCTCGCACAGGACGATGGCGAGCCTCGTTCCTTCGCCGAGGCGGAGAGGGACGCGGCATGGCGTGCCGCGATGCAGATGGAGATGGACGCCGTCGAGCGGAACAAGACGTGGGAGCTGGCCGATCTTCCAGCCGGCCACCACGCCATCTCTCTCAAGTGGGTCTTCAAGCTCAAGAAGGACGAGACCAGAGAGGTGATCAAGCACAAGGCGCGTCTGGTGGCGCGCGGCTTCGTCCAGCAAGAAGGAATCGACTTCGACGACGCCTTCGCGCCCGTTGCACGGATGGAGTCCGTGCGACTCCTCCTTGCGCTAGCTGCCCAGGAGGGCTGGCATGTCCATCACATGAATGTCAAGTCGGCGTTTCTTAACGGCGACTTGAAGGAGGAGGTCTACGTGCATCAGCCGCCGGGATTTGCGATTCCCGGCAAGGAGGGCAAGGTGCTTCGCCTGCGCAAGGCCCTCTATGGCTTGCGGCAGGCACCAAGGGCGTGGTATGCCAAGCTGGATTCCACGCTGAAGGGGATGGGCTTCGAGCAAAGCCCACACGAGGCGGGCCATCTACCGGCGGGGGCAGCAGAGGAAAGGCCCTGCTGGTAGGCGTCTACGTCGACGACTTGGTGATTACCGGGCACCAATGAGGTGGAGATCAAGGCGTTCAAGGAGAAGATGAGGGCGACTTTCCAGATGAGCGACTTGGGCCCTCTCTCCTTCTACCTGGGGATCGAGGTCCACCAGGACAGCTCCAGCACCTCTCTTCGCCAGACTGCCTACGCGAAGCGCATTGTGGAGCTAGGCGGTCTCACCAGCTGCAACCCAGCCCACACTCCTATGGAGGAGAGGCTGAGGTTGAGTCGGGAGAGTACGGAGGAGGTGGACGCGACGCAGTACCGGCGCATTGTGGGCAGCCTTCGCTACCTTGTCCACACGCGACCGGACTTGGCGTTCGCCATCGGCTACGTCAGCCGGTTCATGCAGCGACCGACGGCGGAGCACCAGCAGGCCGTGAAGAGAATCCTCCGCTACGTCGCAGGCACCTCCGACTACGGCTTGCACTACCCGAGGTGCCCCGGTGCGGCGCATTTCATCGGGTACAGCGACAGCGACCACGCCGGCGACATCGACACGAGCAAGAGCACCAGCGGGACGCTGTTCTTCCTCGGCAAGTGTTCGATCAGCTGGCAGTCGGTCAAGCAGCAGGTGGTGGCTCTGTCCAGCTGCGAGGCAGAGTACATCGCAGCCACTACCGCTGCTACTCAGGCCCTTGTGGGCTGGCTCGGCTGCTTGGCGATCTCCTTGGCAAAGATGCAGAGGGCGGTGGAGCTCAGGGTGGACAGCAAGTCCGCCTTGGCCTTGGCAAAGAATCCTGTCTTCCACGAGCGCAGCAAGCACATCCGGGTGAGGTACTACTTCATCAGAAGCTGCCTGGAGGAAGGGAGTGTCCGAGCCAATTACATCAACACCCAAGACCAGCTCGCCGACTTCCTGACCAAGTCCCTCGGGCGGGTCAAGTTTCAGGAACTTCGCGCCAGGATCGGGATGGCCCAGATACCTCACAAGGAGCCACACAAGACATAGGGGGAGAGTGATGGATAAGTCTCTGTGGCTGGTGGTTGTAGGGCTGCTGCACACTGCAGCACATGATCTTTGTGTCCAGCATCTTTTGACTGCTTTTAGGACAACAGTTAGCATCTAGGACAGCATCTGCTTTTAGGACAGCAGTTGGCATCTATGACAGCATCTTAGACTAGCATCTTGGACTAGCATCTTGGCATATGCTTGGCTGGCTAGCAGCCTATAAATATGTATCCCCAACCCCTCAGGTTGGCATGACATTGTATGAGTTTGTGTGAGAAATAAACCAGAAAATTGCCCCATCCTAGTGTCATCCTCTCTCGATGAGAGTAAGGATTCAGCTACTACCAAGAGTGCGAATCCAGCGACTAACACACTTATGCTGAGCTTGAGAAGGCAACAAGTGGATTCCAGAAAGTGATTGGCACTGGTGCCTCTGGTATTGTGTACAAGGGCCAGCTACAAGATGATCTCAGTACCCACATTGCTGTCAAAAAAATTGACAAGCTTGAGCATGAAACAGAGGAGTTCACCAGTGAAGTCCAAACTATTGGTCGGACGCACCACAAGAATTTGGTCAGGTTGCTAGGATTCTGCAATGAAGGAAAAGAAAGACTATTAGTGTATGAATTCATGACCAATGGATCACTCAACAGATTCTTATTTGGTGATACCAAGCTTCAGTGGAATATTCGAGCTCAGCTTGCTCTCGGGGTAGCAAGGGGGCTCCTATACTTACATGAGGAATGCAGCACACAGATTATCCATTGTGACATAAAGCCCCAGAACATCCTTCTCGATGGCGACTTCACAGCAAAGATCTCAGACTTCGGCTTAGCCAAACTGCTCCGAACCAACCAGACACAAACAAATACAGGTATTCGGGGCACCCGAGGATATGTTGCCCCTGAGTGGTTTAAGAACATTGGTATCACTGCCAAGGTGGATGTTTACAGCTTTGGGGTCATCCTGTTGGAGCTTGTCTGTTGTCGGCGGAATGTTGAATTGGAGGCTGCAGAGGAGGATCAAAAAATACTGACTGACTGGGCAAATGACTGTTATAGGTGTGGCAGAATTGATTTTCTGGTGGAGGGTGATGACGAAGCAATTTCTGATTTGAAGAACGTGGAAAGGTTTGTTGCAGTGGCATTGTGGTGTCTTCAGGAGGACCCAACTATGAGACCTACAATGCTGAAGGTGACACAAATGCTTGATGAAGTAGCTGCAGTCCCGAGCCCTCCTGATCCTACTTCATTTGTCAGTACACTTCCATAGCATCACTCCTGCATATTGTCATATTAGAATATGTATGAACCAACAAAATGGTGTGGGAAACTATATAGCTATCTACTGAAAGTTACGTCTGCCGATACTGTAGTGTTGTCCATGTGTACTGTGAAGAGCGCAGCAGTAATGTCTGCGGCCATAACGGACTCTAGTAAATATTAGGAAGGCTTCATCTTCCCAACTTGAATACCTGTTTCCTTAAAATAAATTATTTTCCAAGAACAAATTAGTTACTTGTATGTGGTATATCATCTATTGGTTACTTAGGTTATGACTTGATGATTCTATCCATAATTGTTAGTTCTTAAGGCAGTGGCCAGTGAGATCTACTGCAATCATTATCCATTGGCCTCCTCACATGGCTATGGAAGAGCCCAAGGGGCAGTAAGATGAGCATCTTACCATCAATCTTCAGATCCGTGACATACATGCACAATGAATTTTGAGATCAAGAGCTTATTAAGCCTTCGACTCCCTATGGGAAATGAAACACAAGCATATTTTAAGCATAAAATGGGATAAGTTCTATGTTTGCTTTTTTTCTTTTAGAAAAAAGCGAAGTTAGTTTGGAAGTGCTATGTCCTTTTCATGTTTGTATTCACTTGTTTCCACCATGTAGGATTGCAGCCTGATGCATTTATCTGCTAAAATAAAGGGAATAAAGCCAAATATTTCACCCAGTAACAGAAAGGAAATTTTAGGAACAAGGATTATATTTTTCCACTTCGAATGATTATAGTAAAATATTGATCCACTCTTGAGGAATTTCAAGTTTATAAGTTCTCTTGAGGAATTTGGCAGTATAACAAATCAAGCTTTAGTTTCTAATGATGATTCTGGTAGCTTGGGAGATTTGGAAGCACCACTGTCTGTTTAACAGGGAGGTGCCTGCAATTGTGCTAAGATTAGTTTCTGAGGAATGCATGGTGTGGTGTGCTGCTGGTGCCAAACACCTTCAGGTCCTGATGGCAGTGCAGTATTTTACCATTGTGTTCATGTGGCAGCCTGGTCATTCCTTTCTCCATTTAGACTCTGGCATTCCTGTTCTAGAACAATGGTGGTGTGAGTGTTGAGTTTGGGTATGCCGTGGACCCAGTTCCCTTCCCTTGATGAAATGACACACAGCTCTACTGCATGTTCAAGAGGGAAAAACAAACCAAGCTTTCAAGAATGGAGAATTGATATTACAACATCCTTGTCACAAGGGCTGTGTCAAGGTCATCGGAGACAGAGGATCACCTTGACGCAACCTTCACCCAAATCTTCCCTTCCCTTAATGAAATGCACGGAGTTGTTTAGGTGTTCTTAGGTCATGATCGTGTTATTTTGTATCTCAAAGGAATGAATGTAACCTGAAAGCTTGTGTGTGGTTTTTGTTTTGGTTGGGTTCTTATACCCTCTTTTCTAGTTTAATAAAATGGTACGCAGCACTCCTACATGTTCAGAAAAAAAATACAACATGATAGAAACCCCTTCAATCCAGCCATACTTGGCTTTGGATGTGTCAAGAAGTATATAAAAATAAGAATGCTAGTCACTAGAACAATTTCGTGCACAATTTCAAATAATGATTCTGGAACATATTCTTCTCACTGCTGCTAGAGGTTCATACTGAGAACATATATACTCTTTGGTCACACTAGCTTTCCATTGAAAAATGAAAACAAGATGCATTAAACCACAATTCATTCTCAAGCCTTGATTACTACAGAATTCTTCCATGCGAAATATACTTTTTCCACTACAACAAACACTCTTAATTGTTGCATAAAGGCCCCCAACAACACCCAAAAACATTATGTGCTAACTGTATATTGAAAAAAATTGCAGCAATTGCTCCTTATACCAGTTAAATTATGGTGTAAGAATATCAATCACCTTACATTAGTAGAAGGTCCTTTCAAATACAGGCCTAATGATAACAGTTTGTTTAAGAAACAAATTTCTAGAAAAAAGCTACACATTGGAGTTGGAGGTCATTGTGTTGTCATTTAAGGAAAAAAAATTCTAGAAAAAAAAAACAGAATCGAAGGGCTTGATTACACAAAATTGAATAATAAGTGGATCAAATCAACAAAAGTGGATTTGAGGGCTTGATTGGACAGTCTGAAACAGTGATGACACAAATTCATCACAAATAATTTATCAGACCAACTTTAGCCTGCAAGCTGTCGCAGACATTTCTCAACATACAATGTTCACATCAGTAGTCAACCTTCCCAGAAATTGCACTATGCCTATATTTGGTTAAACTTTAAATTCACAGAAAGAATACAGTAGCATTAAATTAGTCAGTTAGGCTATTCCTAGTGCACTGTTATATCCAAATCCAAGAGACCACAACGGCCATGTCACTAGGATATCATTAAAAAGATGTGTAGAAACAACTCCTACAGAGCACTGTATAATATTGTTGTTTCCTAGGACACTCAAAATAATTAATTGTCCCATTGTGTCTATAAAAGTGGACAAAAAAATGTGAGCACAATTGTTGGTCCTGGATATCGAGCCCAATTGTATAACCATGATGATATAGCTTTCTTCTCTCAATTCTTTAATTATGTGCCATGCCATCAAAAAATCTACATGGCACTTTAATGTATATGATACAATGCACTGCGATTAACCCTCCAGAGAACTCTTAAGGCTAGGTAGGTGACATAATTGTATGATAGAGTAGTGCAAATTCGCACGCCTCCTACATCCTCATCCTACTTAATCAGTTCACTTCTGTAATGTCCAGCTTGATAAATAAGTTCCAGTATGCAGCAAGAGAATGCAATAGATAATTAGACATACATGCCTATAAAAAGCATTCGAATGCTGGTATTCAGGCATTCATGTTTTCATGCAAATAACTTGCATGAATTATGCATCTAGTAATATGCATATGCTTGAACCTCGCTATGTGAAACATTATGTGCAATAGAAAAGGAGACAATGCTACGCCTTTTGACAGGCTAAGGCTCCAGTATAACAAACATCGATGCCTATAAATGCATGACGTCGTGACCATTGGACATCAAAAAATCATTACATATGTTGTATGTATGTGATAAATCTAGAGACTGGTATTATCCAGAAAATCTGAAATGCAGTTTTCATGGTGTACCTTTGTCGCTAGATGCTTTTAAATATTAGAATGAGCAAATATCCTTCTTCTAATAAATCAAGCGTATTCCAAGAGAAAGAGAGAAGAAAATTCAGAAGGAAGAAAAGGGAGGGGGGACCAAGCATTTGCAATCCTATTTGCGATGGAAAATGCCAGTACACACTGAAATATACGGCAAACAGGTAACAGCAAACCCAAAATTCACCAGCAACATTGAGTTTAGTGCCAATCTATCAGTAGACAGACTATGCTCCTTGATTCGATTGATTCAAACAAGGGCTATTTCTTCATACTCATGGCCAAAAATACAAATGGCTACAAGAACTGTGGCGGCACAGCGAAAGCAGGATATATATATAACTTTGCCTCGGAGTCGGAGGGGAGCGGATTAGAGGACAAGGTGGCGGCAAAGGGCTCCGCTGCCTGGAACGAGGGGCGGGTGGCCTTGGAAGGCGGGAAGGGTCGTCTAAAACTGTCCCGCTGCAGCTGGCGGCCGTGGTGGCGGAGGGCAGAGGGGAGAGGATGGGGGAGGAACGGCGGCGGGTAGCCATTGGCGTGGGAGGGAGATCTCGAGGAGGAGACGCCCGCGGCCCACTGAGCAGGATGCGAACGGCGGCGGCCCAGGTGAGGCCTAGAACGGCAAGAAACAGAGTCGCCCTCTTAGAATTTCCTTTTCCATTTTTATTATTCTGTGATTGATTGATTGATTTATCAAAGACGATTTTCTAGCCAGGAATTCCAGCAAAGTTTCAGAACTCACTTTAGAACATTTTATAAGTAAAACTAAAATATGTGTAAATTGTTTAATTTAATTGGACATAGCATATTTTTATTTATCAATTTAAATTAAAGCAAAATCCAAGGTTATGATTAATGCTATATTGGAAACGGACAAGAGGACGCCTGAACTTAAATAGATTGCAAATGTGTACATTGACAAATTGGGGATGACGAATGGGATGCCACACAAGCGTGTCTCGAGGCTAGGTCATGATGCAACTGCAGCCAGAATTTTCTACTTCTCTTAGTGATATGAGGTTCTCCTATTATTTTACCGTTTAAAATTTAGTATACACTTTCCCCATTAAATATCTCCTAGTGAGAATCTCATGTGCCATGACTAGTAATAGTATTTTACTACTACTTAAAAATATTAGGAGAATTTCACATTTTTTTTTTGTAGTGAACGTGCATGGGTGATGGGCCCTTTTCGTAGCTTAACGGACGAGACCATCATGGCCATTATCTCAACACCACCATATATGAAAACCATCATTAGGGTAAAAACCTGAAATGTATTTAACTCTATCATCTTACTAAAATGGTAAAATCTAGAAAAAGTGGTTTTGTTGACGCTTAATTAGGTCACACACTCGATAAGGAGCTAGATGCTCGATATAGGGCCTAGCCGATTTTTAGATCGGTCGGTGCCTAGAAGATGTCCACACTTGGACCTTGTGCCTCCAGCGATGAGCGCGATATACAAGACACGTCGGCGAGATCTCTTGAGACCCGAAACCCCACACGCCTAGGAGAGACCCCGTCGGGGCGTGCGGCGGCTATGGCTGCTCTAGTTGGTCTGGCCGCTGCAGAGCTTCACCGTCGTCGATCCACCGTCCATGCAACGCCGACGAAGAATGAGGAGAAGAGATAGATAGGAAAAGAGGGTAAAGAGAGGTACCGGATGTATTAATAGGAAACAACTCCAGATCGTAATCTCCAAATTTCCTATGGAAAAATACGTCCAAATCCCGACTAAAATAGAGTTTGGGTCGGACTCGTACAAGCAAATCGGCCTAGTTGGTGGAGTCCATTATAAATTTTGACCACTTTTCGTTGTCAACAGGTTTGATAGTCTATAAACTGCGTTAACCTTTACGGCAAGACATTTGTGTTTTGACACAGATCCACCCACTTCACATGGAGAAATTAACATTTCTTTATAGTTGCTCATTCTGTATTGATCTGTTTTTAGTGAATTGGATTGCCATGGAATGCGAAGCAGGAAGTGCTCTTCGAGGCTCTCTTGTGTTCACCACTAGCTCCATGACTATGGACGACACTGCTGATGCTATAATTCTTGTTGAAGTGAATGCCTACTTTTTTTTTGTTTGTATGTGCATTTTGAAATATCCATACTTTGCTGTTTAGATTATCTTCCTTTGACTGATTGAGATAATTCAAAAGCCCACACAAAAATGTTAATTATGCTGATCTCCATAACCTCCATATATACCGATGGGGAAGATATGGACTCCATAGTCTAGAGGCGTAAAAGGATTTTATCTATCCTCGTGTTGCAACCCATAGACATCATTGCTAATAGTACGTAAAATAAGCAAAAATTGTGGTGGCTAATAGCGAATCATCTTTTTTTAAGGAAAAAAAAAAAGAGAAAAGAAAAGGTCCAGCTGTGAAGTGTGTTTGGGTTTCTCCACGGTGAAGCCTTCCTTGTACGAAATGCCGTGAACTGAAAGAAACTGCATGCGAAGTGTGGAAAGGAACGGAAATGATTTGAACCTGATCAGCAACTACCGTGGTCGTCGTCGTTCCTAGCAATGGAAAGCACCAATCCACGGCGGTTGATTGGTGGTGTCTCTTGTCCGTTAGCTTTGGGGGGAATCTCCTGATGCGTCCATGCGCAGACAGAGATCGAAGAGAAACACGAGTCGGCCGCCGTGAACACAACAGCGACGTCGGAAGCAGCACCGGGGTTGTCCTTCGCTGGCGACCGCTGAACCGTCGTCATCGTCGCCATCGTCGTCTAGATCGATGCTGTTGGCAGGGTTGGCCTGGTCAGCCTCGTTTATTTCTTCAGACCTGATGATCTCTTTTGTACTACTATATTTCTCCTTTTGAAAAAAAAAAGGTCCTTTTAACCCTCTCAATTTTCATGATAGTCCGATTACGCTCCTTCATTTATAAAACCATATTTCTCAAACCCCATTTAACCTTTTTTAGGGGGCCGGTAGGGAAGTTCCCTACCTATTTTTTATAAATATAACCCCATTTAACTTTCCAGACCGTTATTTTTCCAGCTTGGTAGTTTTGGATATAATTTTTTTTTCTAAACCGACACCATGTCAATCACAAAGGGGATGAACTGAACTTCATTGATAGTTAGGGAGGTGAATAAGATAACTACTATTTTTGACTATTTTTCCTAGAAAATTTATGCAATTAAATATCACTAGATATGATTTAATTTTGAAAAAAATCATAGAAAGTTTTTTTTAGCTTAGAAAACTATGAAACCATTGTCATGGGTTTTTTTAAGTTGTGTCATATGTTATGGTGTCTAAAAAGGAACTATTTGATACTTCTATGGTCTCATTTGGTTTTTGACTTCCTATTAGATGCTCTTGTATCTATTATAATAAGTTCATGTCGATGAACAAGACTATGTAAAAGTTTAGGTGACCTTTTGATGATAATAAGTGTCATATAATCACATCATACCTGATCCTATTTAGGCTCTATTTGGTATATCTATAGAGAGAAGTGCTTCCTTGAAAGTTGCGGAAACAGAGAAAAACCATGGCCAAAATTAATAAGCTAGTTTGACCTAGTTCTTGTGTTTTATATAACACAAAAGGAGAGCTATGGAGAGCAACGTGGCCAGAAAATCTGCAAAAGAAACATGTTGTTTGGGTTCTAGTTTTAACTTTTTTTTTCTATAAATAGCTTATAAGATATACCAAACCGGTTCTTAGTATGAACACTGATGTCACATGATCATGTTAGTATCACATGATTATATGACAATGTTAGTGTAGGAAGCATAGAGTGTTGTCGTCGAAGTATGGATGACATGACTTAATGGTATTACTCCAGAAGCACTAGTGATGTTAAAACAAATTAAGAAAAAATATAATAGATAACAAGAATATCTCTACTAGTGAAAGTAGTTCGCATCACTTATCGATAATGATCCAACACGTTCTTCGTCCGTGACGTCCAGACGCGGCTCCATAGGAGCATGCCCCATATCTCTCAGAAACAACAAAAAAACAAATCCCCACTCCCTCGTAGGCTTATCCGCTCAGGCCCGAAACAGTGTGGCCGCTCATCCGTCCGCCCTCTTCTCCCACCTCGCGCTCGTCGGGCTGTCACGCCGTGCCCTTCCCCCATCGCGGCCGCGCCGCGCGCCCTCGCTTCCTGCAGCGCTCACCTGTGTCCAGACACCCGTGTCACAAGCTCCCTCGCGGTCCGTCTGTCGCCCATTGCTGTCGGGTGCGCCGCTGACCCCCGCCATGGCCCCTGGGGCACACGTGCCGTAGCGCCTCAGGTCTTCCTCGGCCGAGCCAATGGCACCCCACGAGTGTGGGCAGTGCTGGTGGTGCTCGCGCGTTGCCACTCGCCGTTAGATCCCCACCCCAACGACCGGAATCGGCTGGCCCCGTTTTCCCCTCCCCTATGTTGCAAATGTATGTTTCAAGTGTTTCAGATGTTTCAGAGGTATGTCGCAATTTGTTATATATGGATGTTACAAAAGTAGATCGGGATGTTGCACATGTTGCATATTTTTGCAAGTTTTTTCAGTGGTATGTTGCAAGCATTTTGAAAAAATATTTCATCAGTTTTTCATACGTATGTTGCCGCATCAAGTGTTCTATCTAGATGTTGCATATGTTTCACACACATGTTGCGAGTGTTTTATCTGAATGTTTATCTGTTTTCACACATATGTTGCAGCAAAGTGTTTTATCTGGATATTACAATTGTTTCTCACACATGTTGCAAGGGTTTTATCTGAATGTTGCATATGTTTCACACACATGTTGCAAGTCTTTTATCTAAATGTTGCATATATATATATATATATATATATATATATATATATATATATATATATATATATATATATATATATATATATATATATATATGTTAAATGTTTCATCTATTTCTGACATATGTTGCATCCAAGTGTTTCATGTTGCAAGTGCTTTATGGGGGCACGTTGAGTGATGGACACATGGCTCGGACGCCGAGGATGGGGCGCGGCAGAGCTAGGCACATGCGGACAGGGGCGCAACGAGTTGGGGCCAGCTCCCGGGTCCTGCCTGCACACACAGAGAGGAGGGGGTCAGGGTGCGCGTGCGAGGTGGGGTGGACTGCGCAGCTGTCCATCCGGACGCGAGGAGCGGCGGACGCAGTGTCGAGGACGAGGTGCACATGTGAGTCGGAGCGAGGCGGACGATGCAAGCCGCGCGGGTGTCCGGACGCGCTTGTTCGTCCGGGCACTAGGCGTGCTCGTCACTTGTTCGTCCGGGCACTAGGCGTGCTCGTCACTTGTTCGTCCGGGCACTAGGCGTGCTCGTCACTTATTAGCCTTTTATATGTAGTTCGGTTGGTCAAAAAACAGGCTAATCATAAATAGATAATAAGAGCATCGTCTAGTAAATAAATATAAAATGTATTCTACATAATATTTAAATAATTTTAATATATAAGATAGAGCATGATTTTAGAAAAAAAAATCTAAAACAGGTGCAACCGTTTCGGAAGTTGAGTATGCTAAAACTTCTCCTTTTCTTTCTGTAGAGCAAGCACTTCATCATTGCTAGACGGCCAGCACAAGCATACAAGTCTACAGTCGGCGGGCGGGCGGGCACGTGCGTCGTGGGGAAGTCGAACGTTGATCGGAAAACGGTGGCCGCGACCCGCGGACAGCCTAGATGTCAGGCGGCTGGTAATGAATGACTAGAAAGGCGTTTTCCTGTTTAAGAAGCGGATAAACTGAATACAAAATTACATACCCGAAGCACCGCTTTAGTAATACTTTTCAGTGGACGAATAATATTTTCCTCAAACGAGCAGAGCCCTCTGAGGTTTAGATGCTTAGCCATGTAGTATCTTCTATAATACACTGTTTTACCCGGCTGTAAGCCTGTAACATTAAGAGAAGGCTAAACTGAGGTCATGTTTAGTTTTCAAATATTTTCAAGATTTCTTATAACATCGAATGTTTGACATATACATGGAGCATTAAATGTAGATAAAAAAAACTAATTACACAGTTTGATAAAAAACTACGAGACGAATCTTTTAAGCCTAATTAGTCTATGATTGGACACTAATTGACAAATACAAACAAAAGTGCTACAATAGCCAGAGAAAAAAAAATTCGCAAACTAAACACACCCTGAATATACTGTCATAAAGATTATGTCTTCCAAAATAGCAGGGGATAAAATCTCAGTGCGCCGAACGGCCGAAGAAGCAAGAATGGAATAGCCTATGTCCCTCTACTCTCTCTATCGTGTTCTACCTTTTTAGTCACAACCTCTCCTTTTACTCCCAAATTTCCTACCAAAAATCAATGGCAAGCTTTTGCTTTTGCTCCATCCCCATCCCTTCCCAACACGATTGCTTTTGCTTCCCCACCTAGCTAGGCTTTGGTAAGCTATATTAGCCAATCAATCGGCGGCTTCTCATCATCATTAGGCTGCAATCATCGGCCATCCAGCCCCTCTCATCTCGTGTCTCCTCCCCCAATCCCCTCGGCGGCATGGACATTACGCTGCTGGTATCCGCGGACGCCACCCTCGCCGCCGCTCGGTCCCGCTCCCGCCCTTCCACGTCCGCGTTCCACCGCCAGATTGTCCCGGGCCGCCCGGCGCCGGGCGTCGGCGTCCCTCGTGCAGGTCCGTCCGCGCGCGCTCCCGCCGCAGCTGCCGCGCCAGCCGCGGGAGGCATCTCCGGGGTGAGGACGGCTATCGATATTTTTTCCCCTTTCATTTCAGTTTCGCATGATTCTTTCTTCTTTATTATTATTTTCTTCTCCGCTGTTGGTTTGATTTTTACTCCGAGGCCCTTGAATTCCTTTGTTAAGAAGAACGGATGCCCCCCATTTTTGGTATCCGCCCTTGTTTAGATTACAACCCCAGTACCTGGCCTTTCAAAATTATCGAAAACAGGCTGCTGCTGAAATATCCCAGTTTCCCTTCTTATTTCGGAATCAATTGGCTTGACGTGCGCTGTTATAAGGCTGAATATAATTAACAGTCGTTGTTGCTGAAATAGCCTCATTATAAATTCTCGGTAGATTATGTGATGCCCTACTACCACTAACGTCTAAGTCTAACACCACTCTTTTACAAAGATATTTTTGCATCGCCAGGGTGACGTACAACGGCTATCGCTTTCTGTTTTGCTTCATTTTTTTCCTGTCTCCGTTGGATTGGATTGTTTACTTATCTTTGGTAGACCAAGCTCTTCCTTCCTTTCCTACCAAAATTCTTCCAACATTGGACTTGGACTCCTTTTATTCTTCTTTTTTCCAAAGCAAGCATCACTAGCATCCCTTGTTCAAGTCCCTTCTTAGCTTCTTAGATTGTCCAAGTATTACTGCTTGGTATGTAGCCCAATAATCACTAGCGTCAAACATCACTATATATGTATACTTCTTTTAACAATATTAGCAGTACGATGTTCCATACTTCCATGTCCCAAATTTGAAACTCAAGAGGTACATTTTCATTTTCTGTGCAATTCACATTCGTGTCATTGAAATTCCTCCTCAGCAAGCACTTACATATCTACTATTTATCTCTCGATCGAGGGAATTTTTCTCAGTGGTACCAAATCTATGGTTTTAGCCTTTAATTTACTGTTGACGATACCTGCTGCCTCCTTGTTCAGCATAGCAATGGAGTGTACACGGTTGGTGACTTCATGACAAGAAGGGACAATCTCCATGTTGTCCAACCTACTACACCCGGTTGACCAAGGTACCTGTCCTTATAGCGTGACGCATGTGTTCACTTGCTTCGCAGTTTCCCAATAAGTTACTAACTTCTGCTGTTTCTTTGCGCGCAGCCCTGGAGCTGCTGGTGCAGCACAAGATCTCTGGCTTACCTGTGGTTGACGATGATGGGAAGTTGGTTAGTTTATTGTAAATCTTTTCTCCAACAACTGTCCTGTATTCTTTTAGTGCTTACTCTTTTGTTATTGAAGCACGCAAACTTAGCTGACTAGTGCTTTGTTAGCTTCGACTATTACATCTGCAAGCTTGGCTATTATCACCAAAGGTATCTATGATGTCTATTATATTTCCAGTATTTTTCTCCTGCAGATTGGGGTTGTGTCAGATTATGATCTATTAGCTTTGGATTCGATGTCAGGTATTTATTTCTTCCTTGAACTTGGATTCTGTTGCTTACAAACAACACCCTATGTTGTTCATAACCACACATAACAAGTGTTGTTCATGCTATCAATTATACAACAACTGTCTACCTTTTACTTGTCATTTGCAGTATATTTGTACATCACTTCAACTCATACAGAACGTCGTATCTTTTCCATTACTTTTCTTCTATCATGTAATTCAATTGATGTAGTGTTGTATGCATAGTATCTCATAGTATTCACTGTCAGTTATGATATTTATCTCATCATTCAGGAAATGAATTGGCCGATACAAATACAAACATGTTTCCTGATGTGGATAGTACGTGGAAGGTATTGTTTATCTTTTTTATAGCCTGGAGTATACATTGAATCATTCATTCTAGCTAGTTAATACTATCTCAAAATATAATTTTCTCTACATCAGCTGTATTTTCCTGACCTTCTTAGTGCCACCTATCGAGATGGTTTGATGTGGAGGCCTCATTAGGCAATTTATATGTTGATAAAACAGGTCCTAGGTATAACAAAATGTTTTAACTACATCAGACCTTCACATTTATTATAGTTACTGTGTTCTGCAGTACAGTTTGAACCACATTTTTGTACCTCAGGAATACTCAATCTGTCAGTCTATCTTATACACTATACCTTCAAAACTGTTAAATCGAGGATAACCTGCTCCATTGTTTATACAGTCAGATTATTTATGTAATTAGCTTCCACAGTTTTCATGAATGAATTATTGTTTGTCTCTTCGTGATAGACTTTTTTTTTTAACTTATACTCACTGTTCTACAGACATTCCGCGAGATACAGAGGACTATTAAGCAAAACTAATGGGAAGGTCATTGGTGATGTAATGACTTCTTCACCTTTAGCGGTGCGTGAAAATACTAATCTTGATGCTGCTGCAAGGTTGCTGCTTGAAACTAAATACCGGAGATTACCTGTAGTTGATAGCATGGGGAAACTAGTGAGTGGATCCTTCCTTCCTTGCAATTTGTGCTCGTTTGCTATGGCTCAATACCCTTAACATTACCTTTTTGTGTTGAAATAACACAATCCAATTTCCATTCCTCAAGGTTGGGATGATTACAAGGGGAAACGTCGTCAGCGCTGCCCTCAAAATAAAGAAGAAAACTGAAGAAGGTGCTTGAACTAGATTGCTCGTCACTGCTTGGGGTTAATCATGCAGCCATTTGGCATTCGATTGGTGATGTTCAGAGTGTAGCTACAGATTTTTCTTCGCAATACTGGGTAGTGTACTACTAGTGTAGCAGTGTGTAGGTTCATATTCACTGTTTCTCATCTTATCAATATGAACATTTTTTTATTGATTTACGTAGTGGAATCAAGAGCTTGTGATATGATGAAAACCTTGAATTGATCGAATCGATGTCTTTATGATTTCAACGTACCCTTGACCAGAAACTCGTTTCATCTCACAGCACAGCAGATAAGCCTAAAACAAGTATATCGAACATGCTCAAATTTTAAATTAGTCCACTCACATAAATATCCAACATCCATTTGAGCACCGCTGTGGATGTGAAGCCTCACTAGGCGCAAGCAACCCAACAAATGATGGCAATGGTGCTCCGTCAAGAGGATGAATTTTTGTATGCAGTTTAGAAAGTATGCTTGTCATCGCACTTCTTTTTGTTGCATTGATGTCAATTTTGTTTGACTATGTACGCGTGATTTTGCCCTACTTATATGATTCAGGATGTCCAACTGCAAAAAAATAGACTAGACTACCAATTATTCTTCGATTGTCTGTAAAAGGAAAGTAAGATAGCCGAAGGAAATGATAGTATAACAAACATATGCAAAATTTGGAGGACTTTCATAAAATGGAATGGCATTGAAGACAGCTTGAACAAACCTTTCATGAAGTCTAGGTTACCAAGCATGGGGATGTAAGGTGAGTACAAGTTGGATGGAAATCTTTAGATTCTTGCATTAAATGACCATGCATTAGTCACAAAAAAAATGATCATGCATTGGTGATGTGAGCAAGTTGAGACCTGACGACCTGTGACTTTAAATTAAGCTCTTTTCAGAAGACAACATGTTCTGTTTATATTTTGCAAGAGTATATTGATTGTTAGTATTATAATTCGTTATCATAGTCCGTATCTGAAGAGGTGTCTTGTCTCAAGTCTCAGTACTCTTTCTATATATACTGCCTGACAGCCTGAGAGGCTCAATGCAATACATTCACGTATTAATCTCAATTCGTCCTGATTTGAGAGGTATCACACGTTGTGGGTTTTGATTTGATCCTTACCCAAGGCTTTTCCTGACACCGCCGCGATGCCTCCTCATATCCTAAGATAACGTGCTGGCCCGTTGGGCTACTTGGCCATTGGGCTTTGAGTGGCCCAACATGGCCAGCCCTCTTCTTATTTTTTAAATTATTCATTTATTAAATTTTCAGTAAGAAAATAAAAGGGAAACCTTTTAAATGAACAACAATGGATACAATGAATAGCTACTCACGTCGATTGAGCAGAACAGTGCGGACATTTGTTACGATATGTGTGTTTATTTTTTGGATTAAATTATGCTGCAAATCGATTTGCTTTATTTTCAACATAAGTTGCAATAGATTATAAGGTCGATCGCCTATCTCAAAAGTGGAGCTCATGAGCAACGGCAGCTTCGGCACCGCCGGCAATAATATATACTCCCTCAACAGACAATAAATCGCTGGACTCCCAGAGCATCTAACACTGTGTATTACTGTTCACTCCGCACTATTAGTCACAGATGGTTACTGTGCAGTTTGTTGTTTGAGGCTATTGGGTGTTGTTCATAATCGCTGTGTATCCTACTGTTTATTCGTTTTTTTGTTACTGTTCAAAAATATGTTCGCTTAAACACACAGGACACAGGGGTCTCTTGGACAAGCAAGTGCACACGTGGGTACCTACGTTAAACAATCCGACCTACGGAGCACCTGGCATCCTGGCATGTGATGTGATCCCGTCGTTGGAGGGCCGGCCGGCCGGGCCGGGTCATGTGAACATGTATTGCTCATCCTGGTCATCAGTCACTACAGCAGATGCAGATCTGAAACCACACTAGGAGGTCGCCCAGGCCCTTGTTCAGTTCCCGATTGCGCCCGAATTGCTACCGTAGCAATTTGTTTGTATTTGGTAAAAATTGTTCAAACTTTGACTAATTAGACTTAAAATGTTCGTCTCGCAAAGTACAATAAAACTGTGTAATTAGTTTTAAATTTCATCTACATTTAGTATTTCATACATGTGCTGACATTTCGATGTGACGGGAAATCATCTTTTTTATAGTGGAATTTTAGGGAGAAGTTGAAAACTAAACAAACGGTTAGCTAGTTCACGTACAGGTGACTAAAAAATACCATATCTGTCAGTCTGTCATGCATTGGCCCATATCATTTTCTTTTCCCATAAAGAAAACACCCATCATTGTATTATCCAAATGCTCGATCGGATCGGTACGTACATGTGAAATAATAGAGGTGACATATATGACTCGTGAGTCAACACATTCTGCGCGCGGCTACTCCAACGGATGTGCCAATGACGTGCACCGACAGACGTAGATTAGGGCAATCAATGTTCTCTCAAATGCATGGAGTACTAAATGTAGACTAATTGCATGCATGTCGACACAGATTAGGAGTAATTTACGAGACGAATCTATTAAGCCTAATTAGTCCAAGATTGAAAACTTTTTGTCAAATAAGACGAAAGTGCTACAGTGTTTGTTAAACTTTAACTCCTCAAACCAAACACCCCCTTAGTTCCTAAACCATAGTTTAATAAACCTGAATAAACAGCACTTGGCCTAAGAAAAACTGATGCAGTTATGCAAAGTAACAACCCTGACTATTGTCTAGAAGCAGCTAGCCCATTCATCTTCATTCCCACAAACAACTAGCTTTAATTGATTTGTTTGTTGCTTCAGTTGTGAAAAAGGAAACTCAGACTTTTTGCAGCTTAATTTAATTTCATTCTCTGCAACTAACCCCCGCTCCCAAGGTCCCAGGCGCTCCCAGCCACATCTTTACGTGAACACTCTAGTCCCTTTATTAGGTCACTAGTTCCTCCGGTCATTCTAGCTCAAATAAAAGACAACGATGAGTAGGAGTGAAGTTTTTCACTTTTTTGCCGCATTGTCTAGTCATGTTTAGAACGCAGCATAAATGAATTTAATAAGAAAAATTCGATTCTGCATTGTTTCTTTACAATTCCTACATTACAGAAACTAAAAATATATTCCTTAAAACCATTGGTATTCTTAAGCATGAAAACAATTGCAATAACATACTCCGATCCTGGGTTATCAATAAAATTAAACACTTTAATTTTCTTATATTATAGAAAAAAAAACAAATTAAACATGCCACTCGCCAACATGTACTTTATTCATTCAAGAGATAGAGCCGAAGAAGACATTGTATGAAAAAAGGACAGCTGTGTGACAATAAAAAAATTCACACTAAAAGATCTTCAACTTTGTAGTTATTATTACTTCAGCCTCGTCAGCAAAACCTGGAAGCATCAAGCATCTTCACCTACCTTCAACACGGCGTCAGTGAGGCGGTGCAGGTGCAGCCTCTTAGGCCTTCCACAGCGTGAGTGCTACCTACTATTGTTTGTGTTGAGGTATAGCGTCCTGAAGACCGAGTCCACGCAACCGTGACGGCCGTTCGCGTGCTCACCATGATGCACGCGCGCCCACGTCGTGCGCTCACGCGTCTAGCAGAGGCGGTTTCCACCACATGTAACACTGGTGTATAAAACACTCATAAGATCAACACGAAAATACTTGTTGGCTCCATTTCTACATGGTATCAGCTTGCTTAGGTTCTTCTTCCTCTTGCTCACCCTCGCCGCACAACCGTCATCTTGCGTGCCGACTCCGGTGACCGCGTTCACCGCGCCCACCCACCCTCCGCTGTTGTGCCCTCCCCGATCTCTGCTGCCATGGATGTCAACCCCCTTTTTGACGCCGACGTCTCCGATGTCGACTCCTCCTTGACCTCCTCCGTCGCCGGCGACTCCTACACCGGCACTGTTCCTGCCATCACCACTCCCTCCACTGCCGTTCTTCAAACAGTGAACATCAAGTCCCACGTTCCCATCGTCGTCGAGCTCACCGAGTCGAACTACACCGAATGGCGCATGTTCTTCAACGCCTTCATCAGGAATTCGGGCTCGGCAACCACCTCACCTCTCCTCCCACCCCGGCGCAGTGCTGTGATCCAGATTGGCACGTCCTCGACCAGTGTCTCCTTAGCTGGATCTACAACTCCGTCGCCAAGGACGTCCTCGCCATCGTCTGCGTCCCCAAGCCAACGGCATACCTCATCTGGACCGCCATTCAGGAGTAGTTTCGCGACAATGAGCTTCACCGGGAAGTCTATCTAGAAGCCGAGTTCCGGAACCTCGTGCAAGGTGACATGGACATCACCCAATACACTGGGCGCCTCAAGCAGCTAGTCGATGCTCTTCGTGATGTGGGTCAGCCCATCGGTGAGACGAGCCAAGTGCTCAATCTACTCTGCGGCCTCAGCTCCAAGTACAGGCACGCAATCTCGGTGATGACGGCGAAGCAACTGCCTCACACGTTCCTCTCTGCCCACTCCTACCTCCTCCTAGAAGAGCATTACGACAAGGAGCATGTGAAGGCGGCTGCCCATCATGCCCTGGTGGCCACTGCCGGCGCTCGTCCTTCTGCTTCCAATCCAAGCGACGACAGTTCCGGGGTCTCCAACACTGCCCCTCGCCCGCCTGTGGCTAGCCAGGCCGCGCCTCCACACTCCGACAACAACCGGGGGTCGAAGAAATGTGGTCACGGTCGTGGCAGACCACCCTCTGCACCCCGCACTCCGGCTCCTGCTTGGGCTCCTGGTCTGAACCCGTGGACTGGCATGGTTCTGCCGTGGCCCATGCCATTTCGTGTTCCAGGCGCTGGCGTCCTCGGTCCGCGCCGCGACACTCCAGCCAATCAGGCATACTTCACCAGACCCATCGCGCATGCCACCATCGACGTTCCACCGCAAGCTCCAGCGCCCGACGTCTGGAATCACCAGACGCTTCTCGCCGCGCTCGCCACTGCAGGCGTCCCGCTGAGCGGACCGCAGGCCACGGAGTGGTTCCTGGACACCGGGGCGTCCTCCCACATTTCTTCCGACGCCGCTAATTTCACATCCCCCTAACCCCTTCCATTCTCTTCACCTATCACCGTCGGCAACAGCGCAACGCTGCCTGTCACTCACCGGGCATTGACGACCATTGCCACTTCACGTTCGCCTCTTCATCTCAACAACATCCTTGCTCTCCATCCCTATTTAAAAACCTGATTTCTGTTCGTGCTCTTACTCGCGACAACAACTTCTCTGTTAAATTTGATCCGTTCGGTTTTTCTGTCAAGGCTCTTTCCACCCGAACGGAAATCCTCCGACGTAACAGCCATGGCAAGCTGTATCCGCTGGCGTCACCCGAAGCCCTGCTCGCCACCACGCCCATGGTCGACTTGTGGCATCAGCGTCTGGCGTCACCCGAAGCCCATTCATCTTCACTCGATCCCACAACTAGCTTTCATTCGTTTGTTGCTTCAGTTGTGAAAAAAGGAACACGGAGACTTTTTGCAGCTTCCATTATTCTCTGCAACTAACCTCCGCTCCCAAGGTCCCAGGCGCTCCCAGCCTCATCTTTACGTGAACACTCTAGTCCCTTCATCATCTGGAGAGGTCACCAGTTCCTCCGGTTATTCTAGCTCTCTATAATAGTTAAGGACCAAATCGGCCAAACTTTATCTAAATAGTATTCCTTAAAACCATTGGTATTCTTAAGCTTGAAAACAATTGCAATAACATACTCCGATCCCGGGTTATCAATAAAATTAAACACTCTAATTTTCTTATATTATAGAAAGAAAACAAATTAAACAAGCCACTCGCCAGCATGTACTTTATTCATTCATGAGATAGAGCCGAAGAAGACATTGTATGAAAAAAGGGCAGTCGTGTGACAATAAAAAATTCACACTAAAAGATCTTCAACTCTGTAGTTATTATTACTTCAGCCTTGTCAGCAAAACCTGGAAGCATCTAAACATCTTCACCTACCTTCAACACGGCGCCAGTGAGGCGGTGCAAGTGCTGCCTCTTAGAGCAAGTACAATAATACACCTCAGCTTGGCTTATAGCCAAGCCAACTCAGCAAATTCCTACATGGAAGAGAGAGAAAAGGGGAGAAAAGAGGGATCGGGCGCAAGATCTGGCGCCGATCTCATCATAGGTTCCCATGCAGGCATGCAGCCAAATCCTGCCAACGTCTCCTCCACCCTTCTCTCAACATGGTGGGTCCTACATGAATAAAAAATAATTTTGGAATGTGTGTGAGAGATAAGCGGTTGTATAACTAGTCTATAAAGTTAGTCTCTAGTTGACATGGCTTGACTTTAAGATAAGGCTATAAGACAAGCTTATTAAACATGTTCTTAGGTCATCCACAGTGTGAGTGGTGCCTACTACTCTTTGTATCTGTCACCCGTGAATTCTAGAACCACTTTTTGGCTCACAATGTTGGCAGCACAAAGCATCACTCATGGGACCCACCTAGAAATTAATGAGGATGAGTACCCGCACGTCTCCATTGTATGCACTCTTGTGCAACCAACGTATAAGCCGCAGTGTGATGGACAAAGGAAACATTATTTTATCTACTAGCATTACCGGGGCATCAGCGCATGTATTTTAGGCCGTGTGTTTCCTCTGGTGAGTGGGTTTTCTAGGCCGTGTGGACCCACCACGTGTGACGTTTGTACTCGTGTGTCACATCTCCCTGCTCACATATCCTGTAGAACACGGCCAGCACGAGGAAGGGGGGTTACGGCCTCACACAATCGTCAATGCGGTGGGGGCTTCAAAGATGGAGAAGCCGGAGCTAGTGAAGCAAAAATAGTAGTGAGCTTCAGCGACTCCTAGTTCATTTGACACGAGAGAAAAAACGGATGCTCACTACACTTAATGAAGGAGCAAGAGGTGAAATCGCCTGGACCCCTACTAAACAGGGCCTTAGGGCCTGTTTGTTTGAGCTGCAGCTTTTGAGCTAGACTTTTAGCTTCTCTAGGTTTGTTTGTTTTTTTTTCTATTGGCTTTCGTAATAAATTTTAGTTTCTCAGCACACCAAAAACCAAAAATTGCTCAAAATGTGTTTTATAGCTTTTAGTTTATTTTCTCAGAAGTAAGCTTTCTAGCTTTTCAAAAGCCAACTCAACAAGTTGTTTGTTTCAGTTTCTGGCTTTTGACCGGCAAAAGCTAGGTAAAAGCTGAAACAATCATGATATTATAATATGGAATTGTCGTAATTTGGAACCGAGGGAATGCAATTCAAGATATACATCTATTAGTTAAAAAACAAATGGATATGAACTTGAGCTTTATTCAAACGGTTATTATACATAGAGCATTTTTGTTTTAAAAGACCTTATTAAATACTCATTCTATTTCAAATTATAACGTGTTTTGGTATTTTAGATTCATAGCTTTTGCTATGCACTTAGATATACACTATGTTTAGATATATATTAAAAGCAATGTATTTAAAATACTAAAACATCTTATAATTTGGAACAGAGTGAGTAGACGGGAAATATATACTCCATCTGATTTCTTGAGTAGGTGGTGACACAGCCTCAAATGCTGAAATGCGGCACTTTGATTTTTGTATTTATATGCTTGAAAGGTCCTTGTTTGGTTTTGGTAATTGAGTGACAACCTTAGGTGGACTAATATGTGGTTATGTGAGATACACAGGAGATTAGTCCACAAGTAATGGTGTCATGAAGGAGCTCATTGCATATGAGACATGACATGGAGTCATGTGACCAAGGTGGCAAAGATCAAGATGAGGCTTGGCTCGACGAACCGGTTGCAAGTGTGAAGGGCAAGTCGGAGGCTTTGGAGTGATGGACCGTGAGGCGGTGAAGCTTGAGCAAGACTTGGCGCCGATGGACCGACGCAACGGTGAAGAGCAAGTGAGGTCAGGATCGATGGACCAAGGTCACATGATGATATGAAGTGGATCATATCATTTGTGATATGGTTGGTGTATGTGTTGCATCAACGTCGGAGGAGATGGAGTGGAATGCGCAAGGCAAAGGTATAACCTAGGGCATTTCCATTTCACCGGTCATAGGTGTGTAGAGAAGTTGATGACCGGGTTTAGGATAGATGGCCGTACTATTAAGAGGGGCAAACTTGTTTGCATATCGGTCATCTAGTGCCACTTGAGCGATCTAACCTTGCATACGTGTTAGGATCGAGTGGCGAGGCAAGTTGAGTGCCTAATTCCTTCGAAGAAAATGTTTGTGAAAATGCTAACACACGTGCACATGGTGGTGATCACTTGTTGGTGTTGGCACATTTGCGAAGGCGGTGGAGTTTGAGCGGTAGAGAGGGTTTGGGTTCCTCTCTCCCTCCCGCCGAGCTTGCGAGGCGGGATTCGGCGCTTTTTGGAGAAGTGAAACGCCTATTTTCTATTGCGCCGAAAGTTGGAAAAGAAACGGAGGAGAACGGAGGTCACAGAGATGCACCGGACGCAGCACCGGACGCAGCACCGGACGCTGCACCGGACGCGGGCTCTGTGCGACCGGCGCGTCCGGTCAGTGCAGCGTCGGGTCAGGCGCGCGAGCTAGGGTTTGGCACCAGCGCGTCCGGTGACCCACGGGACCGGCGCGTCCGGTCTTGCGCCCTGAGGGAAACGAGGACGTCGGACGCGGTGCGCGTCCGGTGACACACCATCGGACGCGTCCGGTGGTCTCGGGCGCTTACTGGACTCGCACCGGACGCGGGTACTGTGGCGTCCGGTGGTTGCGAGGAGTGCGTCCGGTGGTTCGCAACAGCGCGTCCGGTGTGTCGTTTGACCGTTGGCGCGCAGTGACCGTTGGAGGTTCTAACGGACGAATTTGAAATCTCTAGGGCACCGGACGCGGTTGAGCGCGTCCGGTCTGTTACGACCGGCGCGTCCGGTGCTCCCGCAGAAAACGGACAAGTGTGTGCAACGGCTCTATTTGACTGTGGGGTTATAAATAGACCTTGTGGCCGGCTGTGGCCGGTAGCTGAGCACACTTTGGCCTTGGTGGCTTATGTGGTAGTGCTTGGAAGCCCTCTAACTCACTCATGCTTGATAGTGTTCATCGGATCGAGTGAGAGAGCGATTCTAGTGCGTTGCATCGAGAGGATTGCATCGAGTGGCACTAGGTGATCGTGTTGCAAGCCGGTGGTGCTTGTTACTCTTGGAGGTTGCCACCTCCTAGACGGCTTGGTGGCTTGCGACTCCGTTGAAGCACGCGTGGAGATTGTGCGTGGCTCCGGAGGAGGATTTGTGAGGGGGATTGTGCTCACCCCGCGGGGATCGCGAAGAGCAACTCTAGTAAAGCTCGTGGCTTGGAGGATCCCCATCTTGAGAGTGGATGTGCGGCACCCGCTGAGGGTTTGACTCTTGATAGTCAATTAGCTCGTGATCCATCAAGTGGGTGTATCGCCACAACGGGGACTAGCTTGGTGGCAACCAAGTGAACCTCGGTGAAAAACCGCCGTGTCAACATTGTGTACATCTTCTCGGTGGTTTGCTTTCGATTCACAAGCTTGTATTTACATTCATACACGTGTGCTTGTGTAGTTGCTCTTGTAACTAGTTTGCTTGTGTAGTTAGCTAGTTACCTTCTTGCTTGTGTGCATAGAAGTAGCTCCCGTTGTGTGGCTAATTTGGTTTATGTAACCTTGTTAGTCATATTGCTTAGTTTGTATAGCTAAGTAATTTGCGCTCTCTAGTTTGGCATTAGTTGCCTTGCTATTGAGCATTGCTAGTGAGCATAGGTGGCTTCGTGCTTTTGCTTACTAGATTTGGGTAGGAGCTCCCCGGCTTTGCTAAAGTACTAGTGCATAGGTTTGTGTGACCTTGCTCTAGAATTGTTTAGGAGAGCTCTTGCTAAGGAAAGCACCTTAGTTACATAATTAGGATCTTTGTGAGGTGCTTGTGAACTTAGATAGAGGGGTGTAGTCTTGGCTAGACCGATAGTTTTAATTCCGCATTTGTTTCGGTTTGCCGACGCGATTATTTTTAGAAAGGACTATTCACCCCCCCTCTAGTCCGCCATCTCGACCCTTCAATTGGTATCGGAGCCCGGTCTCTCATTTGTGGTCTTCACCGACCTGAGAGGATGGCGGAATATGGACTAGATGTTGATTGTCCTCACATGTTTGATGGCACACACTTTGCACAGTGGAAAAATTGGATGATATGCAATTTTAAGTTTATTTGCCCTCAAATGTGGTGGATGGTAGATGTAGGCTTTTCTCATGTGTTGGATGAAGATAATCTAACTCAAGCACAAGAGAAATGCCTAGATCTTGACATCCAAGCTACTAACATCATGTATAGATCTTTGGATGATAGCATCTTTGGTAAGATCATGGACCTCAAATCTGCTCATGAGATATGGGCCTATCTCAATGAAAAGTATGGAGCTATCACCGATGATGACGATGATGTCAAGCCCAAGGAGGTTGTACATGATGATGTTGAGCATGACCACAACATGATGGTTGTGGAGGATTGCTCCACCTCATGGTCAAGTGATGATGATGATCGATCTACCACAAGTTCACTTGACAAGGATGGTGATGATGCATCAAGTGTTGCAAGTGATGTTTCTACCCCAAGCACACTTGATGGTGACAACGTTGGTTCATGCTCGGGCCTTGATGATGCTACTACAAGCCCATCCACTACATCACATTGCTTCATGACACTAGGTGACACAAAGGTATCAAATGATAATGTGATTGATCATGTTGATTCATATGATGAGCTTGTTAGTAGACTTGCTAGCATGAAAATGTCTTTAGAAAATGAGAAAGCTAAAACAATGAAATTAGAAAATGAAAACTCTTTTCTAAAGAACTCATGTGAAGAACATAAGAGCTTACTTGATGATCTTAAATCTTCACATGAGAAGCTAATGTTGACTCATGAGAAAGTACTTGCATCTCATGAGGAATTGTTAGAAAAACATGCTTCTCTCATTAAGGTGTTTTTAAAGAAAATTAAAAATAATGAGAGCTCATCACATGGATCAAATGATCAATTGCAAAATGTGACTAACCCATGTGATGTAGGGAGAAAGCATGTATCCACCTCTTGTGATGATTTATTAGATATGCCATGTTCTTCACAATTAAATACTTGTTCTACTTCTATGTCTTGTGAGACTAACCTTTTGAAGGAGAACAATGAGCTCAAAAGTGAAGTGAAGAATTTGAGCAACAAGTTAGAGAGGTGCTACAACTCTAAAATCGCCATTGAGCATATCATGACCAATCAAAGAAGATATGGTGATAAGAGTGGTATTGGCTACAACAAGAGCAAGGGCAAGATTATGAAGAAGCAAGATGCAAAGAAGCTATCCCAACTCATGTGCTACCGATGCCATGAAGTAGGACATATTGCCAAGTGTTGCCCTACCAAGAAGTCTCAAGTTAAGCCAAAAGCAAAGCCCCAAGCTCAAGCCAAAATCAACCATGAAGATGATGATGACTTGATGAAGAAGAAGAAGAAAACAAGAAGGGGTGGTAGAGCAAGGCATCCAATGCAAATCCAAGATGCCAAGATGATGAGCAAGAATCAAGATAAGAAGAAAGTACATGCTCACATCGAGTGCTTCAAGTGTAGAGATATAGGACACTTTGCCTCGGGGTGTCCTACCAAGCTTGAGAAGAAGGCTCAAGCAACTCATGAGAGGCTAGGCAATGGGAAGCACAACATGAGCAAGGAAGAAAAGGCTCAAGCAAAGAGAATGTGCTACTCATGCCGGGAAAGGGGACACATGGCTCATTCATGTCCCCTAGGTAATAATTCTAAGCCTAGTTCAATTAATGATACTAACATGCTAAGAAAGGATGGCAATGGTACCTCATTGGTTGGAATTGCAAAACATCTCGCTACCCATACTAAGGCTTTGCCTAAGTATGTTGCACCTAACTTGAGAGGACCCAAACTTGTTTGGGTACCATCAAAGAGTGGATGATTGTTTGTAGGTACCATCGGCATTGGAGGCTTGATTCAATTGGTTTCATTTTGTCTATCATATATTGAGTCAAGTTATGAAGCTCAATGCATATCCAATCCCAATGCCAAGTCAAAATAAGTGAAGTCCAAGTGCTACAACATACAAGTGCAATATTAAAGATTGTGGTGATTTATTTGATGGCTTGCAAATATTCAAGTTGAAAGCTTGCTATTGGATGATCATGAGCTAACCAAGCTGCTAGATGACTTAGTGAATCACATCTCCACCAAATTTTATGGCATTTGGATCTGTATATTGGGAGATATGAATTATTCCTTGAAGGGTACAAAATCTGCCAGAAAAGTGACAATTATTGGATTGATCTAGAGTCACTTTAAGTGAAAGGTCCTCAAGTTGGAAACATATTTATAAGTGTTTGAGGCACCTAAATTTGGTTTTGACTTGATCTAGAAGCATGACAAGAAATGAGTACAAGGACATTGATTGTGGAATGTACCTAGTGTACAAATTTGGTACTCAAATTTGAAAATGAAGATCAAACTCAAGATGAAGATGAGGTTCAAGTTCTAGTAATAATTGGAGATCATTTGGTAGAAAGAAAAGGACTTAAAAACTAATTCAAGGTTACTCATAAAGTTAAGTCCATAGATCAATCAATCAAAGGCAATTCAAGTAAGTGTCAAGGATGGTTCTTTGGAGAGAGGTCACTTCTCCCTGCTGAGGGGGCTTGCCGCCCATGGGTGGGTAAACCGAGCACCGGCTTGGAAGGCTAACATGGAAGTGATGAATTCAAGGGACATTTGAGATGCTTAATTGAAGCAATCAATAGGGTTGATCAAGAAAAGCAAGCAACATCCAAAAGAGAGCTAGTCATGGTTATAAAATTGGTATCATAAGTACTTCTCTCATGCAAGCATTGATCAAAGAGAAAAATCAAGCCAACCACAACAAGAGATAATGCACTTGATTATTAGTGGTTCTCATTTCATATGGGTGAAGAATGGATTTCTCTATAATGATTGGTCTTCACCAAGCTTATAAATTGGACTTCACATTGCTATTGGAGTAATGAATTAGAATCTATGTGACTATCCTCTACTCCAATATAACAAAGGTATCATTGTAATATGCATGATCATTTCATCCCTTACTAGTATGCGATTAGTGCATATAGTACATGCTTACTAGGATCATGCATAACAAATGAAATGTTTAAGTTCATAGCCTACCACTATTGCTTGAATTGTTTAAATGATCTAGTGGTATGTGTATGAATTTGTTCATGAGCTAGTGAACCCAAGTACTTGATCTAGTTTGGATTGCTAACAAGTGACAAGTACAACATTGGCAAGATAACCCTTAGCATGAGGTGTGAAGAAGCTTGTCATTGGATCAAACCGGACTTGGAATCTTAGGCAAATCAACATAGTTCAAGTCATACTAGAAGCTCATGACAATGATATGGGTACAAGCACAAGGCAACAATAAAAATGGATATCTAGGGTATTTCAAAAGGTGTCTAGACTCAAAGTATTTCTTCAATTGGTATTTACAAGTGGTGTCTAGATCATAATCTACAAGTGATATCCTACAAGTGGTACTCATAAAGATAGCAAATGTTCAAGAAAAGATCATATTGACAAAATCCTACAAGTGAAGAAAGTTCCCTCACACACAAGAGCTCAAGATTATCAAGTGAATGACCCATGCTATGACATAGGGGGAGGAGCCCCACCTAATGGTATCAAGGTCAAAGATCCTAAGTGGTATCTCAAGAGCAACATACAAGTAATGCCATTCCAACATGTGCGGTGATGTCCATCAACAACGCAATATTCAAGTCTCAACCATCTACCCCAATGCAAGCCTTTGTATCAATGAGAAATACACCCTTTATGGAAATTGATGACAAAGGGGGAGAAGTTAGAACAAAGATATGTCAATGCACCAAGAGAGGGGTTTGGGGACATCATGAGAAGATGGGGTTTGGACATGGAAATGGACAAAGAGGGAGCAACAATGAAGAAAAGAGAAGGATCAAAATTCTTGGACAAGAGAAGCACACAAGTAGGGGGAGCAAGCTCATGAACTTTGATTGATTACATTTGATATGTGCATATTCATGTGCTTGCTAGCATTGCATAAGTTTTTATTTAACATGCATGCTTGTGTGGTGTATGCTAGTTATAGAATTTGATTGATGCTTTGATAACTAGCATGCATAGGTTGTTAGCTAGACTTATGATTATCATGCAAAAACTAGAACCTTGCTTATAATGTTGATCTCACGGGGTTTCTAGTGTTTTTGATGTCTAGCTACTCATGATGCTAAGGATGATGGCAAACTTGTGATTTTCAAATGGCATCGAGCTATCAAATGGTATCGAACTACAAAGGTTTATTCTATACACCTTAGCATCACTTAGTAGTGCTAATCCTCCCACAAATTTCATATTTAGGCATATGTGCAAGCTTGAAACCAAACCATTTGAGCACATATGTAGGGAGAGTTATCACTACCAAGTTGGATTTTATGATGCTTATCCAAATTCTAACATAGAGCTTAAATGTTGGATAAGTGGCATAAAGTCCAAAAGAACTTAATTTTTATATCTTTGTAGAGTTGTCATCAATTACCAAAAAGGGGGAGATTGAAAGGTCCTTGTTTGGTTTTGGTAATTGAGTGACAACCTTAGGTGGACTAATATGTGGTTATGTGAGATACACAGGAGATTAGTCCACAAGTAATGGTGTCATGAAGGAGCTCATTGCATATGAGACATGACATGGAGTCATGTGACCAAGGTGGCAAAGATCAAGATGAGGCTTGGCTCGACGAACCGGTTGCAAGTGTGAAGGGCAAGTCGGAGGCTTTGGAGTGATGGACCGTGAGGCGGTGAAGCTTGAGCAAGACTTGGCGCTGATGGACCGACGCAACGGTGAAGAGCAAGTGAGGTCAGGATCGATGGACCAAGGTCACATGATGATATGAAGTGGATCATATCATTTGTGATATGGTTGGTGTATGTGTTGCATCAACGTCGGAGGAGATGGAGTGGAATGCGCAAGGCAAAGGTATAACCTAGGGCATTTCCATTTCACCGGTCATAGGTGTGTAGAGAAGTTGATGACCGGGTTTAGGATAGATGGCCGTACTATTAAGAGGGGCAAACTTGTTTGCATATCGGTCATCTAGTGCCACTTGAGCGATCTAACCTTGCATACGTGTTAGGATCGAGTGGCGAGGCAAGTTGAGTGCCTAATTCCTTCGAAGAAAATGTTTGTGAAAATGCTAACACACGTGCACATGGTGGTGATCACTTGTTGGTGTTGGCACATTTGCGAAGGCGGTGGAGTTTGAGCGGTAGAGAGGGTTTGGGTTCCTCTCTCCCTCCCGCCGAGCTTGCGAGGCGGGATTCGGCGCTTTTTGGAGAAGTGAAACGCCTATTTTCTATTGCGCCGAAAGTTGGAAAAGAAACGGAGGAGAACGGAGGTCACAGAGATGCACCGGACGCAGCACCGGACGCAGCACCGGACGCTGCACCGGACGCGGGCTCTGTGCGACCGGCGCGTCCGGTCAGTGCAGCGTCGGGTCAGGCGCGCGAGCTAGGGTTTGGCACCAGCGCGTCCGGTGACCCACGGGACCGGCGCGTCCGGTCTTGCGCCCTGAGGGAAACGAGGACGTCGGACGCGGTGCGCGTCCGGTGACACACCATCGGACGCGTCCGGTGGTCTCGGGCGCTTACTGGACTCGCACCGGACGCGGGTACTGTGGCGTCCGGTGGTTGCGAGGAGTGCGTCCGGTGGTTCGCAACAGCGCGTCCGGTGTGTCGTTTGACCGTT
Organism: Saccharum hybrid cultivar R570; assembly: GCA_038087645.1. NCBI lineage: Eukaryota > Viridiplantae > Streptophyta > Magnoliopsida > Poales > Poaceae > Saccharum > Saccharum hybrid cultivar. The sequence continues at coordinate 1,894,170 of JAQSUU010000519.1, forward strand.
GGCGCGCAGTGACCGTTGGAGGTTCTAACGGACGAATTTGAAATCTCTAGGGCACCGGACGCGGTTGAGCGCGTCCGGTCTGTTACGACCGGCGCGTCCGGTGCTCCCGCAGAAAACGGACAAGTGTGTGCAACGGCTCTATTTGACTGTGGGGTTATAAATAGACCTTGTGGCCGGCTGTGGCCGGTAGCTGAGCACACTTTGGCCTTGGTGGCTTATGTGGTAGTGCTTGGAAGCCCTCTAACTCACTCATGCTTGATAGTGTTCATCGGATCGAGTGAGAGAGCGATTCTAGTGCGTTGCATCGAGAGGATTGCATCGAGTGGCACTAGGTGATCGTGTTGCAAGCCGGTGGTGCTTGTTACTCTTGGAGGTTGCCACCTCCTAGACGGCTTGGTGGCTTGCGACTCCGTTGAAGCACGCGTGGAGATTGTGCGTGGCTCCGGAGGAGGATTTGTGAGGGGGATTGTGCTCACCCCGCGGGGATCGCGAAGAGCAACTCTAGTAAAGCTCGTGGCTTGGAGGATCCCCATCTTGAGAGTGGATGTGCGGCACCCGCTGAGGGTTTGACTCTTGATAGTCAATTAGCTCGTGATCCATCAAGTGGGTGTATCGCCACAACGGGGACTAGCTTGGTGGCAACCAAGTGAACCTCGGTGAAAAACCGCCGTGTCAACATTGTGTACATCTTCTCGGTGGTTTGCTTTCGATTCACAAGCTTGTATTTACATTCATACACGTGTGCTTGTGTAGTTGCTCTTGTAACTAGTTTGCTTGTGTAGTTAGCTAGTTACCTTCTTGCTTGTGTGCATAGAAGTAGCTCCCGTTGTGTGGCTAATTTGGTTTATGTAACCTTGTTAGTCATATTGCTTAGTTTGTATAGCTAAGTAATTTGCGCTCTCTAGTTTGGCATTAGTTGCCTTGCTATTGAGCATTGCTAGTGAGCATAGGTGGCTTCGTGCTTTTGCTTACTAGATTTGGGTAGGAGCTCCCCGGCTTTGCTAAAGTACTAGTGCATAGGTTTGTGTGACCTTGCTCTAGAATTGTTTAGGAGAGCTCTTGCTAAGGAAAGCACCTTAGTTACATAATTAGGATCTTTGTGAGGTGCTTGTGAACTTAGATAGAGGGGTGTAGTCTTGGCTAGACCGATAGTTTTAATTCCGCATTTGTTTCGGTTTGCCGACGCGATTATTTTTAGAAAGGACTATTCACCCCCCCTCTAGTCCGCCATCTCGACCCTTCAATGCTGATTAATAAAATATATAATAGTGAACCGGATCTTCATTCATAGTCTATTGGTGGTCAAAGTTTCAAAAAGTTTAACCTTATATCAAAGTAGTCTATTGGTGGTCAAAGTTTTAAAAAAGTTTAACCTTAGATAGAATTTACATTTTCTTTTTTGAAAATCTACATAATTTACGTTTTGGAACTGGAGAGATTAGTACTATTATTAACACCAACCTGTTACATTTTTTAAAAAAACAAACACCAAACCGTTACTTCATTTCCTCGACTGATGATTAATCAACAAGTCGGGGACGGGGAACCGAGCGTAGCTCGGGTGGTGAGCGCTCCCGGAGCGGAGGCCACCGGTCACGGGTTCGAGCTCGCTCGGCCGCGTGATTTCCCACCGGGAACAGTTTTTCCTAAATAAATTTTGTTGCCTCGCACGGATGTGGTACCACTGTCATATCTATCAGCCGTGTACTTCTAACCTTAGATATAAGTTGTAGGTCTAGCTTTCGCACTAGGGGTGTGAGTGTGTGCGTGTGGTGTGAGTTAGTGCGTGAGTTCAGATGCTACAGCTTGTAATCGAAGGGTGAGGCAATCAAAAAAAAAAAAAACAAGTCGGAGACAAAATGCTTCAAAAAAAATATCGGGACAAAAATACCCCCGTATTCCTCTTCCGCCTCCGCCGTCGCCACCGCCGGCGATAGAAATCGGGTGCCCCCGCCCCAACGGCCAACCCCAAGCCCAAGCCGCGTCGCCATGATATATAAGCCCGTCCCTCTCCCTCCGCCTCGGCCTCCTTCCTCCTCACGATTCTCAACCCACGCGCTCTCTACTCCCCTCCCTCTCTCTCGCTCGTTACCATTAATCGAGACCGAGAGGAGAGGTGGGAGATGACGAAGAACTCGGTGTCGGAGCGGAGCTTCCTCATTGAGAGCGACGAGGAGCAGAACGATGCGGCCGTGGAGGACGGGAAGCGGCGCGGCCATGGCGGCGACGAGTCAGGGGACGACGACGACGACGGGTCGGACTCCTCGTCGCCGTGCGACAGCCCGCGGGTGGTGGCGGCGCGGTGCAGTCAGCCGAGTTCATACACGCAGCAATGGCCGCAGAGTTACAGGTAACTGCTCGCTCCGCCTATCGTCGTCTCTATCTCTTCAGCCCCCGTGGCGGCGGCCGGCAGTCCGGCACACGTAGGAAGCAAGCAGGATGCGGCCGCCGCGTCGGCCAAACTTCCCCTTTTTTTTTCTCTTTCTGGAATTAATTATTGTTATTATTACTCTGCGTCAGTGTTTTTTTTATCGGCCGAAAATCACCGATATTTTCAAAATTTACTTTCTATATCTAGGATCCGATAAAATTTGATATCAGTTAAATTTTTCCTTTCTTTCCTGCACAGACAATCTAAAATTAGCTATACGACGGTCCGACACTTATAATGATTTATTCTTGTTTTGATATATGAACCAGTGATGTTTAATATCTTAGGAATAATTTTAAATTAAATTCTACATTTTTTTTGAAAAAAAATATTTTTTTTGAATTTGGTCCGATATTTCCAATATATCTTGCTTATTCTCTTTATCCATAATGTTCGATAAATTTTAATTTCCGATAATGAAAACCTTGCTCTGCCCCTCTCAATCTTTCCAGAGAGAGGGCTGCCGCGTGGCACTACATATTATATTACTACTACCGGTTAATGTTTACTTTACCTGCTGGCTGCTGCTACCGGCACCAGCTAAACCAAATGTTTACACCCTAATCTGTTGAATTCAAACTAGTATAATGTCCCTAAGAATGCTTAGATCAGCCATCAGAAAATAATATGGGTAGATTTTACTATTCCACAAATATGTGAGTACAAATTGGAGTGGAGGTGAATCTTGCGCTTTGAAGACAGCATCAGGATCCAAAATGGCACTTATGTAGGACCAGAAGACCAAGCAATGTACCAGCAACTCGTAGTCCGATTGTTATTTTGGTCCAATTTCTCAGAGAAAATGAAAATACACTGAGTACTTTTTTGTCTGTACTGCTGGATTGTCCCGTAGCACCATTACACTTCGAGAGTCACATCAAATTCATCTTTGATGTGGTTGTCTGTGGAATGTCTGGGATTGCTAAGGCGTGCGAAAATGATGAGTGAAAAAGCAGTCTGGTCATTCTCGGTGTGAGTCTACGGAAATTTGGCTTTTTCAGTACTCAAGGGGCGTATTTCTCCTTTCAAATATAATGAATATTTGCTTTTGTTGGAAAAAATATATATTATGGCCCGTTAGTTTCTCTAAGGGTGGAGATGTACAGGTGGATGTGTGGACGATGTACCACATTTGACATGTGGGACCCTGTTAGCGATGTGTGATTAGTCTGTACACTTGTCTGGGTCCCAGTTGCACTGGTCTGCTATGCTAACGTGGCAAATTCAGTTGGTCTCATCTGCTCATCCAAATATATTCTGCATCGAAGTTCAAATCTAAGAGAAAATCATATGGAAAACGGAAAACTTATGAGATAAATCAACCAGAGATCGTAATGGGAGATCAGATTATTACCTTCCTTTTTTAACTCAGAAGTTAATATTGTGATCTCCAGTTACCACTGACCACTTTCATGTCATGTTAAATTTCCTGACAAACTCTTTAGACATTTATGCTTCAATTTAACCGTTCTATATGCATCCAGTAGCAAAAAATAGTAAGCACATTCTTCCTCTTCTACGAGCAGGCAATCCATTGACATGTACAGCAGTGTGCACTCACCCAACCTGAGCTTCTTGGGCACGCCATCACTGAGCCGGTTGTCCAACTCGTTCCTGACAAACTCATTCCGGGGCAAGCCACCTGAGATCATCTCCAGCTTAATCAAGCCATTACTGCCAACAAGCATTGCTTCCGCCAGCGATGACCACCAGCAGCAGCATGAGGACGTCAGGAAGAGCTCCCATTACCTGCCACCTTCGCGGAAGGCGTCGTCGCTGCAGAGGATCCCTGAGGACCAGAGACCTATGGTTGGGGGCCATGAGGTGGGGCCCTACCGGCAGTGCTCCTATACCCAAGTGGTCATGAACGGTAAGTAGTATCACAAACTTTGTTGGTTTCGATTTTTAATTTATGAGTAATGCATGGATGTTAAAATTTAAAGTGAAGCTACATAGATAGGAACAAGCCTGCGTTTGCGTGAATTCCAGAGATCATGCCCATTCCCTTTTAAGAAAAAGAGAAGAAGAGCAAAGATAAAAGGATAAATTGGTTTAGGAAGACGTAGCACTTATTTCTTGATGCATAAGTGCATAGTGGGGTCTGATAATAATAAAATGCTGATCTGTTTTGAGGATATTTACGTAAATAGGCTTCCAGTCACCATAGCAAAAAAGTAGCAGACAGGGCAAGGAAATTAGAGAACTTATCGGGTCAAAATTCAACAAAAAAATTTGGTGCTACTTACTACTAGGAAGGCTTGCAGCATGGAGAATTAATCATGCAGTCTAGTAATTTATCCTTTCTTTCTGCAACGGAAACAGTAGCTACCAAATTGAATTTTCCAAACCTTGCTGATGTTCGAAGTTCAGGGTAAAAAGATCATAAGGCCGTGCGTTGTCATGTTGATTGTGATGGATGTTAGAGGCATCTTAGAGGATTCAGCTACTATTAATATGCTCAATTTAGGTTGTGCCACACCACACAAATATGCCAGAAATGACATGTTGCTGCTGTGGTGCTGCTATGCATTGTTGTTCCATGGGAACAGACAACTGATGATGGGACCTGAATTAGTATCCAATATTACCATATTTACACATTCTGTTCGTTGTATATCGTAATTCATTATCTAACAAATATATACTGTAATTATTTTTATAACATGGGTGCATCCTCCATGAAATTACACCGAAAGTTCAATCTTCAGTGTTCACATCATGTCCAGAACTAAGTGTGTGTTTAGTTCGCGATTTTTTTTGCTTTGACTACTGTAGCACTTTTGTTTGTATTTGTCAATTAGTGTCCAATCATGGACTAATTAGGCTCAAAAGATTCGTCTCGTGGTTTTCTACTAAACTGTGTAATTAGTTTTTTTTCGTCTACATTTAATGCTCCATACATGTGTCCAAACATTCGATGTGACAGGGAATCTTGAAAATTTTTGGGAACTAAACATGGCCTAATTTTCAGGGGCGGAGCTTGGTTCAGACCAAGCTGGGCCATGGGCCCCCAATTTCCACTTGCGAAACAGTAACTTTTTACTGTCCATAGATGATTAAGACTCAATTATAAAGAATGGCCCCTGCTGCTTGTCTGATCAAGCTCTGCCACTGCTTATTTTTCTCAAGAAGCACCATTGATATAATACACTTCAATTAGTTCATCAGCCAAATGCTTTCAAGTTTCAAGGAACATATTACTCTTCAGTTCACTAGATTTAGCAAAAGCAGAGAGTAGTCATGTATGTTTCTTTGGTACATCTGTCCTCTGTTGGCATGCCGAACTACAGATACATCGATTGTTTTTTATTCTTGGTCTATATATAACATATCACATGGTTGGTGAGTCAGTACAGTCATGTGACAGGAATGTGAGTCATGGACAACTGGGCTACAATTGTCCTCAGTCATATGGATTTATTAGCTCTGTCTTTGTCATGTTGAAAGAGAAACCTTGTCATAATCAGATCATGCAATATACTAATGGCCATGCTGAAAATTAGGCCTACAGTATCTGCCCATGTGGGAATTCTCTATGAAATTTATATGAGGCATTAAAGCCTACATTTTTAGGTACTCATTTCCCCTTTAACAGTTATAGGTGAACTTCTTGTTTTGGAAATATTTCAAACCAACGCCAGTTGATTTCTTTTGTGTATTCCTGGGAGAGAAGTCGGTAGAATTAGTAATTTTGGTTCTGCAGCTTCAGTTCCTTGGTTAGTTGGTTACATCTCAATTATCAGATAAATCAGTTTGTATCATAGAGAATGCCAAACTTTCTTCTTTCAGTATTTAAGCTACATAATAGAGCTATCAACTTTAACATGTACTATTTTCGTTTATGTAAGACAAAGCTTTAGTTCAGTTACTTGCCTGTCATATGCAGGAGTGAATGTCTTATGTGGTGTGGGGATCCTGTCAACACCTTATGCTGTCAAGCAAGGTGGCTGGCTTGGACTAGTGATACTGGTGGTGTTGGGTGCTCTGGCATGGTACACTGGCATACTCCTGCGGCGTTGCCTGGACAGCAAGGATGGCCTCGAGACCTACCCTGACATTGGACATGCTGCCTTTGGCACTGCTGGCCGTATCATCATCTCGGTAAGTATTTTCCACACTAGCAACGCTCACCTGTTATTCAGTTTTGTATTCTTTATACTATGCAGTGCAATGGACGGTGGTTTTATGCTAATTCCTCTGCTTTTCTATGCCTTTTGCGACCTGCAGATAATCCTGTATATGGAACTATATGTAAGTACATAAGATCCACCATTTGGTTTTGTTCACTCTTAGCACAGAGTACATCTCTTTTTGCTCTAAAACAATAGACTTGTTCCTCTCCAAAAAAAAAGCTGCCTTTAATAACCTGTCTGATGTATTCATGGTTGCTCTGCTAGATGGTGTATGCAATAAAATAAATATATTCTAATAGAAAAAAAATATATTCTGATCATTATGAGAAAATAAGGACAGTTGGCAACACTTGCATAAACTGCCTGAACTTTCAATTTTGCACTGTTGATTTTTTTTTTCTCTCTAAACTACATCTGTCCAGTAAAGAAGTGCCCTGCACTACATTGCCCGTACCTCTTATGAACATCTAACTATATGCTAATGGGTCCTGATCCTTTCTTGCAGGCATGTTGTATTGAGTATTTGATATTAGAGAGCGACAACTTATCAAAGTTGTTCCCAAATGCACACCTAACCATAGGTAGCTTGACTCTGGATTCACATGTGCTATTTGCCATTCTGACTGCTCTTATCGTCATGCCTACCACTTGGCTTCGCGATCTCAGCTGCCTCAGCTTCATTTCAGGTACAACTCACTTGTTGCCTCCATTGTTTATTTCACCAAATACACTTGCCTGTTTCATAGTTCACCAAACGAAGGCAATCTTGAGAGGACTCTCATCTTGCAATTTGTGCATCTAGCTGGTGGAGTCGTTGCGTCTATCGTCATTGTCTCCTGCTTGTTCTGGGTGGGACTTGTTGATCACGTTGGCACAGTCAAGAATGAAGGGACGGCACTGAACCTTCCTGGAATCCCCATTGCCATCGGGTTGTATGGGTACTGCTACTCAGGCCATGGAGTGTTCCCTAACATCTACTCTTCTCTGAAGAAACGCAACCAGTTCTCGGCTGTTCTCTTCACCTGGTAATAAAATCATACAAGCTGTAAATTGTTTCCACATAGTCATGATCTCATGCTTTGGTTTATGTTTATTGTCAGTATCGCTCTGTCTACTGTTCTGTTCGCTGGTGCTGCAATCATGGGATACATTATGTTCGGTGAATCTACAGAGTCCCAATTCACACTGAACTTACCCCCAAATCTTGTGGCTTCCAAGATTGCAGTCTGGACTACGGTAATTGTTCTTTTCTGGACTCTAGATAGAAAAGAAAATTATGGCCTCTAGCTAAAGTCACATAATGCGTTCAATAGGGTATAATCAAGTTCAGTCGCATCAGGAATACTTAAATGCTTTTATGTGGCATTCTTCTGACTGTTTGTGCTTTTGGTTTTTGGTGCAGGTGACGAATCCAATAACCAAATATCCTTGGACTTTTATTTCAGCTTTCCGTGTGCCTTTGTTCTAATACTTAACAATTAACATTATATGATATCTTACTTTCTATGATCACATGAAACTCCATCTAGCCATCTAGGTTTGTCCTAAGTCAAACATACTCCATCCGTTCCATTAAGTCACTTTGATTTTTTTGGTACATTGAATTTGCTACATATCTAGACATACGTTATATCTAGATACATAGCAAATTCGTTGTACCAAAAAAGTCAAAGCGACTTATAATTTGGAACGGAGAGAGTATTTTTTTAATTTTGACTACAATTATCTATAAAAAGTATTATCTTATGAACAGAATTATTGTTTTTAATAATGAATTTAGCAATGTCAATGTTGAATGTTATGTTATCATTCTATATAAATTTTAGATATTCATTGTCAAAGTAAAAAAATATTTGACGTAAGACAAATATAGATGGACTTACACTTGTGATTGTAGGAAGTCCTATAATTCTCCTCCCCAAAGTCTGCTATCAACTTCTAACAGTTAATCTATTTTCTTGAACAAATTTAGTTTTAATCGTTCTGTGTTGTTTCATAGTGTTTCCATGGATCGAATGCTAAGTCCTTAACTAATACCTACATATGCGCTAACCATGACTCCTCTCGCCATGAGTTTGGAGGAACTGCTACCTCCAAATCAGCAGACATACCCGAACATAATGATGCTTAGATCTGCTCTGGTGGTATCTTCCCTTATTATTGTTAGAATGTAATTGTAACAGCCCATATTGGGCGTATGGCCCATTGGCCCATGTACATTGTAACCCTAGCCTATTAGGCTATATAATGAAGGTCACCCCCCCTAATTAGGGTGTGCGGTGTTTCTACATACATTGTAACCCTAGCCTATTAGGCTATATAATGAAGGTCACCCCCCCTAATTAGGGTGTGCGGTGTTTCTACATGGTATCACGAGTTCTGGGGGCCTGATCCCGGGATTTCCCCTTTCCTTTTCCGCTGCCCGTGTGCCCTAACTCTAGGGCACGCGCCACCGCACCGGGCCGCCGCCGCCAGGGCCGTCGCACAGCCGCTGCCAGGGCCGTCGCCGCCACCGGGCCGCCGCCGCCAGGGCCGCAGCCGCTGCCAGGGCCGCCGCCGCCTCGCACAGTCGCTGCCAGGGCCGCCGCCGCCCCCGCACAGCCGCTGCCGCCCTCCGCGCGCGACACCCCTACAGGTCGCGCGTCGTCTTCGTCATGACGTCCTCGACGACTTCTTCTGCTACCTCCGGCGTTCTCGGCTTCGGAAACTCCGGCGCCCTGGGGGATGCCATCGCCCCTGCCTTCTACGCCGCCTATGCTGCCGTCAACGTCAAGCAGCACGTCCCCGTCGCCCTCAGCCTCGAGCGCCCCAACTACTCCAAGTGGACGGCGTTCTTCACCGCTCTCTGCGGCAAGTACGGGCTGCTCGGCCACATCGATGGTACGACGGCTGCGCGCCCGACTGACCCCCTGTGGTCCCAGCCTGACGCCTGCATTCGCGGCTGGATATACGGCTCCGTCGATGACGCCGTCCTCGACCTCGCCATGGAGCCTGCACAGGATGCACGCGCTCTGTGGGTCTCCATCGAGGCCTTGTTTCAGGCAGACAAGGAGTCCCGCGCCGTCGTCCTCGAGCAGGAGTTCCACAACCTGTCCCAGGGCGACCTCTCCATCGACGCCTACGCCCAGCAGATGAAGCGCACTGCTGATGCTCTCCGGGAGGTCGGTCACACCGTCTCCCCTGCGCAGCTCGTGCTCAACCTTCTGCGCGGCCTCAACCCCCGCTTCGCCAACACCGCCGACATCATCTCCAACACGTCGCCGCTTCCCGACTTCAAGTCTGCCACCAACATGCTCCGCGTCAAGGAGCTCCGTCTTGGCTCCGAGGGCAAGGAGGCTTCGGCATCAGCACTCGTCGCTTCCTCCACCTCTTCTTGCACCTCGCCATCCTGCAGGTCCACTCCCGCGACATCCAACCGTGGGGGCGGTGGCAAGGGCAAGGGGGGCAAAGGCAGAGGAGGGCGTGGCGGCAACGGCAACAACGGAGGCGGCGACCGCAACCAGCAGCATGGCGCCCAGCAGGGCGCTCCAGGCGGACGTCACGCTCCTCAGCCGGCCGGTCCTTGGGTCTGCTATAACCCCTAGGCCGTCCAGCAGCAGCAGTGGGGCGCGCCACCCGTCCAGCAGCAGCAGTGGGGGGTGCAGCCGCCCCCTCCGCAGGCGCAGGCGCACACTGTCTTCGCGCCAGCCCAGTACTCCACCGCACCACCAGGACACGGGTACGGATCCTGGGACGCGAACAGCCTGATCGCCGCCCTCAATCAGATGGCGGTACAGGGGTCTTCCCCCTGGGTCGTGGACAGCGGAGCGACATCCCACATGTCCTCCAATGACGGTATACTTCTTTCCCGTCTCCCGTCACCACCGTCCTCCATTACGGTTGGTAATGGGCAATCTATTCCTGTCTTTAGTCGTGGCACATCTTCCTTACAAATAGTTGATCGTTCTTTTCATCTTGATAATATTCTTGTCGCTCCGCACCTCAGTCGTAACCTGTTATCCGTTCGACAGCTTACTCGCGACAATAATTGTTCAATTGAGTTTGACGCCTCTGGTTTTTCTGTTAAGGATCTCAAGACCAAGACGGTCCTCCTTCGGTGCAATAGCAACGGGGACCTCTACACCATTCCACATCGCATGCCACCTCGTTGTCATGTCGCTGTCGTCTCTCCGGAGCTGTGGCACTCCCGCCTTGGTCATCCTGCACCTGCTGTCGTCGCTACTCTAAATAAACTATCAGCTATCCAGTGTAATAAAGCAGCTAGTCGTCTTTGTCATGCTTGTCAGCTCGGTAAACACGCTAGGCTGCCTTTTGCTAGTTCGGTCTCTAGTACATCAGCACCTTTTGAACTTGTTCATTGTGATGTCTGGACCTCTCCAGTTGCGAGTATTTCTGGTTATAAATTCTATCTTGTGTTAGTTGATGATTATACACATTATTGCTGGGCATTTCCTCTTCGTCATAAATCAGAAGTTCATGAACACATTGTTCGTTTCGTTGCTTACGCTCACACACAGTTCAGTTCTGTTGTCCGCTGTTTTCAGGCAGATAATGGCACCGAGTTCCTCAACAATGTCACCGCCACCTTCTTGGCTGGCCGCGGCATTCTTCTTCGCACCTCGTGCCCCTACACATCCGCTCAGAATGGCAAGGCTGAGCGTATGCTCCGGACTTTGAACAATGGTGTTCGCACGCTTCTCATTCATGCCGCCATGCCTCCATCCTATTGGGTCGAAGCTCTCTCCACCGCCGTGTTCCTCACGAACCGGTGGCCATCCTCGTCCACACATAACGGTATACCATATCATCTCCTCCACCACAAGATGTCAGACTACTTCATTCTTAAAGTTTTTGGCTGCTTATGCTACCCTAATCTTAGTGCCACGACTCGCCACAAATTGTCTCCTCGCTCCACGGCATGTGTCCTTTTCGGTTATCCTCCATCACAGAAGGGTTACCGGTGTCTTGACCTCTCCACTCGCAAGATCATCATCTCGCGGCATGTCGTTTTTGATGAAACTCACTTTCCGTTTGCGGCCTCAAAGCCTCGACCGAATACTCTTGATTTTTTGATACAGGACTTACTTCCCGCGTCTGCCCCGTCTCCCTCAGACGTTCGGCACTCGCGGACTTCGGTGGCGCCTGTCTCGTCCAGCCCAGACGACGCTGACGATGCTGGCGATCCCGTCGGCCTTGACCCTGCCATCCTGTGGCATGGCGCAGCTCACAGGCTGTCTTCGGCTCCTCGGCAGGACGCATCTCCAGCACCTCCTTCGCCAGCAGGTGCTGTCACCCCTGTCCCTGCCCGGCAGCGGTTCGGCATCCACTACAGTCGTCGTCCAGCTCCGCCGCCGGCACCGCAGCCACAGCGGTTCGGCATCCACTACAGTCGTCGTCCAGCTCCGCCGCCGGCACCGCAGCCACCACCGGTGGCGTCTTCGGGATCTCCACCAACGCAGCAGGTGGCGCCCACGGCTCCAGCACCGCAGGATCCAGCACCGCAGGAGGAGGCTCCTGCGCGGGCGACTCGTTCCCAGACGGGCTCCCTGCCGCCGCCCATGCAGCGGTACGGCTTCACCGCGGCAGCCTCCAGTCTGGCTTCTCCGTTGCCAGGCACCACTCGCGCCGCGCTTGCTGATGCGAATTGGCGCGCAGCAATGGCTGAAGAATACAAGGCCCTCATGGATAATGGCACCTGGCGTCTTGTCCCTCGCCCACCTCGAGCCAACGTCATCACCGGCAAGTGGGTCTTCAAGCACAAGTATCATGCTGATGGTTCTCTGGCTCGTCATAAAGCCAGATGGGTCGTTCGTGGCTTCTCGCAGCAGTACGGCGTCGACTACGACGAGACGTTCAGTCCGGTTGTCAAACCGGCCACCATTCGGGTCGTCCTTAGCATCGCCGCCTCTCGTTCCTGGCCGATCCATCAGTTGGACGTGAAGAACGCCTTTCTTCACGGCCATCTGAACGAGACGGTTTACTGTCAGCAGCCGCCCGGCTTCGTCGACCCGGCGGCTCTCGACCACGTATGCCTCCTGCAAAAGTCCTTGTACGGGCTCAAGCAGGCACCCAGGGCGTGGCACCAGCGGTTCTCTGGCTTCATCCGGTAGTCTGGCTTCACAGCTTCGGCCTCCGACACTTCCCTCTTTGTTTACAAAGTGGGATCCGACATCGCCTACTTAGTACTCTACGTCGACGACATCGTGCTGACAGCCTCGTCAGCCTCGCTTCTTCGACGACTCACCGAGCTTCTTCACTCCGAGTTCGCCATGACAGATCTCGGGGATCTCATCACTTCCTCGGGATCTCTGTCACGCGTTCTGCTGATGGCCTCTTCCTGTCTCAGCGCCAGTACGCTGTGGACTTGCTCCAGCGCGCCGGCATGGCTGAGTGTCACTCTACGGCGACTCCTGTTGACACTCACGCCAAGCTCTCCGCTACTGATGGCGCTACGATGGCGGATGCCACTCAGTACCGCAGTCTCGCCGGTGCTCTACAGTATCTCACGCTGACTCGTCCGGACCTTGCCTATGCAGTTCAGCAGATTTGCCTCTTCATGCACGACCCGTGCGAGCCTCATCTTGCAATGCTCAAACGTGTCCTGCGGTATGTTAAAGGCACCCTGTCTACCGGACTTCACATCGGCACGGGCAGTATCACCAGCTTGACTGCCTACTCTGATGCTGATTGGGCTAGCTGTCCCGACTCTCGGCGCTCCACTTCAGGATACTGTGTCTTCCTCGGCGACAACTTAGTCTCTTGGTCCTCTAAACGACAGACTACGGTTTCTCGTTCGAGTGCGGAGGCGGAATATCGTGCTGTTGCACACGCTGTGGCTGAGACTTGTTGGCTTCGTCAGCTACTTTAGGAGCTCCACGCACCCATCTCTTCGGCGACGATTGTCTACTGCGACAATGTTAGTGCTGTCTACATGACCGCCAATCCAGTTCATCATCGTCGTACGAAGCATATTGAGATAAATATTCACTTTGTCCGTGAGAAGGTTGCTTTGGGACAGGTTCGGGTGCTCCATGTTCCATCATCTCATCAGTTCGCGGACATTATGACTAAAGGGTTACCTGTACAGTTGTTCACTGACTTTAGGTCCTGTCTTTGTGTTCGTGACACTCCCGCTTAGACTGAGGGAGGGTGTTAGAATGTAATTGTAACAGCCCATATTGGGCGTATGGCCCATTGGCCCATGTACATTGTAACCCTAGCCTATTAGGCTATATAATGAAGGTCACCCCCTAATTAGGGTGTGCGGTGTTTCTACAATTATTGCTCTGTCCGTCCCATTTTTTGGTAAGTTTGTTCATCATTTTCATCTCATTTTCCCAGGACATTCTATAAGTAGTGGGAATAGTATGAAATTTCCCTATTAAGATTCAAAAAAATTTCCTCTTTTCTTTTTTTTTTACCTTATTCTCTCCTTCAATGGTTGTTGAGCCTTTTCAGGACTTGTCATGTCACTGGTCGGGTCTTTTCTCACCATGTTTGTGGTGAGTTCACCTTCCAAATTTTTGTAGTCTTTGCTTGTATATTTCTTTGTAGCTAATTTGTATTTCCCTCTAGGCCTATATTCTACCATGTGCCTGCTTTTTGTCTATCCTGAGGAGTAAAGTGACCTGGTATCAGGTAAAATTTGTTTTTACTTGTGCATTAATTATATATTTTGCTTAAACGTCCATTTTTTAAAAAGTGCAAGAGTGCCAAAAACTCATTTATATTAATCTCAAATGTTTTTCTGGCTTGAAAACTAAAATACTTTGTTTCTTATTTATTCTCCAATCGTTTCATTCAGAACTTTCAGTTTCTTGGATGCCAACTTTTTGGGCGAAAAAATAATGTTCCCTGTGTTCTTGATTCAGCTTCTCATCCAAATATAAATATTTATAATTACTCTTAAACTGAAACATGTGCATATTTTGAATGAGCCCTATTTCTGTGCAGGGAGTACTGTGTGTGTTCATCATTGCCGTTGGACTTTGCTGTGCTGGTGTTGGCACATACTCTTCTCTTTCTAAGATAATACAACAGTACCATTGAATTTTGCCCTAGAATTATCTTGTGTCCATGTTTTGACTAGCCAGTTTTCTTTTCTGGGATGGTGTTGCTGGTCTGGAGAGGGGGATTGTTTTTGTAACAGAACCGATCAATTATACAAAATTAAGTAAGAAAATCATCTATTAAAGCAGATAATTTAGCAAACTTAAGCCCGTATAACCCGGTAGTCCGTTAAATCACGACGGATTTCAAACCAACCAACATATAAATCAAGATTGTACAAGTTTAGTAGCCAGTCACATATTACATAAAGTTCACAACATCATTGAAACACATCGGAGTTTAAAATATAAAGTTATTACAAACCAAGTTCATAATAAAGTAGCGAAAGCAAATAGTTTTAAAACCACACACGCACACGTTTAGTTTAGATACAATGCTAGGTGATAGTCAGGTCCAACAAAAGCATCAGATAAGACGTACAGAGCGACCATGTCCTTGGTCCTAGTTGTCGTCCATCGCAGGATACAAGCAGTTGATGCAATATTCATAATACATCTGGTCATATGCAACAACAATAGGAACAACGCCCTGAGTACGAGAAGGTACTCAGCTAGACTTACCCGTCTTAAACTAAAATAAAGTGACACCAAAAAGCATGCAAGACTTTCTTTTAGTGGACTAGCTGACTCATTTGCGAAAAAACAATAAGTTAACATAAATGAACCATTTAAGTACTTTGCATCATCTTTATTATACCTATCAATCTAGTAAGCATCTATGCTATAGCAATCACTTGATTAACCATTAACATCCAGTTACCATTTCAGGATTAGCAATTCCAACACCGTCCACATAACCATCCGTGTTCCCTCATAATTATTACGATGTCGTAGCTCGAGTCAATGTCACACTCATTTAACGACCAAATGGAGTGTATATCCTTATGTGTGCCCAGAGATCAATCACACATAAGTTAACAAATTATAAAGGATGTATCATCACCAATGTTATTACATCACGATTAATAACACATAGTCTTTACAATAATGTAGCGGAAGTAAAATATAAAAACTCTCGTGGTAGCTCCAATCACAGGCACATTGACTGGTTGACTGCAAGTCTAGTAATCTTCAGGGAAGTAGAAGTAGTCACCACCATCTGTTACTCATCCGGGATTTTTATCCAAGTAAGAAAAATAAACAAGCGTAAGTACATCTCGTACTCAACAAGTGTAACATGAGGTTCATGAGGCTCAAAGGCATAACACAGGTTTATTAGCATGTAGCTTTTAATTAGCATTAATTCAGTAAATCAATAATATTAAAGTGTCTCAATGCAACAATAAACATATGATCCATATGAAATGATTAACAAATAGCAAAAACATATTCATTATTAATGATTCACTATTCCATAAGGGTCCAAGGCCACTCGTGACCGTGAGCATGACTGTTATAACAGTTTTACACTCTGCAGAGGTTGTACACTTTCACTGTGAGTCATGTTGCCCATATGCCCGGGTTAATTACTCCCAAAACACTTCCAAGGTGAGCAGACAGGGAAACACTATGAAGTCTTTCGAAGGTTCGTCTAACAAGTTAGGGTCATTAGATTTCACTCGGCAAACAGATGTAGAGCCCCCCTTCCAAATGACACAATAACACGCAGCCTATACTCATGAGGATAGAGGTCGCACTATATCCGATTCGTTAAGCCATTCTTACGCCATAAAGGAATACCTCTAACAAGCTAGAAAAGGTTCTTCTATATGACTAAAGCCAGAGCCATTTTAGCCCTCACAGTTATACTGTAAATCCCGGATTTTTGCTTACAGATAAGTCCTTATGGAGAGTAACGAGAGCACCAAAATAACTCCATGCTCTAGTACCCTTTAACAGTAATAAAAAACATCTTTTAATGTTTATTGCATATTCTATTAGTCAAATTACATGATCATAGTTCATGTTAAGCACTAGCAATACTAATCCATACAATATAATAAGTATCAAGGAATAAGATCAACACTAAGTCATCCTTAACAAGGAATATATGCATAATAATATTATTTGCTTAATATGATTAGGACAACAAGGATAATCCCATGCTATACTTGCCTTGCTCAAACTGGTCTTGGTGATCTTGTTCGTAGAAAAACTCTTGATCTCCAACGAATTGCTCACCGTCTATACTCGATCAACAATAGCAACAACATTCATCCAGAACAATCATGCATAAACAAACAAGACTATAATTAGAGCAGTACACCAATAGTAATAAAATAAGATAAAAAGTTTTTAAAACGAATCTACAACTCGCTAGGATCACACAGACGCAAAGATCACAAAAAACGGAGCTAAAACGACGAAGTTATGAATTTACGAAGATTCCCTATAGAAAAGTAATTACTTTAATTCAAACTCGAAAATAAAGTGTCACAAACCTACTGAACAGTGCTACTATCATGTAGAGCTCTCAATTACGAATCTAACGCAATTTGAACAGGTCAAATCGAAATTAAAACGGATAAATTATGACTAAAACAAACTCAATGACATAACTGTAAATAACTGAAAACGTATTTTGACTTAACTGAGATCAAACTACGCTTTCAAAAGGATAAAACGCGATTCTGAAATACGCTTTGGACTACGGGTTAGATAACTGAAAAACACAGGGTCTCTTTAGCAAAATGCGCAGCCGAAACGGTATCCTTCATCTACAGCCGTTGGATATCAGATGAACGGATCAGATCGATTCGGGGTGAGCGGGGCGGCGCTCTGGTCGGGAAAATACTCCGGCGGCCATGTCCGCGGCGGCGCCATCGCCGGAGTTCGCGAAATCGCGTTTTACTGTGCTACCTTGCAAAACGAATACACCGGGATGAAGTACAGGTCAAGGCGATCTCACCAAGGTCGAATGCGAGGGCGGAGCTGTCCCGAAGTCACCGGGATGCTCGAGATGGCGGCCGGTCACGTCGGTGATCCGAGCAATGCCTCCTCGGGATGGTTTCGATGCTTCGCGTCGAAATAGGATTGAGCGGAAGGAGGCACAGGCTCGGTTTTATAGCCCGAAGGCGATTCCAAGAAAGGAAAGGGGAGATTGGAGAACGGATTCGATTCGGTGGCCTCGACGGAAAGAAATCGGAGCCAGCATCGTGGAAAGGAAGAAGACGCCTGACACGCGGGGCCACGCTATCAGCGACGCAACTAAGAAGGAAGGCGCGGTAGCGTTCTCGCGCGGGTTGCTGGGCCAGCGGCCGGATTCGGCCCAAGGCGGACGCAAATCGAACGGTCCAGTGCAGGAGAGGGGGGCGGAGCTGGAGCAGGCAGGAGTCGGCCCAAGCGGGGAACGACGCGCGCGCGGGAGTAACGGGTCGTGGTGAAGAAGTTGGGCTTCCGGGCCGAAAGCGAGGAGAAAGGTAAATTTCTTTTTTCTTTTTCCTTTTCAAATATTACAAAGCATTTTCAAATGATTTTGAATCCTAATTTGAATTTGAATCAAATTACTCATCACAAAAATTCAAATGCAACAGCATGAGTGCACAAACATGTTTTTACCCTTATATTTGATTTTAAGTTAATAAAAATTATTGTTACTCTAAATTTGTATGGTCACAAAATTATATAAAAATCATATTTACCTATTTTTTAATATCCTAAAATTTTAGGGTGTTACAGTCAAGTGCTCACTGTTCAGAAGCGATGACGATTTGAATCGATTTCTAACCAGCTGGTGATTTATTCATCACACAAACCACACTCACCGATCAAGTGAGCTACAGATCACCAATGACACTATTCAGGTAAACGTCACGGGACAAACTGGGGCCGCAGTACCCAGAGACCGCTCGACTGCCAGGAATCAGGCTTTGTCTGCCCTTGGGCTCACTCTTCGCACCCTATCATACCCCCTTCAGCACCGATACGCGCACCCGTGTAGATCTCGGCCCGAATAATGCCACTAGCTTCGCGGTCAAAAGGTACTTTATTCGGACAGCTAAATGTGAGGCATGCGTTCAACATGACAAGAGAGACGAGTAACGATCGGTCCTTAACCGACACAGATGGAAAACTATGAGCATCTCAGAACCCTGTCGGTTGCCTCCAACAATTCCATCCGGTCTTTAATTATCCATCAACACTTGGTTATTTTCAGGATATCATCCATTCCATAGCTGAAGTATTCCAATAACCACCTATAATTGCAGGTGACAGGAAATTACTGATTGCTACCGGTCTAAGCAGGGCTAAGCAGTTATTCGATCATAAACCTAACAAGGTATAATGATAGAACAAGGTAGACAAGGATAATATTACATGCATAAACGGTTTCACTCAAACTCCTATAACTTAATGCAACAATATATAAAACTCATATATAATTGATTGCTTTTATAAAGTACGAGACTTAGAATGCTCCGGGGCTTGCCTCGCTCGAACGAATTCGGACGGTGGTCTGGACACTCTTGAAGTTCGTCAACGGCCTCCTCCTCGGCCTGCACCTCCTGTGCGGGCTCTTCCTCGGCTGTTTCCGGCTCGGCTGCTACCGATTCCTCCTACGATCCTGTTATGATGCATTGGTGTAAGTGATTATGCAAGTGGTGCATCAGATGAGATGGCATATGATGATCATGATTGCATGCAATGTAGATGAACATGTTTAGCTTTATTGGACAGAGTAGATGTAAAACTCTTCTACTAGGTAATCAACGTTATCCAAGAACATGTACCATAAGTACATGTCATCTACTGTATTCTCTTCTACTACTAACTACCACCATGCACCTTAAATAGCATAAAGCCACACACAGGTGCTACTTATGCTAACACCATGACAACTATTCTAACATGCCAAGTCACATCAGCAATTCAAGATGCTTCAAAGATACATCAAAGCTATACAATTTAACTAATCATGCAATAAAGAATCATATTTTATTCCATATTAAACTAAGGCTACAACATCAACCTATATTTCTGGTGCTTAGAAAAATCTAAGAAAAATATAGTAGCTTCATCATGCAGTACATAATCTACCATAAAAATTGCATTGTATTTGGATAAGTGCAACAGCCTACGTAAAAATGACAAGCTATGGTGGATTAAATGAGAATGAAAATACTTTGTACTATGGAAAGTATTAAACAACAGATTTAATATTTTTCCCATGATCTACATAGTATACCATCACTGTGCAAAAAGTTTCGCATACAAGTTTTATACACATTTTTAGCTCTAGCAATTCTACAAGAAAAAACAATTAAATGCACCAAAAATAGATAGCCATATTTTTCTACAGAACATATTGGTCATATGTTTTTCATGGAAAGTACAACTCATGAATAGAGTAACAAAATTGGAACCATATTTTTCCGACCTATATAGGATTTACTACACCTTTTCTAAGAAATCAGCATTTACAAGAATTAAATAAAGATATACATAAAAATATCATAAAATCAACATGCAACATTTTTAAACGGTAGATCTACTCATAAGGAGTCTAGCAAAATTGGTCTCATGCAATTTGGAGCTAAAATGAGCAAGCTATGAATTTTTGAAGCCTTTACAACATTTTCTGAAAATCATTTCTTAAAAACCCTTTTAAAAATAGAGGCACAAACGCTAGATCCACCCGGATCTGCACCCAAGCTCACACCCCTGCGGCTGATAGTGGGCCCCCGACCCCACTCGTCATACACCCGGGGAGGGGAAAGGTCACCGGCGGCGAGAGCGCGCCGACGGTGAGGTCTCCGGGCGAACGGTGATTACCACCGGGCTCTACACAGCGAGCCGCACCCACTCGGCTATGAGATGGAGGTGCGGGAGCACGAGCGCAAGCTTGAAGGCGGCGATGGTGGCATGACGGCGCGGTACACCGGCTCTGGCCTTGGCGAGGCAAGCGGGGCAGCGCTGCGGCTTCGCGGTGCCAAGACGAGTTCGCGTGGAAGAAAATGGGGAGGAAGGGGCAGCGAAGAGTGTAACACCCCAGGTGTTTGTCACCAATTAAGTAGTGGGTTTGAGCTCAAACATGGTAGATTACATGGAGATGACGATGTCAAGGTCAACCTTTGGAGATAAGCCCTAACCTAAACTTGGATATTGCACCCTTGCTTACATATAGGCTCAATTAAAAGATATATGCTTGGGTGTTGCTATCAAAGTATCTTCACATGTCTCACCTCAATAACTATCTATATTGATCCCTGAAAAAAATTTCATGAAGTTTGGAATCAAAAAGTCACATGAAATGATAAGTTATATGCTTGTTTGGATTATAACTGAAACATGCATATGAAACAAGGAAACATGTGAACTAGTGTTTATGCAACATACAAATGCAACATGTGCAACACCTCTTGGACACATGTGGGACAACCTAGTGAAACATGTGTAGCATGTATCTTGAAACAAACACATGAGACAATTGAAACATGGTGATGAAACAACTGTAGCATTTCACTTAAGTTCTATGTTTCAATGCATGTGAGGTCTATACTTTGGGAAACTTATGCATGGTGTGTATGTTTGGCCTCTACAACACCTTAACTACACTTAGGACACTTAATGGAATAATGTTCATGTTGATCATTTTGCCTAAATGTGCTTCTAGTGATGGTTGACCATGTATGGACCCTAGAACCCTTTTGTTTGACCGTTTCAAAAGTCTGACCTAGAAGCTTTGCATGACTGTGCACTCTTTTACAAAGTTCTAGAGAATTTTATAAGGAACAAACTTTGTTTAAGAGTCAAGTCGTGAAAATATGTGGAACATGCTCAAAAAGGGCCCACAAGTCAGAAATAGGGCTGATTTCAGCACTTAGAAATTTAAAGCCCTGATTTCAGTGTCATCGACATTGGCATTCCGCGTTCTCCGAAATTCGTTAAGCAACTTGAGTTGGTCCAAAAATAAAAGTTGAAGGTTATATTATGGGGAAGAGCATGCATGAAGATGGCACTTGTTGGAGTCTATTTTGCCCAGCATTTTTGAAGGTTCGTCAATTGTTGACAATGCGTTGACAATGCTGGTTTGGAGCCTCATTATCCACTAATCCATAACCCTAATGACCATGACCCTTAAACAAGTTTTGTAGAGAGTTATGTGGGCTTCAATTTTGCTTTTGGGCCCATGACCTAACTCAGCCCGTAGATGGCCCAAAACTAGAACCCAAGTTGTCTACCACGTCGCCCGCAACGTGTTCGACGTCTGGCCTCCGTGGCAACCATGCAAGGCAGCGCACCCCACCGAGCCGACGCGCGTCCTCGCCGATGCCGCGTGCCCTGCCCTTCCTCGCACCAGGAATGGAGGAGCTGAGCTCACCCTCACTCTCGCGTGCCCTCCCTGCCCAGCTCCCGCTCGCGCGCCCTCGCTTCGCTCGCAGCACGCACGGGCGCAGCCGCCGCCGCGGCCGCCCTGGCAGCCGCCGAGCTGGACTCCAGCCATCGTTGCCGCTCCACGCTCCCTCATGCTCCACCGCGTGAATCACTGACTCCGCCTCGCCGAGCTCCGCCCCGCGCGTGCGCCCGCCGGAGTTCTAGGTCACCGGAGCACACCACCACCGCCGCCGTCTTGGCCAGGCAGGCTGCTGTTGCTGTGCCACTGTTGTGGCCGCCGGGGCCGAGCCCCTGGCTGCCAACCGCACCGAGCTGCCTGAGCTGGCTGCCGTGTCGCCCAACTGGGTGACCGACCGCAGCAACATCTCCACCCCGTGCTCGCCCATGCCGGGTGGGCCTGGACGCGGGCCGATCCGCATCGGCTTCACTCGATCTGCATCATCCAGTCATGCAAGCTGTTTGTCCATCCTTTTGGTACTACAGATCGGACATGCATGTCCGCGGTGAGCTGTTTCCTGCCTCAGATGTGTGTATACAGATGTTCGTTGCTGGTGGTTCTGGCGGATGTTGTTTTGCCCATCCGCATGTTGTGTTGTGGTGCCCGTGTAGCCTTGTAGTTGTTCCTGCTCGCTTGGATGTTACGCAATTATTTCGTATTGTGGCATAGTTGCTGGTTTGCTGCTCCCTTTTGGCCTCGGCCATAGTTAGGTTTTAATTTGCTAGCGAGCCTGTAGTTTCGCCGTAATGTGAAGTAATACTAGAGCTAATGATTGGGGATATGTTTTGTTATCTTAAGTTTTTGTATGCTTTTAACAATGTAAATGTATGAATACAACTGACTGAAATTGCACAGTATGCATGTTTAATCAGGGGTGGCTAATGTATACCTTTGTTTTCTCTAAGTGATTTGTCCTTTGTTTTTGGGTGAAATATTGATTTGGGCCTTGTTTGCTAATGCTAAGCGAGTTAGATAGTAGACTGTGTTGATAATCCATAAATAGCCAAATAGAACTACAGTTGGGGGCAAATTAGATTCCTTATGCATGTTTGATCCTTGGCAAATCTTTTAAAAATCAGAAAGGAAAGCTAAACAATAGTAAGTAGCTCTCTGTTATTATCATTTCAGGCACCAGTTGCTTTGTTCCAAAGTTGCTAGTTAGTGTTGTTATTAGTATGGCTTGCTGTTATCAGATTTCCTGAATTGTCCAAATCTGAGTGAACTAGGTTATACTAGGAAGGTTAAATTGAATGGTAACCAACTGTGTATGCTCTTGTTCTGTATTGTATACTTTCTTGAACTCACAGGATGCTTTCTAGAACATGGTGTGACCACTAGAATATAGGATCCGTTTTGTGTTAAACTTATCTTCTTTCTAAATTATCTCGGTTGACCAAATTAGATTGTTATTTTGCTTGGGACCATGACCTGCTTGTATGATTAAGAGTGATTTGACCTATGTAATTAGAGCATATGTGTGCTGTACTAAAGTAGATTTAAATATTGAAATGCATAAAAGAACATTTGATGTGTGTACTGAAAAATTCCTGCTGGTATAGTTCTGCTTGTGAAAATAATTCGTGTACATGGATGATCTTTTATGTAGAACTTGACAATACAAAAGTTGTAGATAATTTAAATATCTTTGCTGCCCTGAAATTTGATGATTTTAGGCCATTAGGTTTGGGAGCTATGAAATTTTGAAACTCGCTGTTAAGTTTTGACTGTGTGCTGTATAGTTCTGGACTTTTGTGTATTTCGACCTTGTTAATCTTAAAATCAGCTCCTGATGATAACTAGGAAGTTGTAGTGTTTCTCTTAAGCTTTCCAAATTGTTAAAGAATAATATTTTTGGCTGCCTAGAACTATAGATGTGAATTTCTGAAGTTTCCTATCACGTTCTGTCCATGTCTGTGCAGCAATGTTTCTTTGTGCTTTTCGGCCCTATTAACTTAGAAACGAGGCTGTGTTATAACTAGAAACACATGGAGAACTTCCCAAGCTTTCCAAAATATTAAAGAGCATAGTTTTCCGTGATCTAGAACTCTAGCTTTGTTTTATTCTTTCGACCGTACTGCTGCTGTCCTGAATTTCAGATCTTGCAATTGTATGATTTTGGCTATGTGTATAGCTTCGATTGAGCATGTTTCCTACATGAAAGTTATATGTGTTCCTTAGCTTTTATAAACAAATTTCCTTACTCTCACTCCACCAAAAATAAAACAATTATGAATAGCAAGGAAAAGTGCCGCTATTTTTGTTATCGAGCTATACTCTGTGAAGCCCTTGTAACACATGGTTAAAATATTGGCTAAGTTAACAACAACACCCTTAGTAATTTTTGTGATGCTATAAGTCCAGTTAATTCTTGTTAGCTGAATGTTTTGCAATGGATTAGCTTAAGTCAATCTTGTAGCTGAATAGCTCGGTGTTGTGACTAGCTATCTTTTAGAGTAGGCTTATTTGTGTTTAGTTGATAATACCTTATCTGCCTGAGTGCTCATGTCAAGTCTATGGTGACCGTATACATGTCTGATTTACCTTTATGAAATGTTCTATTTTTTGTTTGTTGTTCTTTTGTTCACGCATTGCATTGTTGCATATCATCGAGGTACGTTAGAAGCATGACGTGAAGGTGAAGGATGTGGTGATGGAACTCATCAAAAGATGGTATAACGGTAACCAACTCCAGAAGATAAAGATGATGGATGATCATATCACAGAGATGAAGCTAACTAACTGAGATTATGCTTCAAACCCAGGCAAGCCCCGGAGCATTATAAGCCTCCTATCTTCAAAGCAATTAATTCTATATATGTTATAAGTATTGTTGCATTAAGTGGTAGGAGTTGGTTGAAAACCTTGCTGCATTATATCATTCCTTGTCCAGATATATGAATCCTTGAATCCTACGTAGACTAGGATCGAGTAGATGCTTAGCCCTGCTTTAAGCGGTAGAAGTCAGGTGATTTCCTGTCACCTGCGAGATATAGGGATATTCATATATGGCACGGTTGGCTATATTTGCTATCGTGGAAAGGAACCATGTGTTAATAAAATGAAATAAGACCGGGCGGGATGATGATAGTGAAGCGACAAGGCATGGAGGTCTTGGGTGTGGATCTATCCCCGTCTGAGTCGTTTAAGGACCGATTCGCTGTACGTCCTTGAGTCATGTTGAACGCAGTCTAACACTTAGTTGGCCGGATAAGTCGTTCCGACCGCGAATCCGAGTAATACAGTTCAGGTCGGGAATCGAATGGTAGGTTGCTTCTTGGAGGAGAGAAATGATGTGCTTGGGGACATTGGCGTGAGACCAAGGGGGGGTTAGAGTCCCTATCACCTGGCAAAGTGTCGCCCTTGGGGTCGCGACATCATTCGGACCCGTGGCTCCTGAACTGTACCAAAGATGACCTGAGCAGCCCTCGCCAGGCGTGACTCGGTGAGTGTTAGAAATACCCTTCCAGCTGGATAGGAATTCGATTCAAATCGCCGTCGCTCCCGGTTAGTGAGCACTTGACTTGAGCAGCGGCAACGTAGATTCCATTAAATTGAACGGATGGTTAATTGGATCACGATGGAAAGGTTGCCTCAATTTATACCTGCTATGGTTAATATTGTTTGCTCCTAATAAAGTGAGTGCTCTAGTACAGGTTCTAATATAGATGATAGGTTAATGATAATTAACTTGATGCTTAAGCATTAATGATTGATCATCTATATTAAGCTTTTATGCAAAATGTTGTCAAGCTAGCCCCACTTTATATTAGCCTTGCATGATTCTTGGTGTCACTTTATTTCTGGTTTCTGACGGGTAAGTCTAGCTGAGTACCTTCTTGTACTCAGGGTTTTATCCCCACTTGTTGCAGGTTGTGATGTATCTTGGCGGCTGAAAGAGTTGGTTGGCTCCTGCCTTGTGGTGGAGTGTGATCACGGGCATAATCCTTTTTATTTACCTTATCTTTAATGCTTTTGTTGGAAGTCGACCGTGGTACTGGCATATATTTGAAATAAGATAAATGTTAGTTTTAAATTACTTTGCTTCCGCTACTTTTGAACTTAAGTTGCAATAACTATGTTGAACTCCGATGTAAATTGATTTACTTGTAAAATGGTTGTAACATGTGACTTGTTATATTGAATCACTACGATCTTGGCTTGTATGTTGGTTGGTTTGAAATCCCTCGTGATTTCATTGGACTACCGGAGTTATATGGGCTCAAGTGCGAGAATTTGATCATTTCGGTGATTGTTTTTGTACTTGTGCTCTTATAATTTGGACGGTTCTGTTACAGCTGGTATCGGAGCAAGATTCAACATTAAACTTGTTGTATGTGTATTTAAAACAAAGATTTTGTTTTATAAAATCAGTTTTATCAACTTATAGCTATATATAGGTTTGTGAAAACTGAATTCTAAATCTAAGTATGTCAGTGGTCAATTTCCTTATGCCCATATAAGGATTATTAGGTGGCTTATATAAGTACTAACTTGGGGGTTTTCATTTATGCATCTACGCCCAGGCCAAGGTATGTATGTGTGGTGACTCTCCCACACTATGCTACCCGGTGTGTTAGTTTGGTGGTATCCTTCATATATGAGATAGTCATATATGTCGCTAGTTTACTTTTATGTAACATCGCACCTACGCTCAGGTAAGT
Source organism: Saccharum hybrid cultivar R570 (assembly GCA_038087645.1). NCBI lineage: Eukaryota > Viridiplantae > Streptophyta > Magnoliopsida > Poales > Poaceae > Saccharum > Saccharum hybrid cultivar. The sequence continues at coordinate 1,920,737 of JAQSUU010000519.1, forward strand.
GTGAGTTGTGAGGGCATGACCGTACAACCTATGGTCTAGGGGAGAGCTAGTTTTGGTTACTGGATTATTTACATGTTACACACATGTATATATGAAGGTACTTAATTGTGGGTGATCGAAGATTCAGGTAGTTTTGGTACTACATGTACGTATACAGGGGTATATGTATATGGGAGTACTTAGAATTTTACTTACAATTATTGTGTGCTATATTTGGGGAATTGTTGGGCTGCAATGAAACTTTTCTGCAGGTACGCTAACCACGAATGCGTAAGTCGAATGTAGTTGTCGACTAGCTATATATCGAGAGAGTGCGTGTTATGCCACTGACATAGAACGTGATCGCCACCTTAGGTTGGCAATCTTGTGAGGACGAATAGGACGAATCATGCATCTTCATGATTGTTGCCTTATGCATAGCTATGCTCCTCTCACCCTTATTCTATATTAAGTAACTTGTGATTGGTGTGGTACACTATCTTCCTTGTGTGGAGTAAAACAAGAATTCCTTGTTCCATGTTGCGTAAATAGGAAATGCTTGGGAAAAGTGTGTGTTTAGCCTTGTTAGAAATAATTATGGTTACCTGCTTGACCCTATAAATCCCCTCTAGTTTAGTCAAGGCGTGAATTTGTTGTCATACAAGTGTTTGCAAATGCTTTAGACCTCACCTAAGTAATTGTGATTCTTATTAATGAATTAAATTAGTTGGTCTAAGGTAATAATATTTAGAGCTACTAGAATAACATGTTTGTGTGCTCTCTTGTTAAGTAGAACAAAGGCAAGTTTAGTTTTGCTTGTCGAATGTTGGCTGCTAGAACGTTTTTTGTTGTAGTGATACTTTCGTGGTCATAATGGTGTTTTCTGTAGTTATGGGGAATACCAAAGTTGTAGCTAACTTACTTATCTAGCTTGTCCAAAAATTTCATGACCCTAGGTATTCTGGTTTGAGAATTATGAATTTTAGAAGTTTACTGTCAGGTTTTGCTTATGCTCTAAATAGATTTAACTGTTTGGTTTGTTTGACCTATGTGCATAGGGAATCATGTCTTGGAGATAATAGAAGAAGTGTAGTACTTTTTCTAAGCTTTCTAAAATGTCCTATAACACTAATTTTGGTGGTCTAAATCTCTACTTATGAGCTTGTAATGTGGGATGACAGAGTCTGTCCAAATCTGGGTAGAGATGTTTTCCTTGTCTTGTTTGGCCTTGTTAGATATAGAATCATCTTAATATGATAATAAGAAAGTTATAGACAACTTAATAAGTTTTATATAAAGTTAAGGCTCAGCCTTGTTGTGTACATAGAACTCCAGTTATGCATTTGTGAAGTTCTTGTCAGTTTTCTGTCCATATTGGTACAGATCTAAAACATTAGCATTTTTGGTCATGTTAATCTATGAATTTACTTTTGGTATGAATAACTAAAGTGTAGTCATCTTCCTAAGCTTTCTATAAAGTCTAGGATCACCTTTATAGAAGGTCTACAACCTCAGTTATGGTTGAAACAAGTAGTTACTATGCTGCTGTCCAGATTCTATGCACATGCTAAGTTGGCTCCCTTAGCTAGCGTTTGATTAGAGCTAAACTTGTAGTTAGTTCATGCTTGAGATAAATGCTTATTTTGGGTGAGCCTTGTGCCTTGTATTGGTTGCTTAAGCCCATTCGTTTGAATTTTCTCAAATGATTGCTTGATTGTGATGTTGTATGTATGCTTGTTATCTTGGTAGTGCCCTAGTTGTCACCTCGTTTGTCCTCGGTGAGCATACGAGGGTCACATAGCTTTATCCTATAACAAAGTTCACATACGTAATTGTATGGTGGTTATCTTCCATTAGGTTCTCTATCTTAGGAGCCTAAGCCTGTAGACTTAGTGGTTAGTCCTTGAATGTTTGTATCCATGCCTTTGCTTGACCAAAAGCCCAAAGTTGAGTTCTCCTATATGTTTGTATAAGTCGTGTATGTTTTCCAACCCTTTTTGTGAAGACCCTTATCGACTGACCCACCAAGTTAACTTTCATCAATGCTAGGCGTGAGTGGAATCAAGTAAAAATCTCGTACTTAGTCACCTTCGGCAACTGAGCTATGTTCTCTTATGCTATGTTTTGGATCTGCGAATAGCTTCCCTGTTGATTCTAAACCTTATGACTGCCTTTGCTTGCTATCCATCCTTGTATGGCGCTTGTTCTTACAACCCATTAGTGCCACTTGAAATTTCACTTTCGTTGTGCGTTTAGTAATGGTGTTATGAGTAGCCGCTGATGGTGCCGCGACGAAACCAAGGGCCTCCTGTGGCTGCAGACACATGGCTGGCTGCCTGGCACGCGCTGGTATCATGGTTTCTAGTCATGATCCATTATCAAACGACAGACGATGTGCTATTTTCATATGAACTCTTCCTTGGTTATCTCTCCATATCGTATCGTAAGATTCATATCTTAGACCGAAAGTAGTGGAGTTTCCTTCTGAAGTTGTTAAGAAGATAACCTTTGAAGAATCGGTCACTGACATAAACATTAACAGACTACAATAGGTGGTAGACAAGTGACTCTACTTAGTTATCCTAGTATTGACGAGCATCATCGAGTGAGCAACGTATCTCATTTCTATTGGATAAAAAGGACACACAACACTTAACGTTGGATAAGTCATTCGTTGGATAAGAATCGATTGTAACATTATGCAAGTCTTAACCTCTGAATGCATAATGACCATACCATCCCAATCAACCATCTCTAGTGTGACTCCATATCTACTGACTTCGATGGCAATCATTTGTTCTGCGTCTACCATGATTATTGTGGTCAAGAGTGAAGATTTGGAATTTTTAGTGTTGAGAGACAACTGATTAGTTACCAATAGGAACGTTAATCTCCAACTAGGTAATGACTCCTTGGTAGCTACGAAGGCTGTCTTACAGAGCAATAACCAACAAGAAGTTGATCAACTAGCCAACAACTTGAGTGATACTCTGTCGTCCAGAGTCATTACGACCAAGTCAATTCCATCTTGGACAATCACATAGATAGTGCAAGGTGTTCTATCAGCTAAAGTGAAGAAGTAGAGAAAGCATGCCCTAGTTTCCATTAGCATCCTTGTGTCCTTAGGTGCCACAAACGGTTTGTTCTTAACTCTATTGGATGAAGTATTGAGGACTATTCAGAAGCAGTTCCTTATCCTTGTAGAAATGTTCTCCAGGCAGAGTATGTGTTTTTCCCTGCAAAAGTAACCTGCAAGTTCAAAGCGTGTGCATCCTCGGATTGGTATGAAAATTAATAGTCGGGATCTGCTATTGGATGGCCCTTTTGAGGTCTCACAGATACTAGTTTATACTCTTTCATTTGCTTTTGCTTTCTCGTATCCCCAATGTACGAGCAACCTTGGTTTCTGCAAATCAATTTATACCATCGTGAATCAAAAGTAATTTAAAAAGTGTCAAACAACAGATTTCCCATCTTAGAGTTGTTGTTTGATCCTAAAGAGGAAGCCTCATGGTGAAAAGTTGGCCTAACAAAGTTATTATGCTGCAAGCCAACTCAACTTACAGTACAACTAAGTCACCAAGAAAAATTTTACTCAATCGCTTGGTGGTAGACTACTCCCCGCGGTTAAGTGAATAATTACAACTTCTGTTGTCCTTAAGGCCTCGTTACGTCTTTCTTAGGGAATTATATTCCTAAGATGACATACTTTGGTACCTTATAAATATTTTTACCCAAGAGGTTGCATCTGATTCAACCCAGATAACTGTTGTCTTGGGTAGAAGAATCTTCTTAGATAACTGTTGGTAGAAATAGGAAGCTGACAGAGTCAGCTATCACATACACTGACCCCTCGACAAACTCAGATAATACAGTGTTGTTATCAGAGAAAGAGAACTGCACACATGGAACCTCAAGTAGTTTTCCATTAGTTGGTGTCTAAATGAAGGAACAGTTACGACCAACATAGACCCTGTCTATTGGTTAGTCAGTATCCTATAACCTCAGAGAATGCTTGTCGTCTCTGATCTCACCCCATTTGGAAGGTTGCGCTCAAGCCATTCTGGTAGAAAGCTACTTTTCAAACTTTGTGAACATAGAGTCATTACAACGAGTATACTTCTAAAGATTTCGGTCTAGTGTAAAGTTCATATGGCCTATGCTGCGGTTCACTAAAGAATTAAATACTGGTGTGTGGGTAGCTTATGGGCCGAATGATCTCTGTAGACTGAAACAAAGTACTGCGTTGTCTTGGATTCCTCCCAAAGTAACAATGCTTCATGGAAGTCAACGAAGGAAATCCTTCAGACAAAGTTGACCATAAAGAGCAAGTATCAGAAAATGCCTTGACCAAATTAGTTCCACCAATGTCAAAGCTTTGTAGCCAAATGCTATAGCAGATGATGGGAACTAGATAACGTGCCTCTCTTCCTTAAAAAGGTCTTCCATTCCGAATCTCGGGACGCGATTCTTTTAAGGGGGGAGGGCTGTAACACCCCAGGTGTTTATCACCAATTAAGTAGTGGGTTTGAGCTCAAACATGGTAGATTACATGGAGATGATGATGTCAAGGTCAACCTTTGGAGATAAGCCCTAACCTAAACTTGGATATTGCACCCTTGCTTACATATAGGCTCAATTAAAAGATATATGCTTGGGTGTTGCTATCAAAGTATCTTCACATGTCTCACCTCAATAACTATCTATATTGATCCCTGAAAAAAATTTCATGAAGTTTGGAATCAAAAAGTCACATGAAATGATAAGTTATATGCTTGTTTAGATTATAACTGAAACATGCATATGAAACAAGGAAACATGTGAACTAGTGTTTATGCAACATACAAATGCAACATGTGCAACACCTCTTGGACACATGTGGGACAACCTAGTGAAACATGTGTAGCATGTATCTTGAAACAAACACATGAGACAATTGAAACATGGTGATGAAACAACTGTAGCATTTCACTTAAGTTCTATGTTTCAATGCATGTGAGGTCTACACTTTGGGCAACCTATGCATGGTGTGTATGTTTGGCCTCTACAACACCTTAACTACACTTAGGACACTTAATGGAATAATGTTCATGTTGATCATTTTGCCTAAATGTGCTACTAAGTGATGGTTGACCATGTATGGACCCTAGAATCCTTTTGTTTGACCGTTTCAAAAGTCTGACCTAGAAGCTTTGCATGACTGTGCACTCTTTTACAAAGTTCTAGAAAATTTTATAAGGAACAATCTTTGTTTAAGAGTGAAGTTGTGAAAATATGTGGAACATGCTCAAAAAGGGCCCACAAGTCAGAAATAGGGCTGATTTCAGCGCTTAGAAATTTAAAGCCCTGATTTCAGTGTCATCGACATTGGCATTCCGCGTTCTCCGAAATTCGTTAAGCAACTTGAGTTGGTCCAAAAATAAAAGTTGAAGGTTATATTATGGGGAAGAGCATGCATGAAGATGGCACTTGTGGGAGTCCATTTTGCTCAGCATTTTTGAAGGTTCGTCAATTGTTGACAATGCGTTGACAATGCTGGTTTGGAGCCTCATTATCCACTAATACATAACCCTAATGACCATGACCCTTAAACAAGTTTTGTAGAGAGTTATGTGGGCTTCAATTTTGCTTTTGGGCCCATGACCTAACTCAGCCCGTAGATGGCCCAAAACTGGAACCCAAGCTGTCTACCACGTCGCCCGCAACGTGTTCGACGTCTGGCCTCCGTGGCGACCATGCAAGGCAGCGCACCCCACCGAGCCGACGCGCGTCCTCGCCGATGCCGCGTGCCCTGCCCTTCCTCGCACCAGGAATGGAGGAGCTGAGCTCACCCTCACTCTCGCGTGCCCTCCCTGCCCAGCTCCCGCTCGCGCGCCCTCGCTTCGCTCGCAGCACGCATGGGCGCAGCAGCCGCCGCGGCCGCCCTGGCAGCCACCGAGCTGGACTCCAGCCATCGTTGCCACTCCACGCTCCCTCATGCTCCACCGCGCGAATCACTGACTCCGCCTCGCCGAGCTCCGCCCCGCGCGCGCGCCCGCCGGTGTTCTAGGTCACCGGAGCACACCACCACCGCCGCCGTCCTGGCCAGGCAGGCTGCTGCTGCTGTGCCACTATTGTGGCCGCCGGGGCCGAGCCCCTGGCTGCCAACCGCACCGAGCTGCCTGAGCTGGCTGCCGTGTCGCCCAACTGGGTGACCGACCGCAGCAACATCTCCACCCCGTGCTCGCCCATGCCGGGTTGGGCCTGGACGCAGGCCGATCCGCATCGGCTTCACTCGATCTGCATCATCCAGTCATGCAAGCTGTTTGTCCATCCTTTTGGTACTACAGATCGGACATGCATGTCCGCGGTGAGCTGTTTCCTGCCTAAGATGTGTGTATACAGATGTTCGTTGCTGGTGGTTCTGGCGGATGTTGTTTTGCCCATCCGCATGTTGTGTTGTGGTGCCCGTGTAGCCTTGTAGTTGTTCCTGCTCGCTTGGATGTTATGCAATTATTTCGTATTGTGGCATAGTTGCTGGTTTGCTGCTCCCTTTTGGCCTCGGCCATAGTTAGGTTTTAATTTGCTAGCGAGCCTGTAGTTTCGCCGTAATGTGAAGTAATACTAGAGCTAATGATTGGGGATATGTTTTGTTATCTTAAGTTTTTGTATGCTTTTAACAATGTAAATGTATGAATACAACTGACTGAAATTGCACAGTATGCATGTTTAATCTGGGGTGGCTAATGTATACCTTCGTTTCCTCTAAGTGATTTGTCCTTTGTTTTTTGGTGAAATATTGATTTGGGCCTTGTTTGCTAATGCTAAGCGAGTTAGATAGTAGACTGTGTTGATAATCCATAAATAGCCAAATAGAACTACAGTTGGGGGCAAATTAGATTCCTTATGCATGTTTGATCCTTGGCAAATCTTTTAAAAATCAGAAAGGAAAGCTAAACAATAGTAAGTAGCTCTCTGTTATTATCATTTCAGGCACCAGTTGCTTTGTTCCAAAGTTGCTAGTTAGTGTTGTTATTAGTATGGCTTGCTGTTATCAGATTTCCTGAATTGTCCAAATCTGAGTGAACTAGGTTATACTAGGAAGGTTAAATTGAATGGTAACCAACTGTGTATGCTCTTGTTCTGTATTGTATACTTTCTTGAACTCACAGGATGCTTTCTAGAACATGGTGTGACCACTAGAATATAGGATCCGTTTTGTGTTAAACTTATCTTCTTTCTAAATTATCTCGGTTGACCAAATTAGATTGTTATTTTGCTTGGGACCATGACCTGCTTGTATGATTAAGAGTGATTTGACCTATGTAATTAGAGCATATGTGTGCTGTACTAAAGTAGATTTAAATATTGAAATGCATAAAAGAACATTTGACGTGTGTACTGAAAAATTCCTGCTGGTATAGTTCTGCTTGTGAAAATAATTCGTGTACATGGATGATCTTTTCTGTAGAACTTGACAATACAAAAGTTGTAGATAATTTAAATATCTTTGCTGCCCTGAAATTTGATGATTTTAGGCCATTAGGTTTGGGAGCTATGAAATTTTGAAACTCGCTGTTAAGTTTTGACTGTGTGCTGTATAGTTCTGGACTTTTGTGTATTTCGACCTTGTTAATCTTAAAATCAGCTCCTGATGATAACTAGGAAGTTGTAGTGTTTCTCTTAAGCTTTCTAAATTGTTAAATAATAATATTTTTGGCTGCCTAGAACTATAGATGTGAATTTCTGAAGTTTCCTATCACGTTCTGTCCATGTCTGTGCAGCAATGTTTCTTTGTGCTTTTCGGCCCTATTAACTTAGAAACGAGGCTGTGTTATAACTAGAAACACATGGAGAACTTCCCAAGCTTTCCAAAATATTAAAGAGCATAGTTTTCCGTGATCTAGAACTCTAGCTTTGTTTTATTCTTTCGACCGTACTGCTGCTGTCCTGAATTTCAGATCTTGCAATTGTATGATTTTGGCTATGTGTATAGCTTCAATTGAGCATGTTTCCTACACGAAAGTTATATGTGTTCCTTAGCTTTTATAAACAAATTTCCTTACTCTCACTCCACCAAAAATAAAACAATTATGAATAGCAAGGAAAAGTGCCGCTATTTTTGTTATCGAGCTATACTCTGTGAAGCCCTTGTAACACATGGTTAAAATATTGGCTAAGTTAACAACAACACCCTTAGTAATTTTTGTGATGCTATAAGTCCAGTTAATTCTTGTTAGCTGAATGTTTTGCAATGGATTAGCTTAAGTCAATCTTGTAGCTGAATAGCTCGGTGTTGTGACTAGCTATCTTTTAGAGTAGGCTTATTTGTGTTTAGTTGATAATACCTTATCTGCCTGAGTGCTCATGTCAAGTCTATGGTGACCGTATACATGTCTGATTTACCTTTATGAAATGTTCTATTTTTTGTTTGTTGTTCTTATGTTCACGCATTGCATTGTTGCATATCATCGAGGTACGTTAGAAGCATGACGTGAAGGTGAAGGATGTGGTGATGGAACTCATCAAAAGATGGTATAACGGTAACCAACTCCAGAAGATAAAGATGATGGATGATCATATCACAGAGATGAAGCTAACTAACTGAGATTATGCTTCAAACCCAGGCAAGCCCCGGAGCATTATAAGCCTCCTATCTTCAAAGCAATTAATTCTATATATGTTATAAGTATTGTTGCATTAAGTGGTAGGAGTTGGTTGAAAACCTTGCTGCATTATATCATTCCTTGTCCAGATATATGAATCCTTGAATCCTACGTAGACTAGGATCGAGTAGATGCTTAGCCCTGCTTTAAGCGGTAGAAGTCAGATGATTTCCTGTCACCTGCGAGATATAGGGATATTCATATATGGCACGGTTGGCTATATTTGCTATCGTGGAAAGGAACCATGTGTTAATAAAATGAAATAAGACCGGGCGGGATGATGATAGTGAAGCGACAAGGCATGGAGGTCTTGGGTGTGGATCTATCCCCGTCTGAGTCGTTTAAGGACCGATTCGCTGTACGTCCTTGAGTCATGTTGAACGCAGTCTAACACTTAGTTGGCCGGATAAGTCGTTCCGACCGCGAATCCGAGTAATATAGTTCAGGTCGGGAATCGAATGGTAGGTTGCTTCTTGGAGGAGAGAAATGATGTGCTTGGGGACATTGGCGTGAGACCAAGGGGGGGTTAGAGTCCCTATCACTTGGCAAAGTGTCGCCCTTGGGGTCGCGACATCATTCGGACCCGTGGCTCCTGAACTGTACCAAAGATGACCTGAGCAGCCCTCGCCAGGCGTGACTCGGTGAGTGTTAGAAATACCCTTCCAGCTGGATAGGAATTCGATTCAAATCGCCGTCGCTCCCGGTTAGTGAGCACTTGACTTGAGCAGCGGCAACGTAGATTCCATTAAATTGAACGGATGGTTAATTGGATCACGATGGAAAGGTTGCCTCAATTTATACCTGCTATGGTTAATATTGTTTGCTCCTAATAAAGTGAGTGCTCTAGTACAGGTTCTAATATAGATGATAGGTTAATGATAATTAACTTGATGCTTAAGCATTAATGATTGATCATCTATATTAAGCTTTTATGCAAAATGTTGTCAAGCTAGCCCCACTTTATATTAGCCTTGCATGATTCTTGGTGTCACTTTATTTCTGGTTTCTGACGGGTAAGTCTAGCTGAGTACCTTCTTGTACTCAGGGTTTTATCCCCACTTGTTGCAGGTTGTGATGTATCTTGGCGGCTGTAAGAGTTGGTTGGCTCCTGCCTTGTGGCGGAGTGTGATCACGGGCATAATCCTTTTTATTTACCTTATCTTTAATGCTTTTGTTGGAAGTCGACCGTGGTACTGGCATGTATTTGAAATAAGATAAATGTTAGTTTTAAATTACTTTGCTTCCGCTACTTTTGAACTTAAGTTGCAATAACTATGTTGAACTCCGATGTAAATTGATTTACTTGTAAAATGGTTGTAACATGTGACTTGTTATATTGAATCACTACGATCTTGGCTTGTATGTTGTTTGGTTTGAAATCCCTCGTGATTTCATTGGACTACCGGAGTTATATGGGCTCAAGTGCGAGAATTTGATCATTTCGGTGATTGTTTTTGTACTTGTGCTCTTATAATTTGGACGGTTCTGTTACAAAGAGGGCTCTGGCTGCGCGCGGCCAAGCGGCAGCCATGGCGCCGGCGACGGAGGGGAAATGCCGCTTGGGCCTTACCACTGCGAGAATGAAGGCAAGAGTGGGCGCACTGGGTGGCGGAGATCGAGGTGGAGCCGTAGGCAGATGGAATCAAAGAATGGTGGTGCGGTGGCGAAGATTGACGCCGGCGGATGCAGCGATGGCGTGCGGCGGCGTGAGCTCCCGCTCGGCTTTTCCAAACAAGAAGGGAGCGAGGAGGAGAAAATGGAGTGGAGGAGGGAATGGAGACCGGGGCGCGGGGTTATGGCAAGGCGAGCGCGACTACGGGGGCCACCGGGTGACACTCGTATGTCGTCGATGGCGAGTGGCGGCCACGTGGCCGCGGAGCTCTGCTCGTGGTCGGGCGAGCGTGGGCGAAGCGCGTGGGCGGGGCGCAGGCGCGTGCACGGGGCAGGCCGGGCCGACTCGCAGGTGGGCCGCGAAGTGAGGCGCGAGGCCCATTTCAAAAGAAATATCTTTTTCTTTTTCAAAGTACAGCACACAAATCTTCATTTTTGAGCCACCAAAGTTCATTTTCACAAGTTGACCCAAAAACAAAAGTTGTCCAAAATTTTATTCTCTACAACATTTCTTTAGGGTACATTTTGAAATTCCAACTAGATTTTGAAATAGGGATTTAAAGTCTGTTTTAAATCAAAACTCCATTTTTCTAGATTATTTTTAAAAGCAAAATTTGAGAAAAATTTGAATACGAACCTTGCTCCAAAATGTTTGCTAAACATTTCTAGTTGTTTATTTACTCAAACAAACACGTACAAGGCATGACAAGCATCAACATAACATTAAATCTATTGAAACAAAACATTGCAACATGCATGTTTCATTAACATGTTTCAAGCCTATATTTCATGTGATGCTTATTAATGCATGATTTATGCTTATGCACATGATTTGCAAATGCTAATGCAAGCCTAACACCGGGGTGTTACAACTTTGATGTAAAATTGTTGTTTGCATGAAAGAAATTGGAGGAAATGGATAGAATTAGGCAGGTTGTATTACCGGAGGAGTATTTTGTCTGAAGTTGTTCTCGTGATGGCAGAGGCTGCCGCTGACGATCTTATTGTGTCATTTTTGTTAATATCCTGAGGTAATTTGAAAACCGCGATGCTTTCAATATCATGTTAGTAATGATAATTGTAACACCCTAAAATTTGCTTATTTAGAAAATAGAACTAAAATGATTTAATTATGTATTTTTGTGCACATTTAAACCTAGAATAGTAATAATTTTTATTAACTTAAAATCAAATATAAGGGTAGGAACATGTTTGTGCATTCATGCTAATGCATTTGAAATTTTTTATTGAGTGCTTTGAATTAAATTCAAAAAGGGAATTCAAAATATAGTTGGAAAATGCTTTGAAATATTGTAAAAAGAAAAAGAAAAGGATATTTTTCTCCTTGTGATTTTCGGCCCAGCCTTGGCCTAGCCCAGTTCAGCGGCAGCGCACCCGTAGCCGGCAGCCCACCACCCGCGTCCGCCCTTTCCACGCGCGCGGCCGCTCTCCCCTCCTTTGCTTCCCGCTTGGGCCAAGCCCAGCGAACCGCCGCAGGCCCAGCTCGCGCGCGTGCACCGGCGTCCGCATGCCGTCGTTGACACCGTGGGTCCACCCGTCAGGACCGCCTTCCTCCTCAAGACGTCGGCCGGATTTCTTTCCAAAAACCATCACCGATCAAATCCTCCATCTCAATCTCTTCTTTCCTTATATGGAACACCCTCGAGCTATATATTCCGAGCTCGCGCATCCCTCCGCTCCTATCTTGCCCTCTCGAAGCCGCTGTGGCTCTTGTGAGCACTGCCACCGCGAGCACGAGCACTACCCGTCGCCTTTGAGATCGATTCGGCGAATTCGTTGCTTCTCCGATCTCGTAAACTAGTCTCCAAACTTCATGTCACGTTTCTGAAGCTACCGAGCATTATTTTCTTCTTCCTCACCGCCTCATCTTGCATAACCATGTTCACAGGGATCCGTCGCCGCCATTCCGAGCTAATCACCACTCTCGGCCCGTCATTCGACCCCGTTCTTGTGCGTGGTGAGTTCGCGGTCATTCCCTCTTGCTTCCCAAGCTTTCTTTTGTTCAGTTATGCTTTGAATCACCGTATTGAACTCCGGTGAGTTCGGGTTAGGTCCGGCCATGGCGCCACCGTCGGGTTTCTATAGATGGCCGGCAGCTCCTTCTTCCTTCCCCTTGGACTAATCTGGATCGTTCGATTTCAGATCCACGGCTGAGATTAGATGATACCTCTTCGGCCGACACTTTTGCTAAAGAGACCCTGCGAATTTCAAGTATAGAACCCGCACTCCAAAACGCATTCTGAAAATACGTTTTCTCCTTCTAAAAACGTAGATCCGTTTTGATAAGTTCAGAAATACGTTTTCAGCTATTTACAGAATTGCCACTGAGTTTGTTTTAGCCATAATTTCTCCATTTTAATTCCGATTTGACCCGTTCAAATTGCGTTAGGTTTGTATTTGCGAGCTCTACATGTTAGTACTACTTTTAAGTAGGTTTCCAACTTTTAAAATTCGTGATTAAATTTAATCTATTATTTTAATAGAGGAAATCTTGTTTATTTCATATCTTCTACGTTTTAACTCCGTTTTGAGCCATTCAAGTTGCGTTAGATTCATAGCAACGAGATCTACGCATTTGTAACAGTGTATATCATGTCACTAATATTGGAATTTTATGGTTTGAATCCTATCTTAAATAACAATTATGCAACTGAGTTTTATAAATAAAAATATGATTTGTTTTACTTTAGTTTTATAATTCAAATCTAAATTTGACTTAAATTATAATCTCTATAAAATATCTTATATATGTTTTTATACCATTAAGATATATGAAGTTAATAGTTTTATGAGTAAATCTATCGGTAGTTGTATCTTTTTAACTGTAGCTCCGATTAGCGTGCTTTTCGCGACTTTGTGTTCGTACCAATGCGTAGAATCATGTTTCAAACTCTTTTACTTATTTTTATATGATTGGTGTACTGTTCTAATATAGATCTATTGTTTGCTTTGTGTTTGATTGTATGGATGCTTGTGTGGTGTTTTACAATCATGTCCAGTCGGTGAGATTTACGTGGTGATCAAGAAGCAGTTCATTGAAGGTTTGGATTTGAAGAAGGATCTAAGTTAAGGCAAGTATAGCATGGGATCATCCTTATTTTTTATTCACCTTTAATACACTTAATTCATGTGCATGTGTCTACCTTGTTACCCCTAAGGATATCCTAGCTTTTGTGTCTTGTACCTTGACACCTATGGGATTGATGCATTAGGTAGTATTTATGCTAGTGCTCAAGATAAATAACCATGATCTGTAACTTGACTATTGGTATATGCAATAAACGTTTAAAAGATGCTTTATAGCAACATGGCTCAAGAGGGCTAGAGCATTGGGTTGTTTTTATGGTGCTCTAGTTTCTCTCCATAAGGACTCATCTGTAAGCGAAAATCCGGGATTTACCGTATAACTGTGAGGGCTAAAATGGCTCTGGCTTTAGTCATATAGAAGGAACTTTTCTAGCTTGTTAGTGGTTACCCTTGTGGCGTAAATGGGGTAGAGCAGACTGTGGATCCCTGCGTGGTGAATCACACAGACTGACTTTGGAAACCTAGCGGCCCTAACTTATTAGACGAACCTTCGAAAGACTTCATAGTGTTTCCCTGCCTGCTCACCTTGGAAGTGTTTTGGAAGTAATTAACCCGGGCATATGGGCAACATGACTCACAGTGAAAGTGTACAACCTCTGCAGAGTGTAAAAATGTTATAACAGCCGTGCTCACGGTCACGAGTGGCCTTGGACCCTTACATAATAAATGATGAACACTGATGATAATGTTAATACTGATGATGTTGATGCTCACTAATGATTATTGTTTCTTGTTATACATTATTCTCGTTTTTATGATCATGAGATTATTTGGGCTTATTGTAAACTTGATGTTATTCAATTGCTAAAAGATGATTCAGTAAAAGCTAATCGCAGTAAACCTGTGTCAAACCTTTTTGAGCCTCATGAACCCCATGTTATATTTGTTGAGTTCGACATAGACTCACCCTTGCTATTTCCCACATCTCAGAAAGGGTACCAGATTGCTAGATTCTGGAATTGTTAGGCTTGTGATCAACCAGTTAGTTTGATCCTAGAGTGAAGGTTACACCCGGTGCTCGGAGTTATCTTTCCGCTGTGTTGTTCTCTAAGGTATATTTTATACTATTGAGTTGTGTTTATTAAGCATTTGTCTCTTGATATTACACTTAACTGTGGCTATAGGTGAGATTTGACTTCTTTATTTCACATATAGTGTATATCTGGTTTTGTCCTTAAAACCGGGTGTGACAATAATGGCACTGCTGTATTTCCTTCAATCCATATTTACCTTCTCTTATAGCATCTCCACCAAATCTCTTTTCTTCTTTCCCTTAAAATCTAATAAAGGAGATTGAGAATACTGAATTGTAGAATATAGGGGATATGTGTTCCAGCAGATTAAGAACACTCTATCCTTTTTATTATATGGGACTCACATGTCAGTGACAAAAAAATGTTTCTCCTTTCTTTTCTCTCCCTCCTGCTTCCCTCGTCGCTAATAGATCAGAGCTGAGGCGCACTGCGCGTGGGCAGCCTCGTGGGGGCAGCGGCAACTGCTCCTGCGCCGTCGCGTCGTAGGGCACTACAGGAAGGCAATGGCCTCCCTAGCGTGGGGGTGCTGTGACCTTGCCAGCATGGGGCATGATGGCCTTTCCTTCCTGGCGTGGGGCATGGCGGCGTGCTATGGGGCAGCGGTGCTGAGCATGGCGGCGTACTATGGAGGCAGTGACGGCGGTGCGGCACACCAAGAGGTCAGTGAGACAGGAAGAGAAAATGGAGGGGGAAGATCTGTGCTTTCTTCCCCTTTCTTGGAGGGATTGAGGGGAGGATTTGAAGAAGATTTGTGCATCACGTACAAGGCATGAAAAGCATCAACATAACATTAAATCTATTGAAACAAAACATTGCAACATGCATGTTTCATTAACATGTTTCAAGCCTATATTTCATGTGATGCTTATTAATGCATGATTTATGCTTATGCACATGATTTGCAAATGCTAATGCAAGCCTAACACCGGGGTGTTACAGCTTTGATGTAAAATTGTTGTTTGCATGAAAGAAATTGGAGGAAATGGATAGAATTAGGCAGGTTGTATTACCGGAGGAGTATTTTGTCTGAAGTTGTTCTCGTGATGGCAGAGGCTGCCGCTGACGATCTTATTGTGTCATTTTTGTTAATATCCTAAGGTAATTTGAAAACCGCGATGCTTTCAATATCATGTTAGTAATGACAATGGCGCTGCCATATTTCCTTCAATCCATATTTACCTTCTCTTATAGCATCTCCACCAAATCTCTTTTCTTCTTTCCCTTAAAATCTAATAAAGGAGATTGAGAATACTGAATTGTAGAATATAGGGGATATGTGTTCCAGCAGATTAAGAACACTCTATCCTTTTTATTATATGGGACTCACATGTCAGTGACAAAAAAAATGTTTCTCCTTTCTTTTCTCTCCCTCCTGCTTCCCTCGTCGCTAATAGATCAGAGCTGAGGCGCACTGCGCGTGGGCAGCCTCGTGGGGCAGCGGCAACTGCTCCTGCGCCGTCGCGTCGTAGGGCACTACAGGAAGGCAATGGCCTCCCTGGCGTGGGGGTGCTGCGACCTTGCTAGCATGGGGCATGGCGGCCTTTCCTTCCTGGCGTGGGGCATGGCGGCGTGCTATGGGGCAGTGGTGCTGAGCATGGCGGCGTACTATGGAGGCGGTGCGGCACACCAAGAGGTCAGTGAGACAGGAAGAGAAAATGGGGAGGAAGCTCTGTGGTTTCTTCCCCTTTCTTGGAGGGATTGAGGGGAGGATTTGAAGGAAGATCTGTGCATCCGGGCCTAGTGTGTGCTATTACAATCCGGCCAAGGACAAAACTAAATACCGGAGTTGTCTTGAGAAAACACATGACGTGAGCAAATGTTGCACATTTTCATCCTTCTAATCACATAAAGGACAATGCTCAGGATGATTGAGACCTCGAAGAGTAGATTGTACTCACTAGTGGGTACAGATTGATGGAACAACTTGTAAAATGCTCGTATTATTAGTATAACAACTTGGCAAATTGATGAACATGTAGTCCAAACGTTGCTAGAGTGCGTGTCAAAATGTCAATGGGGACCCGCGACCCGACGGGTATTTACTCCATTAGGGTACCAACCTGGAGTAAAACCAGTACCCATGGGTTCATAAACGGAGCAAACCCTTCACCCATTGGGTACGCGGGTATGGGGACGTTCTAGCAGTCCCATACCCGTTTACCCATGGGTGAAAAATACCCGGTCCAAAACTAAAGAAGCCCACCAGGCACCAGTCCACCGGCAGCCCATACACTAAAACCCTAAGTATTTAACGCTCCCCAGTCCCCGGCCTCCCCGCCCCTCCCCATCCAAATCCCACTTCCCACGCCAGGCACCACCAGCAGCCAGCCGCCACACTCATCTCCCAGCACTAAAATACGTCGCACTCGGTCCCCACGCACACCTCGCCATCGTCGATTCGCCAGCACTAAAATATGCCGCATCTGCTGGACGCAATGCCAGCGACTGAGCACGTGCACGGCAGCTCCAACGACGGACGGTGACAATCTTGCTTTTGGACCTTTCCTTTTTATACGCTTTCTCTTTGCACTTTTGCAGCTTCGCATCGCTCCTCACTAACCAGTAGCTCGCCTCCAGGTTAGTGCACATATTCAAAATAAACTAGTGTAATGCAATTGTGCTCTTATTCTATTATTTTAAATACGTACTGACATTGTAAATTGCTCTTGTACTGCCTGCCATACAGGAACTTGAACTTTGAGCAAAGCAAGCTACCTCCACCTCTAAGTGAAGCAAATCATCACTTTTGGGCTTTTGGCTATATATGTTGACTGCTATGAACTTGGAGATTTATTTATGTACCCCTTTTGGCTATGTATGACCGAATGACTTCTGTGATGTATTATCGGTCTTCTAGAACTTACAAATTATAATGTCTTAACTCTTAAGTGCTAGCGACTACTACTAGGTGCTAGCAAAGTACTACTCTCTACTACGTAATGTGTATGGATCATGAACTATTATGGTGCTATGTGACTAGTAGTTGCAGTAGAAATTATTATGTTACTATTTGCCAGGTATGGTGAGGTGGCAACGTGACTGATGCTTGTGAATTGCTACTACATGACTGGTGCTTCTGTGCTTGTGAATTGCTGATGTTTGGCGGGTATGGGTGACCCACCGGGTCTAATTTACTCGGCCGGGTATGGGTCTAGGGAAATTCCCCCACCCGTGACCGTATATGGGGATACCCGTGGTGTCATATTGTTGTCACGGGGATGGGTCTGGGGAGTCCATACCCGATGGGGATTTACCCATTGCCATTTTGAAAGTGCGTGACAGAACACGTGTTCACTTGTTAGGAACTAGGATTAATGGATTATTGTTGAGCCAACATGAACATCCTGAAAACTTGAAACAATGTCATATTAATTCATATTATAGAAAATGAACACATTAGCGAATACATCAAACAATATGCTTTGCACAAAAAATCCAATCTTTCCATTGTACTTTAAAAAAGTTGGTATTACATAATAGACCATGGTCGTAATCCTATCAACATCTAATGCTCTTCAAGACCCGACATCATGCCCTCTATTGTCCGAGACCGAAAGGTCTTAAACAGTGTGGGTAGGATGTGTAGTTCTAAGCAAGTAGGGTCACACCGCCACTTTCATTCTATGGGAACACTATTTATAGTGTCAATATTATACTTAGTGGACTAAAATATCCCTATACTACCACTAGATCCCAAGTATATTCACTAGACTTTAGGGGTACTTTGGTCCTTTTGATATACTCCCTAGTAGTAAACCAAATTGGATTAGACTTCTTGTATTTTTTTGCAAAGACATGCACATGCATCCGTAAACGGCGTCATTGGACTCTCCCAAATGGGTCTTCGCGAGGCCCGCCAAATATGTTTCCACGACGCCACTGAAACTATCCAAAGGTGTTTTCGTGCGCCCACCACGATGACATTTCGGAGCTCCCTTCAAATACACAATTAGACTTTGTCACTTGCTAAGGGTGAGGTTTTAGAATACACAATTGGGGGAAGACTACAAGGGTTATGGGGCCTAAACAGTAGCCCCTCGCGAACGAGTCTTCACGCTCACAAAGTGAGTTCGCAAAATCATGCAATGTTGGGTCAGCTCAACTACAACTTACCTCAATTCCAACACACTCCAAATGGCTAGGTATGGGGTACATATAGCTCCACAAGCGCCAACTAATTGTTGGAAGCTTGGGCTGCTTTGACAGGATGCATCAGAGATCTCCGATGATTGCACTAGAGAAATATCACGCCCTCTGCTACCCCAACTAGTCATTGCCAATCGTTCGATCTCTTTATCCGGTGCTCCACCAAAGAGGTTACAATGTACTATCCAAAGGACTAGCTAGGGCCTCTCTAGATGCACCTCAATATTCCGGTGGACACACCGGAGAGCTCCAATATTCTCTACTCTTCCAATTCCACCTATGCAACAGTTATGTGGTGTAACTTTGGTGCTAAACTTTAGTGCCTGCATCGAAAGTATGCCATGTGTCTACCACCTTGGACTGACCTCACCTACTAACTCTGGTGTTCACCAGAAATCTCTGGTGCTTTGTTCATTGCACTTCTGAGTTGAATTTTTTGTGTCCTTTTGTTTGTGCTTCTCTTTCTTGATGTCTTGAGTTTCTGCTTGTTCTCTAGGGTTTCAATGCCTCTCTTTGATTTTTAGGTGTTGATTGCTTGATCTCCCACCTTAGCCTAGCTCAAGCCCATCCTTATTGCATCCCTAGGACTAAACACCTTGGGGATACCTTGTATACTAGCAAATATTGTTAATCCTAATGATTATATTGTCAATCAACCACCAAAATCAATAAAACCTCGTTGGGTTTATATTTCTTATAACAACTAATTTGGGGTCCAGATGATAGAGTTATGGACTTCAGAAGAATCCAACTCATGCAAACTAGGTGACCCGATACGCATACCAGGTGGTCCGGTTTTGCCGACTAGATTAGATATCAAGATGAAATTAGCTTTCGTTATGGAGTTTGAGTTGATTTTTATGGTAGTTCTCGATGTATTTAGACTATAGACCGAGATAGATCTCCCATCCTATAAATATAAAGGGCCATGCTCAATTGAGGATATCCATCAAACAAAACACTATTCTTTATCTCTAAACCCTAATTTTTTTGGAACCTCAATTTTTATTTTCTCTTCATCTCCACAACGATTTGAGACATTCTAGGTAATCTTGCTGATCCTAGAATAACCTTAGGAACACCAGCCCTAATAGGGTGCCCTTATCATGTTCTCACAGGCTTTCTAGCAGACTTGACAAACTAGGTCGCTCAGTATTTCATATCGGGTGGTCCGGATTGCGTAGGCTTTGCTACGAGCTCATCAATTTGCAATTCGTATGTTCTAGCGCTTTGGTGTGTGGTCACATCTTGCGCCAACATATGCATTTTTAAACTATGCTTTTACTAAGATAAGAAATTGATAAGAAAATTAACTAATTAGTAAAGAACAAATTAGCCTTTTGCCAAACTCTTTGTTTGATCACAAAATTGCTTGGTTACCTTGTATTTGAGGATAGGGTGAACAAGAAAAGATGACCGCTCCATTTTATCTAATGGCTTATTTGGGACTGCTCCACGAACCCCTGCTCTACAAATTCTACCGAAAATTTTGGAGTTTATGGAGCACCCTTTTATGTGCTTCACAACTCTACCTTTTTTTTCTCGAACGGAGCGCGTGGAGCTAAACTTATTCGGCTAAAAACCATAGAGCAAAGCTAAAAAAAAAACATAGAATGGAGCAGTCGCAACCTTCGACTAGGAAAGCAACAGCAAAAATTTGAAACCAACGGTTTTTCTTTCTCCTCTCCTGCCAGCACGGCTCCTGAAGGGAATCGCATTCCTATCTTCTGCTTTCCTGGCGTCGAATCCTAGTCCCTGTCTCCCTGATGCGGTGATGCCAAGTTTTCCATTCCCTCCGCGGCCCTCTAAACCCAACCCACGACAAGCCCAAAACCCCGGAAAACCCTAACCCTAGAGAAAAAGGCGCCGCCGGCGCCACCCAACCCAACCCACCCCACCCGGGCGTGCCCATTTGTTGCCCGCGCCTCCTGCGGGTGGTTTCGTTCAAACCCAACCTAATTTTTCGCGAGCGCGCGCGTGCGGCGTTGCGAGAGGAGGCGGAGACGATGGCTCCGTTCGGCGACGGCGGCGGCGGCGGCGGGGGTGGCGACGGAGCGGAGGCGCTGCGGGGGTGGGACCCGCTGCGCAGTGGGAGCGCGCCGCCGACGATGGAGGGCGCCGCGGCGGCAGCGGTGGCGGCGGAGAGGGTGTTTGGCGGCGGCGGCGGCGGCGCGTCGTTCTTCTCCGGGATCGACGGGCTCGGGTTCGGCACGAGGATGGACGAGGTGAGCAGGCACCGCGGTGCTGCCGGAGCTCAGGTGAGGGGTGTTGCTGCTCTTGACTTCATCGATGGTTTTGGTTTCTTTGGTGGATGTAGATTGGATCGTTTAGGTTGGGGTTTGCCATTGCCATTGTTCCGTCGATGGGGCTCTGAAGATTAGGGATGCATCTCGCGGTTGCTGCTCGGATTAATTCGATGTTCTTGTGTTCTTTGGTGCTTGGGTTGGGATTCGTATTTTTCCCTTTTGTTAAACAGATGATTAAGGTTTCTGTGTGCAACGGAGTTGGCAGAAACGTCAAATTTACCATCTTTAGTGTTGTTTGGTTTCAATGCTAAACAAAAGTTTTTTCTTGGCTTGAGTGACATTCTGTTGGTTCTTGCAGGTGTTTACATTTCTCTTTTAGATTAGATAGATGCTTGGATGTCAGGTCGGATGTGTTGTTATCTTCTAAATATAGCATGGGATCTGTGTGATTTTCAAAAGATTTGGATTTGCCACATGTCCTTGTTTACGGACAAATCAGCATCAGTATAGGCGATATATATTGGGAGCCGCCTACTGCTGATGATGTTTGCTGCTATCTAGTTCGCCAGCACTTAGGAACTGCGTTTTCTGTGTCCATTGGCCATGTCTAGACCATCAGATAGTATGGCTTGCTTAGATAACTCACCAAGATACATAATTTGAGGGATAATTTCTCTTCCTCTCTTCCATGTTGTACGAGATGCACTGTTTCATCTATTCCCTCCATCCTGAAATACAGGGTATCCAAACATTCAAAATTTGTCCCAAACTACAAGAGATTCTTCTAGGTGAACTGACACGCCAACTAGGCAACATTCACATGCATACCTACGATTACTTTTATTACAAACCTAAATATGGTAAACCTGAAGGGTTACATGTGTCATTTTGTTTACCACATCATCCTAGAATTTCTAGGATACCTTATATTCCATGACAGAGGGAGTATTTAGACAATTATTCTTCTTAAAATCTAGCTTTACTTTAGCAGATGTCTGTTTCTACCTAGATTTTTAGAGACTGATTATTTTACATGTCAGTTTGTTGGACGATTAGCTTCAATCTGTATTTGCTTGGAACTGAACTTTCTATTCTACATGCAACTTTTCTTATCTGTTCTGCTGGTGCCACTGTGATCGGGGGCGGAGCTTGGAATAGGGCAAGGAGGGTCCTTAGTAATTGGAAATTAGATGTAAACCATACTTTTGGGCATGTTAATCATGGTTATACACTTTAATCAAGGTACTGTGCATATGGCTAAAAAGGGGGTAACATGTGCAGTGGGTGGGCTGGATTGGGGGTGGGGTTTTGCAGCCCTGGCAGCACCTTCCCTGTATGAAGTACTGACATTCACTGTTATGTTTGCATGCTTAATGATTTATTTTGTACCTGTCTTTTTTTTGTAAAACCTCGTATCTCTAAGATATTTTCATAATTCTTTTGTTTATCTTTGTTACTTTCGTTTCTTTGCCGACTGTTGGAAGAAAATCCCTTGTTCATTCAAAATAACTTGGGCTTTATATATTTGCTTCAGGAACATTTTGGTAATTCTGCATCTTTATCTGTTGGACCACCTGGCCTCCTACTTAATGGTACTGGAGACTTGGATGAACGGCAGTTTGGACCGAGCAGAGTTCATAGTGGTGGCGCTATGTCAAACTACTCTGCATTTGACATGGGTTCGCTTTGGACAGATATGGATCCCGACAATGCTGAATATCGCAGAAATATCCAGAATCGCTTCATGTCAAACATAGAAAAGATGAATGCTTATGGCAATAGGGATCTTAATGCTTCCTACATCGCTGATTCTGATCTTTCAGATGCTTTAACTGGGTTGAGGCTGTCTAATAGCCCAGTAATGGACCAAAGGAATCATGGGGAAGAGCTACTAGATGAAATACTCAAGCGTCAAAGAGATTTCTCTAAAATTGGTGATGAAAACCAATCACCTTTGGTTGGTCATGTTTTTCGCGCACCTAGGTCGGATGTGCATCCACCACCAATGTATGGAGATGGTATTTTACGGAGGCAGACCAGTGCATTAGATGGTTCCAATGTTTCAAGGATCAGTCGCCATCACATAAAGGGTGTTGATCACTTATCTTTGGCTGAACAGGTAGCTATAATGCAATCAGGCAACTTGCCTAGAGGAACCAATCTTTCTCGCAATGCAGCTATGACTAATATGATCAACCCCATGAGCAATAGATACAACAGCAATACAGACTTTGATTTGGTTAGGAGTCGAAGGGCGTTCCTTGAGGATCTACTTGCACAACAGTATCTGCAGGAGGATAATCTGTCATATAATGATAGTAGGATCTATCATGATGAGCCTCGTGTTCCCTATCCAAGAATGCAAAGATCTGTATCTCATTTTTATCCAAACTCGAGGCACATTGTATCACATGGTGATCGGCAATCACGGCTCTTCTCCCTCAATAGAAAGGCAATGGGTAGAAATATTGGATCACAGGTCTATCACGACAATACATTAGCAAACTACCAGGATGTGCCTTCTTTGGATAATGCAGATAGAAATGGACTTGATTCAGTGGAGCTGATTGATGTAGTGGGCCGCGTTAAGGAAGTTAGGCAAGTCTTTCTTTCATTCCATTTCTATTTTTTCAACGGAAAATTTCATCTCATTCATTTCTCTTCTAATGCAGTATGGATCAATATGGAAGCCGGTTTATTCAACAAAAACTCGAAATTGCATCACCGGATGTCCGGGAAAAAATATTTCCAGAGATATTGTCCAATGCCATTGCTCTAACAACTGATGTTTTTGGCAATTATGTTATCCAGAAGGTATATTTGTCTACCCTAGTTGGATTATTTATATTTCTTGTGTAATCTTGACACTTGTATTGTGATGTTCTCAGTTTTTCGAGTTCGCTACAGAAAGTCAGTTAATCCAATTGGCAGATCTACTCAAAGGTCACATTTTGGAACTCAGCCTCCAGATGTATGGTTGCAGGGTAGTTCAGAAGGTCTGCTCTATGTTTAGTATTGTGTATATATATTATGCCATCAAAGCTTTGAACAAAATATGTGCTCCATCTATACTTTGTACCTTTTGTGTATGGACATGCAATGTTCTGTGCAATTGTTTACAATGTTTCGTTTCCAAATATAAGATCTGACTTTAAATTCTTAATTTTTTTTTCTGTTGTTTAACAAAAAAGTTATATGATTTTTTTCGTCTCTTAGTTCACATTAACCTGGTTAATGCTGTTTTTTCATATAAATGGATTTAGTCTTCAGCTTACTTAGCACTAAAGAAATTTCTGCATGAAAGTAGCGATAAGAAATATATTTGCTTATATAAAGGGGTAGGGGTTTATTGGCTGGGCATATGCTGCTTACAATGGTGTTGCTGGGCAGTCCCTGATGACATTGCAATTTAACTACAGAAACTTATACTAAATTTCTTTTTCCCTATTAATGTAGTAATTTCGGGCTAGATTGATGTCACATTACTTTTCAATAGTTGGCAAATTTTGGAATTGCTTGCTTTTCTTTCCCACGAGTATTGATGCTTTCTTCAGGGGCTTGCAATTAGTTTGTGTAAAACATTATAATAGTATAATATGATTTTAGTATGATGATTGCATTTATTTTGGTGTATAAATGCTGCCAGTTACCTTCATTATTTACTTCCTCTGTTCAAGAATACAAGGCATATTTTATTTTGTCAGGTCGTTGAAGTTACCTTTCACCATTGCTTTCTCATAAAATATATCATTTGTTCCTGCAAAACCAGTATTGTATGAAAGCATTTGAAGTTTGTGTCTAATTGTATAAATTTTTTGTACACCAAAACACATGTATTTTGGTTAATTGTTGTAATACATGAAGTTTGACTTTTTTTTTAAAAAAAAAAGTGCTCCTCCTGCACCAAGTCAGTATGTTGGTCTCCAGTCTCGCCAATATGTTCTGTGATATCTAGATTCAAATTTCTATGATCGGTTTGAGTTGGAGTGACATGTATTTTATTTTAGTTTTAACATGCTGGATATTTAGTTGAGGAATACAAAACTGTTTTTTTTACTGTTTTGTCATGATTTATGACTACCCAACTTTGCCCCTTTGTTGTGCACCATTACTTTGTTCATTGTGGTGTTATTTTTATTTCTAATTGTAATTAATCTGTAACTCTAGTTGCAAGTCCTTTGGTGGTTCTGTGCCTTTTAAATTAGTCTCAAACAGCCTCTTCATTTCACATGTGACATTGTTATGGAGGCTTCATCCCCAATTATATTTTGCTTTATCTGATTTATGTCCCAAATTACTGAACTTTCACTGGAAAACTCAAGGGTCTAGCAATCCACTATAGGATTTCCTGGTCATCATGTGGCAATCAAATGATTATTTTGGTCTTTGTAACTTCATTTGTTAGCTTGTGGGAACAACAGTTAAATTCACTCTTGGACTAAGTTGCACGGATACGGATACGTGTATCGGTATCGGAAGGATACGGATACGCGGATACGGCAATTTCCCAAAAAAACCCGATACGCGGATACGTTTACTATTTAAAAAATAAAATAAAAATAAGAATAATGAAGGTCTAAATTTCTGGAATCCGGGATAGGCAGCCCAACACAGACTGGAAGCCCAATGTGGCCCAATACGCAAACCCTATCTATCTAGCTCCAGCCAGCCGCACCCACACTCCGACTCCCGCCGCAATCCCCCGTCCTCTGCAGTCCCGCACTGCACGTCCGCACCCGCAGGTCATGACTCGCGACTCGCCTCCCCTCGACGTCGGCGCGGCGAGCCGGCGACGCTGCCTCCCGGACTCGGCTCCCCTAGGCGTCGGCACGGCACGCCGATTGGCTCACGGGAGCAGCACTCGCTGCTCGGTGTCCGCGGCTCCGGTGCCCCGCCCCGCCGTTTCACAGGTTCTGGTGGTGGCGCCCATCTCCCTCTTCTCCCTCTTCTGCCTCACCTGCCTTCCATGCCGCCGCAGCACGGGCCGCGACGGAGTCGCCATGTGCCCTGGCCTGCTGACCGCCGGCGCTCTGCACCCCCTTCTTCCACCTCCGCCTGCTCTCCCTCTGTCTCCCTCCTCCTCTTCCCTCCCTGCCGCTCCTCTTCTTCCCAGCCAGATACGTATCCACAAGGCTGATACGTATCAGCCCACGTATCCCTAATTCGCAAAAATAAAAAAAATTTGGATACTTCGAGGATACATATCCTGGGCGTATCGGACATGTATCCGTATCCGATACGTATCGGATACGCGATACGCTGCTTCCTGGACGTATCGGGGTATTGGAGCTCTTGGAAATCTCTGCATACAGCTGCATTGCCAACTCAATTTATATTAACTCTGGCCTTAATGGACGTCATCTTGTGGTTTGCACACGTTTGCTTGAATCTCCTTAGTCCTGTTATTACTATCTATGGCAAACTATCCACAGTAAATTATTGTGATCCTTTTGAAATCCAATGGTATTAGAACCAGATGCATTATGATTTTTTAATTTCTTTTGTTGATCTCCTGCACCATGTCCAATGAAGTTTAATCTATCCCTGTGGTGCTTTATGAGATAATTTCTGTTGTTCATATTAACAGGTTTTGGAGGTAGTTGATATGGATCGAAAGATCGACATTGTTCATGAGCTCAAGAATTATGTTCTGAAGTGTATTGGTGATCAAAATGGTAACCATGTGATCCAGAAATGCATTGAGTGTGTTCCTGAAGATCGCATTCCGTTTGTTATTGATCCTATACTTTCACAAATTCTTGTTTTATGTACCCATCAATATGGCTGCAGAGTCATTCAGGTACATAACGCATCATTGCCTTTTTTTAAGATGAGTCTTGTTCCATGTACTAACTAATTTCATTGTTATAGAGAGTTCTGGAGCATTGTCATGATCCTGTGACTCAAAGTGCTATCATGAATGAAATTGTGCAGCAGACCTTCCATTTGACGGATGATAAGTTTGGGAACTATGTTGTTCAAGTATGTGAATTATTTCTATCCCTGTATGTGCTTATTTGAATATCTAACTTCTGATTTCCATGGTACATTGGAATATTCACTTCGATGAACTCAGGAACTTTGCTAATGATATTTGAGCAAAATCAAGCTACTTTCTCTGCTGTGCTTTTATATTCTATTGCATTTACCACTGTTGTACTTTTTTTTTATGAAATCTCTTTCGAACATTCTATAGCATGTGTTGGAACACGGGAAACCAGAAGAGCGTTCATCCATCATTCAAAAGCTCTCAGGGCAAGTGGTCATCTTGAGCAAGCAAAAGTTTGCTTCTAATGTCATTGAGAAATGTTTGGCTTTTGGAACTCCTGAAGAACGTGATAGCCTTATTGGCGAAATCATTTCATCTGGTCAAAACATTTCAGGTTTGTCCTATTTTATATTGCTATTTGCTGGTACATTTAGCATTCCATAGACAAACCATTCCACTTTTATGCTTACTTGATTCACAGTGTTTCAAGACATCAAGATTACATCTGCATAATTTTACCTAATTCATGTCATGGCTGTATTTTTCATGACAATAATAGATGGCATTCTGGTATACACTTCACACATCAGTAGCACCATGGTTATTGTTTTTTTTTCTTGTGTATCTAGAATTATTTTTACATCTGTTGCTAATTTCATAAGATCCTTGTGGAATATTATGTATTCTGGGCACTAGCTGCTAGATTTCAATTGGCACAGGTAGTATGTATATGTAGTACATGCACATGGCGCTTTGGCTTTTAATCTGTTTGAACATGCATGCCATGTTCTCTTTGTTTGAGTTTAACAAGTTTGATGGCACTCTTAAATTCTTTTGGAGTTTATTGCTGATGTAATTTTTCATTCATGATTCATGACTATATCCATCTGTTTTGCAGGAATTGATGAAGGATCAGTTTGGTAACTATGTTGTACAGAGAGTTCTTCAGACATGTGATGACAAATACCTAGAGATGATCCTCTCAAGCATCAAACTACACTTGAATGAACTGAAGAATTACACGTACGGGAAGCACATTGTGGCACGTGTCGAGAAGCTAATCGTTACAGGAGGTAAGCAGACAGCAAATAATCTGCGTCGCGATGCAAAAAGGATTCGATGTACTCTTATACTGAACCAAACACTTCCCGTTTTCTGATTTCAGAGAAGCGAGCAAGGATGGTGTCCCTGAGTGGCCAACATCAGCAGCCACCGAACTGTACAGCTGTAGACGCACACTAATCCCTTTTTATGCATGCATTGGCGTCAAATACGACTACACGCTAATCCCCTTCTACGCATTGGCGTCAAATACGACAAGCAGGTGGCGCAAGTGAGGCAGAGAGTTCGGTTTTACTACATGGTTTAAATAGGGTACTTGCAGATAATCAAGGATTTATGTTGCCTGTATATAACCAGATGTGGTGATTTCGGGAACTCAGTAGTTAGATGAGAGTTTAGGTTTTCGGCACTGTAAATCCTTTTGGCCATGTACAAGTTTATTACATACAGTGGATAATAGATGTACATTGTGCTGGAGCGTTAGCTTTTGGTAGTAGGTGAGAGCTGTGCTGTGTAATATGTCTGCTGCTGGTCTTCTGATGAAGTCGGTGGAGCTCCAGTGCTGTTCACCGCAGGACGTACAGTTGCTCTTTTGTAGCACTAATCCTAAATATCTATGCTCGTTTTTCTTTCTTTCTTTCATGGCTATGTATGCTTTTCGTCGTTAAATTTTTAGCGACGCTCGGGGATCTTTTCCGATAATATTTCTTTCTTTTCTTTGTAATGCATATTTTTGGTGAGGTTCTGACTACTGAGGTGTGACGCGGAAGCTGGAGGGGATGAGGTATATTATGGGCCACTTTGGTAGAGCTCTCGTTCCTGATTCTTGGGTTTCACTTGATTCTCTGAAGTAATGATTCTGGTGGAGAACAAGGTGGAAAGCAGGTGAGAATCAATTTTGAAGTGATCCTTGTGGCAAATGAATGGGGAGTAGTGGAAAGCGGTAGAGAGCGGATTTTTTTAGCTCATTGCTCGTAGTGTAAATGGAGAAGCGATTCTCGTCAGTTCTTATCACAAAGTGATTCTTGTCAGTTCCTCCACCGGAAAGTGATTCTTGTTAGTTCTGTACCAGAATATGTTTGTATTTTAAGCCACCAGAAAGTGCTTTTTGTCGGTTCTCTACTAGAATCCAGTTGTATTTTAAAGGCGTGTTTGGATTGTGGCCACACCTCGCCTCGCCACAGTTTGGCACGCCACAGTCCAAAACGATGTTGTTTGGTTTAAAGATGGCAACGGAGCCCCGATCCCCGATTCCCCGCGGGGAATTCCCCTATTAGGGGACGGGGATGGGAGCAAATTGTGCCCCATGGGGATTCATTTGGTATAGATTGTGTCCCCGTCGGGGATGGCGGGGACGGGGATGGTTCCTGTGTCCCCGTCCCCGATCCCTGTTCCCCGCCCCCGCTACAGCATCCCGCAGTTGATTTAGAGGAGTGCGGCAGCTTGACACCATGATTTAGGCCCGTGTAAAGGCCCAACAACAGCTTTAGTATATATACTGCCCACAAACCCTAAGTCCCCCATCGTCAGTACTCAGTACCCCAATCCCCAACCCGTCGGCCGCCGACACTATCCATTCGACGGTCCATCGTCTTCCTCCGTCCAACACTCCAACTACAGGCTACAGCTCCACTGCTCCAGCACGTCCTCCGGCTAGCACCAGTAGCAGTCCGCCCACTCCCCACCAACTCCAGCATCGGCGCATCCCCCCGCGGAGGCGCGGACACACCACCGCGGGAGCGCACGAGATGGCTGCTGACTGCTGGAGGTTCAGATCGAGCACACAGCCACCCGGCAACAAATCCGTGGCCGCTAGCTACTTATCCAAGGTGTGGCAGCTACGGATCCATGACTAGTAGGTACAGATTCAAAAGTACCAGCGCAACTTGGCTTCAATGCTTCATCTTCTGTGCTCTTTAGCTTTGATAGATTCACGACAACAAGGAAATTTCAGAAAGAGAAACTGTGTTTGACTTCTTGTAAAGTGTCGTTGTTCTTACGAATGGCTGTTGTGTTGAAAACAGCTCAAATTTGATGATGTTTGCCTGGTAATTTGAGGATTCCATATGCGAATATGTTCTCTGTGACTGTGTTCTTCATCTATGTTTGCGGGGACGGGGACCCCGTCGGGGACAAATTCCCCGTGCGGGGGCGGGGATGGGGCGAGACCTTCCCCCGCGAGTGTTGACGGGGGCGGGGACGGGGAAGTTTCTTCCCCGCGGGGACGGGGATGGTAAGTCATTCCCCGACGGGGAATTCCCCGTTGCCATCTTTAGTTTGGTTGGTACGTAGGCGAAGGCAACCACGGAAGCCACCAGACTTTAATGCTGTGTTCACGCCTTGTCGTTTGCTCCTGCCACTTGTCTTCTAGCGTGTATTAAATACGGTGTGCCCGTGGCGAGTGTGGCGAAGGATTCGACCGCCCCAGATCGTGGCCGCCACAAACGCGGCATGGTGTGGTGTGGTCGGAATCCAAACACGCCCTAAGTATTTGACAGGTCTTTGGAAGCTGAGCGTGAAGCTAGGGCTAGGAGCGGTGCCAATGGGGCCCTATGGTACCCCCTTTGGACAGCCTTGCCCACTTTTATTTATTATAATATCGTAATAAGGTGCTGGTTACATATGGGGGATAGCAAGGTACAGGATACTTGCATGGCTAGCGGTGGATAGTTGTGGTTCGAAGATTAAGGGTCCTCAACTCCTCATCGTCTCCCTTCGCTAGGGTGGCGAGGGGGAGAGACGTCCTCACGTTTTCCATGTCCATCGTCACCCATATTATTATTACCGATTTTCTTGAATGTTGCAGCATATGCCTTTGCTCGTCCTGCGACCTCATCACGGCTGCTCTTTTCTGCAGCCATTATAGGGGGCATCTCCGCTGCGCAATTGCTGATGAGGACCAGCATGAGAACAGCACACACAAGAATCTTCATTGCTCTTGGTGAACCTGATCGATTAACCTGAGGGCATACAAGTCATGAGTATTAATGAGATGGTAATATATATATATATATATATATATATATATATATATATATATATATATATATATATATATATATATATATATATATATTATATATATATATATATATATATATATATATATATATATATATATATATATATATATATATACTTCGTTCTATAGATTCTTTTTTCTTGCCAGAGACTCTGTCTGAAAGATAATTCTTGACTTACAGATCATCAGAAGTAGTCGAGTTTTGTACTATATAAGCTCATGCAACAGTAGGAATATACATAAATATGCACACATATTACTAAGAGACACATATTCTTTGTACATAACTTATGCTATATACGTACCTAGATATATGTCATGTCACGTCTAAAAACAATAATTTGAAACTAAGTAAAAACTATAACTTGAAAGAAATTATATGAAGTGAGCTACAAAAGAACTGTTGTGATATTTTGAGCGTACCGGCTGTAAGGAGCTCCTTGCAAGCAAGGATCTTTGGTTGGTTCGATATGTATTTTTCGTGGTGGTACCCAATTTATAGAAGGTGTAAAGACTGTTTGAGCCAAGTACTTTTTGACGTATTCCTTGTTGCTAGTCCTGTAAATTGGCACACAATAGGCAATATATGGTGGGTTGCAACGTTATCTCGTGAATTTGAAATGACTGGTTGCGATCAATTCTTGTCTACCCTCAAACTAGTGGTGTCATGTGCCTCAGTCAGTTTACTGTGAATTCGGAAGGTGATGCAATTAAAGGAGCAATATTTTGGCACACTGAATGATGACATTGTAGTTTCAGCAAATTCATGTATGTGTGCAAAAACTATTGACTCGTGTAGACTTCTGCTAGTAGAATATCTCAAATGATAAAAAAAATACTATAAGACTATGTTTGGTTCCCAGAAATTGAGAGGAATTAGAAAGTAATTTAATAATGAAGTGGAAAACACTTTCCAGATATCGGTTTCAATTTATGGTATCCAAACAGGCTCTAAAAGGAATATCTCTCTATTTTCACAAGGAACGTCTAATAATTTCTCTCAAAGTGAATCCTCAGACTATCAACTTTTCCTCATCCCCCCACCAAAAAAAAACCTTATATAGAACACTGTGAACTTTGTACAATTAACACCCAGTATATTTAGTAACAAGCTTACAACCAAGAAACAAGTCTTAAAAATTTTAATTTTTTTATGTAACTTGAAGAAGACAAGAAGTTAGTTATTAATTAATACTCCATGCGACCATAAAAGAAAGTATCTTGAGTTTGACTAACTATAAATATAAATATAAATATTTATAATATCAAATAAGTATTATTAGATTTGCTATGACATATATTTTCATACTATATTTATTTGGTGTCATAAACATTAATATTTTTATCTATAAATTTGGCCAAACTTTAAACACAATTAATCAAAGAATGCACCTAGAATTGTATTCTTTTGTGGACATAGGTAGTACTATATGGACCATGCACTCCCAAAAAAAGAATTTAGGAGACATGTGGATTTACTTACAGTGGATCCACAAGTCTTGAAATGAAATATATCTAGAATTACTGTTTAAGTCAAGTACTTTTTGACGTATGTGTTCCTTGTTGTTAGCCCTGTAAATTGACACTATATGCAATCGTGTAGGTAACGTTATCTCATGAGAATTCAAAATGACAGGATGCGATCAGTCTTGTCTATCCTTAAGAGACTAGTGGAGCCATGATGCTTGAGTCAGTTCACTGTGAATTTGCAAGATGATGTAAAGAAGCAACTAATATTCAGGAATGCTAATTTTCGTGCGCGCACGATCTGGTGGTGCGGCATGCACACCGTCGCGGCCGTCCAACTCGTGGGTGCAAACCGCTCAGCCGTCCGATTCGCGCGATCCTCTCCTGGCTGTTGTGCAGGCGCTCCCTGGCGGCCGTGGTAGCCTGCCCGACGGCCACTCGTGCTCTCCCCGGTGACTGCGCCGACCCATCTCTGACGGCCGCGTAGGCCTCCCCTTCCTTACTCAACTCTGACGGGCTTAGAAGGGGCTCTGGGGAGGCAGACCAACCAAGAAGTGGGGACGGTAGGAGGGCGGCGTTAGGGTTCCGACGGCATAGGAGGCGGCCGAGCCAGGTTGGGGGCGGGGCGCCATGGCCATGGCGGCGACGGGAGGGGTTGAGGGGAAGAAGGAGGTCGTCGTGGGCAGTAGGGGGCCGCGGAGCCCTGGCGATGAGTCAGACTGAAGTTTTCCTCTCTTTCTTTTCCCCGAAAGCTTAGACCGTATATAAACTGGATTAACACCCATGTTTGCTAGCAACGATACAACTTTGCAAGGTATACTGCTTCAATTTTTGAAAAGGATTCTCTGTCATTTCATCTTCGTATACCGATTCAATAAACTTATTCTTGTAGAGGGTACCAAATCGCCTATATCCATCAAAATTTCTGAAGAAAGGACTAAACCATGAGACTTGGGCCATCCACATTGTGCATATAGTCTATCCATTTAAATATGGTGCTAATAGGTTGTAACACCCTCGGTGTTACCTCATGTAACAACACACCAAAACATCATGAGCATCTTGTTTATGTGATTTAGCATGGGTCAAAGTTCGTGGAATCATTTTAGTAATTTTAATTAGATAATGAAAATGTTAAATGGAAGTTGTCGCAATAACCGTGTTGTATCACTTAAGGTTCAAAAATGAATTTTATTTAGCAAAACTGTTATAGAACATGTATGCAACTCTTTAATAAGATTTGAAGTACTAGCTTGGTAGAGCGCCATGCAACCCTTGCGGTGGAAAAGTATTTTGGCTAGCTAGTAATTCAAGGGGGCATGGAAATCGAATTTGGAAAACCTAAAATGTGCTTAGGATCGTAAGCTCGACGCTGCAGTGGTGGCTTCTTTTCGAGCATGTTAGCTAAGGAGCTAGGTCGGGTTTTGGTTGCTCGGGGTAGCCTTAAGTACCCTCTCAGGTATTGTATAGTTGTTTGAGCCCGAGTCAAACCGAGTTAGAGGTTTCACGTGCTTTAAATTGCGTGCATGACACTTGTGTTGGGCTGCTTGTCGTCTGTGCGCGGTCACCTCGTGTGGGTGCCAACGTCGCCAAACTGGCTGCGTTGGCCAGCAGCGGGCCGCTGGTCGCCTGCCGTCTGCGCGCTGCTTCTTTCGCGTCATGGCGCTGCGGCTGGCCTTGTCGTCTGCTAGCGCGGGCCTGCTTGCGCTGATCCGCTCCATCCTCTCGCGTCGCGACGCTGCAGCCGCCGTCCTCTCGACGTTGCGTCCGCCTGCACCCTGCCCCCCTCTCTGCACTGAGCCGTCGCCTTGTGGTGTACGGCGCTGCGCGCACATGTATCCCTGTGGTGCAGAGCTCGCTCGGGGCGAGGGTCAGCTGCTGCCGCGCCCACGTTCCGCTCGGGCTCAACATGTCTGGCCGAACCCATCCCTTTCCCCCTCGCTCCTCTGTTTCCCGGGTCAGCGGTGCTGCACGTCATTTCGGCCGGTGGGGTCGTCGGGTTCTATTTGACGTGCCCTCAGCTCGCCGATTAAGCCACCCTGCTCACTCGCCCTCACCCCACCCTGAGCTTGGGCCCGCTTGTGGCACTTGGGATTTCTTTTCCTCCGCCATTGTTTTAAGGTTGGTCTCTGCCTTGGCCGAAGACAGCTCCCAATCCGCCCACCTCGATCCCTGATGGCAGCAACGTTAGACTCCTCGCGCATCCTCCTTTGCCTTGTGTGCTTTAGCCAAGC
Organism: Saccharum hybrid cultivar R570; assembly: GCA_038087645.1. NCBI lineage: Eukaryota > Viridiplantae > Streptophyta > Magnoliopsida > Poales > Poaceae > Saccharum > Saccharum hybrid cultivar. The sequence continues at coordinate 1,955,280 of JAQSUU010000519.1, forward strand.
CACTACTGTTGCCCCCGCACTGCTGACGCGGCCGTGCCGCCGCGGAGCACCGCCGCATCCCGCTGGTCGCATGCGGCCAACCATCTCTGTCATCCACCGGCTCCAGCGAGCGCTGCGGCCGAGTCCAGGGTAGGTTAGTGGTGCTCATGCCCTTGATTGTTGGCAGCGCGGGGTCTAGGGCCATCGGAATGGCCGCGCCACTGCCTCGAGCGACTGCTCGCCGTGGCCACCGTGTTCTACGGCTCCGCGGTTTTCATATCTCCGTTTAGAGCAGGCTTTTAGGACGTAGTTGGAGGTTGTCTCGTTGGTTAAGTCTGCGCGTGCCTTAGTTAGCCGGTGTGGCCGGCCTGTGCCACCGGTGCTGCGCCGGCGAGCGCGGGGGCGCCCGGGGGTCTCAGGGTTGTGAAGACGAGTTTCTTTAGGGGGCTAGTTGCTTGAAGTGTGTCTGTAGGAATAGTCCACTTGGTAGGCGTATGATTGACGGTTAGTACAGGGGCATTTTTGCTTAATCTCCGTCACGCGTGGGCTCCGTTTCGTCACGGGCCGGCCTGCGTCGTGTGGGTCGCGTCGTCGCGGGCCGCTTCGCGTGTGTGGGTCTCGTGTGCGTGCGCGCTGCGCACGTTTGGGCCGCCTGTTTGGGCCGCGCTGAGGAATTGTGTTTCCCTTTTTCTTAAGGAAATCAAAGTAGCTTATGATTTCATGTAAATGACTACACTTTGGAAAGTTGTAATAAATCATTTAAGCATTCAAAAATCACGAAACCAGTTTTGTTAGATTCATAAGTTTTTGTTCTATCAGTTGGTGAAATCAGTTCATATAAATCTGTAGTGTTAAATGGATGCAAAAATGACTATTGTTGAGATATTAATTTTGTAGAAATTTTTGTGGCAAAACCGCGATGCCTTTAGCTCTACAATTTTTACAGTAGCTTCATGATGTTATTAGATGCTTACTGTAATTTTTGTAGCATTTTAATAGCTTGCTAGATGTGGTAGCTAAATTCTCCTAATCGAGTATATATTAAATCGATAACCAAAGAAAGTGATGCAATCGAGTGGGTAGGAAACATTTAGACCGCTTAGCTTTTGCTTAATAGGAGTAGTGGATGACTTGGTATGTTGGCCATTAGAGTTAGCTAAATAGTTAGTGGTTATAGTTGTTATAAGAGCTATTGTTGTCATCGTATTAAGTGTCGTATTATCATTGCATGCATGTAGATCACGAGGAAGTTGAATACGTGGCCACGGAGGAGCATGACTATGAGGAAGTCATCAAGGAGTACGAGGAGGAGATCTTCGTGCCGGAGGAGTTCTAGGAGCCGCCCGTGACTGACACCTCTGACTTTGTACCTACCCAAGGCAAAGCCCCGGTGCATAACCCTTATTTTGCAAATTTTTATATATATTTAAATGTTGTGCATTTACATTGCAGGAATTTTATGATACCCACATGCATATATATATCTACCCATGAGTCTTACTAGTACATGATCGTGTAGCTGCTTTGCTTAGGTTTATCGGTAGCGTGAGTAACCTGTCGTTACTCATAATAGGTGGTTATTAATACTATGATTACATTCAGGGATGGGATATGGGTATTGGTGGGTATAACAAGTTGTGTCCCATGGCCACAGGGCATAGCTGGGTTGCACTGTTCCCTGTCCGTGTCAATTAAGGACCGTTCATTGCATGGACCCTGGTCAAGTCACAGATTTATTATCCCAAGCACATACTTGCTTTATGGGAGCGGGAAGGCTTGTTACTATCTTGTCATGGGCTCTGGCTCTTTTTGGACTGACTGATTGGAGGCGGGGATAGGTGGAGGTCTTAGCACCGTATTGAGGCCGGGCCTCAAGTGCGGGAGCTGGGAGTCTAAGTTTGGACGGGGACCTGGAAACCCGTGACATGAGTGGAACGGGTTAGTCTCGTTTGTGCCTGGGGTGCAAGCGAGGCGTGTGTTTTTTAGGTACCCAGTTGGGCACATTGATTCGCGAATCGCCGTTTTTACGTGACGGTATGACTTGACTACGCTCTGGCATCATAGTAAGAACTGGCAGTTAAAAGATGAAGAAATGATTTCGTTTGCTCAACCCTGCTTGATTATAGACTAGGTGCTTCCATAGAAGGTTGGATAAGAAATAAAATGTGGCTATTAAAAGTAAGAAATTAAGGACGCACTCTTAGTGCTGCTTTTCACTGGCAAGAAACCCACAAGACATAAAGCCTATCATAATCCTTGAGAGTCAGGAAATATATTTCTTAGTCGGGTAAGTCTTGCGAGTACATTGTGTACTCAGGGTTTATTTTACCCCTGTTGCAGGTGCACCTTGAGCAGGTAGGTCTTGTGTGGAGGATTCTTCTAGTGGGCAACAGACGGATTCTCATTTCGTTCCGCTAAACGTTTATTTTATTTCCGCTGTTTAATTTATCGCACTCTGAACGACTGGTATTGTAATAAATTATTTATGAGACTTTGTATTGTATGAAATGAACTAAGTATTATAAGTTTGTACTCATTATTGAATCCCGAGTGTAAAATGTGGAGTGTTCGAGTTCTCTCGTTAGGTGTGCTCGATGCCACATAGGTAGATAAATTTTATGGCCAATTCTCCAACTAGTTATTAGCCAACTAGCTAGCAAACCCTCATTTTTAGTCTTAGCTAATAACTAGACCTAACTCATTGAATCATACCCTTAATGTAACATATAAAGAAAATATAAAATGTTCACCTTGAAAACTAAGGTGGCATTTCTCATAGCGTAGCAGGAAAAACGACATAAATAGAAGGAAGTAAATTTGATAGTAGAAAATGGGAAGAGGTGAACAGTACTAGTAAAATAAAAAATTAATATGGCCCAATCTCCAATTTTACCAGAGGTCCCCACCGGCAGAGGAACATAGCCGCCCTCTAGCCTCCCACCCTATATAACCCCTAGTCCTCCGTGCATCCGTCCGTCCCCATAGCCCCTGAAAGGTTTTGATGGCTAGAGGGGGGGTGAATAGCCTAATAAAAATTCCTACAAAGTATGCTAAACAAGTTTATCAATATAACAAATAGCGTGATACAAGTTTTGCTTAGCATAAAGGGGGTGTTGCAAGCCACCTATCCAAATGACAATCCTAATATATTTCATTTAACCGCACAAGTCAAAACGCAAGAGCAACAACTAAACAAGCTAGCAAGTTACACAAAACTAAAACTACACAAGCTACAACAACAAGCTAGCAAGAGGAAACAACCAATTACTTGAAATGTAATGCAAGTTAGAGATACGAGAGATTTCACCAAGAGGCGATGAATTGAGCCAACCAATCAATATCCAAAAGATAATATCCAAGATAACCAAACCACCGAGACAAATCAATCACAATCAATGAAGCGAAGACATGATGATTTATCCCGAGGTTCACGTGCTTGTCGGCACGCTAGTCCCCGTTGTGTCCCCCTCAACCACGTGGTTCGGTGGCTAATCGGTCACACACCGAGCCTCTCGAAATGCGCCACAAGAACCTACTAAATGGCTAGGAGTTGCAATGACACGAGCAATATACTAATGCTACCTTGCGGCACTCTGTCGGGGAAGGTGCAAACCCCTCACAAGATCACAGGAGGTGGCCAAGAACAATCATCAACATTTGCCATGCCTCCAAGCTGCTCCAAGCCATCTAGGTGGCGGCAACCACCAAGAGTAACAAGAAAAACCGCAACAAATCAATCCCCCAAGTGCCTCTAGATGCAAATCAATGATCGATACACTTAAATCACTCAATCTCACTCAAGAATTGCAATTGAATGCAAGGGAGATGAGTTGGGATGAGAGGGGATGCTTTGGCTTAGCTCAATATGCTCACAAGTATGTTAAATGTCTAAGAGAGACTCCAAAGAGCCGGCCAACAAGTATTTATAGACGTTCCCAACAAGAACTAGTCGTTAGGCACTTGATTCTGCTGCAGTCGCGCTGACCGGACGCGCTGGTCGAAATGACCGGACACGCAGGTGCGCACACCACCCACGCGTGAAGCACGACCGGACGCGCCGGTCCCGTGATTGATCGGACGCGCTGGTCAAGCCGAGTAGCGCTTCAGCGAGTCAGCGACCAGACACGCACGCTAGATGAACCGGACGCCACAATGCCAGCGTCCGGTCGTTTCCAATAAGCCTCCACGCATGACTGGACGTGTCCGATTGATCGTGACCGAACGCACCACCGCATCTGATCAGAAGACCGAGACGCGCGCAAACACTGAGCACTAACCGGACGCGTCCGGTCAAACAGAGACCACGTTCGATTCAGCATCCGATTATCTCTGTGACCTCCGTTCGCCTCCGTTTCTTCGCATCTGACGCAGTGGAAAATAGGCGTTTTATTTCCTGAAAAGCGCTGAATCCCGCCTCGCAAGCTCGGCAGGAGGGAGAGAGGGCCCAAAACCCTCTCTACCACTCAAACACCATCGGCAATGCAAATGTGGTAACACCACCAAGTGATCATCGTCATGTGCAAGTGTGTTAGCATTTTCACAATTATTTTTTGAGACATTATTAGCTCTATCCAAATGCATATGATTATGAAAAGCACACCTAGAGGCACTTAGGAGTTCAATAGCCGCGTCATTCCCCTCTTTATAGTATGGCTATCTATCCTATAATGTAACAAGGGAAAGATTGAAAGCTCTATGTTTGGTGTTGGTAAATAGTGACAATGCCTAAGTACTAATCCTATGCCTAAGTTGTATATAGCATATGAGGATTAGTACATTCCAAGGTTGGTGGCAAGATGAACATGGTGAGCATGATGGCCACACTTGGATTTGGACGCAACCCTACGTGATCAAGGCAAAGGTATATGCTTAAGGGTTGTGTTTTAGTAACCAAGACACCTAGTGGGTGTGGTTACATTATAGGATAGATAGCCGTACTATAAAGAGGGGAATGACGCGGCTATTGAACTCCTAAGTGCCTCTAGGTGTGCATTTTATAATCATATGCATTTGGATATAACTAATAATGCCTCGAAAAATGATTGTGAAAATGCTAACACACTCGCACATGACGTGATCACTTGGTGGTGTTAGCACATTTGCGATGGCATTGAAGTTTGAGCGGTAGAGAGGGTTTGGGCGGGATTCAGACGTTTTTGAGGAATTGAAATGCCTATTTTCCTTTACGTAAATGTCGAGATTTGGAGGCATTGTCATATGTTGTTTCATGAGCTAAAACATGTGCTAAAGTGACACACATACTTAGTCTAGCTCTTATGTGAAAGGGTGAATCAAACGGAAGCGAACGGAGGTCACAGAAGTGACTGGACACTGGACCGGACGCGGTCTCTGTTTGACCGAACGTGTCCGGTCAGTGTTCTGCATCTGCGCGTGTTTTGGTTTTTTGATCGGACGTGGTGGCGCATCCAGTCACAGTCGACCGAACATGTCTGGTTGATCTAGGAGCTTACTGGACTTCAACCGGATGCTAGCACTGTGGTGTCCGGTCAGTTCTGCAGCGCGTCCGGTCGCTGTCTCGGTGGAGCGCTGCTCAGGCTTGACCAGCGCGTCCGGTCCGTTACGGGACCAGCGCGTCCGGTCGTACTTCGCGCGTCCGGTCCGCGTGACAAGCGCGTTCGGTCAGTGCTTCGCGGCGTAGGTGCTATGCGATCGGCGCGTTCGGTCAATTCGACCAGCGCGTCCGGTCAGCGCGACTGCAGCTGTTTCGAGTGCCTAACGACTATATTTGAATGGGTACATCTATAAATACTCGTTGGCCGGCTCAAAGCTCCATCTCTTGCATTCTTTGACATACTTGTGAGCACTTTGAGCTAAGCAACTCCCCTCCCACTCATCTCTCTTGCTTCTTTGCATATTCGAAGTGAGATTGAGTGATCCAAGTGCATTTGCATTGTGAGATTGCATCTAGTTGGCAGTTGGTGGTTGATTTGCTGCGGAATTCTTATTTCTCTTGGTGGTTGCCGCCACCTAGATGGCTTGGAGCAGCTTGGAGGCGTTGGCAAGAGTTGGTGATTGTTTTTTGCCACCTCCAGTGATTGTGAGGGGTTTGTGCCTACCTCGGCGAAGCGCCAAAGACAACATTAGTGGATTGGTCGTGTCATTTGCAACCTTTTGCCATTTGGTAGGTTCTTGTGGCGCCTTTGAGAGGCTCGGTGTGAGACCGATTAGCCACCGAACCACGTGGTGAAGAGAGACACAACGGGGACTAGCGTGCTGGCAAGCACGTGAACCTCGGGATAAATCTTCGTGTCATCTCTTTCATATTGTGATTGATTGATCCCGGTGTTCGGTTGTCTTGGTATTCATTGTTGATCATATTGGTTGGCTCAATACTTCGCCCCTCGGTGAAACTTTTCTAACTCAACTCCGCATTACCTTCTTAGTTATCTTTACTAGCTAGTTAGCTTTGCTAGAGAAGCTCTTTTGTGTAGCTTGCTAGTTGTAGTTGTAGTTACCTTCTCGGTTTGACTTGTGCGGTTGAGTGCAAATCTACTAGATTTGTGAATTGGTTAGGTGGCTTGCAAACACCCCTTAGGCTAAGCAAAACTCGCATCTCACTACTTGTTATATTGATAAGCTTGTTTAGCTTGTCTTTGTAGAAATTATTAAAAGGCTATTCACCCCCCCCTCTAGCCATCAAGACCTTTCACCAGGTATCGAAGCCGTGGTCACCGTTTGTAAGGCTTAACAACCTCGGTGTAAGATGGCTTAAGTTGTGTTCAATCATGTCGGAGGCAAGCCTTCATTCTTTGATGGTGTCTCATCTTTTGATCATTGGAAAAGAAAGATGAAGCAATATCTTGGCTCTATCAATGAGAAGGTTTGGGAGGTGACACATCATGATTATGCTATCATTGATCCTGACAACCTCACCAACAATGACTGCATCAACAACCAATGCAACACTATGGCTCTCAACACTCTCTATAATGGGATTGATGCAAAGGTTTTTGAGCAAATCAAGGATCTTTAGATGACAAGTGAAGTGTGGACAAGATTAGAGGAAACATATGAGGGCACTTCAACGGTAAAGAGTGCCAACCTTTATATGCTCAAGGATAAGTTTACAAGCTTCAAGATGAAGGATGATGAGTCCATACTGAAAATGTTCTATATGCTACAAGTTATTATCAATGATCTTAAGAGCCTAGGAGAAGATGTCAAGGACAAGGACTTCTCACATAAGTTCTTGATGAACTTACCTAAGAAGTTTGCTATCTTGAGGAAGATGATCCAAAGAGAGGGTTTGGACAAGGTGACTCTAAACCAAGTGCTTGGAGATGTCATGACCGATGCTCAATATGATGATGATGAAGATGAAGATGAGAAGAAGGAGATCAAGGTCAAGCAAGAGAAGCTCATTGCATTCAAGGCTTCATTTTCTAAGGGCAAGAGCAAGGTGGAGAGCGATGATAATGATCCATTCGATGATGAAACCATGGCCCTCCTTGTGCACAAGATGGGAAGGTTCATGAAGAAGAAATGATATGGGACAAGGAAGATGAGAGACACTATAAAGACAAAGATCCTTTGCTACAATTGCAATGGCCCTGATCACATAGTGGCGGATTGCCCCTATGAAGATAAGAGATTTCATAATGGGGACTTGAAGCTCAAGAAGAATAAGAAGGATAAGAAAGAGAAGGAGAGAAAGCAAAGAAGAGCTTTACATTCAATAAGAAGAAGAAGGGTGGTGATTATATGGTCACTTGGGATAGTGACAACTCCGATAGTAATGATAATGCAAGCTCTAGTGATGATGAAAGGACCACTCGGCGAGCCATTGCAAGCATCACCCTCTCTAACAAGTCATCCATCTTTGATACTACATCGACATGCCTTATGGCCAAGCCTACCAAGGTAAAATATGATGATAGTGATGATGATTCTTGTGCTAGTGATGGTTGTATGAGTGATGATGAGGAGGATGAGGACTACTCCAAGGATGATCTATTAGGCATAATAGATCAAATGAGCAAGGGCTACAAGAGGACAACCAAGAAGTGCAAAATCTTGGAGCAAGAGCTCATTGTTAAGAGCAATGAAAATGATGCCTTGATGGAGGAGCTTGTTGCTCTAAAAAAGAGTAAGGAGTGCAAAGGAATTGAACAAGAGCTCAAAGCTCTTAGGAAATCCTTTGATGAGCTAGAGGCCTCTTGTGAGTGTCTAAAGGAAGACCACGAGGACCTTGAAATTGCTCACACTATGCTTAAGGAAGCCCACTCCACTCTACTTGAGCTCATCAAGGAAAAGGACCTTAAGTTGGAGAAGTTCATGAAGGAAGCTAAGGAAGAGCAAGTGATTGTCACTTGTGATATTGGACTAACATGTGATATTATTCATGATTCTTTATTTGTTGGTCCTACTAATGCTTCATGTAGCTTATCATCATCCACCACAACCAACTCTATCTCTACTACTAGTGATTCATCACTCGTGGTTGAGAATGAGACCCTCAAGAGAAAGGTGGATGATCTCACCCACGCATTAGGCAATGCCTATGGTGGGGATACCCGCTTGCTAAAATGCTTGGGTAGCCAAAGGTTCTCTCTTAACAAAGAGGGTTTGGGCTATACTCCCAAGAAGGGCAAGGCGGCCTTTGCTACTCCAAAGTCTCGCTTTGTGAAGAGCAATGGTTGTTATTACAATAGATACAAGCAAGTCGGGCATCTAGAGATTAATTGTAATAAAATGAACAAGAACAACAACAAGTTTCATGCTAAAATGGATTGCATTCCTTTTTATTCTTGTTATGTACTTACCAAGGATGAGAAGGGTGTGCAAGCTAAGTTTATTGGTACACCAATTGTGGGTCCAAAGAAGAAGACCATTTGGGTACCAAATAGCTTAGTTACTAACCTCCAAGGACCCAAGCAAGTATGGGTACCTAAAAGACATTAATTTATTTTGTAGGTAAATTACAAGGCCGGAGGAAGGCATTGGGTGCTTGATAGTGGGTGCTCTCAACATATGACCGGTGATTCAAGAATGTTCAACTCTCTCAAATCAAATGATAGTGGCATTGATAGCATCACATTCGGTGACAATAGCAAGGGTGATGTAAAGGCTCTTGGAAGGATTGTAATCTCAAATGATCATAGCATCTCCAATGTGCTACTAGTTGAAAAGCTCAATTTCAACTTGTTATCGGTTGCTCAATTATGTGATCTAGGCTTCAAGTGTATATTTGGTGTTGATGATGTGGAGATAGTTAGTGTTGATGGCTCCAATTTGATCTTCAAGGGTTTTAGATATGAGAATCTATACTTGGTTGATTTCAATGCTAGTGACACTCAACTCTCAACATGCTTTCTCACCAAATCAAGTATGAGCTGGTTATGGCATAGAAGACTTGGTCATGTCGGCATGAAGCAATTGAACAAGTTAGTGAAGCATGACTTAGTTAGAGGCTTGAAGGATGTCACATTTGAGAAGGATAAGCTATGTAGTGCATGTCAAGCCGGAAAGCAAGTGGGCAATACTCATCCATTGAAGAGCATTATGAGTACTTCCAAGACATTTGAGTTGTTGCACATGGATCTATTTGGGCCAACTACATACACAAGCATTGGTGGCAACAAGTATGACTTTGTGATTGTGGAAGATTTCACTAGATACACATGGGTATTCTTTCTTATGGACAAGAGTGATGTATTTGACATATTCAAGAAGTTCATCAAGAGAGTACAAAATGAGTTTGAGACCTCAATCAAGAAAGTGAGAAGTGACAATGGAAGTGAGTTTCGAAACACAAGAGTTGATGAGCTTGGAATCAAGCATTAATTCTCGGCCAAGTATACACCTCAATCAAATAGCCTAGTTGAGAGGAAGAATAGAACCTTAATTGATATGGTAAGATCAATGTTGAATGAGTATAATGTGAGTCATTCATTTTGGGCCAAAGCAATCAACACGGCTTGCTTCTATAGCAACCGCCTCTATTGCCATAAGTTTCTAGAGAAGACACCATATGAGATCTTAAATGGAAGAAAGCCTAACATTGCATACTTTCGGGTATTTGGTTGCAAATGCTACATCTTGAAGAAGGACACTAGATTGAGCAAGTTTGAGAAGAAATGTGATGAAGGATTCTTATTTGGTTACTCAACTACTAGCAAAGCTTATAGAGTTTGGAATTTGGCTAGTGGTCATCTTGAAGAAGTGCATGATGTTGAGTTTGATGAAACCAATGGTTCTCAAGATGAAGAAGATAACTTGGATGATGTGAGAGGAACTCAATTGACCAATGCTATGAAATAAATGGATATTGGTGATATTAGGCCAAAGCAAGTGATTGATGTGGATGACAACAAAGATCAAGTGCTCCAAAGTCCAATTACACAAGCTAGTGGTTCTAATGTGCAAAATCAAGCTAGTACATCATCTTAAGTGCAACAAGATCAACAAGTGGCTAGTTCATCATCTCCAACTCATGATCAACATCAACATCTAAGCAATCAAGTCCAAATACTTCAACCAACTAACATTGCAAGAGATCATCCATTGGATTCCATCATTGGTGACATACAAAGGGGAGTTCAAACTAGATCAAGATTGGCATCATTTTGTGCTCACTCTTCTTTTTTGTCAATGGAAGAACCCAAGGACATTGATAAAGCATTGAGAGATCCGGATTGGGTAAATGCAATGCATGAAGAGCTCAACAACTTCAAGAGAAATGAAGTATGGGAACTAGTTGAGAGGCCTAAGGATCACAATGTCATTGGAACAAGATGGGTCTTTCGCAACAAGCAAGATCAAGATGGGATAGTAGTAAGGAACAAAGCAAGACTAGTGGCTCAAGGTTACACACAAATAGGGGGTCTTGACTTTGGTGAAACATATGCCCCGGTTGCAAGATTGAAAACAATTAGGATCTTACTTGCCTATGCTTGTGCTCACAATATCAAGCTATATCAAATGGATGTGAAGAGTGCATTTCTCAATTGGTACATTCAAGAAGAGTTGCATATGGAGCAACCTCCCGGTTTTGAAGATGACAAGAAATCCAATCATGTCTACAAATTAAGAAAAGCTTTGTATGGATTGAAGCAAGCACCTAGAGCATGGCATGAAAGATTGAGGGACTTCTTGCTATCCAAAGGATTTATCATGGGCAAAGTGGATACTACTCTCTTCACCAAGAATATTGGGAAAGACTTGTTTGTGTTGAAAATATATGTTGATGATATCATATTTGGTTCAACCAATCAAGATTATTGTGATGAGTTTAGGAAAATGATGGCAAAGGAATTTGAAATATCAATGATTGGTGAACTTAATTTCTTTCTTGGACTTCAAATCAAACAAATGAAGGAAGGAACATTTGTAAGCCAAACCAAATACATAAATGATATGCTAAAGAAGTTCGGTATGGAAGATGCAAAATGAATCACTACTTCAATGAGCACTAATGAAAGCTTGGATAGTGACAAGAATGGCAACATGGTGGATCAAAAGCTATATAGATCAATGATTGGTAGCCTACTCTATGTGATGACATCAAGGCCCGATGTAATATTTAGTGTATGCATGTGTGCAAGATTTCAAGCCTCACCAAGAGAAAGTCATTTGAAGGCAACAAAGAGAATATTGAGGTACTTAAAGCATACATAAGATGTTGGATTGTGATATCCCAAGGGTGCAAGTTTTGAGCTAGTTGGATATTCAGATTTCAACTATGTCGGTGACAAAGTTGAGAGAAAGAGCACCTCCGGGACTTATCAATTGTTGGGAAGATCACTTGTCTCATGGTCATCCAAGAAGCAAAATAGTATTGCACTATCTACCGCCGAGGCCGAATACATCGCCACAGGTAGTTGTTGTGCACAAATCTTGTGGATGAAGGCAACATTGAAGGATTTTGGAATCAATTTCAAGAATGTGCCATTGCTATGTGACTATGAAAGTGCCGTGAAGCTAACCAACAATCCGGTTCAACATCAAAGAACAAAGCACATTGATGTTCGTCATCATTTCATTAGAGATCATCAACAAAAGGGTGACATTGCTATTGAGAGTGTGGGCACCGAAGATCAATTAGCCGATCTATTCACCAAGCCACTTGATGAGAAGAGATTTCACAAGCTAAAGAATGAGTTGAACATAATTGACTTCTCCAACATAAGTTGATGCACCTCCATGATATGATATGCCTCTCCTTCGAGCCCCAAGGTACAATTGGTTGACATGTCATACATTCTATACTAAGGACATGTTTAGTGCATCTAGTCATGATTTCTTATGTTCAAGGCTCATTCATGAAAATCAAATGAATTTGAAGTTTATATGGTGCCACTATTGTTTCCATGTCTTGTATGATCTAGTGGTAGCATATAACTTGTTTAAGTAGCTTGTGATCCTAAGTGTTTAATCTATAAAATTTGTCTAAATATTTGCTTCAACATGATGTCTGATAACCCTTCTAGTGAGGTGTGAAGAAGCTTGCCCTTGGATCAAACTAAAGCATTTCATTTATGCAAGCAATCTAGGTTGAATCACAAACTTGATCCTCACCCCATAACATGATATGATAATCTATCTAAAAATAGTCCCTTGTGGTCTTTGGTGCCAAAGAGGGAGAAAATATTGTTCACAAAGATAGATTCTAAAAAGGGAGAAAATGATAAAAGAAGAGGGTCAACTAAAATTTTAAGCACACAAGTAGAGGGAGCAAGCTCTTAAACATGAATGTTGTATTTCCATGTGCACTTCATATGTATGATGCATAGTTATGCATTTCTTTTTCTCCAATACATTGCTTGTGTGGTGACTCGCTAGTATAATTTGAATGGTATATTGAGGTACTAGCATGAATAGGAAGTAGTTAGATTTTTTCTTGCTTCTTGTTTTTCAAAGTGGTACTAGAGCCTTGCTTATAATGTTGATCTCACGAGGTTTCTAGTTATATTTGTGCTTTTCCAAGTGGTATCTAACTACACAAGGTGCTAAGATGGTGTTTATTGCTACTCCGATGGTATCACGCTTCAAAGGTCTATAATCTAAAACACTTAGCACCTATTGGTAGTCAATGCTCCTATATTTTTCCTATCTAAGCATGTATGCTTCCTAAATCCAAACATATAGCATACATGTAGGGGGAGCCGTTGCTATCAATTTGAATTCATGATTACTTGTCCATAATTCTTACACATGGTAACATTTTTAGACAATATGACATGGGTTCAATCAAAATTTTATCATAATATCTTTGTGAAAGGGTTGTCACCAATTACCAACAAGGGAAAGATTGAAAGCTCTATGTTTGGTGTTGGTAAATAGTGACAATGCCTAAGTACTAATCCTATGCCTAAGTTGTATATAACATATGAGGATTAGTACATTCCAAGGTTGGTGACAAGATGAACATGGTGATCATGATGGTCAAGGCAAAAGGTATATGCTTAAGGGTTGTGTTTTAGTAACCAAGACACCTAGTGGGTGTGGTTACATTATAGGATAGATAGCCGTACTATAAAGAGGGGAATGACGCGGCTATTGAACTCCTAAGTGCCTCTAGGTGTGCATTTCATAATCATATGCATTTGGATAGAACTAATAACGCCTCGAAAAATGATTGTGAAAATGCTAACACACGCGCACATGACGTGATCACTTGGTGGTGTTAGCACATTTGCGATGGCGTTGGAGTTTGAGCGGTAGAGAGGGTTTGGGGGTCCTCTCTCCCTCCCGCCGAACTTGCGAGGCGGGATTCAGGCGTTTTCGAGGAATTGAAACGCCTATTTTCCTTTACGCAAATGTCGAGATTTAGAGGCGTTGTCACATGTTGTTTCATGAGCTAAAACATGTGCTAAAGTGACACACATACTTAGTCTAGCTCTTATGTGAAAGGGTTAATCAAACGGAAGCGAATGGAGGTCACAGAAGTGACTAGACACTGGACCGGACGCGGTCTCTGTTTGACCGAACATGTCCGATCAGTGTTCTGCATCTGCGCATGTTTCGGTTTTTTGATCGAACGCGGTGGCGCGTTCGGTCACAGTTGACCGGACGTGTCTGGTCGATCTAGGAGCTTACTGGACTTCAACCGGATGCTGGCACTGTGGCGTCCGGTCAGTTCTGCAGCGCGTCCGGTCGCTGTCTCGGTGGAGCGCTGCTCAGGCTTGACCAGCGCGTCCGATCCGTTATGGGACCAGTGCGTCCGGTCGTACTTCGCGCCTTCGGTCTGCGTGACAAGCGTGTCCGGTCAGTGCTTCGCGGCGTAGACGCTGTGCGATCGGCGTGTCCGGTCAATTCGACCAGCGTGTCCAGTCAGCGTGACTGCAGCTGTTTTGAGTGCCTAACGACTATATTTGAAGGGGTACATTTATAAATACTCGTTGGCCAGCTCAAAACTCCATCTCTTGCATTCTTTGACATACTTGTGAGCACTTTGAGCTAAGCAATTCCCCTCCCACTCATCTCTTTTACTTTTTTGCATATTCGAAGTGAGATTGAGTGATCCAAGTGCATTTGCATTGTGAGATTGCATCTAGTTAGCACTTGGTGGTTGATTTGCTGCGGAATTCTTATTTCTCTTGGTGGTTGCCGCCACCTAGACGGCTTGGAGCAGCTTGGAGGCGTTGGCAAGAGTTGTTGATTATTTTTGGCCACCTCTGGTGATTGTGAGGGGTTTGTGCCTACCTCGGCGAAGCGCCAAAGACAACATTAGTGGATTGGTCGTGTCATTTACAACCTTTTGCCATTTGGTAGGTTCTTGTGGCGCCTTTGAGAGGCTCGGTGTGAGACCGATTAGCCACCGAACCACGTGGTGAAGAGGGACACAACGGGGACTAGCGTGCCGGCAAGGACATGAACCTCGGGATAAATCTTCGTGTCATCTCTTTCATATTGTGATTGATTGATCCCGGTGTTCGGTTGTCTTGGTATTCATTGTTGATCATATTGGTTGGCTCAATACTTCGCCCCTCGGTGAAACTTTCCTAACTCAACTCCGCATTACCTTCTTAGTTATCTTTGCTAGCTAGTTAGCTTTGCTAGAGAAGCTCTTTTGTGTAGCTTGTTAGTTGTAGTTGTAGTTACCTTCTCGGTTTGACTTGTGCGGTTGAGTGCAAATCTACTAGATTTGTGAATTGGTTAGGTGGCTTGCAAACACCCCTTAGGCTAAGCAAAACTCGCATCTCACTACTTGTTATATTGATAAACTTGTTTTGTTTTATCTTTGTAGAAATTATTAAAAGGCTATTCACCCCCTCTAACCATCAAGACCTTTCACCAGGTCAGGGAGCAGGGGTGCCCATGGCCATGGCAGCGATGAGAGGGGGAGGAGAAGAAGGAGGTCTCCACGAGTGGTAGAGGGTACCTAATCGTTTATCCATCACAATTTCTGAAGAACATACTAAGGCTCCGTTCATTTACAACATTTCGGATCGTTCCTGGCCAGGAACGGTTCCGGCCTTGTAGAAATTACCAAAGAAACGGTGAGCTTGGAAATCAATCTCATATACTTGAATGAGGCCTAAACCATGAGACTGGGCCATCCACATTGTGCATATAGGCATCAAGTTAGGTGAATAATTGAAAAATATATTAACGACGATGGTTGTGTCCTATTTGATGTATGGGGCTAATTGTTTATTTTACTCTATTCATTAAAATATGTTGCTAATATGTGGATCAATTTTATAGTCAATCCTTTACTAGTTATTAGCCTACTAGCTAGTAAAGCCTAGCTAATTTAAGCTAAATTTTAGTCTTACTAATAACTAGACCTAACTAATTGAATTATACCCTTAATTAACACAATAAGAAAAAAAATGTCCGCCTTGAAAACTAAGCTGGCATAAGGTCAATAGAGCAAAGTTGCTTGGCTATAAGACAAGCTATAAGAGTCAAGTTATATAATAAGTGTCTCCTATTTATCTTAAAAAAGTCTCTCTCTCCTATTTCTCCTCACAACATATGTTACTTAGGTCCCACTAATACCTATGCTTCCGTGTCCAGCTTGGTGTTTATATAGGGGCCAAACTCTCATTTCTCTCCTCTCTTCTCTTCTCTGCATCAGCATTAGCTTGGCTATAAGTCCATTATTGTACCTACTCTCATAGCCTAGCAGGAAAAAAACATAAATGGAAGGAAGTAAATTGATTATAGAAAATAGGAAGAGGTGAACAATACTAGTAAATGAAAAAAATTAATACGACCCGATCACTAATTTTACCGAGTGGTCCCCACCGGCAGAGGAACATAGCAGCCCTCCAGCCTCCCACCCTATATAACCACTAGTCCTCCGTGCATCCGTCCGTCCTCATAGCCCCACCAGCAGGCGCGAGCCGGGCCCACCTCGCAGCCCCCAAATCCCTTTCCGATTCTTCCAAAATGTCTTCCTCCTCCGAGCTCGTCCTCTACAACCTCGTCCCCGCCCCCCAAACCCTAAACCCTCCCGCACCACACGCCCCCGCCGCCGCTGATCTCTCCATCTCCACCGCCGTTGCGGCGGCGGCGCCGGGGGCCGCCGCCCTCCGCGGCCGCGTTCGCCGCCCGGTGGGGTCCTCCTCCGCCGACCGCCACGCCAAGGTTGCCGGCCGCGGCCGCCGGGTCCGCATCCCGGCCATGGTGGCGGCGCGCGTCTTCCAGCTCACGCGCGAGCTCGGACACCGCACCGACGGGGAGACCATCGAGTGGTTGCTCCGCCAGGCCGAGCCCTCCATAATCGCCGCCACCGGCACCGGCGTCACCACCGAGGAGGCGCCCCCGCCTCTTGTCCCCGTCTCCTCCGTCGCGGCCACCGCGTCCATGACGCCGGTCCCGTACTACACCGCGCTCCTCATGCAACCGCCCACCGCCGCTGAGTCCCCTGCCGCCTCTGCCTCCGTCTCTGTCACCGCTGCGGAGGAGAATAAGAACTAGGCTAGGTGGAAGAGGATTATCAAATGGCAGTTACTATGCTTAGGGCTCAAAGGTTAGTTAGTTTGTAGCTTAGGGTTTATTATGTGTGCTATGTGGTCATGGCCTGCACCTCAATCATTAACTTATTACCTTGGGGAAGGATTGTGGGTGATTTAGGTAGCAAAACTGATTGAGATGGTAACAATAGAAGAGGGGAAGTGGTGGTATCTTTCTAAGTGGTTGATGAGTTCTACTGATGTTTCAAACGGAGTCTAATCTCTTGTGAATTGTCTAGTGTTGCTGATTTCTATATCTTGGTGCTTCAGTTCGTGTGTGAATGTTCTTTTTCGCTGTGTGTATGTATGTGGTTGAGCAATTTTCTCTTTGTTATTTGCCTTTTTTAGCAACTGGATTTAGTTACACAGCATAGGAATTCGCCCTGATTGGTGCATGCTGTACCGAGAGCCAGGTGGTAACTGAAGATGGAAAGCTACCAAGTTATCTTTCTGCTTGCTTTCCTGATGTTACTGTCTGTTTCTGCGTTTTCTGAATTCTGCTACAAAAAAGAGAGATACCGTCTCCTGAGTCCTGAATTTAGTTTGCTTGTGCTTTGGTAGCAAGGCCATATGTGTTTCATGATCGTATTTTGTTGCACCTGGCAAAAGGGTGATACTCATGGAAGATGCGTGTTTGCACATATAGTTTACTTGTTTGGATGTCAGGTCAAATGCCTGTATTTGTCTTGTAAGGAGGAATCTTCATAGATTGCTGCACAATCAGTTACCAACTAACGAGTGTCTATTTGATATAAGTATTCTGTTAGCTATTTACATTTACCCTACATTTTTGTCACGTATGTACATGCCAGGCAGAAGTTTTTGCTGTCATGATTTTACTTTCTGCAGTTTGACCATATACCAGCTCCGCGGGAGGTGTGCCCTGAAGATCCAGCTAGTATCTTGATGTGAATACTTGTGCAGCTTTGTATGATTTGAACTTGCCAATACATCTCTAGATATATTGAGGTACGGATGATTCGATATGTTCAACTGTGCTCCTTTGAGAACTACCTTCTAATGCTGTGGTGCATGAACTTACTAATTTTGGCACATCTTTGGATGTTTGCCTGTCACCTGCCAGACAGCAATTTGTATAGCTTCCATATTATTGAGACATTACTTTTCAAATAAAGATACTAGTTTGTTGACATGATCTTTGTATGTTGTTACCACAACTGTCATGATCCAGCAGCCAAAAGATCTTTCTTGTTTGTGATGCCATGCAGGATATATCTCAGAATTTAGATATTTTAGTATGACACTTTCGCATCCCCCCTCCTTTCAAATATGTGGCTTGTATGGATTTTTCCCTGGCATTATTTTGCATGTAAATTTTTCAAAGACTCAACTTCGAGTTCACAAGTTATGGTTGCCAGGGTGTTCTAGTCATTAACCATTATTGGATAATGTTGTTATTTTATATTATTATTATGTTTACCATAGAGTTAGGAATTTCTACTCAAAGGTGGTATGTGATGAGGGATCGGTGATAGTGGGTTGGAAAACTACCAACTTGCCTTTTTTCTTGCTGTCCTGGTGTTATTGCTTGTTTGTTTGTCATCCAAATCTGAATGAGTGCCAGAAATGGAGCTTTGGCTGCAGTTTTTCTTCTGGATGGACTTCAGCAACCTAGTTATATGTGCTATATGGTTGTATTTTGTTGCATCTGAGAAAGGGTAGCATTAATGGAAAATGCTTGTTTGCGTATTCACTTTGCTTCTTTGAATGTCAGGTCAAATGCCTATATATCTCTTTAAAAGAGGAAACTTTACATAAATATCTGCACAATCGGTTATCAGTTGGACACATGGGTGTCTTTTCACTGTAAGTATGCTACCATCCTCCAGCTGCATATAGTCATATCAATTACATGCACAACTGAAAATATTACTGTGTAATAATTGTGCCACTTCTGCAATTTGGCCATATAATAGCACTACATGATGTGTGCCTTGAAGATCAACTAGTATCTTGACATAAATACTTGTGCAGCTTAATGTGTTTTTGACTCACCAAAATGGCTTTAGAATATTCTGGTATGGATGATTTGATGTGTTATGTCTAGTTATGGTACTTTTGGGGCTGACATGTACTATAGTGGTGCATGAACTTCATATTTTTTTTCATCTTGTCTTTGGAATCTCTGGCCCTGTTTATATTTATTAACTAAAAGATTTTCCAGAGTTTGTCAGTTGTCTGGCTGTTAATGATCTGTCCAACTTATCATATACTAATATTAGTGAAACAATAATTTTAAAATAAAAATAACTATCTTGACTTGATAGTGCTAACATATCCAAAGAACTATCAGTGCCTAAACCATAACCTAGGCTGTCAGCCTCCTTATAATATTAGTTTAAGTACCATTATTAGTATCACTAGTACCTTTTTTGGTGGCTCTTGTTGGGTTTCATCTTGAGCTTTACTGTTATGCTCAGGACTAAAAGATGCCTTGTGTAATGACCGGCGTCACCTACCAGTGGCGCCACGTGCCCGTGGCTAGGCAATGGGCCCATGATCCCAAATTATCCTTTGATTGGTTTATTTCCCGATTAGTTCCCATAATAATAGGAGATGAGATCCTAGATTTGTGTGTATTAGGAAGGGATAAATACCCCTAAACATTTGTTCAGAAAATCAAGCAAAGCAACAATTTTGTTGCTGGGCTTTCTCCCTGCGTCTCACTCTCTCTCTCTTGCTTCCTCACGCTTGTCCTCACGACGCACTCGCCGCTAGGGGTTCAAGCCCCAGCCACTTGTCTCATAACCCTACGCCCTCCACAGTCGCCGTAGGATCCTTGATCTTGTCACCTTGTTTTGTTTATTGTTGTAAATCTGAATCTTATTGTCTTATGGTATTATGGCACATCATGATTCTTTAGGCAAAGACCGTCTCTCATGTGCAATTCCATGATAATAACTGAATGTTGTGATTCTAGGATAATGCTTTAGCATTTGTTTCCCTTTAGCCCTTCGTAAATGTGAGGTTGCATGGATTTTTCCCAGTGTTCTTTTGTATTCTGGATTCAATTTTCCACAAAACTTGAATCACTTCACAGTCCAGTCATTATTTTTGTCAGGGGCTTTCTAGGCATTTAACCATTGTTTGGTAATGTTTTTATATTGTCTTATTATTTTGCCATAGAGTTATAGAGTTATTAATTCGACTCCAAGGTGGTTAATTTGTAAGTTCTTACTGAGTCAAATGTATACTTGTGCAAACATTTTGCTGATTCATAAATCACGTATTGTGGAGATGTACAAGTAAACTATGTTTTACAGCTACATGGACTTGTAAGTTTTATGTATGCCTGTCAATATCTCTAGGTTCTACATGATAAAGAAAACCATGCAGTAGGGTCTTTGGAACTTTTAAAATTAGATTAATTAGAAATGGGTAAATTTTTGCTAGTATAAAAGATATTTGACCAATTAAGATTTAAAATGGTAGAAAAGTGTAACCAGTTCTTCCACCGAACTAGTCTCCACTCTGTCAAAAGACGAGCTTTGCCTGTCTTAATTTTGTACCCAAATGACCTGCTTTTAAATTCTTTTGAGCAACTTCATGACAGTACTTGCTACCCCTATGGCAACCTCCTTTTGTGCCCATGGATACTCCTACTTAATTGATCTGAATTGATGCTTTCTGCTTTTGACCAGAGTGCCTCATAACTGCAAGTTTGGTCACATCTTAAGCGGCAATACAGATTTGATGGAACCTTGCCTATATTGCTCTTGGTTTCTCGAACTAGTTCTGCAAGTCAGCATCTTTTAGTAAATAACAAATAATCCTTGTATTAGAATATATATAAGGGATCTAAGTTTGTCCAAGTAAAACTATCCTAAGTTTGTTAAGAAGAATATCAATATGTGCATAAAAGAGGTAAGTTATAAAGCTACATCTACGTTTCATAATGTATCTAATGATGCTAATTTAATGACATAAACATTACGCTCCCAAGTTGTGGGTGAGATATCGGCCAGGGTTCAAATCCTGCTAGCACTAAAAAATTCCTCTTGCTGGCAACCCAAAAAGTAGTGGTAGGGCGCTGTCCTGCGGCTCCTGTGGTTGGTTTGGGCCCCCAACTACTAAGGGTAATTGCGGGCAATTGCGGTGGTTCCCAGCTTAGAAGGTTGTGGTTGGCCTAGGTAGCGTGACCCACTGACCCTGTAGGCTGTAGTTGTTTTTTTTTGTCGGTTTTATTGACCTCGAGAAGGCATATGACAAAGTACCGAGAAATGTCATGTGGTGGGCCTTGGAAAAGCACAAAGTCCCAACTAAGTACGTTACCCTCATCAAGGATATGTACAGGGATGTGGTGACGTTTGTCCGAACATGTGATGGCGACACCAGTGACTTTCCAATTAAAATAGGACTGCATCAGGGGTCAGCTTTGAGCCCTTATTTATTTGCTTTGGTGATGGATGAGGTCACAAGGGACATACAAGGTGATATCCCTTGGTGTATGCTCTTTGCTGATGATGTGGTGCTAGTTGACGACAGTAGGGCGGGAGTTAATAGGAAGTTAGAACTATGGAGGCACACGTTAGAGTCGAAAGGGTTCAGACTTAGTAGGACTAAGACCGAGTATATGAGGTGCGATTTCAGCGCGACTAGGCACGAGGAGGGAGACGTTAGCCTCGATGGGCAAGTGGTGGCCAAGAAGGATACTTTTCGGTATTTAGGGTCGATGCTACAAAAGGATGGAGACATTGATGAAGATGTTAGGCATAGAATTTCAGCCGGCTGGTTGAAATGGCGTCAAGCTTCTGGCGTTCTCTGTGACAAAAGGGTGCCTCAGAAGCTGAAAGGTAAGTTCTATAGGACGGCGTTTCGTCCGGCGATGTTATATGGTGCTGAGTGTTGGCCTACAAAAAGGCGACATGTCCAGCAATTGAGTGTAGCGGAGATGCGTATGTTGCGTTGGTGTTGTGGGCACACAAGGAGGGATAGAGTACGGAACGACGATATTCGGGATAGGGTTGGGGTGGCACCAATTGAGGAGAAATTGATTCAACATCGGTTGAGATGGTTTGGACATGTCCAACGGAGGCCTCCTGAGGCGCCGGTGCGTAGTGGAGTTCTAAAGCGGGCCGATAATGTAAAGAGCGGTAGAGGTCGACCTAAACTAACTTGGGACGAGACCGTTAAGAGAGATCTTAAGGAGTGGAATATCCCCAAGGATTTAGCTATGGACAGGAGCGCTTGGAGATTAGCAATCAACGTGCCTGAACCGTGACATCTTTTGTCTTGTGCCCTTTATGTCCCTTTAGGTGTCTCCCTGTTTCTCGTCTCTTTTGGGTTTCATCTCTAGCCTACCCCAACTTGCTTGGGACAAAAGGCTATGTTGTTGTTGTTGTTGTTGTTGTTGTGGTCAAAGGGTTCAGGTATTTCCTGGTCAGTTTGACTGAGTGCTGTCTTAGTGCAGTACCGCGGGGTTGTGTTTCCTTATTTTATTTTCTATAAACTTAGTCAAACTTTTGAACAATTTGACTCATGACAGCTCAAAAATCCCTTATATTAAGGATGGAGAAACTGTTTTGGAGAGACTGTTTTAAAATATGTGTTACTTTTAGTTCAGGACTTGGAAACCTGAAACATTTTAAGTCTGCCTACCAATTTTGCTCTAAGTCAGTTCAGGACTTGAAAATCTGAAATATAAGTCTGTTTACTAGTTTTTCTGTAAGTTTCAATTTCCAAATGGGATCTGTCTCCTTTTTCAACTAGACAAGTCCTAATGCTTGTATTGAATCTTGAACGCACTGCTGCCTCGTCATCAAAAGTTTATTCATGGTTCTCGTTAATGTGAAATACTAAAGGAATGGATTCGTTGTCGTATGTGATGTTATGTGAGCTTGAATGATCTTTATTCTCAGCTTTTTTTTTGTTTATGAAATTGTAGGTTGAAAGGATTGTGGAATCAAATGTGTGCCCCTGAAATTTGTGTTCCAATGTGAGGGTGCAAGACATCAAAGTTTTGAACGACGTTCAAAAATATGTGGCCAATTTTCTGTAATAATGCTCTTTCTAGGGCATGTGCATGATGAATATGGTTTTCTGCGTACTTCTGGACTATTGCAATTTTAGTTCCCATACCACTATTGATTGCTTGAGATAACTGAGTAGTTACGGTTGATCAATTGTTCTTACGTAGATTTTATTTTATTTGGTGGGTCATGAATTAAACAATTCGGGTTGAGTTTGCGCGTGCTCTGAACTGGGTTGCCATAAAAGCTTGAGGTTCGAGCTAAGGTTTGTTCATAGGTTGGCACAGTTCAGCTTGGCTCGGCCTTTTTGAACACCGACTGAGCCTTTCTTGTTTGGATGGATACGGCTAACCGTTAACATGTGGGTTAATTTTTTTTTGTCCAGTCTCTAACTAGTTAGCTAACTAGCTGGCTAACCTTGATTACTTTGGGTTAATTTTTAGCTCTAGCTAATATCTAGACCTAGTTGATCGAAACATACTCTTAATTTTAGCTTGTTTCAACAAGCCAGCTTTGTGAGTTGCTATTTAACTGCTTTATTAGCCCCATTAGGCTTTACAATATAAAACTCCATTTTTGTTGGCACTGTTGTATCATACCAACATGGCCAAAACATACATGTTATTTAACTAATTAGTAGAGTTCAGGTTTCAAAACATTTGTATCTTCTAATTTGTGATTCTTTTTTATTTACGAAATGCTATCGTCAGTCAGTCATTTTTAGATATAATTAACATATCTCTTTGCCCTTTCTACGATGATTTTAGGGGGTGCTTCGAACAGCTCAAGCAGGCTAGCAGCTCTAAATCTGCAAAAAGTCTACTTTTCTTTAGCCAAACGCTTCTACCTCTATATCCATGAAAACATGGATCTAGCTCTTAATTATGAAATATATGGACTTTCTCAAGGGTTGTTCAAAGAAATCTCTATTCCTGGAATCTCTTTGCCCTTTCTACGATGATTTTAGGGGGTGCTTCGAACAGCTCAAGCAGGCTAGCAGCTCTAAATCTGCAAAAAGTCTACTTTTCTTTAGCCAAACGCTTCTACCTCTATATCCATGAAAACATGGATCTAGCTCTTAATTATGAAATATATGGACTTTCTCAAGGGTTGTTCAAAGAAATCTCTATTCCTGGAGTTGGAAGAAATTACCCACTATGCCACTGACTACACCAAAAACCTTGTACCGGTTGGTTCTGTTTCCATCTCCCTCTGACGTGACTGTCCTTGCACACCTATTATGACCTGTTGCTGACCTCTCCCTCCACATCCCTCTTGGCCATGGTCCCAACCCACCAAGCCGTGACCTATCGCTAGCCTCTCCCTCCTCTGCATCCGACTTGGCAGTGGCTGTGCCCTGCTCAGTCGTGGCATCATCGCGCCCGCCCTTGGTCATGGTCGTGCTGCGCTCGCCCTCACTTGATTGTGGCCGCACCGCACCTGCCCTCACTTGGCCATGGACACACCTCGCTCGGTCGTGGCCGCGCCTGTGTGCGCTCCTCACTCGATCGTGGCCACAAGCAAAGAGGAAGACGAAAGTTGCTCCTGATCATTTTTTTCCCTTTTGGACCCTAGATATTTTTTATGATTACATGAGTCCATATTAGAGCTGGAGCCTAGCGCCCTCCCAAATAGATTTGTGGGAGCCTAGCTTCACGGTGGAGCTACTCTGTGGATTTAGGTAGAGTATGGAGCTATCCCGAACAAACCCTTAGTTTCTAGACGCTACTTGGTTTACGTAATAGGAAAAGTTTGTTTTACCTCACTAAACTATTATCTTGATCCGATATTTTCCTTAAACTTTAAAACCAGACATCCTACTTCCTTAAGGCCTAATTTAGAAGCATGGGAAGGCACACCCAGGGATGGAAAACCCTCCATGACTAACTAAATGGGTTATTCAAATGATATTCTCATGGATTTCTCACCCTGTGGATTTTAAGGCATTTTGCAGCGTGGGAGTAGTGCTAGGAAAAACATCAGATCCCACAGCTAAGACATGAATCACTCTTTCAAGTGCTGCAATGTCCAGGAGTAGCTGGCATCATTGTATGGCCCTTACACACATCTTTTTCTGTTAGTTTTTTTGTAAGAAGCAGAGCAGCAAACGTACTAGAGTAGTACCATGAAAATCGTTTTCTATTGAATGGGAGCAGTTTGGGAGCGACGCCAGTAGTTGATTTGCTCTCCGTTTCTCGAGCATAACTGAAAGTTAGCACCATAGCCTGCAGTGGTAAGAGCGATTCCTAAAGTTTCTCTTTCTTTTCTAAGCATCACTCAGGCCATGCATTGTATAAGGCCTAAGGGGATTTGAGTTTCCAAAAGGGGCCTAACTCTTAAAATCATTTAAATTACCTTCACTTGGGTTATAAGTGGTTTTCAAGGTGAGTTTTACCTTTTAGTTAAAATCCAATAAATATATGATAATGTTGTTAAACCATGAAAAATATCTCTAAACTTCTAGAAATTATGAGAAAATATGATATATTGGGACATGTCTAGAGCCTTTCAAATCCAAAAAAGTATTTAGAACTCGTAACGTAAAAGTACGCTTTCAATAAGTAGATTCAGCACTAGAAAAATGAGAAAAGTATCCAAAAAAAGTTTGGAAAATTTCAAAAACATTCTAATTGATGTGTAAATGTGTATAAAAACTTTCATAACAATGCAACATTCATAATGCTAAATGCATTCATGCTAGTTGCATCTCTTGGTTTTGTTGTGAAAGTTTTCAAAACTTATTTAGACATTGATTAGGATGTTTTCAAAATATAGGGATATTTTATATTTTTCTAGATCTAGATCTTATTTTTGTTCACAAGTTCTAATTTTTTTGAGTTTTTCATGTCCTATATATCTCTAGCATTTTTAAAAACTTGGAGATATATTTCATGGTTTAAAAACCTTATCAGGTGTTTACAATTTTTTTAAAACAAAAAACACAAAACCACCTTGAAAATAATTTCTAATCATGTTAGGGAGATAATTGGTTTGATGAGCAAAATCATATCACGATAAAATTCCAGGTGGCAAAATAGATTTTTTTTCTATGTTCTATAAAAGAGAGATTTAGACCAGACTTTTTTCCCCCCATGGATGGGCCTAGGCTGGTGATCATTGTGGAAGCCCACTAATAAGCCATGTACGTCCCAAGTGTCGGCCGGTCCAGTACATCAAGTCTTCTCTAACTCAGCCAAAATTGGCTATTGGATGGTGGCATCAAATTAGACATCTAATTTCCATCATGATATGGTTCAAGTCTCAATTAAGACACGATCGATCTGATTCCATCTGAGGCCTCTCTCCCACATCCCCTTGCGCCTAGTCCCTTCAGGAGAGCTTGCTCTGGTGATGCATCGAGGGGGCAAAATCCGGTGACCCCCTAGTCAGCACAAGGCTTCCTCTGGAAGACCTAATCCATGGGTGTATCCCATCCTTTTTTTTGTAGGCACATCCTCCGCGCAGAATTTAGCCCCGGGTGAAATTGGCTTGCATTTTAAGCACATGCTAAGGGCACGCCCAACAGAGGCACACACCCATGTTAGCTTCAAACTAAAGTAAGCTCCACGTCTGCTGAGAAAAAAATATGAAGACCATCACCTATCCATCCTTGCACTTCTCCTCATTGCGAGCTTGCAAGAAAAAAGCACATGCATGTCAGGGTGCAGACTACAACTTTTAAACTTTTGTTGTCTCTCTGATCTCTCAGGCTGCTGCTTTACACCCACAGTGCATTCTTGGATAGGAGTTTTGTAGCACCCGGTTTTAAGAACAAAAACAGATACATACCATATGTGAGCACAGGAAGTCAAATCTCACATATAGCTACAAATAAGGGTAATATCAAATGACAATGCTTAATATATAACATACTTAGTATAAAAGATATAACCTTAAATAGCAAACAACGAAAAGACAACTCCGGTCTTCAGGTGAAGACTCCACTCCACAGGGACGACTGACTGGTTGATCACAAGCCTAACTCCTCCAATCTTTGGCAATCTAGTACCCATCCGGGATTTTTCCAAAGTATTAAAAAAATAAACAAGCGTGAGTATATTTCGTACTCCACAAGCAAAACATGGGGATTCATGAGGCTCAAAAGGTAGACACGGTTTACTGCATTTAACATTTTTAATAAGTCAACATTTTATCATTTGTTAACATCAAGTTTTGCTTAAGCTCCCAAATTTAACCCACATGATCATATACTAGAATTAATAGAGTCATTGAACATCATTATAACATCATCATCATCATCATCATCATCATGAATTAACAACATAACAGGTAACCATTTATTATGTGAGTTTTCCGGGTTGCTCGTGACCGTGAGCACGGCTGTTATAACAGTTTTAACACTCTGCAGAGGTTGTGCATCTTTACCCGTGAATCATGTTGCCCATATGCCCGAGTTAATTACTCCCATCACACTTCCAAGGTGAGCGGGCAGGGTACACTATGAAGCCTTCCATATGTCTCTTCTAACAAGTTAGGGCCACGAGGTTTCCTCGGCAGGCAGATATAGGGAACCCCTTTCGATGGCACATTTCCCGCAGGCTATACATATCAGAACAGAGGCAGTTCTATACCCAAAGTGGCAAGCCCCTCTTGCGCCCTTTCGGGTAACCTCTAACAAGCTAGAAAAGATCCTATTACTGAGCTAAAGTCAGAGCCATGTGACTCTCACGGTTGCACTGTCAATCCCAGCTTTTGCCGACAGATAAGTCCTTACGGAGGGTTTAGGGCAACATGATCGACATCATTTGCACCATCACCCTATAGTTCTATTGTTACCAACATGTTTATCCGTTTGTTCCATTAGTCATAGTATTGATCATGTTTAAATAGAGCACTAGCATTCTGAAAGCATCTAGGCCCCGGTGTTGGTTTTGGCAATTGATGACAACACATTATTACCATGACTAACGTGTGTTTTGCAGAAATGTTGGTAAGTTAGGTCATGGAGTTGATAACTGCTTTGGGCACAATGATATTCATGTCCCTTGATGGAAATCGTTTCAGTTTTCAAAGGATCAATGACAAGATTAAGGACGGTTAGTTCCGGATGTCAAGGTGTTGAGTTACATCCGGAATAGTCGTTAGGATCTTTGTTTCTTCCTTTGACCGTACTATAAAGGGGGGCATGAGCGAGTAGCTTGACCTAGGTGAGTCTTTTGTTTAGGTGTGGTGCACACTTGTCAAACTTAGCACTAGGTAGCTCTAGAAAAACTCAAAGTTCAGTTGGAAGCAACTTGGTTCAAGTTGCGTCGCGTTTAGAAGTCGTTTGAGCAGTTTACCCTTGACCGGACGCGGTCTTTGTCATGACCGGACGCGTCCGGTCAGTACTAACAAGTCACTGCGTCGTTAACTGATTGACCGGACGCGGTCCTTGAGAGGACCGGACGCGGTGGTCAGTCTGACACGTGTTTCAGAGGGTAAATGTGTAATCGGACGTGATTGTGAAGTGATCGGACGTGTCCGGTCATGTTCCAGTAAGATCCCAAGCTGACTTGACGCGTCCGGTCATCTATGATCGGACGCGGTCGAGCGTCAGGTCAAAGTTCAGTTAGGTTCTTGTATGATCGGACGCGTCCGGTCATCCCTGACCGGCGCGTTCGGTCACTCAGCGCTGACTTTTGGTTTTCGACCGTTACACTCGACCGGCGCGTCCGGTCACGTCGACCAGCGCGTCCGGTCAGTACGAGTTTTACTGATTTGGCAGGTAACGGTTGAATTTGTCTGAGGAGTGTATAAATACATCCCCTCCACCTCTTTTAGAGGTCTCTTGCTCATTTGTTCAGCTAAGAAACACCTTTGGAGTGCAAGGGAGTGCAAGAGCCCTAGTGAGGATAATGATTTGAGAATCAAAGTTTGAGATTCCTCACTAGTGACAAGAGTGTAGCAAGTGTGCATCCATCTTCTCATTAGGCTTGTTGTGGTCAAGTGAGAGTTCTAGCTTGTTACTCTTGGTGATCGCCATCACCTAGATGGTTTGGTGGTGATTGGGAGTTTGATGATCACCCAGCGAGCTTGTGGGTGACCCAACTCATGTTGTGAGCGGTTTTGGGTGATTCGCCGCGACGGAGTGTCGAAGAATCAGTCCATAGAGAGCACTTGATCCTTGCGCAGATCAAGGGGGAGCTACACCCTTGCGCGGGTGCTCCAACAAGGACTAGTGGAGAGTGGCGACTCTCCGATACCTCGGCAAAACATCGCCGTGTTCCTAACCCTTACTTTCAAGCATTTACATTCGTGCATTACTTTCATTGCTTGTTTACTTTCCTAGAATTGCCATGCTAGTCTAGGATTGGAACTTAGGGTGTAAAACTTTTACCGGTAGAATCACAAGGAACACTAGTAGGCACTAGGGGTAAAGTTTGGCTTGTAGGATTTAATTCTTGCAATTAATTTTTAGAAAAGCCCAATTCACCCCCTCTCTTGGGCATCTTGATCCTTTCACATTGTACCCATATGCAAATAATCCCATGGGAATCAAGGTACATGTCATCAATAGCTAGGAAGTCCTTATAGTCGAGCAACATTGGACATATGCATAATGAGTAGATTATATAATGAATAGGACATCAAGGTAAGCCCATGCTATACTTGCCTTAAAATGAGATCCCTCCTTCTGTAGATTTGTAGCCTTCAAAGAACTGCTTCTTGATCACCACGTAAATCTCACCGACTGGACATGATTATAAAGCACTACACAAGCATCCATGCAATCATACACGAAACAAGAAATAAAACTAAATTAGAACAGTATACCAAACATATGAAAACAAAAGTAAAAATGTTTTGAAGACATTCTACATGTTGCTACAAACACACAGACTCGAAAAACACACTAATCAGAGCTACGGTGAAAAAGAAACGACTACTGTAAAATTTACTTTGTATGAGAAAAAGAAAACTATAGGCTTTATTTATTTTGAATAATATGAAAAGGATGTATAAGATATTTCAGAGAAATATCCAAATTGAATTAAGCCAAATTATGTTTGATTTGGAAAACCAAAATAGATCATATCATAATTTATTTATAAAAGACCCAGGTGAAAAGCCTAAGTTGCTTTTAATTAGAAAATTAAGTTATTATAGATTAATCAAATTAATATTTTATAACATATTAAACAACGTTACTATAATGTAGATTACGTTGTTATGAATCTAACGAAACTTGAACGGATCAAATCGAAACTAAAACAGAGTTTTTATGTCTAAACCAAGAGCTGTGGCAATTTTCTAAATAACTGGATTTAGCTTTCGAAATAAATTAAATAGAAATTAAGATTTTGAATCAAGACGGGACGGCAGGCGCAAATAGCAAGAATCTGAGGGTCTCTTTAGCAAAATAACAGCGAAGGGGTATGTTGAAATCTGGGCCATTGATCTCAGATCAGACAGATCAGGATGACTCTCTATATATATGTATTTTCATGGTATTTCAAGATTTGTTTTTGTAAACAAAAACGGCCACAAACGTATCCATGACATCACATGATGCCGTCAAGCTAGCAAATCGTAACTGCTAGGAACAGAGCATTCAACGCGGCAGCGTTTCTTGCGCATGCGTGCGGAGGGAGCTCAGGAAGCTGCATGCTCGTGTCGGTTGTGGGTCGGATCAAGATCAAACAGCAGGGCGCCATTTCCGTCGGTGGAGCTTGTCGATGAACATGGGAAAACGGCCTAAGGGTCCCTTATCTCCTTCGGAAGAGCATAGGAAGATAGAAAGCGAGATGTCAAACTCACCTACGTGGATCGCGATGGCAGAGAACGAACGGACACGACGGATGGCTCGTCAGGGCGCCAGTGGTTTCCCTGCTGCGGGGTTTGACAGCGATAAGAGGGAGGCAGAGAGCAAGAAAGTGGACGAGAACTCCACCTACCGATTTCCTACTGCAAGGCAAAGACCGGCGACTGGCTCTGAACGGTGGCAGGGCAGCGGACGGGGACCTCCGCGGCGGCGGGTGACCTCGAGCTCGGCGAGATCCCGAGCGTGCCCGTGGCTAGGGCAAAACGGCGGTGGGCAGGATAGGACGACAAGACGTGGACGGCGTGAGGCACGACGGGGCAGCAGCGAGCTTTCCACGGAGAGACGCTCGGTGGACTGCTAGGATCGATGGAGAAACAACAAGATGCTGCGGCGGCTTCGGCAGATAGGCTCGGCTTCTCGGTGAGATTCAACCGGGCAGCAATTACGGCAAAGGGCGACGTGCACCACGGCGGCGGTTTTGCGAGCTCTGCGAACTCGAGCGTGGGGGAAATTGGAACAAGGAGCAGCAGGGGAAGTGGCAACGGGTACGCACTCTCCTTTATGGAGGTCGAGGCGCGGCGGGACTCTTGTCCGGCGGGCGTGCGCTCAGACTGATCCTGACGCACGCGCTACTTTTCACATTTCACCTTTCCACTTTTCTCTTTTCACCGTTCACTCCACTTTCCACTTTCCTCTGTCCAGTTTTTCTCCCGTCTAGATTTTGAAGTCCAATTTAAGGCCCATTTAGTTTCTAGAGTTCAGTTTTCTCCGGTCTAGATTCTACGAGCTACTTTTTTCTCTTTTGAGATAGCGGGTTTGTGGGAGATTAAAAGGGTGGGAGATGATTTGACATTCATATGAAAGTGGAAATAGTATTTTTAAAAATTCATATACCTTATGTTCCATAATACTTTATACATGATTGATAATTTAACTGATACAGAAAAATTAAAATTGGTTATCATGAAAAAAACTAGAAAAAAGTACATCTTATTTGTTAACATATAAATAGCTAATATAAAGTACATGTGGCTTCCCATTTTCTTCAATACCAAAATAGTTGTCATTAATATCTAAAAAACAATATAAGGTAAACAAAATTAAAAAAAAATACATGAAGTTATATAAACTTTGTACTAAGTTCAAAATTTTGTGCTGCTAGATTTAAAAATTCAAACTATCACATTATAAAACTTTGCACTGCTAAATTTAAAAGTTTATACTTAGAATTTATAAATCTTTGAACTTTGATATTGCAAACTTTATACTTCTAACTACAAAACATTGAACTATGACATTTTAAAATTTGTGCTACTAGATTTAAAACTTTACACTAAGAATTTATAAATTTTCAACTATGACACAACAAACTTTGTACTGTTAGGTTCAAAATTTTACATTTAAAATTCATAAACTTTGAATCATCACATTATAAACTTTGTAATGCTAGGTAAAAAACTTTGAACTATCACATTACAAACTTTGTAATGAGGTTCAAAAACTTTACACACATTACAAACTTTGTAATGAGGTTCAAAAACTTTACAATCATAATTTATAAATTTTGAACTATCATATTACAAACTTTATACTATTAGGTTCAAAACTGTACATTCAAAATTTATAAACCTTGACCTATGACATTAAAAACTTTATATTGTGAGGTTCAAAACTTTGAACTCTCATATTATAAACTTTATACTGCTAGATTCAGAAGTTTACACTCAGAGTTAATAAACTTTAAGCTCTGACATTACAAACTTTGTAGTGGTAGGTTCAAAACTTTAAACTAATACAAACTTTGTAGATTCTAAAGTTTTGTAACACTCCAAGTTTTGAAACTTTGTACTACAATATTTAAAACTTTATACTCCTAATTGCAAAACTTTATCATCATGAAAATTGTTTCGAAACATATCCAACATGGATCTACTTTTATAAATCTCGTCATAATGAACGCAATGGTGCAAACGGAATTAAAAGTAAATGCTTGACAAGAAAATTATCACATTTTAAATTTGTGTAGCATATGAGTATTTCACAGAAACCAAATCTGACATAGACCTGACACACGCATGCGCCTCCCTCACCTCCCCGCGTTCACCCTCCGCACTTGGTCCCACGAAAATGGAAAGTAAAAAGTGCTTCGTATCAGTTTCACGTATAGGAGAAAGCAGCGCCTAAAAAAAGCGTGCGCTGCTAGCGCGATTGGCGCACGTGCGCTAAATAATGTTTGGGGAGGCCCGGGGGCGCTCCCACGTCATGAGAGGAGGTGGGCTCGGGCAGCGGTTCCTCGGATGGAGTTTGTCTCCTACACGACGCGAGGAAAGTAAAGACTGGTTGCCAAGAAGAGCGCACGGTGGCTGTCCGCCTGGGCCGATTCTGCTTTTGGGCCTCACGAAGATGGGACAAGCGGAAGAGGAAGCCGAGAGAGAGAGGGAGTAGGCCTTCGGGCTTAAAGGAAGAGAGCAGAAAGTTTCTTCATTTTATTTTCTTTTTCTTTTATCTTTTATCTTAAAAAGCCATTTGAAAACCATTTTCATGTGCCTTTTTAAACCGGTTTGAATTTGAATCAAAATCACTCAGCACAATAAAGAATATGCACTAGCATGTATGCACAACCATGTTGCTACACCCTATGATGAAGTTTTAACTTAGTGAAAAATATTATTTTTCTTATATTCTCATGAGCACAAAAATTCGTAAATAAATCATTTTAACTATATTTCCAAAGATGCAAATTTTAGGGTGTTACAAGTTTCAGCTCTTTGACAGTTAAGGCTAATAGTTCTTTGATGCCTGCGAAACCACAAAGCCAGATGACATGGACTCTT
Organism: Saccharum hybrid cultivar R570; assembly: GCA_038087645.1. Taxonomy (NCBI): domain Eukaryota; kingdom Viridiplantae; phylum Streptophyta; class Magnoliopsida; order Poales; family Poaceae; genus Saccharum; species Saccharum hybrid cultivar. The sequence goes on from JAQSUU010000519.1 coordinate 1,988,770, forward strand.
AATGTACAGTTGGAGGTTTGTGGGGGGGGGGGGGGGGGGGGGGGGGGGGGGGGGCACGCCAACATGTAGCGTTGGGGAAGCCCTAAGGGGCCCCGAGGCCTTGCTTCCCCATCTCTAATGTCCGGACGGCACGAGATGACAGTTCACTCACGACCAACTCGCCGCCACAGGCGTCCCTACCTTAGCCATGTCTCCAAACATACAAGTACCGCACGGGGGAACGCTGACCTGGGAATGGAGCGTCCGTTAAAATCCCAGTGCGAGAAATCTCCTCTCTGGGCTACTCCAGCCCTCTGCTACCAAAGGGAGCCTAAGTCAGTTTGCTGGGGGCCGGGGCCTTTGTTCCTGGTGCTCCCGAGAGCCAATATCAGATAAATCTAGTAACCTGCAAAACCCTCCAAATAGTTGTCCGTCAAACTATCCTTTCAACTGTGCTAGCTCCAAATGTCCAAAGGACACAAACACCTTAAGCACTGAGTTATCTTTTTCAAAGCATTTTTACTTGCTTCTTCACCATGTTAGTAGGTCTAATGCATATGGAAAGTTACTTCAAACCTAGTGGCACTAGATAACTATAATTGATTTAGAGATCTCCCTCTTAATAGTACGATTATATTATGCTAAATTTGTTTGTGCACTTTATTGCACCTTGGCCGACAAAAGCAATGCCCTATTGATATTCTTCTCTTCTCTCCAATGTTGAGCACTTCCTTTCTTGTAGACCTAGCTCAATTGTCTTCATTGAAAGCATTGCTCCGCTAGTTGTCGCTCAATTACTAAAACAAACTAGGACTGCCATAGGTTCATGTCCAAATCTTATAAAACTTTTCACAATGAAATATGAGATGCAACCAACAAGAATGCATTGTACATTTAATGCTAAATGCATTCGTGTTATGTATTCATGTTAATTGCATCTCTTGGTTTTGTCGTGGAAAGTTTTCATTTAGACATTGAATATAATGTTTTGAGAATTTTCCTTTTTTTGTATTTTTCTTGACCTAAATCTTAATTTTGGAAACTCCTTGAGATACTTTCATGAGTTCAAAATATTTTTTTTTGAGTTTGTTGTCTCCTATATATCTCAAGATTTTTGTCAAAATTTTAAAAGCTTGGAGATATATTTCTAGTTTAAAAAACTTATCTGGTGTTTATAGTTTTTAAACTAAAAAAACCACCTTAAAAATCACTATTAATCTGGACGGGAAGGTAATTTAAATAGTTTTGGAGATAATTTAAATAGTTTTGAAACTTCAGAGTAAGAAAGGTCTTTGGTTTTGGAGTCTGAGAAAAAATAGACCATGGCGATAGCTTTGAGAGCTAAAATAGATTTTTCCCTATATTTTATGAAAAAGAGAGATATGGACCTTTTTTTTTCTCGAGATATGGACTTATATGTCTATGGATGGGCCTAGACAGGTGATCATCGTGGAAGCCCAGTAGGCCAGTAACAAGCCATATACAGCCCAAGGGTTGGCCGGTCCAATACATCAAGTCTTTTCCAACGTTTCTGAAAAAAAAAATCAAGTCTTCTCTAACTAGTAACCAAAATTAACTCTTGGAAATGGCGGCAACAAATAAATGACATGTAATTTCCATCCTTATGTCACGGTATTAATTAAGAAACGATATATCTGATTCCATGTGAGACCTCTCCTGCAGCTATATATATACCGGGGGCCGAAGGTGGAGCAATGTATAATAACAGCAGCACATCAAGATCCACAAAGAATTAATCAGATCTCTTCTCCATACACAATTTCACTTTTACCATGGCGCTGCTCGTGAAGATGGGCACCAGTGTCCTGTTGTTTGCTGCTCTTTTCGTCGCCATGGCCATGGTCTTCTCATCCTGCACTGCATCAAGAGGTATTCTAATAACTTGTTTTTTTGCTATATATATATTCTATATGCCGTGCTTTGGCCTTGGCTCTGACAGTGAATTGTTTATATAGACTACTGCCAGTATGTGGTGCCGTGCAACGCGACGACGTGCTTCGAGTACTGCCAGAAGAACAACTACAAGAACTTCCAGACGTACTGCACTCCGGGCAAATATTACCCCATCTGCTGCTGCCGAGTGCCGTGAACGAACGCGGCGACGATCGTCAGCCGGACCATCAACGGCCGACGGCCTGCCGGTGCCGGCCGCCGTATATTAGAAATGGGTTTGGTTTCAAATTAAACTGCGGGCGGCGGCGGTGGCGGCACTGCGATCTAGCTAGCTTCCTATCAGGGTCCTTGGGTTAATGTTCAGCAATAATAATTCATGTAATGTGACGGGAAGGATCCAATATATTTTGGATATTCCTTCAGGAAAGGCGTATGCAGATTCAATAAACTTATGGATATTGTTGTGTGAAAACCAATGACTTTCTTTTCTTTAATTAGCACAACCAAACAACAAACATGCATGGTGAAGGTGAATTGATGCAATTGTAGTGAACAATATCCACCGGTTATTACATCGTCAGAAGATTAGAAAAACTGTCATAGAAGAAAGTAAGCAGGCTTTCATATCTTAACAGACCAAAAATAGCCGGGCCAGGCCCGTCCATCCAAAAGCAAGACAAGTTGACTATTACGCAAGTACGGCCCATTTATAAATCATGGCTCAGCGCATTGCAACAATTGATAGAGCAACAAACGCATGCAATGCAAGGGATTAAACGAATAGTGAGCTGAATTTTTACTGTCATGGATGTGACACCTGCATATTTGGCTGAACAATCTTATAATAACTAATCAAAAACATGAACTGAGCTTTTCACACCGAGAGGATGTTGACTAAGGATAACTGTCTCTCAGTGGGCATAAAACAAGAACATGATGGATGACAAAAGCTTGAAAGAAAAAACGGACTTGCTAGCGTCCGGACGTCTGATCCGGGGTGCTAGCGTCGCACAGTACGAGTGAGAGCATCCCAGCACATCGGGCTTGTGAGCGAGCGCCACTGGGCCCACGTCGCCCCGGACGTCACCCGCACCGCCAACCGCTTCCCAATGCATCCCATGTGCAACACCTGATTTACTTTTGAAATATCCATATGCAACAGTTGCAGCGCACAAAAGAAGACAGATGAAATACATGAAACACGTGTTTGAAACACTTGTAAAAACGCTTGAAAACCTTTGTAAACATATGCAACATCCAGATGAAAAACTTGCAACAGACATATGAAACACAAGAAAAACTTGAAACATATGCTTGCAACATGTATGTATATACAACATCTTCCACATAAAAACACTTGCAACATATGTCTGATATAGATGAAACATTTGTAGCACACACTTGAAACATACGTTTTTTTCTCGAAAACGTAGGAGAACTGCGCTTCATTATAATTAGAAGAAAAAAGGGGGAATGAGTCCCCTGATACAACACACACCACACCACCCAAAAATCAAAAATACATATGCGTCTGCAGAAACCAAGAGGCGACCAAGCTATACTAGCTCTAGGCTACAGAAAAAACTACTAGGGGAGGGGGGGGGGGAGGGGAAGCCAAGAAAGATAGCCCTCGCGCCCCAGCCAAAGCCCACAGCTGACTCTTCTCCAAAGCAAAAACCAAAGCGCCAACCAAGCTGGGAGGCGCTCCATCAAAAATACATCTATTGCGGTGATTCCACAAGGTCCAAGCTCCTAGGATCACAAGAGAGTTGAACCCTTTCCTTGTTAACCCAGTAGCGGCATTGCTTGAATTTTCCCACCACAAATCAAAAGAAGAATCTGTAAGCTGCATGCATAGTCATTGCTGTGCAACATCACGATCTATTTTTGCAACACTGATATGAAACACAACAATATTGCTCTGAAACATTTGAAACACCTAAAACATATGTTTGCAACATGCGCTTTTAGCGTAAATCTCTTTGCTGTTTGGGAATGGAGGCTTGTCGACATTTGGAGTTCACCGGTGTAGAGCTCGCTGGTGGCGTGGAGCTCTCCGCTCCGGTGGAGAAGGCCGCGCGGTGGAGAGGAAGGTGGGCAGTGGAGCTCAGGTGCAGTGGAGTGGGAGGATGGTGGTGGGGCGAGCGCGGTGGAGAGTGCCGTAGTGGAGCATGCCACGACGGTACGGTCGCGGTGGAGCATGCCGCGGCAGTACAGGTGTTGCAGTGCGGTTGCGATGCAGCACACCGCAGCAGTGCGGGCACGGCGGCGCGTTCTTGGTGCAGTATGCTGTGGCATTGCGGGCACAGCAGCGATATGAGAATAGAGACTACAAAATTCAGGAAAGTGAAAGCAGAGTTTTTTTTAGCAACACGAGATGGGTGCGAGTGAGACTCGAGCTGTTCGAGTGGGCGTGGATGGGCTTGCTCCTCACTAGGGTCCTTGATCTGTGAAAAAGATTTTGCCAGAGTCTTCAGTAGGGGCTGGGTGATGCTTAGCAGCACGCAGTCTAAGAAAAAACACGCAGTCTAAGAGTACGTATAATTAGGGATGAAAACAACACGGATATTTTCCGACCGTATTCGCGACCGAATCCGTTTAGAGGGGTTCAGATCTATCCATATTCGAGTCCAGATATTCAACATCCGATACCGTATCCGTATCCGAATACTAAAATCGTATATTTATGATGTCGACATCGAATCGTATCCTATCCGGTATGACTAACACTATCCGTATTCGAATCCAAATCCAACGAGAAATATGAAAATATATATAATATCGGTGATATCCGTTCGTATCCGATCCGTTTTCATCCCTTCATCCCTACATATAATGATATAAGATGGGTGTTGAAGTGATATATGATGCTCCTAAACCAATTACTTATTGCAGGCACATCACCATGCCTCCTAAGGGCGTGTTTTGTTTGAGGAGTTAAAGTTTAACAAACACTGTAACACTTTCGTCTTATTTGACAAAAAGTTTCCAATCTTGAACTAATTAGGCTTAATAGATTCGTCTCGTAAATTACTCCTAATCTGTGCCGACATGCATACAATTAGTCTACATTTAGTACTCCATGCATTTGAGGGAACATGGATGTGATGAGAGTTAAACTTTAACAATTTGCAACCAAACGGGCCCTAAATTAAAGCTTACCCTAGGCAGGTGTGGTACCGGTGTCAGCGTAGGCTTATACTTTGGGATTCGTGCCATGGTTTAAGTCGAGTGGATAGAGAGGATGTACTAGTTTCATTTGACTCTAAATCAAGTCACTACGACACAATTGTTTTCAGATGTAGTTAAAATCTATTTTCAGAGATAGTGCCACTAGAAATAGTTTTTAAAAAAACCGAAATAGTTTTCAACTCAACGTTTAGTTATTTTAGCCATGGCAAGGTTTGCGTATGCGTCATGAGTGATGTACGTGGCGCTGCAGGAGGAGCAGGGGACCGTGAGACGGTCATGTTTGACGCTGCTGGAGTTTCCTGGCAACCTCCAGGTGCAACGTGCAAGTAAAAATCCACGCGTTGACCTCATCCAAAATTGCCGAACTCAAGTACGTCCCACTCCAATCGTCAATACGGAGTATATATTTCATCAATGATGACACTACTACCAACGCGCCGGCCGCCGGGCATCACCTCAACACCAGTGTCGTTGATTCCAAAAAAAAAAAACAGTGTCCGTTAAATAATTGACTGACAGTGATGCTGTTGACCTTCTCCGCTCTTGATTGTGACGGCCGAAATAAATTGATGAGATTGTTTCAAAAAAAAATTGATGAGGGCATATATAATACTCCGTATATTCAACAACCAGTGCTCAACATCGATCTCAGTAACAAGTACTCTCTCTGTGTGTTTCAAATTAGACGTTCTAATTTTTCATCATTTTTCTCATGTATCTATACATATTATATATTTAAGTGCATAATAAAAACTAAATATCTAACAAATATCTTATAATTTAAAATAGAGGTAGTAGATCTAGAGTTCCACTAGTAGAACTAAGAGCATTTGTAAGAGTACCCAAAATACTCTTCCAGGTTTTTTTTTGGTAAGATTAGAAAAAATTCATCTCCAACTACTCCTAAACCCACCTCCCAATATTTTAGCACTTGGAAAAAACCAGCCCATGTGCGTAACCCAGTTCGCGTGTATCCTTACTCGTGGCGGCCCGCACATGCTCCCGCTCCTCGAGGCGCTGCTGGCTGCGCTCGGCCTTGCGGTCACTATCGCCCCATCATGTCCGGCAACGCTGCGCTGCTCGCGCCGCTAGTCCGTGCCTGATTGTCATAGGTCCTGTTTAGTTCCCAAAAAATTTTTGCAAAATTTTTCAGATTCCCCGTCACATCGAATCTTTGGACACATGTATGAAGCATTAAATATAGATAAAAAATAAAACTAATTACACAGTTTAGACGAAATGGACGAGACGAATCTTTTAAGCCTAATTAGACCATGATTGGACAATATTTATCAAATAACAACGAAAACGCTACAGTGCCCATTTTGCCAAAAAAATTGCATCTAAACCGGGCCATAGGTGATCTGGTATGGGTCGCTAGATAGCATCCTCCGCTGCAACGCCGCCGCCGCCGCCGCCCTGGCGCACACGACTAAGCCACCGCGGGCCTTCCCCGGCGAAGCCGAGCACTCTCACAGATGTGCGTGGTCCCTGGCATGTGTTCGCACCACCCCTCGTGGCCGACGTGCCATCGGTCACTCGCTCTCGTCCGCGCCACCCCTCGCCGGGATCGGTCACTCGCTCTCATCCGCACATGCTCTGTGGGAGCCTGAGAAGAAGGTGTTAAAAACCTTATGTCGGTGTTCGGACCCGAGGGGGTCCTAAACCAACGAGTAAATGCTGCGTGTCTCTTTCCTGGATGATGATGCAAGGAAAATACACGGGGGTTTATCCTGGTTCGGGCAAAAGAAGGCCCTACGTCCAGCGGGGGGAAGAAGTTTGTATTTCCTTGCACCGAAGTGCTCATGTAGGGGTTACAAGCAGGCGAGAGAGGGCGCCGAGCCCAAGTCTCGAAGAGAGGAAAAAAGGACAAGGATGGTTGCTTGAAGTATCGATCTCTTGTTTTTTCTTCGTTGTCTGTTGTTGTGTGGTCGGGTGCCTCGTTTTTTTTCTTTCCCCTTGCAGAGCCCTGGCCTGCCCTTTTATAGGGCGAGAGGAGGCCAGGACCACGGGGAGCCTTGAGCTGATGTTTGGTCGATTCCTGTTGAGTTGACTGTAGCGACGTGCCTTGGGAATGACCGGCCATCCTGGACACCATGGCGTCGTGGGAGACGAGACGAGAAATGACCCGGGGAGCGCCGTGCCATACCGTCCTTCCCTTGCCGTTGAACTGCGCCGAGCGTCGAGGTTGGGTCGAGGCTGGGTCGAGACCGGATGGATAAGGCCGAATCCCCGAGATTGCGGAGAACGGGCCTTGTCTTATCCTCCCTCGAGGGTGATCGATGGTAAACAGTGCGCGGTAAGGTGGGTATAGTGACGGGTTTCACCTCCCATCATGGGATGGGTGGTAAAACAGTGAGACCTGACACGGGCATTGTTCCCACGTCGATCCTGGTCGCAGCGATGCCGGTAGGTGATAGTAGGTAACCGTATTAAATGCTATGGATTTTGTCCTGGGTAGGTAAAGAGAAGGAGTCGAGGCGCTCGACCCAGGCTCACGCGAGTCGGAGTTTTTCCCAATGGGCGGACGAGCTTCGCGCGGGTCGGAGCGCCGTCGAGGTAGCTTGTCGTACGGGATGGGGCGCGGTCGAGGCGCCCCGTAGAGCGGGCCTCGTACGAGTCGGAGCCGGAGCGCGGTCGAGGCGCCCCGTCGAGCAGGCCTCGTACGAGGCGGACAGGATGCACGGTCGAGGCGGGCTGTCTTTTATTGCGGTGCTAGTCGTTTTAGTTTTTTTTACTAGCGATGGGTGTGGGTACCCCCGTACTTTTGGTATCGACAGTAGCCCCCGAGCCTTTGGGTGAGTGTGTGATCACTCTGTCACACCCGGTTTTAAGGACAAAACCAGACATACACCATATGTGAAATAAAGAAAACAAATCTCACATATAGCCACAGATAAGTGGAATATCAAAAGACAAATGCTTAATATACATAACACAATAGTATAAAATATACCTTAAAGAATAACACAGCGGAAAGACAACTCCGAACACCGGGTGCAACCTTCACTCCAGGATCAAACTAACTGGTTGATCACAAGCCTAACAATTCCAGAATCTAACAGTCTGGTACCCTTCCTGAGATGTGGGGAAATAGCAAGAGTGAGTCCATGTCGAACTCAGCAAATATATCATAGGGTTCATGAGCTCAAAAAGTTTGACACGGGTTTACTGCAATAGCTTTTAGTGAGTCATCTTTTTAGCAGTTAAGTAGCAACAAGTTTACCAAAATCCCAAATAACCTCATGATCATGTAAACGAGAATAATGTATAGCAAGAAACAATAATCATTAGTGAGCATCAATATCATCAGTATTATCATTATCATCAGTGTTCATCATTTATTCTGTAAGGGTCCAAGGCCACTCGTGACCGTGAGCACGGCTGTTATAACAGTTTTACACTCTGCAGAGGTTGTACACTTTCACTGTGAGTCGTGATTTACCCTTTCGCCCGAGGTAGCTAATCTCTTGACCCACTTCCAAGGAAGGTCGGCAGGGTTCACTATGAAGTCTTTCAAAGGTTCGTCTAACAAGTTAGGGCCATTAGATTCACTCGGCAAACAGATGTAGAGTCCCCCTTCCTGATGGCACAATAACACGCAGCCTATACACATGAGGATAGAGGCCGCACTATACCCGATTCGTCAAGCCGTTCTTACGCCATAAAGGAATACCTCTAACAAGCTAGAAAAGGTCCTCATACTTGACTAAAGCCAGAGCCATATAGCCCTCACAGTTGTACTGTAAGTCCCGGATTTTCGCTTACAGATAAGTCCTTAAGGAGAGAAACTAGAGCACCAAAAATACCACATGCTCTAGCCCCCTTGAGCCATGTTGCTATAAAGCATCTTTTAAACGTTTATTGCATATAACATTAGTCAAATTACAGATCATGGTTATTTATCTTGAGCACTAGCATAAATACTACCCAATGCAATGTCCCATGGGTGTCAAGGTACAAGATATAAAAGCTAGGATATCCTTAGTGGTAACAAGGTAGACACATGCACATGAATTAAGTATATTAAAGGTGAATAGGAAACAAGGATAATCCCATGCTATACTTGCCTTATACACCGATCCTTCGGTAAGCTTTAATCTTCAACGTTCTTCTTCTTCTTGATAACCACGTATATCTTACCGACTGGACTTGATCAATAAATCACCACACACACATCGAGCAATCATACACGAAGCAAACAATAGATCTAAATTAGAACATGACACCAATCATACAAAAATAAATAAAAGAGTTTGAAACACGATTCTACGCATTGCTACGAACACACAGACGCGAAAAGCACACTAATCAGAGCTACGGTTGAAAAGATACATCTACCGAAAAATTTGCTCATAGAAGAAAATATAAAACTATTAACTTCATGTGTTTTATATATAAAATATTTTATAAATACTATATATGGAATTAAGTCAAATTTAGATTCAAATTATAAAACTAAAGTAAAACAAATCATATTTTATTTACAAAACCCAGTTGCATAATTATTAATCAAGATATGATTTAAACCATAAAATTTCAGAATTAGTAATATGATAAACACTGTCACTAACGCGTAGATCTCGTTGCTATGAATCTAACGCAACTCAAATGAGCTAAAACGGATCTAAAACGTAGAAGATATGATTTTAACGAGATTTACTTTATTAAAGTAATAGATTAAATCTCACATCGGAACTTAAAAATAGAAAACCTAACCAACAGTAGCACTAACAGTATAACAAGTTTGTAAAACTCTTCTACACGTTACTACGATCACATAGACATAAAGATCATGAAATTTGGATTTAAAATGTAAAAGTTATGAGTTTTCTAAGATTTCCTATAGATAAATAATTACTTTAATATAAACTCGAAAATAAATTATCTCAAACCTACTGTACAGTTCTATCATCATGTAAAGCTCGCAAATACGAATCTAACGCAATTTGAATGGATCAAATCGGAGTTAAAACGGATAATTTATGACTAAAACAAACTCAGTGGCAAAACTGTAAATATCAGAAAACGTATTTTTCAATTACCGAGACGAAATACGCTTTCCACAGATCAAAACGTATTTTCTAGATTACGCTTTGGACCGCGGGTTAAGAACTTAAAAACTTCAGGGTCTCTTTAGCAAATTTGGCGGCCGAACCGGTATCTTTTAATTTAGACCGTCGGATTCAAATCGGAGGGTCCAGATTGAATCTGGGAAGGAGGCCGGCGGCGCTCCGGCCGGGTTCTTCTCGACGGCGACCTCCCACGGCGGCGCCATGGCCGGAATAGTCTATCTCGCGCTACGAAGCACGAGCTTACGAACGGAAAACACAGAGAGAGAGAGAATGGCATGGCGAGCTCACCCCGCGCGAAGATGGGACCGGAGGATGACCGGAAGGCAGCGGCTAGCTCGCGGTGGCGGACGGTGGAGGCGGTGCTTCGACGGTGGCGGCGCTAGGCGATTGCGGCTGCTCTAAAAGGGTTGGGATGGGGCGGAATCATGCGGGGGCTCCGTTTTTATAACCCGAAGGCACGCGGAAGCAAGGAAAGGGAGGGAGATTTGGCGGCGGATTCGGTCGGTGGAGGAAGGAAAGCGAATCCCGCCGTTGTCGGGAGGAGGAAGAAAGGAAAGGTGGAAGGAGACACTGACAAGCGGGCCCCTCGTGTCAGCGACTGGAAGCGGAGAAGGAAAGGCGCGCGCGATACTGGGCCGGCGGCTGCGGCTGGGCTCGGCCCATGCGGGAGCGAGGCGCGGGAGTGAGCGGGCCGCGCGCTGGTGAAGCTGGGCCGGCGCTAGCAGGCCGAGACGAGCGCTGGGCTGAAAACCGAAAGAAAATGATTTTCCTTTTCTTTTTCCTTTTCTAATTTTTCAAAGCAAATTTTCAAAAGATTTTCAAATCCAAATTTGAATTTAAATCATACCACTCATCTCAAAAATTTGAATGCAACAGCATGAGTGCACAAACATGTTTCTACTCTTATATTTGATTTTAAATTTATAAAAATTATTCTTATTCTAAATTTTCATGCTCACAAAAATATACAAAAATCATATTTTTCCTATTTTTATCTCTTTCAAAATTTTAGGGTGTTACAATTCTACCCCCCTTAAGATGAATCTCGTCCCGAGATTCGGAAGATGATGACAAAAGAGATAGGGATAGTTCGTCTCTAGATTGTTCTTTACTTCATCGTGTAGTTCCATCGTCTTGATAAGAATTCCGTCTTACTTTGCATACATGTAACTAATTCAATAATTTTGACAAATGCTCCAAACAATACTCTGGTATCTTCAATCACTAGGCACCTTTCCTATAATATGAATTTTCTTCCTTAAAATACTTATCTTCCAACAGAGCCTGACGAATCCCTTAGTCAGAAAGAATTTCTACTACCAACCTTCAAAACATTAATGATTCTGGTCAAGTTGCTCAAATTTGGAATACGATTCTTAATCCTTGGTGTCACCCGAACCTTCTTAGCATTATTCTCCATTGCTAAGGGTATCGGCTGCGACTTTTACTTCTCCGAGTAATAGCACTTTTCCAAGTCCTAATCCATTTCATTCCAACGAGGATATCACAAATTCAAGACCAACTTAGCGAAGATGTCCTGTAGATTCTTGTGACCCTCCTATATGTCACTTTTCTTCCAAAAGACAGTACTCCATAGTAGAAAACTCCAGATAACACGTTAGGTAATTCAACCCACACTTCCTTAGTTGACTTAATGAACAAGGTACTATATTTTTCTTCTTGCATAAGGACACATCCCACACCTTGATAAGGTGCATCATTGTAGATATGAAGCTCTTGTCTGGATCTGACAAAGCTAATACTTGGGTTTTACTTCAACCTTTTCTTAGACTCCTTCAAACATTTGCCTGAGGTCTCTTGATCTAAACAAACTTAAAAGCTTCTCCAAAGTTATTTGTTCCTCTGCTATGACTCTAGTAAACTCATGGTCCACTTTGCTATCCTCAGTGTACCTATCTTCTAATTGATCATTCTCGTCTCCCTCAGGTAAAAGTCAACCACCTTGATACTCAGTTCTTTTCCCTGACGGTGTTGTTAAGAGCATTGTGCACTGAGTACCATGAATCACTCCTTTGTGTGCACTGAGCCATCCATTACCAAGAACCATGCAAATTTTAAGTGACTCCAACACAATGAGTGTCGCGGTGAAGTTTTCCTTGTTTATGACAAGACTGACATTCGGGCATATCTGATCTGCCTGCATTTCTCTCACTGGGGTTTGAACTAGCAAAGGCCTCCTCATTGAACACTTCACCATCTTGCACGTCTCTACCATGTCGGCAGAAATGAAAGAATGCGAAGCACTAGGGTCAAATAAAGCAAAAACTTGTACTGAGCTTACTTGAATATAACCACCCACCACTTTGGTAACTCCATGAATTTTATCCATATCCACATTGCTCAGTCTTCCATTGACATAGTTTTACTGCGCTTTGCTTCCTTGAGCAGGCTTCTTATGGGCTTTCCTTTTTCGCTTTCGTTGTTGTGGATTCTGACTTAGTTCACTCCCAACTTGCTCTTCAACATTGTTGTTTTGATAGTGCTCGGCTTCATCATACCCATAACATCCTTCAATGGCAGAAACATCAACCTTTTCCCACATACCAATGCGAGACGTCATATAGGGCTCCTGAGTCATGAGACACTACACTTCCTATCATCAAGTGACCAACATCAGCAACACGAGCAAGTATAGATGATCATAATCATGAACTATCCAAAAGGACAACTCTTGTCTCCACGGATCCAAAATTATCAACCTTGTTCATAGAACATTTTTGCTCAAGAGTGGCAACTCAATCATGGAGACTAACCAATACTTCCAACTAAAGAGTTCAATCTTAATAATCCTTCTTTACATTGGCTACCCCCCTTAAAATAAGGGACACCAAATAGGGTAGCTTGAACCCTTCTTCTAGATGATCCAACAAGTCACCAATTGTAAGCAAAGGGTACACACGCTTGATGAGGATCTCGCAACAATTGGGTTAACTGATACTTCCAAGTGAAGCACTCGAACATGTGAAACATTGGTCTCGCATCTTCATTAACTTGGCTACCCCCTTAAGAAAAGATCAGTCAGGGGATACCAAGGGTAACTTGCATCATCTTTAGTATAAGTTAACTACCATCATGTCCTAATTCTTTAGAGGCTTGTGTATAGAAGTAGGAGCAAATAGCCTGAAGTTTCCTCGCGAGCAGAAAAACAGTAGCACAGTAAAACATCTATATCTCCAGTTCTGTTAATCCAATTAAGTTGCACCTTACACCGTTGGAAAGCTTTTAAAATTCTCTGCAACTTTCTTATAGAACACACTTCCAGATTCTGTAGTTAACTTGGTCGAAAACAGCACATAACAGATTCTGTTCCAGGTTTCAGACAGCACAGTTGCATCGTCTTGTGATTTTTGTATCTCCCAATCCAAAATAGCTATGAGGGTAGTTCTTGCATTTAGAGAGAGATGTTAAAGTCCACTCTTGTCCAGAATTTTCTCATGATTTTTGGTCTTTTAAGAACAGAGATATAAGTTGATAAAGACAGGCTGCTCCGAAAGACAAGATATAGAAAGCAGGAGATAACCAAAACCTAGCTATTTATTTCATTAATCCTTATACCTTATACATATAAACTAAATGAAATCATGGTCAAAACCCACGAGATCATTCCACTCATTACAAAATTCCAACTCAAGCATAAACATAAGCACAAAGCAACTAAACACTTAAATGTTCATTAGCCACACATTAAGATGACTCAACTTGGCTACTAACGGTTTTATTACACAGGACATAACTCATATTCCTTAAACATGGTGTGATTGTAGCAGCTTTCAGAGTAGATAACGTCTCTTACATTCCTTATTGCTTTATATGGACATCTGAATCTCTGCATCTCTCTTTACCATTCTTATACTCATACCTTAAGATGGGTCAACCTGGTATCCCTCAGGTATAAATTTAATACCCTCATACTTAATCCTTTCTCCTGAAAGTGTAGTTAGAAACACTGAACATTGGGCATACTCAATCACTCCCTTACAAGTAGATAACCAGTCTATTCCAAGGATAACATCAATGCCCATTAATTCCAAAACAATGAGGTTTACCTTAAAATTTACCCCCTTTATGTCCAGACTAACTTTTGGGCATACGCGGTCTGCCTTTATTTCACCTCTTGGAGTTTCAACCATAACTGTTTTCCCCCTTGGAAGCATAAGTATGTTATGATCTTTTACATATTGTCTAGATATGAACGAATGTGAGGCACTGGGGTCAAACAAAACCTTGGCATTTCCTGAACTTACTGGAATTGATCCAAACACGACCTCCTTAGCTCCAGGAATGGTGGAAATATCCACATGTTTCAACCTTCCATGGATGTAATTTCTCTTTAATTTATTTCCCTGCACATGCTCCTTTTGGACATCCTGTCCTGAGTCTTGCTGTTGTTGATTCTTCTGTGGGCAAGATTTGATATAATGTCCTTCCTGCTGGCAATGATAACACTTTCTCTTAGCTGGATCTTTTGTGATGTCATACTCCAAGGAACTGTTGTTTGGTATGCTGCTATCTTGCTGGCCATAAAAGTTCACCTTCGTCCCTTTGACTTGTTTCTTAGCTTGTTTGGCCTTTCGGGGTTGATACTCCTTATAGGTAATTGTCCATCCATCGATGACTACTTCATGGGGAGTAGTTTTAGCGGGAGGGGCTTCTAACTCTTCAGGGTTTGGATTTGTTTGACAGGGGATCAGGGCTGCATGTGACAATGTAGTATAACTCGCTTGCTGATTGCTTTCCACAAGTGGTTCTAATGAGATTGCCTTTCTCTTCTTGTCCATGTTGATCTCAAAATTTGGATCCACCTTGACTTTCCCCTTATTAGACTCGTTTCGAAGACAGGGAAAACCATAATGCTTACAGCAGTGACATTGTTCCTGCTCTCCAAATGCCTTACTATCAACATCTTTATTGGATTTCATATTCTTCGAAGCTTCTGCTACTTGTATATTCTCTGACCCCTTGGATATGTTGGCTTGACCTTGAGATAAGCATCGTTGAGAATTCCCATGTTGAGCCATTTCTTCTAGTAATTAGTTTTGCATCGCTAATGGTTTCTTGTCAAAAGGGAGCAAGAGCGACACAATTCAGTCATCTTAACCTCTAAAATCCATAGTCTTCTCGTCACGAGCCGTCTAATAGATAAGGAGAAAAGGTTCAAAATAGAGACAAGGTTTTTATAACAGAACGGGGATAGAATTAAGCATAACTTTGAGAAAATAACAAAGTTAAAGAGAAGCAAGAAATAGGCAACAATGAGAACATGCTAAACGTCCAGTTCTAACTAGGCTTGCGTCCTACAGTCAGCATTGCTCTGATACCAATCTGTCACACCCGGTTTTAAGGACAAAACCAGACATACACCATATGTGAAATAAAGAAAACAAATCTCACATATAGCCACAGATAAGTGGAATATCAAAAGACAAATGCTTAATATACATAACACAATAGTATAAAATATACCTTAAAGAATAACACAGCGGAAAGACAACTCCGAACACCAGGTGCAACCTTCACTCCAGGATCAAACTAACTGGTTGATCACAAGCCTAACAATTCCAGAATCTAACAGTCTGGTACCCTTCCTGAGATGTGGGGAAATAGCAAGAGTGAGTCCATGTCGAACTCAGCAAATATATCATAGGGTTCATGAGCTCAAAAAGTTTGACACGGGTTTACTGCAATAGCTTTTAGTGAGTCATCTTTTTAGCAGTTAAGTAGCAACAAGTTTACCAAAATCCCAAATAACCTCATGATCATGTAAACGAGAATAATGTATAGCAAGAAACAATAATCATTAGTGAGCATCAATATCATCAGTATTATCATTATCATCAGTGTTCATCATTTATTCTGTAAGGGTCCAAGGCCACTCGTGACCGTGAGCACGGCTGTTATAACAGTTTTACACTCTGCAGAGGTTGTACACTTTCACTGTGAGTCGTGATTTACCCTTTCGCCCGAGGTAGCTAATCTCTTGACCCACTTCCAAGGAAGGTCGGCAGGGTTCACTATGAAGTCTTTCAAAGGTTCGTCTAACAAGTTAGGGCCATTAGATTCACTCGGCAAACAGATGTAGAGTCCCCCTTCCTGATGGCACAATAACACGCAACCTATACACATGAGGATAGAGGCCGCACTATACCCGATTCGTCAAGCCGTTCTTACGCCATAAAGGAATACCTCTAACAAGCTAGAAAAGGTCCTCATACTTGACTAAAGCCAGAGCCATATAGCCCTCACAGTTGTACTGTAAGTCCCGGATTTTCGCTTACAGATAAGTCCTTAAGGAGAGAAACTAGAGCACCAAAAATACCACATGCTCTAGCCCCCTTGAGCCATGTTGCTATAAAGCATCTTTTAAACGTTTATTGCATATAACATTAGTCAAATTACAGATCATGGTTATTTATCTTGAGCACTAGCATAAATACTACCCAATGCAATGTCCCATGGGTGTCAAGGTACAAGATATAAAAGCTAGGATATCCTTAGTGGTAACAAGGTAGACACATGCACATGAATTAAGTATATTAAAGGTGAATAGGAAACAAGGATAATCCCATGCTATACTTGCCTTATACACCGATCCTTCGGTAAGCTTTAATCTTCAACGTTCTTCTTCTTCTTGATAACCACGTATATCTTACCGACTGGACTTGATCAATAAATCACCACACACACATCGAGCAATCATACACGAAGCAAACAATAGATCTAAATTAGAACATGACACCAATCATACAAAAATAAATAAAAGAGTTTGAAACACGATTCTACGCATTGCTACGAACACACAGACGCGAAAAGCACACTAATCAGAGCTACGGTTGAAAAGATACATCTACCGAAAAATTTGCTCATAGAAGAAAATATAAAACTATTAACTTCATGTGTTTTATATATAAAATATTTTATAAATACTATATATGGAATTAAGTCAAATTTAGATTCAAATTATAAAACTAAAGTAAAACAAATCATATTTTATTTACAAAACCCAGTTGCATAATTATTAATCAAGATATGATTTAAACCATAAAATTTCAGAATTAGTAATATGATAAACACTGTCACTAACGCGTAGATCTCGTTGCTATGAATCTAACGCAACTCAAATGAGCTAAAACGGATCTAAAACGTAGAAGATATGATTTTAACAAGATTTACTTTATTAAAGTAATAGATTAAATCTCACATCGGAACTTAAAAATAGAAAACCTAACCAACAGTAGCACTAACAGTATAACAAGTTTGTAAAACTCTTCTACACGTTACTACGATCACATAGACATAAAGATCACGAAATTTGGATTTAAAATGTAAAAGTTATGAGTTTTCTAAGATTTCCTATAGATAAATAATTACTTTAATATAAACTCGAAAATAAATTATCTCAAACCTACTGTACAGTTCTATCATCATGTAAAGCTCGCAAATACGAATCTAACGCAATTTGAATGGATCAAATCAGAGTTAAAACGGATAATTTATGACTAAAACAAACTCAGTGGCAAAACTGTAAATATCAGAAAACGTATTTTTCAATTACCGAGACGAAATACGCTTTCCACAGATCAAAACGTATTTTCTAGATTACGCTTTGGACCGCGGGTTAAGAACTTAAAAACTTCAGGGTCTCTTTAGCAAATTTGGCGGCCGAACCGGTATCTTTTAATTTAGACCGTCGGATTCAAATCGGAGGGTCCAGATTGAATCTGGGAAGGAGGCCGGCGGCGCTCCGGCCGGGTTCTTCTCGACGGCGACCTCCCACGGCGGCGCCATGGCCGGAATAGTCTATCTCGCGCTACGAAGCACGAGCTTACGAACGGAAAACACAGAGAGAGAGAGAATGGCATGGCGAGCTCACCCCGCGCGAAGATGGGACCGGAGGATGACCGGAAGGCAGCGGCTAGCTCGCGGTGGCGGACGGTGGAGGCGGTGCTTCGACGGTGGCGGCGCTAGGCGATTGCGGCTGCTCTAAAAGGGTTGGGATGGGGCGGAATCATGCGGGGGCTCCGTTTTTATAACCCGAAGGCACGCGGAAGCAAGGAAAGGGAGGGAGATTTGGCGGCGGATTCGGTCGGTGGAGGAAGGAAAGCGAATCCCGCCGTTGTCGGGAGGAGGAAGAAAGGAAAGGTGGAAGGAGACACTGACAAGCGGGCCCCTCGTGTCAGCGACTGGAAGCGGAGAAGGAAAGGCGCGCGCGATACTGGGCCGGCGGCTGCGGCTGGGCTCGGCCCATGCGGGAGCGAGGCGCGGGAGTGAGCGGGCCGCGCGCTGGTGAAGCTGGGCCGGCGCTAGCAGGCCGAGACGAGCGCTGGGCTGAAAACCGAAAGAAAATGATTTTCCTTTTCTTTTTCCTTTTCTAATTTTTCAAAGCAAATTTTCAAAAGATTTTCAAATCCAAATTTGAATTTAAATCATACCACTCATCTCAAAAATTTGAATGCAACAGCATGAGTGCACAAACATGTTTCTACTCTTATATTTGATTTTAAATTTATAAAAATTATTCTTATTCTAAATTTTCATGCTCACAAAATATACAAAAATCATATTTTTCCTATTTTTATCTCTTTCAAAATTTTAGGGTGTTACACACTCTCCCAGAGGTTTGTTCGAACTGGAGCCGTAGCGTCGTGATCTTTTCCGGTGGGGGCGCGCGAGCGCACCCGCCGGGTGTAGCCCCCGAGGCCTCGGTGGAGTGCTGGGACTCCTCCGAGGTCTTGTTTTCGTTTTATTGGGGGATGATTCGTTGCGGCCGAGCCCCTGAGCCTCGCGCGCACGAGGTTGATCAGAGTCCCGGCCGTCTTTTGTGCGACCCTCACGCTCCCTTTCGAAAAAAGGAGGAGGGGTGGAGAACGCCGTACTACCCTCGTTTGGGCGCGAGTTCCGACGCTCTCCGGTGAGCTGCTAGCGGGGGAATTCGAGTGAGAGCCTGCCCCGTTCGTTAGGGGTCGGCTAGTGGCCCGGAGGCGCTCTCAAAGATGCCAAGGAGTGGTCGTGTGGATCTCGATTCCCTGTGACAGGATTCGAGGGCTCGATGCCTCCCCCGGGGGGATTCCTACGGCGACCTCCTCCTTCGGCCTCGAATACGTCCTGGGGTGCCTCGAGAGCGTGGCTCGAGCCCTTGGCCATGTACGGGCGCACCCTGGGTCGTCTCTAACTCTGTTGCTCGAGGGCAGCTGTCGAACCCTGGTTGAGGGCCAGCTTTCGTTCCCTCGAGGCTTAGGTTTCTACGGTCGAGCCCCCGAGCCTCGCGCACACGAGGTCGATCAGAGTCCCGACCGTCTTTTGTGCGACCCTCACGCTCCCTTTCGAAAAAAGGAGGAGGGGTGGAGAACGCCGTACTACCCTCGTTTGGGCGCGAGTTCCGACGATCTCCGGTGAGCTGCTAGCGGGGGAATTCGAGTGAGAGCCCGTGCCCCGTTCGTTAGGGGTCGGCTAGTGGCCTGGAGGCGCTCTCAAAGATGCCAAGGAGTGGTCGTGTGGATCTCGATTCCCTGCGACAGGATTCGATGGCTCGATGCCTCCCCCGGGGGGATTCCTACGACAACCTCCTCCTTCGGCCTCGAATATGTCCGGGGGTGCCTCGAGAGCGTGGCTCGAGCCCTTGGCCATGTACGGGCGCACCCTGGGTCGTCCCTAACTCTGTTGCTCGAGGGCAGCTATCGAACCCTGGTCGAGGGCCAGCTTTCGTTCCCTCGAGGCTTAGGTTTCTGCGGTCGAGCCCCCGAGCCTCACGCGCACGAGGTCGATCAGAGCCCCGACCGTCTTTTGTGCGACCCTCACGCTCCCTTTCGAAAAAAGGAGGAGGGGTGGAGAACGCCGTACTACCCTTGTTTGGGCGCGAGTTCCGATGATATCCGGTGAGCTGCTAGTGGGAGAATTCGAGTGAGAGCCCGTGCCCCGTTCGTTAGGGGTCCGCTAGTGGCCCGGAGGCGCTCTCAAAGATGCCAAGGAGTGGTCGTGTGGATCTCGATTCCCTGCGACAGGATTCGTGGGCTCGATGCCTCCCCCGGGGGATTCCTACGACGACCTCCTCCTTCGGCCTCGAATACGTCCGGGGGTGCCTCGAGAGCGTGGATAGACAAATGGAACATATATAAAGTTATTAACACTGGCGCGTCTTATCTAACCACCTGTAATATTGATGATTTATACCAGCCTTTCACACTGGCGGTGGGATAACACCAGTACAAATGGCTCTGGAACCGCCGGTGCTGAGCTCCAGTCTAGTGTGTCAGAAAACAAGTAGTGAGAATTATTTAATAAATTATTAAATTGTATGTCGTAACAACAAATCTTTCTTTTTCTTTGGGGTTTCGATTTGACAGCCTGAGCTGCACGTGCACTTGAACTGAGTGGTGATGACATTAGAAAAATAACAAGAGCTTGAACGACACTTTGAGCGAGTCAACAGGGCGGTTAATTAACTTACAGAAGTTGCGCCACATGGCTCTCCCTGCTACACAGATTACTAGCTAGGACTAGCTCACAGACAATTGCTACGAAGCTCCAAGTATGAACTAAACACTTACGTACTACTAGTTGATTGCAGATGACAAGAGTTGCCAAATCGCCCCTTCTCGGCTATATATTTAATTATTTATTTATGGCCCCGTGTTGAAATATAGAGCAAATCAACCATGCACGTTGTCATACGATCATCAGAATGTCTCCAAGTGACGCAGCCTCGGCCGTGATGAATATCCATGTAGCCGGCGACCCCAGAAGCTGATTTGTTTGCATTTTTCTGAAATGATATTGAAGCTGATTTAATTTGCAGCACGGAACAGTATGTCAAATCGGTAATGCTCAGGAGCCGAGCAGCCCAACGGGCTTCCTTGCTCTCTGTGTCTTCCTATCTCTCTCTTCAAAATTTTCTCAAAAAAATATGTCTCTCTAAATATCTCCCCATCGCTCTCACCCATCGCATGCTACTGCGTCGTGTGCTCGCTGCTGTTGTCTTTCCCACTGCGCGGCTCCCCCATCCAGCGCCATGCTCCATCCCGCGTCGCACCCCTCCATAGCCGTGCCACGCTCCATCCCCCGCCACGCCCGGTCTAGCTTGCTGCGCGTCGTGCCCTCGCTGCTGCGCACCGTGCCCCGTCTCCCGTGGGTGCCGAGGTGCTGCCGACGCCACCGTTCCCCACCAGAAGGTCGTGGCCGCTATCGACGCCATGGGCACTGCGATGCGCAACCTCAGCAAGGAGATGTTTCGATGAAACCGCATGTTTAAAAGTGTTTCAGATGTTTCCGAGGTATATTACAATTGTTTCATATGAATGTTTGCAAAAATAAATTGGGGATGTTGCACATGTTGCATATGTTGCAAGTGTTTCAGTGGCATGTTAGAAGTGTTTCAAAGGTTTGTTCAAAATATTTCATTTGTTTCAGGCGCATGTTGCAAATGTTTTGATCTGATTGTTGCATATGTTTCACACATATGTTGCAACAATATGTTCCAAATGTTTCGGCTATTTGAGTCTTTATGTTGTAGGAAGTGTTTTCATGTTACAAGTTGCAAGTGTTTTATTGGATGTTGTATATGTTTCATACATATGTTGCAAGTGTATGTTCTAGATGTTTTATCTGTTGCATATGTATGTTGCATTTTCATATTGCACATCTTTCATGTTGTTCGAAGAGTGGGGGCGCGGGGAGTGATGGTGGCACGACGCGGGCACCAAGGAATGGGGTGTGGTGAGCTGGGGACCGGAGCGCGCTCGAGGCCAGCTGTCGGGGCACAATGGGGCGGGGTGCGAGTGCGGGGTGGGGCAAATGGCCTCAAATCGAGGCGGATATGGCGGGCTAGAAGTGCGAGGTGAGTCCTCCAGACATGTAGGCGCTTCGACGGCGCGGGGTGCGCGTGCGGGGCAGGAAAAATTAGTGGACGCGCGCGTCCGTCCAGACGTCTAGGCGCTAGCACCTCCCATGTCAAATAGGAGTAGTAAATAAACTGAAATTTGTGCGTATGTATGTTAGTTATATACTCCATATGTTCTAAATTATAAGATGTTCTAAATTTTATAGATACATAGTTTTTACTATGTATTAGATATATACTATGCTTAGATATATAGTAAAAACAATATGTCTATAAAAGCCAATACGTCTATCTAAAAAAAAGCCAAAGGTCTTATAATTTTAAATGAAGAGAATATTTATCATATATCAGTTGAAATGCACCTTGTTTGTCGTACATCAAAGGAAGTATAATAAATAATAGCAGTAGAAGATAAATGAAGATGCAATACTCCACGAAATATCTTCTTGCATTGATTTTTCGGTAGAAAAGTTTGAATTCATCAGTAGTTTTTTCCTCTTTTTTTAAAAAGAATACTGTAGTTCTTTCCTCTCACTGGAACACGACACATGTTTTTTTCGTTTCTTTTTTTGTTCGGAGGCACGTCCGTGCTTCCACTGAAGAACCGAATGTTAAAGGGAATTGTATGATTCAAATAAGCAATGAAGTTGTTTACTATATTATTAAGGTTTTCGTGTGTTACTAGTGTTTGGATCAACCTTGGGATGGTTTCCCAAAAAACGGACACAGCCAGCTGCGCCCAGCAGGCAGCAGAGATCAGACATATATGGTGGAACCCACAATCAGACACATGGATACATGCTGCTTGACTGGTGGTGGACAAGATGCTCGCTAGGAGAAAACTGAACTGTAAAATATAAGGGCTGCTATAGTAGATTGATGGAACCCATTCCTTTTATTACGTGTATTTACGTGTCAACCTTATTTCCTATCCTCTTCTCTTCTCTCTCCTCCCTCTCACTGCCACGGAGGCCCGGCACTCACCTGGTGCAGCGGCGGTGGGGCAGCCAATGCGCTTGCGCCCAGCGTGGCGGCGGCATAGCCAATGTGCTCGGCTAGCGTGGCGGCGTCGCAGCCCGTGCGCACACTCGGGGCGGCTAGTGTGCTCGCCTAGTGCGGTGGCCGTGTGCCCACCCGGAGCGATGATGATGGTGGCCAGCATGGGGCCAAGATTCCAGTGATAGAAGATTAAAAGGTGGAGGAAAGGGGACTAAGAAAAAAGACTGCTTGCTCCCCTCTATTTGAGGGATTGAGGAGAGATTTTGAGAGATTGAGAAAAATTATAAGGAAAGAGGATTGAGAAAGGAGACTTGCTATTGCAATTTTGTTTTCACCTCATCCCCCTATATAAGAGTTTTTAGAGAAAGGAGATTGTTTTTCTCAATTTGGTAGAGTTGCTCTAAACCATCAAATAGTAAAAATTAAAATGCGAATGTCTTAATATTCAGATGCCTCAGGGCTATAGGTAAGCCATGGCTTCAACGCCCAACTCGAGAAGAAACCTTCCCTGTTGCTGATCCTCTAGTCAAGCTATTCAACCCTCTATGTGAGGTACTCAATTGTTATTATTTATAATTACATGCACTCATGTGACCCACTAACGTGCCGCCAACAGAGAAGAAGAAGGCTTTGAGCTCGTGTGACCCCTCCACGCACTATCGCCAGAGAAGGACCTAGGGTTAGGATTCCCAATCACCGACAGGTCTAGAGTTGGGGGTGGTTAGGGAAGGCGGCCATAGCATGGCGGTGCAACGAGGTCACTGCTAGAGCTGCAGACAGCAAGAGGGTGGTGGTATAGGGGCATCGCGGGTCGAGTGGCTAGGGGGGACAACAAGTGATTAGAGGAGGGAGGGGGTCAAGAAAGCGGCATGGTAAGGCACCAGGAGTCGCTGCCCATAGGTCAAGGGAGGAGAAGGGCATGCAGGCGGCATGGCCGAGGCGCCAAGGTCGGTTTTAGGCGATGGGAGAAGCGGCGGTGGCAAGGGCACCGACGCGGAAGAAGACAGATCACACACTCCTCAAATCGCGCGACTGGTTTGCCTTAATGGACCCTGACAATAATATAAGGTCTTTTTTAGTAGAGATTTAGTCAGCTTTAACTATTTCGCGAACCACAACTGCACTGTAGCAGTAAAGAGGCTAAGTTCAATTATAAGTCGATGACGGCATATATTCTACTCTTGTAGGGTCTAAAAAATGTTTACCAAGCAATCACTATAAATTTATGGGGGAATCGAGCGTGCATACATTCTATTTTATTCTATAATTTTGTTTTAGCCATAGCAACTCGAGATTCTAACCAACAATTAATCAAGAAAAACAATAGGCACCATATTCTTAGCCTAATATTATTACTAGACAAGCAAATCTGCTGCATGACCTAGTACATTTTAAAATCGGATTCCATATAACTACTGGACGCAATTTTAACTTGTACGAGTATGTGTCATATACAATTATACAAGACATAGAGGGCATTATGGTATTTTGAGAATAAAAAAGCTGGCTGGAAGAAACTTTGGTTTCTTTTTTTATTTTTTGAAACTAGAAACCTTGGTTTCTTTACTATTATTAGATAGAGATATACTCCCTCCATCCTAAATTATAAGGTATTTCAGGAATCTTGGAGAGTCAAAGGATCTCAAAGTTTGGTCAAACTTGAGATCCTTTGACTCTCCAAGATTCTTAGAATGTCTTATAATTTGAAATGGAGGGAGTAGAAGAGATAGATAGAGATAGTACAGAGAGATAAGTATTAGATTAGTGTATAGTAGAAATAAAATGGCCAAAATAAAATAGGAGAGGGAGAAAACGTGCAGTGCAGGAGGAAGCAGTCAGGTTGGCCCATGTGGCAGGCAGAGGCAGGGGCAGTCCACGCGCCTCCAAAATACTGAATCAACGAACGGCTCCTTTTCTGCGCCTGATCATCTCTCTTTCTCTCTCCCTTGTTCCTTCCTTCCTCTTTCTCCCGTGTGCATGTGTCGAGTTGAATTGAACACGAACATGAAGCCCCTCCAGCCACCAGGCCACCAACCAAATCATCATATACTATACTATACTATACTATACCCAATTTTGCTGCCCCTCCTCCTCGGTAGTATGTATGCACACACAGCACAGGCCTGGTCAGACAGAGGTACCCAACCAACGGAGCAGTATATATTGTCTCTTGGCAAAGCATCCCTTTCTCGTTTCCCCGCTCGCAATCGCAATTCGCAACTCGCAATACGTTTCCGCGCCGTCCCTCCCGCTTACCCGGCCGGCCATCCCATCCCATCCCTTCCTCCTCGTTCCTCCTCCCCCGAGCCGGTCACGCTTGCTAGTGCTGCCGCCTCGGAACGGCGCCAGCAGGTGCGAGCGGGCGCTCCTCCGGAATGCGGGATGCGAGGGCTCCGCAGCTCCGGCGGCGGTGCCAGGGCGTCGTCCTCTCCCTCCTCCTCCCGCCGCTGCTGCTGCTCCTCCTCGCAGGCGCCGCCAGCGGCCAGCAGCAGGTCCAGCCGCCCCCGGCCGACCTGCCGGACGTGGAGAGGCAGCTCAACAACCTGACCGACAACGTCGCCGCCACCATCTCCGACAAGTTCAGCTTCTGCGTCGCCGACGCGTAAGCTGCTCTGCTCCGCTTCTTCTTGACCGGCTACTACTTCTTGCTGGCCGGCCCGGCCCGGCGGCGGCGCCGTCGCCCGTCCGTACAAAGTAAAGATTTTTTTTCCTTTTCCTGATTGGTGGTGGTGGTGTGCTCGATCAGGCAGGAGGATTGGAACGAGGCGTTCAACTACACGTCCGACCTCAGCTTCGTGGATCGCTGCCTCACGGAGACCCAAGGTAAGAAGCTCAAGGCCTTCAGTGCTGTTTGACTGGTCAATTCACATTTCAGGATTTGAGCTCCTGTGTTGTGCTTTCAGTTGATTTAATTAATTCCTTTGTTTGCTTTCGAGTGATCGATTTTGAATCCGATTAGTCCCTAGGTTTCATCAACTTCTGAGCCTGGACAAGGTCGTGCAGTGCGAACGCTCCGATTAATCCCCACCGGACGGACTCAACTGCCCTGTTCTCTGTTACCCACTTCTACAGTATTTCATATGTACTCCACTTCTATTCACAAAAGTCACAAGACTACAAAAAACAGAGACTTTCGCTTTCACACCATGTTGTTGTGTTGTTCTGGTAGTCCCTGGATTTCCTGCTGTCCAATTGTCCACGTCTTAACTGAAAAGAAATCATCTTTATTATGTCTTCCAGGCAGCCAAGTGGCTGACTGGGACGTTGTCACTTTGAAACGTTCTCCCTTGCGCGTTCCTTAAGCATTGGATAGCATGAAATGGATAGGTTGCATCGCGACATTATTGTATCTGTGACAAGTGGGACCCCTAGCCTATCACAACCATTTATTTCTGATTTGCAATTGCACAAACTAAATTGCGTACAGTCGCTGAATACGACATTGACACAGTTGGGTTTGACAAGCTCAACTCCAACAAATCGTACTATGATCGTACCTAATGACGTTTGCAATGTTTACGCATTTTTGACTCATTCTTGTATCAAATGAACTTGCCTTTTATCATTTTACTTTACTTATCACATGAATCGAATTAGACGCTGATATATATATTCAATCCTAGTGTATAGTTAAAATTTTGGAAAACAAATATCAGGTTCAAGGCCACAGTACCGATTTTCGCATTGTTTCTAATGAGTATAATGGTTCATTACTTCATTCAGGCGACCTGCCTCAGCGTCTCTGCACACCCGATGAAGTCAAATTCTACTTCTCAAGTTTATACGACCGTGATGGCGACAAAAACATCAACCTCAAGACAAACATAAACTGCAACATATCTTATTGGGAGAAGGGGTGCGATGCAGGATGGGCTTGCGCCACCAATCCGGTTCAAGATCCCAGGAACCGTGGTAGCAACGGTATCCCGCTGAGAACAAGCAACTGCCAAGCGTGCTGCGAGGGATTCTTCTGCCCCCGTGGTCTTACTTGCATGCTCCGTGAGTTTCATTTCAGTGACAAGTTCTAAACACTTTTCGTTTTTGTTGAATGTTAATTATTATATATTAATTAGTTCAGAGAAATCGGTTTATTGGCTTGTGCTGACTTTGTGTTCCTCTTGGCGTCAGCTTGTCCGCTTGGCTCATACTGTCCACGTGCCACGGCGAATCAGACAACTGGTCTTTGCGATCCGTAAGATTTTTCCTGATGCATTCCTCTTGCAGTAGGTTTCTTGATAAACAAATTCAGTATGCCAAGTATCTGAATTGTGGAACTTTGATCAGATACAAGTATCAGATAACTCCAAACTCTACTAATAGTTGTGGAGGTGCTGACATGTGGGCTGATATCCAGAGCACTGAAGAGATCTTCTGCCCAGCTGGTTACCACTGTCCAAGCACAACAAAAAAGGATAATTGTAGCAGTGGGTACTGATCTATTTTCTCTATCTTGTACTTTTTTTAAAGAGATTATCTTTTACTTGAACCTTAACGAAGTGAAGTGGTTTGATTTGGTCATTGTTGCTTGTTGCTCTGTTTCTTCTGCAGGCACTATTGTAGATTGGGTTCCACTGCTGAAGAGAGTAAGCGTCGTGAACATGACTTTGATCACACAATCGTACAAACCTTTTTTCAATGAGCTGATTTAGGATTAATTTGCAGAGTGCATAATAAAGGGCTCCTGTGGTGAAAACACAGAGAATGAAAACATCAAAATTCTTGGAGCTTGCGTAGTGGTAAGTCCTCTTGCATGCTGTTGTAATTTCAGTAACTTAATGACTATCTTTATGTTATAAAACAATGTTTTAATCAGCTGCATTGCACGGTGCTTGTGCCTGCTTCTTCTTATCATATACAACTGCTCAGGGGTGCATTGTTATTCAAACTTTGCCATTCTACGCAGGGTGCATTGTGCCTGCTGCTTCTTATCATATACAACTTCTCAGACAAATTCCTCAGCATCCGCGAACGGAGGAAAGCAAGATCAAGGGAGAATGCCATTCAGCTGGCTCGGCAGCAGCTGAAGGCGCAAGAGGGATGGAAGGCAGCAAAACAGTTTGCAAGGAGGCATGTGAATGGTATGCAGGGTCATCTTTCACGTACATTTTCAAGAAGGAGGTCGTTTCGTCAGCAGGTAGACCCAGACCCAGACAGCTCTAGCCATAGACTGATGGGTCAGGTCAAGATGCAGGAAATGTCAGATTCTGCTGTGTTTGCTTCTGAGAGCACAAATGAGATAACAGAAGTAATGCCATCAGTTATTGTCGATGTCAGTGATGATGGAGAAGTTGTTGCCACAAAGGAAAAGCCTGTGCCAAAAGGAAAGCACAGATCAACCCATACACAAGTATTCAAGTATGCATATGGCGAGATTGAAAAGGAGAAATTCCAGCAACAGGAGAACAAGAATCTAACCTTTACTGGGGTGATTGCCATGGTGAAGGATCAGCAGAAGGAGATAACTAGGCCTTTGCTCAAGGTTGAGTTCAGGGACCTGACTTTGATGCTTGGAAAGAAGAAGCTGCTGAGGTCTATCAACGGTGAACTCCGGCCAGGGCGTGTAACTGCTGTCATGGGCCCATCAGGGGCTGGCAAGACCACGTTCCTCAATGCCGTTACTGGGAAGGTGAGCGGCTACAAGATGACGGGTTCGGTCCTTGTTAATGGAAAGAACGTTAATATCCGTTCTTACAAAAAGATCATTGGATTTGTGCCACAAGATGACATTGTTCATGGAAACTTAACAGTGGAGGAAAACCTTTGGTTCAGTGCAAAGTGCAGGTAATGATTTTAGATTAAATACAATTTTGTAGTTATCCCACTAGTTTCTGCCATTTTTCAAAAAGATCAACAATCTTTAACAATTCTATTGCAAACCTAACAGGCTATCTGCAAACATGAAGCATCGTGACAAGGTGCTCATAGTGGAGAGAGTAATAGATTCTCTGGATCTTCAGGGAATCAGAAATTCATTGGTTGGCACTGTTGAAAAGCGTGGGATTTCTGGGGGGCAGAGGAAGCGTGTCAATGTGGGCATTGAGATGGTGATGGAACCATCCTTTCTAATCCTGGATGAACCAACATCAGGCCTGGATAGCTCCTCATCACAACTTCTCCTCAGAGCTCTTCGGCATGAGGCGCTCGAAGGTGTCAATGTCTGTGCTGTTGTTCATCAACCGAGCTACACATTGTACAACATGTTCGACGATTTGATACTCCTTGCAAAAGGAGGGTTGATGGTTTATAATGGCCCGGTAAAGACGGTTGAGGAGTACTTCACAACTCTTGGAATCCATGTTCCTGACCGCGTAAATCCCCCAGACCACTACATTGACATTCTTGAGGGCATTGTGAAGCCTGAGTCTGGCATCAAAGCGAAGCACCTACCAGCGCACTGGATGCTACACAATGGCTATGAAGTACCAAGTGACATGCAAGATGATGTCAAGGAAATTGGTGAACAAACCCCACAATTCAAGTCCAGCTCCTCAATATCTGGTTCAACCCCTCACTGCCTCCCAATCAGAAATGCATTTGCAGAAGAGCGTGACCGTCTCGAACAGCATTTATCAAAACCAAAGGACTTATCTAGCAGAAGAACACCAGGGATATTTATGCAGTACAAATATTACTTGGGAAGGTAAGCTCGCTCAATGCAACCATTTCAATCTTCTTCTCACAATCTTGAACAGCTACTAATCAGCTGTTACTGAATATATACTATTCAGGGTTACGAAACAGCGGCTGCGTGAAGCTAGGCTGCTCATGGTTGATTTCCTGATACTAGGGCTAGCTGGTATCTGCTTAGGGACGATAGCAAAGCTCAGTGACAACATTCGGGATGCCTGGATACATATACACTATAATTGCAGTTTGTAAGTTCAGATATACACACCCTGTTTTCACAACGAACTAGATGAAAAGTTCCTGACATAAGCTACTACCATGCAGCTCTACTGTGCAAGATTGCAGCACTGCGGTCATTTTCACTGGAGCGATTGCAGTACTTTAGGGAAAGAGAATCTGGGATGAGCTCTCTGGCATACTTCCTTGCTAGGGACACAATTGATCATTTCAGTACTGTTGTGAAGCCGATCATTTACCTATCTATGTTCTACTACTTCAATAACCCAAGATCAACAATTGGTGATAACTACATTGTGCTCCTCGCACTTGTCTATTGTGTGACGGGGATAGGATACACTTTTGCTATCTGCTTCAGTCCTGGCTCAGCACAGCTGGTAGGTATCATGACAATTAAATTTTTCGTACAACATCTTCTGAATGATTGGCCCACATATATATACTTAACCTCATTCTGATGCTTGTCACAGTGTTCTGCACTTATACCGGTTGTTCTAACTCTGTTATCCACTCAAAGGAGTACTCCAACATTTCTCAAGAGATTGTGCTACTCAAAATGGGCATTGGAGGGCTTCATAATTGTAAATGCCAAGAAGTAAGTACTTGTTCATCACTGTCTCTTTTCAGGCTAGAGTTTTTGTTTTATGCATGTCCCTGTTGTAATGTACTGAACATGAACTAATGGATTTTTTTTCTTTTTGTGCAGGTATCCTGGAGTTTGGCTTATAACTCGCTGCGGCCTGTTGTTCCAGAGTCAATTTGATATCCACAACTACAAGCTCTGTATTTTGGTTTTGTTCATGTATGGTCTGTTCTTCAGGATGGTGGCATTTGCTGCAATGATTTTACTGAAGAAGAGATGAATGTAGTATAGCTGTACCATTTAGTTCATATTTAATTTCTTCATTCATTTGTAGATAAGTTCTGATGAAAGGTTTTATAGCACTGACCGGCCGGTGTACAGATGAGAAAAAGGCAATAGAAATGCTGATTTTTTTTGGCATTATTCTTTTAGCTGTACATTCCCATCTCCGAAATCCTGCGGTTGTGTTTGAGAAAAAAAGAATTCAAAAAAATTGTTATCGGAACTGATAGTCCATAGCTGCGTAGGAAACATGATTACAATTAATTGATACTCATCACGATTTGATGAGAGTAGAGAGTATCTACTATGACTATTGTGTTATAAAATGAACAAGGACAAAAAACATACAGTTTAATATATTTATTTTTTATTAGTTAGAAGTAGCTAGCCCGTGCGAGAGCAGACGTCAACGGACTAGTTGTTTCTTATAATAAGGCAGTGACTCAGCCACCCTAATGGAAGAATTCTTAAAGAGGGCCAATATGTAGCTAGCAAACCGAGAGCGAGATTCATGGACGACCATGGGGCTGCGGCGACATTTTTTTTAAAGTAAAAGACAGGAGCTCTGCCGCTTAATTAAGGGAAAAGAGGTTTATGTACATATGTCACCCACTATGCCAAACAGATTGGTCCTAGGACTAAAGAGTTACACGCATGTCACTGCTAGTTCACCTCCCTAGCTACGGCCATTGCCCTATGTCTCTGCACTATATCCTCTTTGGTCATGAAGGCCACCTAATGCGTCGTCTTGTGTACATTTTTAAATATCCTCCTATTCCTCTCCTTCCACAAGTTCCATGTAGTGTAAATAAAAACTCCATTGAAGTGCTTGCGTTCTTGCCTTGGCACCTTGCTAGCCGTATGTTCCCACCAAGCGGCGATTGAGGTAGGTTCTTGTTGTGGCAGCTGTAAAGTAAAATTTTCCCAAGATAGCACCTGAGCCCATACGGCTCTTGCAAAGGGGCATGACAAAGATAGGTGTAGTCCTATTTCCGAAGGTCCATTACACAAGACACAGTGGTCTTGGTGCGGTCATCTCCTTTTTTAAAGATTATCAGCTGTTAGGATTTTATCATGCAAGAGGATCCAGGCATGGGCTGCTGCGAATTTTTGTCTGTCTCGCTGCGTGGCGTAGTCGGCGCAGGTACTGGGGGTGGCTGTTCACATAACCCTTGAAACGATGGCCATGAGAGAGCATGTAGGAAAGCTGAGAACCATCCTTGTCGCTCGCGAGGCTGGCAAGGCTCTCCTCATCAACTGGCATTGCATAATCCGAGCGTCTCGTGCGCACGCCTACTACATCTGTCATCTGCTGCAGGCTGCAGCCTGCTGCTGCGCCTTGATGATGCGCTTACGTAGCTCCTGCATCTTCCTCAAAACAACATCTATTTTGATCTTGGGATCAGCAATCGCACTGAGCATTTTGACCTCCTCAATGCGGATGATTTCCTCCACCAGCTCCTTGGACCCGCCGGGATCTTTGCCTCTCACACTACAGCAGAGAAGGACATCACCGGCGGTTCAAAACCCCCCTTCACTGGCGGATTTTGAACCGCCATAACCAACTCGGCAGTGATGAGCTGATCACATCACTGCCGGTTATGCCAAACCAGCAGTGATAGCTCATGTATCACTGCCGGTTCGTGTTACAAACCGGCAGTGATACTTGAGCCATCACTGCCGGTTGTTTTAACCAACCGGTTGTGTAGGTTATATTATCACTGCCGGTTTTCTTTGAACCGGTAGTGATATACTTTTCACAATTTGCATTTTAATAATTGTTTTATTTTCATTTCGAGGGGAGGTGGTGGGGTGGGAGGTCGGGGAGGTGGAGGTGGTTGCTATCGATCAATTTGATATCGATGTGAAGGTGGTTGTTGATCAGCGACAATACAAACCCATCAACATTTATATTACAAAAGTTTTTAAAAAAAACTTTAAGTATAGAATTAAGAGTCGCATTACAATAGCCTATCAATGTGGTCTCTTCCGTACTGCGCCTTGTACTTCTTAGTCCTCGCAATGGAGAATGATCCTTTCTTGGTCAATATCTCGTCCATCACAAACCTTGTTATCTCCTCTTGAATTCCTCTCATCTCAAAATCTAGCAACTGGTTGTGATTGTTTGCTTTGCGCTGTAATTGAAGCAAGATGATATTGAGATGCACAAACGTAAGACAAAACAATAGAAATGGGATGCCTACGTACCATGTCATCTCCCTTATTTGTTTTTACGCCAAAGTATTTTAGCATTGCCCACATCACATAGAACCCGCATTCGTTGTTCCCCATCGGTTGATCTAGGGTCTTGAGATCCTCCATATACTTTACACTGAATGGGGAACTCCATTGCTTTTGCATCTTGCTATCGAGATTTTTCCAATTAGATAATACCTTCATTCTATGTTACATTGTAAATGAAGTGTGAAGGCTGAGGACATTACAATATCCTATGTGATTAGAAAGTGTTGTGATATTGAGTTCACTTACTTATTCAGCACTTTGACTAGGGGGTCGATAAGAGAAAGTGGCTTTTTCTTTGAGTCCCACACCTCGATATGTGAATCTTCAAGATAGATATCTACGAGGATGAAATGATTGCTGCAATCACAAAGTCCATGTTATTGAATGACATATCAAGAAAAGAAACACTAAAATAAGGGTCGAGAACACATACTCGCGGTTGTAGGGTAGGAGTACGTTTGTTTTGTTGTTTCTGAACATCCTTTCAAACTCAATCTTCAAACTTGTTGGTACATAGTCATCTTCACCAGGGGCGGTGCATGTTGTCTCATTTACAAATATGGGATCCAAATAAGTATACTACAAAAATATATCTTATGACAAATCTAACAATACTTATTTGATATCATAAATATTGAGTTCTAGACAACATGTGATTCAGCACTAAAAGGGAAACTGCATTCTGCAAGAAGGTTGCCATATCCAAATTCGTTATACATGTTAGTAGGCCAGTCAGCACTTCAGTAGGTAAGAAGAACCCAAAGCACACAAGTTTTATTAGCAATCAAAGGCATCACGAATCTAACAAGCAATTCAGCCACCCTCCCAGAAAGCAACATTGAGGTGGGCATTCTATCGAACACCTTATGGGCACTCACCGAGTAAGCAGGGATGGCGTGCTCAACAGCGACGTGGAGGAGCTCCTCGTGGCGTCGGCGTAGCTGTAGGGGACGGCGGCGTTGAGGAAGCGGTAGGGGACGGCGTCGTGAAGGGCGGCGTCGGGCTGCGGCGTCGTGCAGTGCGCGTCGGGCGGCGGCGGCGTGCACTGGCGAACAGCGTCGAGCGCGTAAAATATCGTGCACTGGCCTTGGAGCGCGCTAGCGCCTTATATAACCCACGCATCACTGCCGGGCGGTTATTAGAACCGACAGTGATGTCCCATATCACTGCCGGTTCTAATAACCACCCGACAGTGATATGGAATATCATTGCCGGGTGGTTATTAGAACCGGTAGTGATATTGATTATTTTTAAACATTTTGGGTCCCCAATTGATCTCAAATGGAAAAGTTGTAAACAGTAAAGTTGTGGAACTCATGAATGTCTACAACTTTTATTTTAGTCATTTCTCAATTTGAGAAAGTTTTATTAGGCATGTCTCATAAAGTGCTCTGTCTCACACAAAGTTATGTCACTTTGTTGGAAACATGGCATCCGTTATATCAACAAAGTTCCAAAATAATAATGGTAGAACTCATCAATCTCTACAACTTCATATGATCTCAAATTTGATGCAAATTACTAAAACAACATTTCATTAAGGATTACATAGTTTATGATATTCTAACTATGATGGCCTCATCGTGATCACTCCGGAGGTAAGCAGGTTCGTCACCCTCTTCAAGGATAGGTAGGGTAATGCCTGCCACAAAAAGAGCCATTTCTTGATAACCTTTGTACTCTTCTTCGTCCGTCACTCCTTCAACACCGACAATCTTCCTTTTGCCTTGCATGACTACTTGTAGTCTTCCCTTTGTATTGTTATCCCTTTGAAAGCCCAAGTTTGGTTTTGGTAATTAATGACACCAAGTTGCTAATGCCATATGTTAAGTGTTTTGAGTTAGGCATAAGCAACACATGTGATGAAGGTGTATGTGGCAAGGTGTGGTGGCCACAAGATCACAAAGAGATGGTGCATGGACATGAAATGATGATCATGGTGAAGATGCACATAAAAGGAAGGACATGATGATCAAGTGAAAGAGAAGGATCTAAGAGCGCAAGACAAAGGTATAACTATAGGGTTTTCTTTTGCCGGTCTAAGATGAGTAGAGAAGTGATTGACCGGATTTAGGATACATAGCCGACTATCAAGAGGGGCAATCACGGTTAGCTCGGGAATCAAGTGCCACTAGATCAATGTCTTGAGCATATGCATTAGGATCTAGTAAAAAGCTAACATAACGCCTTGAGAAATGATTTATGAAATGCTAACACACATGCACATGGTGGTGTACACTTGGTGGTGTTAGCACAGTTTGTGAAGGCGGTGGAGTTTAAGCGGTAGGGAGGGGTTTGGGTTCCTCTCTCCCTCCCGCCGAGCTTGCGAGGCGGGATTCGGCGCTTTTTGGAGAAGTGAAATGCCTATTTTCTATTACGCCGGAAGTCGGAAAAGAAACGGAGGC
Source organism: Saccharum hybrid cultivar R570 (assembly GCA_038087645.1). Lineage (NCBI taxonomy): Eukaryota > Viridiplantae > Streptophyta > Magnoliopsida > Poales > Poaceae > Saccharum > Saccharum hybrid cultivar. Next base: position 2,024,161 of record JAQSUU010000519.1, read on the forward strand.
GAACGGAGGTCACAGAGATGACCGGACGCTGGACCGGACGCGGTCTCTGTATGACCGGACGCGTCCGGTCAGTGTTCAGCGTCTGCGCGGTTTTCAGTTTGATGATCGGACGCGCAGCGCGTCCGGTCACTGATGACCGGACGCGTCCGGTCATCCAGGGAGCTTACTGGACTCTAATCGGACGCTGGCACTGTGGCGTCCGGTCAGTTCAACAGCGCGTCCGGTCAGTTCTCCTGAGCGAATCAGAGCGCGCGACCGGCGCGTCCAGTCCCTCACGTAACCGGAGCGTCCGGTCAGACGTCCAGAAGGGTAGAGCGAAGCGGAGTAACGATCGGACGCGCGGCGCGTCCGGTCACGTGCGATCGGACGCGTCCGGTCTCAACGGGAGCATACTGGAATGCGACCGGACGCGTGCACTGTCGCGTCCGGTCAATCGGTTCAGCGCGTCCGGTCACGGCAACGGCTAGTTCTGACACGCACTGTTTCTTGCTGTCGTGTAGTGACCGGACGCGTCCGGTCAGTGTGTTTTTCGCTGCGTCGTCTGTAACGGCTAGCTGCGTACCCCTTCGTTATAAATAGACGTTGGCCGGGGTTTGAGGGCAACTCTTGCACATTTTGAGATATAGAGACATACTTTGAGCTAGAGAACAACCCCTCTACTCATCTCTTTGCATAGTTGCACATCTTGAGTGAGATTGAGTGAGATTCAAGTGCATTGCTTGAGAGTTGCATTCTAGAGGCACTTGATCTTCGAGTTGCTGCGGATTTCTTGTTACTCTTCCGTGTTTCCCGACACGGTAGACGGCTTGGAGCAGCGGAGGTGATTGAGCTCGCAATTGGAGATTGTTGGAGCCTTCACCAAGTGTTGTAAGGGGTTCTTGATCCTTCCCCGCGGGAGTTCGCAAATTGGATACTCTAGTGGAGCTCGTGGCTTGGAGGATCCCCATCTTGTGTGCGGTTGTGCGGCGCCCGCCGAGGGCTCGACTCTTGATAGTTGATTAGCTCGCGAACCGACAAGTGGGTGTATCGCCACAACGGGGAGTAGCTTGCCGGGAAGCAAGTGAACCTCGGGATAAATTCTTGTGTCATTCTCTTCCCGAGGATTTCTCTTGATTGATTGGTATTTCTCTTCTCTTCACGGCGGTATAATCACTCGAAGCTCTTCTCTCGTATTACTTCTCGTTTCTAGCTTATAGTTGTTGTTGTGTTTAGTGAATAGCCTTGTACTAGACTTGTGTAGGTGGCTTGCTTAATTAGTTAGAGCTAGTGCTTTTGCCTCGTCACCTTTCGTACTAACTCGTGGTTAAGTAATTCTTGTAGAAGTTTTAATTAGGCTATTCACCCCCCCTCTAGCCTATTTGGACCTTACAAGTGGTATCGGAGCCGAGGCACCGTTTATTTGAGGCTTAACAACCTACGGTGAAAAAGAAATGGCTCAATTAAGCTTGCACATCAACAACACCAAGAAGGCACCTCACTTTGATGGCACAAATTATGCATATTGGAAGGTTAAGATGACCGCACACCTAAAGTCAATCAATAGAGAAGTGTGGAAGGTCACCGAAACAAAATTTGAGGTTGCTAATCCGGAAGCACCTACACCGGTGGAAGAGAAGAAGCTCCAATGCAATGACATTGCCATTAGTGCTCTTCATGAGGCATTAGATGACAAGACCTTTAAGCAAGTAAAGAACATTGAGATTGCTCATGATGCTTGGGCCAAGCTAGAAGAAACATTTGAGGGCACCGAAGGCACAAAGACCGCCAAAGCATATATCTTGCAAGAAAAATTTTCAAGCTTCAAGATGCAAGATGATGAGAGTGTACCGGAGATGTTTCATAGGTTGCAAGTCATTGTCAATGAGCTCAAGGCACTTGGTGAGGAGGTCAAGGACAATCAATTCTCTATGAAGTTCTTGAGAAGTCTACCCAAGAGATTTGATACATTGATCACCGTGCTAGTAAGGACTACATTGAAGGATTCAACTCCTCAACAAATATTTCAAGAAGTGATGACCGATGATTCATATAGAGAAGATGATGAGAAGGATGAGTTGGTAAAGAAGAAGAAGAAGGAAAATGAGAAGAAGGATGATGAGAAAAATAAGAGTGTGGCATTCAAAGCCACCACATCCAAGGGCAAATCCAAGATTGAATCATCAAGTGATGAAAACTCAAGCTCTTGTGATAGTGATGACATTAATGAGAAAATGGCTCTCTTTGTCAAACAATTTGGCAAATTCATGAAGAAGAAGGGCTTTCGTGCAAGAAGGAGGAAGAACTCTTACAAGAAGAATGAGCATACCATGAGATGCTTTAGATGCCATAGCAAAGACCATCTCATTGCAAAGTGTCCTTATGATAGTGATGATGAAGATGCTATCAAGAAGGAGAGAAAGAAGCAAAAGAAGAAGCAAGAGAAGAAGGAGAGCTCTTATAAGAAGAAGAATGATTCTCATGTTGCTACATGGGATAGTGATGACTCCTCAAGTGATGATGAGGATGACTACAAGAGCAAGAAGAAGGGACATGCTAGCATTGCCATCCAAAAGAAGGTCTCCCTCTTCGACACTCCATCATGCTTCATGGCTAAGGCCGCTAAGGTATCATCCAATGATGAGAGTGATCATGATAATGCTAGTGATAGTGATAGTGATGAAGAGGAATTCACTAAAGATGAACTAATCACTATGCTAGAAGATTGCACTCAACATTTTAAAGAATCTAGAAAGGAGTGCAAGGGCTTGCTTAAGGAAAAGAAAAACCTTATGCAAGAACTTGATGAGCTTAGGGCATCTTATGAGAGTCTAAAGGTAGACCATAAGAAGATTCAAAAGTCTCACACTAAGCTAGAAGAAGCTCATTCCTCTCTAGTTGAAAAATATGAAAACATACCAACTAATGTTGAGAAAGCTAAAACTTACAACATAGGCATATCATGTGATATAATTGATGAAACTTTTCATAAGCCTATTATTGTTGCTTCTACTAACCCTTCATGTAGCTCATCTACATCATCCTCATCTAGTAGTGATGGTTTCACTTGTGACTCCACACTTATAGTAGAGAATGAAAATCTCAAGAAGGAGGTAAAAGAGCTCAATCACACATTAGCTAAGGCTTATGGTGGTGAGGACCGCTTGCTTATGTGCTTGGGTAGCCAATGAGCTTCTCTCTATAAAGAGGGATTAGGCTATAACCCCAAGAAAGGCAAGGCCGCTTTTGCTCCTCACAAGACTCGTTTTGTGAAGAACAATGGTAGCTATTGCAAAAGTTGCAAGCAAGTTGGTCACATAGAGCAACATTGCATGAACAAGAAATCCAATGCAAATGTATCCTCAATCAAGTTTAATTCTTTCTATATGCTTACCAAGGGTACAAATGGTGTTCATGCTAAGTTTATTGGTACACCATGGATGGGCTCAAAGAAGAAAGCCATTTGGGTACCAAAGAGCTTAGTCTCTAACCTTGGAGGACCCAAACAAGTTTGGGTACCTAAAAGGAATTGATCTTGTCTTGTAGGTCAATTATAAAGCCGGAGGAAGGCATTGGGTGCTTGATAGTGGGTGCACTCAACATATGACCGGAGACTCTTGTATGTTCAATTCAATTGATACAAGTCAAAATGGTGGTTTTGATGCTATCACTTTTGGCAACAACAAGAAAGGCAAGGTCAAGGGGCTTGGTAAAATTGCTATCTCAAATGACATGAGCATATCTAATGTGTTGCTAGTTGAGAGCTTAGATTTCAATCTTTTATCGGTGGCACAACTTTGTGATCTTGGCTTCAAGTGCATATTTGGTAGTGATGATGTTGAAGTCATAAGTGTTGATGGATCAAATTTGATATTCAAAGGATTTAGACATGGTAGCTTATACTTGGTTGACTTCAATAATAGTGAGACACAATTGACATCATGCTTGCTTAGTAAATCTAGTATGGGTTGGTTGTGGCATAGAAGGCTTGGTCATGTTGGAATGAAACAATTGAACAAACTTTTGAGGCATGACTTAGTTAAAGGATTGAAAGATGTCACTTTTGAAAAGGATAAACTATGTAGTGCTTGTCAAGCCGGCAAACAAGTTGGAAATTCACATCCTAGTAAAAGTGAAATGAGCACATCAAAAGCATTTGAGCTATTGCACATGGACTTGTTTGGGCCAACAACATACACTAGCATTGGTGGCAACAAGTATGGTTTTGTGATTGTGGATGACTACACTAGATACACTTGGGTGCTCTTTCTCTATGACAAGAGTGATGTTTATGATCTATTCAAGTCTTTTGTCAAGAGGGTGCAAAATGAGTTTGAGAGTACCATTAAGAAGATTAGAAGTGACAATGGTAGTGAGTTCAAGAACACAAGAATTGAAGATTTGTGTGATGATTATGGTATTGGGCATCAATTCTCACCAACATACACTCCTCAATCCAATGGTGTAGTTGAAAGAAAAAATAGAACCTTGATTGATATGGCTAGATCAATGCTTAGTGAATACAATGTGAGTCATTCATTTTGGAGTGAAGCTATCAATACGGCTTGCTATTGTAGTAACCGTCTCTATTGCCATAGGAAGCTTGAAAAGACACCATATGAACTATTGAATGGAAGAAAGCCCAACATTGCATACTTTAGAGTGTTTGGTTGCAAATGCTATATTCTCAAGAAAGGCACTAGATTGAGCAAGTTTGAAAAGAAATGTGATGAAGGGTTCTTACTTGGTTATTCTACGCAAATCATATAGAGTTTGGAATCTCACAAATGGCACCTTGGAAGAAGTTCATGATGTTGAGTTTGATGAAACCCAAGGGTCTCAAAATGAAGCTCAAAACCTTGATGATGTGAGAGGAGATCAATTATCAAATGCAATGAAGAACATGGACATTGGTGATATAAGGCCGATGCAAGTTGATGATGATGATATTCATGTGATCAACCAAAGTGTGCAAATTGATTCAAATCAAGCAAGCTCAAGTGGTTCTCATGATGAAGTGCAAGTTCAAGGTCAAACAAGTGGAAGCAATCAACTCCCAATACTCCAACCTACTAGCATTGCAAGAGATCATCCGTTGGACCAAATCATTGGTGGAATTCAAAGTGGTGTTCAAACTAGATCAAGGCTAGCATCCTTTTGTGAGCATTACTCATTTGTCTCATTAGAAGAACCAAAGAAGATAGAAGATGCATTGAAAGATTCCGATTGGGTAAATGCCATGCATGAAGAACTAAACAACTTTGCTAGAAATCAAGTTTGGGAACTTGTTGAAAGGCCAAAGAAATACAATGTGATTGGTACTAAGTGGGTCTTTAGAAACAAGCAAGATCAAGATGGCATGGTTGTGAGAAACAAAGCAAGATTAGTAGCACAAGGATACACTCAAGTTGAGGGTCTTGACTTTGGAGAGACATATGCACCGGTTGCAAGATTGGAGGCAATTAGAATCTTATTAGCATATGCTTATGCACACAATATCAAGCTCTATCAAATGGATGTCAAGAGTGCATTTCTCAATGGCTACATCAATGAAGAAGTTTATGTTGAGCAACCTCCCGGTTTTGAAGATGACAAGAAGCCCGACCATGTTTACAAGCTAAAGAAGGCATTGTATGGTTTGAAGCAAGCACCTAGAGCATGGTATGAGAGATTGAGGGACTTTCTTCTCTCTAAAGGGTTCAAGATGGGAAAGGTTGACACCACTCTCTTCACCAAGAAGCTTGGAAATGACTTGTTTGTGTTGCAAATCTATGTGGATGACATTATCTTTGGATCAACTAACCAAGACTTTTGTGAAGAGTTTGGAAATATGATGGCTAATGAGTTTGAGATGTCTATGATTGGAGAGCTTAGTTACTTCCTTGGACTTCAAATCAAGCAAATGAAGAATGGCACTTTTGTAAGTCAAGGCAAGTACATCAAGGACATGATCAAGAAGTTTGGATTGCAAGATGCTAAGCAAATGAGCACACCAATGGGCTCTAATGATCAATTGGGTATTGATAATAGTGGAAATATGGTAGATCAAAAGCAATACCGGTCCATGATTGGAAGTTTGCTCTATGTCACCGCTTCTAGGCCGGATGTGATGTTTAGTGTATGCAAGTGTGCAAGATATCAAGCTTCACCTAGAGAAAATCACTTGAAAGCAACCAAGAGGATATTGAGATATCTAAAGGGCACTCATGGTGTTGGATTATGGTATCCCAAGGGGTCTAATTTTGAGTTGATTGGATATTCGGACTCCGACTATGGTGGATGCAAGATTGATAGAATGAGCACAAGTGGCACTTGTCAATTGCTTGGAAGGTCTCTTGTTTCATGGTCATCAAAGAAACAAAATAGTGTTGCACTATCTACCGCCGAGGCCGAATACATTAGTGCCGGTAGTTGTTGTGCACAATTGCTTTGGATGAAGGCCACTTTGAATGACTTTGGAATTAAATTGAAGAATGTGCCTTTGTTTTGTGATAATGAGAGTGCTATCAAGATGACACAAAATCCGGTTCAACATTCAAGAACAAAGCACATTGACATAAGGCACCACTTCATAAGAGACCATCAACAAAAGGGTGATATTAGCATTGAGAGCATTGGCACCGAAGATCAACTAGCCGACATCTTTACAAAGCCACTTGATGAAAAGAGATTTTACAAGTTGAAGAATGAATTGAACATACTTGACTTCTCCAACTTGAAATGAGTGCACCCCCACATTTTTATATGACATGCCTCTCCTCCAACATAGTAAGGTAAAGTTGTTTGGCATATCATTCATACTTTGCTAAGGACATGGTTAGAACATATAAACATATTTGCATGACAAATAGGCTCATTCATGAAAATCAAATGATTTTGATGTATATATGGTACCACTATTGCTTTTATGTTTGATTAATCTAGTGGTAGCATATGACATGTTTGTGGGCTTGCAAACCTAGTGTTGAATCTAGAAAATGAGCTCATGATGTGTAATTCAACATGGTCAAGATAACCCTTATACTTCATGAGGTGTGAAAAAGCTTGTCCTTGGATCAAACCGAATTACATATTCTAGGCAAGTGATCTAGATTAAACCATAATTTGGACTCCCTCATATTGATTGACTTATCTCTCACTAAAATTACCTATTCTAGGCACCTTTTTGGTGATTGTTGACAAAGGGGGAGAGAAAAGTCACAAAGATATTGCAAAGAGGAAATAAAATATAATAAGAGGGAGAGAAAAGTCACAGGGGAGAGAAAAGTCACAAAGAGAGAAATTAAATTTGAGCACATAAGTAGGGGGAGCAAGCTCATGGATTATTTGTTGCATTTGTATGTGCATTAACATGATGAAATGTTGCATTGCAAAGTTTAATTTCGATATTCATGATTGAATGGTGTATGCTAGAAATAGAACTTGAATGATGATTTGTTGAGAGTAGCTTTACAAGTGGTATCTAGACACCTTTTGCTTATAATGTTGATCTCACGGGGTACTTTAGTGTTTGTGATCTTTACAAGTGATAGATTACAAGTGGTGTCTAGCTACATCGATGCTAAGGATGGTATATAAAGGCAACTCCGATTGGTATCACGCTTCAAAGGTCCATTTTATATACCTTAGTATCAATTTGATAGTAGTAACTCTCTCAAATTTCAAATCCATACATATGTGCATAATTGAACCAAACTCATGGAAGCACATATGTAGGGGGAGCTAATACTATCAAAATTGAAAATTGATTTCATTTCATATCTTTGTGATGGTTGTCATCAATTACCAAAAAGGGGGAGATTGAAAGCCCAAGTTTGGTTTTGGTAATTAATGACACCAAGTTGCTAATGCCATGTGTTAAGTGTTTTGAGTTAGGCATAAGCAACACATGTGATGAAGGTGTATGTGGCAAGGTGTGGTGGCCACAAGATCACAAAGGGATGGTGCATGGACATGAAATGATGATCATGGTGAAGATGCACATAAAAGGAAGGGCATGATGATCAAATGAAAGAGAAGGATCTAAGAGCGCAAGGCAAAGGTATAACTATAGGGTTTTCTTTTGCCGGTCTAAGATGAGTAGAGAAGTGATTGACCGGATTTAGGATACATAGCCGACTATCAAGAGGGGCAATCACGGTTAGCTCGGGAATCAAGTGCCACTAGATCAATGTCTTGAGCATATGCATTAGGATCTAGTAAAAAGCTAACATAACGCCTTGAGAAATGATTTATAAAATGCTAACACACATGCACATGGTGGTGTACACTTGATGGTGTTAGCACAGTTTGTGAAGGCGGTGGACTTTAAGCGGTAGGGAGGGGTTTGGGTTCCTCTCTCCCTCCCGCCGAGCTTGCGAGGCGGGATTCGGCGCTTTTTGGAGAAGTGAAATGCCTATTTTTTATTGCGCCGGAAGTCGGAAAAGAAACGGAGGCGAACGGAGGTCACAGAGATGACCGGACGCTGGACCGGACGCGGTCTCTGTATGACCGGACGCGTCCGGTCAGTGTTCAGCGTCTGCGCAGTTTTCAGTTTGATGATCGGACGCGCAGCGCGTCCGGTCATCCAGGGAGCTTACTGGACTCTAATCGGACGCTGGCACTGTGGCGTCCGGTCAGTTCAACAGCGCGTCCGGTCAGTTCTCCTGAGCGAATCAGAGCGCGCGACCAGCGCGTCCGGTCCCTCACGTAACCGGAGCGTCCGGTCAGACGTCTAGAAGGGTAGAGCGAAGCGGAGTAACGATCGGACGCGCGGCGCGTCCGGTCACGTGCGATCGGACGCGTCCGGTCTCAACGGGAGCATACTGGAATGCGACCGGACGCGTGCACTGTCGCGTCCGGTCAATCGGTTCAGCGCGTCCGGTCACGGCAACGGCTAGTTCTGACACGCACTGTTTCTTGCTGTCGTGTAGTGACCGGACGCGTCCGGTCACGGCAACGGTTGTTCCCCCGGTGTTCATCAACATGTTAAGTGTGTTACCGCACATGTTTTTAGTTATGTGCATTGGATCAAGACAGTGACGTACACTCAAAAGTGGCCAATAAGGTAGTTCCCAAAAGATTGATTTTTTCTTCCAGATACTACCGGCTGGTGCTGGTACTGCACCTTCCCCCTTCCCAAGGACAACATCTATGAGTTTGCTTACTTGTTTAAGTATCTGTTTCCCGTCTCGATACTTTGGAGGTCCACGTTTCTCAGTAGTCCTATTAAAATCTTTTCTATTCCTGCGATAAGGGTGATCCCTTCGTAGGAACCTACGGTGTCCCATATAGACCATCTTCTTATTTTCTAGTAGATGTATAGCATCAGTCTCGTCCAAGCACTCGACACACCCAGTGTATCCTTTTGTCTTCTTTCCAGACAAGCAACCTCGCCCTGGCAGTTCAGTGATTGTAGCGATAAGTATAGCCTTTATCGTGACATGTTCTTTTTTGTACTCATCCCAAACATCCTTCACACCCGTCTCCCACATCTGTAGTAGTTCATCAATCACTGGTTGTAGAAGCACATCGATATCATTACCAGGTTGTTTTGGCCCTTGGATTAGTAGTGGCATCTGGATGTATGACCGTTTCATACAAAGCCAGGGTGGAAGGCTGTATATACATAGCGTCACTGGCCAAGTGCTATGATTGCTTCTAACCTGGTCAAACGGATTCATCCCATCTGTGCTCAAACCTATCCAAAGATGCCTTACCTCTTCACCGATGTTCTTATAGAACATAGTGTTGATAGTCCTCCAGTCTGACCCGTCGGCGGGGTGCCTCAACATTGTATCTTTCTTACGCTCTTCGCCGTGCCAACGCAACAGTTTGGCTGACTTTGCATTTGTAAACAACCTATGCACTCGTAGAGCTATAGGAAAATACCATACGACCTTTATGGGCCCTCCTCTGGTCTTGCTTCCCTGATTTGACGGCCCTTGCTTGTGTCGGGGAGCTTTACACTTGGGATACGCATCTAAGTCTTTGTATTTTTCTCCACGGTACAATATGCAATCGTTGGAACACGCGTGTATTTTCTCAACCTCGAGGCCGATTGGGCAAATCATTTGCTTAGCCAGGTAAGTCTTTTCTGGTAACTCGCTACCCTTCGGGAGCAGTTTATGTAGTATACCTAACAAGCTATCGAAGCCTTTATCACTTAATCCATTCGTTGATTTGAACTCTAATAGCATGATGTTGGCTTCCAGTTTGTTTATTGGGCAGGTCGGATACAATGGTGTTTTTTTTCATCCTTTCTCATGATCTCCAGTTTTTTCAACTGTGTAGCACTAAGGAATCCGCCATGCACATCATGTAGAAACTGTGAAATGCCATCATTTTCCTCTGTGTCGTCAACTAATGTATTCCTAAACACATTATCGTTGGTAGGCACAGGTACTGTGTAGCATTGGTAAACATCAATAGGCAGAAATGCGTTTAGGGATACGCTAGGCATGGGCACATCATCATTGTTTTCTTGTGCAACATTTTGACCAACCTCCCCATGCAAAGTCCAAATCGTGTAGTCTCTCATGAACCCCTGGTAATCAAGTGCAATCGTATATGCTATACGTCGCCCCATTTTCTCGTATTCTTGCAATCTTTGCATGAACAAAATACAGGCTGTGAGTCCCCAGCATTGGCTCTAGCGAGCTTGATGAAATCGTCGATGCCCGTCAAGTACCGTTGGTCTGTACATGACAGATCGTACATCCACCCTCAATCCATGTCTGCACAGGTAAAATGGGCCGGGCAGAGAAAACATAGGAAAGTTTTAATAAGAAACAATTATTGCACAATATTGAAGAACAATTATTCTACTCCATGCAACATAAAAATAGAGACACTAATTTAAAAAAGACTAAATTTGGAGACATGATCATGAATAACAATGTAGCTCCAAACAATGCCCATATAAATTAAAAATCGCAGCCCCATAAAAAATAATTATTGCACAATATTGTAGAACAATTATTCTACTCCATGCCACATAAAAATAGAGACATTAATTTAAAAAAATACTAAAATTAGAGACATGATCATGAACAACAATGTAGCTCCAAACCAGTGGCGGATGCAGGATGATAATGAAGGGGGGCTAAAAACAATAGAAATGTTGATTTGCATGAAGATTTAATGGTGATTTAAGATTTTTGCTACAGTGTTTCTAGTAGTAAATCAAGTCATTAGGGGGGCTGGAGCCCACCCAGCCCCCTGTAGATCCGCCACTACTGCTCCAAACAATACATTGTTTGGTAACACATGGGTTAATTTGCTCATCAACATTGTAAAAGAATCTACTCTACTCCTAAGAACCAATTATAACATCACATACTAACAATGCATTATAGTCATGAATTAGAAAAGTGCTCTGTAGAAGAATGGAGAAATAAGAATGAGAATCAAGCATTATAGCCATCAAAACAAAGCTAATTAAGCAACAAAATCGAATGAATGGAGGCTGGTTACTAACCTTAAAGCAAAAAGATCAAGCCATTCTTTCAAATCCAAGTGGTAGCTTCACGGATTTGGGCGACCGCAACATTGGAGGGAGTGGCCCAAACGCGCGCCTCTGTTCTCGGGATAAAAGAGTGGAGGAAGAAGATGACGGCTACGACCTTTTTGTGCTGTCAGGCTCATCACTGTCGGTTCTATCCTAGAACCGACAATGATAGAATCAAATCACTATCGGTTCTTGGCTTGAACCGACAGTGATAAGTGGAGTTGTCATCACTGCCGGCGGGAGACACAAACCGGCAGTTATAGTTGTCATCACTGCCGGTTCTCGCACCCCCCAATTATTTTCTGGTTGTCAGATCCTAGAACCAGCAGTGAAGGGTCATCACTGCCGGTTGTACTAATTTCGGCAGTGATGTTGCCGGCACTGATGACTGAATCTGTAGCAGTGTCACGATAACCATTTTTTGTTCGTCTGACTTGTCCTTTTCGTGTCCATGCTGCCAGCAGGTCGCAGTAACTGCCAGCATCTTGGGCATACGGCCATACTCGTCCTCTCGGACCTTCTCCACGTAGACAACGAATCTCCTCTCCGCTCCGGGATACAGGGCACCGGCATAGATGACACCAGATTTTTTGTCATGGCTGATTCTGGACTTGAAATGACCAGACTCAATGGTGGACAGCGTCGCACCGGAGGAGTCGTCGCACACTATGTTGACCTCCGTATGCACGACGATGGTGGAGGTGATGTTGCTGATGAAAGCACGAAAAGCTTCAGCGATCTCATTGGAACTGGATTGGTCGTCGCTCAGTAAGATGCCATAGATGCCCATTGACCTGCTGGCGATGCGGTACATAGCCCTGGCGTTGTCCACACTGCACAAGCTGAAGGTTTTGTTCTGTGTGAGACAGAAATATGTTCGTCATCGGTGTCCGAGATGATCATGATCAAACCCATGGCCGTCTTGTCGTCTCGATCATCCAAACGCTGCGCTCGTACGATATAATCGTGCACACAAAAAAAAGACAAACAAATTAGAGAGTTAGTTGCTCCGGTGCTTGCTCTAAAAAGTATTAAAAAGAAAGAATAGGTCGCAAAGCTATTTAATTATTTGTGATTTTACCCAGCCTGCCAGCCCAGCCCAAGTTTACGTGCGGGTACACTTTTGCTATCTGCTTCAGTCCTGGCTCAGCACAGCTGGTATGCATCATGACAATTAAAATTTTCATACATCATCTTCTGAATGATCGGCCCACATATATATACTTAACCTCATTCTGATGCTTGTCACAGTGTTCTGCACTTATACCGGTTGTTCTAACTCTGTTATCCACTCAAAGGAGTACTCCAAAATTTCTCAAGAGACTGCTACTCAAAATGGGCATTGGAGGGCTTCATAATTGGAAATGCCAAGAAGTAAGTACTTGTTCATCACTGTCTCATTTCAGGCTGGAGTTTTGCTTTATGCATGTCCCTGTAGTAATGTACCGATCATCAACTAATGGGATTTTTTTTTTCTTTTTTGCAGGTATCCTGGAGTTTGGCTTATAACTCGCTGTGGCCTGTTGTTCCAGAGTCAATTTGATATCCACAACTACAAGCTCTGTATTTTGGTTTTGTTCATGTATGGTCTGTTCTTCAGGATGGTGGCATTTGCTGCAATGATTTTACTGAAGAAGAGATGAATGTACTATAGCTGTACCATTTAGTTCATATTTAATTTCTTCATTCATTTGTAGATAAGTTCTGATGAAAGGTTTTATAGCACTGACCGGCCGGTGTACAGATGAGAAAAAGGCAATAGAAATGCTGATTTTTTTTGGCATTATTCTTTTAGCTGTACATTCCCATCTCCGAAATCCTGCGGTTGTGTTTGAGAAAAAAAGAATTCAAAAAAATTGTTATCGGAACTGATAGTCCATAGCTGTGTAGGAAACATGATTACAATTAATTGATACTCATCACGATTTGATGAGAGTAGAGAGTATCTACTATGACTATTGTGTTATAAAATGAACAAGGACAAAAAAAACATACAGTTTAATATAATTATTTTTTATTAGTTAGAAGTAGCTAGCCCGTGCGAGAGCAGACGTCAACGGACTAGTTGTTTCTTATAATAAGCCAGTGACTCAACCACCCTAATGGAAGAATTCTTAAAGAGGGCCAATATGTAGCTAGCAAACCGAGAGCGAGATTCATGGACGACCATGGGGCTGCGGCGACATTTTTTTTAAGTAAAAGACAGGAGCTCTGCCGCTTAATTAAGGGAAAAGAGGTTTATATACATATGGCACCCACTATGCCAAACAGATTGGTCCTAGGACTAAAGAGTTACACGCATGTCACTGCTAGTTCACCTCCCTAGCTACGGCCATTGCCCTATGTCTCTGCACTATATCCTCTTTGGTCATGAAGGCCACCTAATGCGTCGTCTTGTGTATATTTTTAAATATCCTCCTATTCCTCTCCTTCCACAAGTTCCATGCAGTGTAAATAAAAACTCCATTGAAGTGCTTGCGTTCTTGCCTTGGCACCTTGCTAGCCGTATGTTCCCACCAAGCGGCGATTGAGGTAGGTTCTTGTTGTGGCAGCTGTAAAGTAAAATTTTCCCAAGATAGCACCTGAGCCCATACGGCTCTTGACACAGTGGTCTTGGTGCGGTCATCTCCTTTTTTTCAAGATTATCAGCTGTTAGGATTTTATCATGCAAGAAGATCCAGGCATGGGCTGCTGCGAATTTTTGTCTGTCTCGCTGCGTGGCGTAGTCGGCGCAGGTACTGGGGGTGGCTGTTCACATAACCCTTGAAACGATGGCCATGAGAGAGCATGTAGGAAAGCTGAGAACCATCCTTGTCGCTCGCGAGGCTGGCAAGGCTCTCCTCATCAACTGGCATTGCATAATCCGAACGTCTCGTGCGCACGCCTACTACATCTGTCATCTGCTGCAGGCTGCAGCCTGCTGCTGCGCCTTGATGATGCGCTTACGTAGCTCCTGCATCTTCCTCAAAACAACATCTATTTTGGTCTTGGGATCAGCAATCGCACTGAGCATTTTGACCTCCTCAATGCAGATGATTTCCTCCACCAGCTCCTTGGACCCGCCGGGATCTTTGCCTCTCACACTACAGCAGAGAAGGACATCACTGGCGGTTCAAAACCCCCCTTCACTGGCGGATTTTGAACCGCCATAACCAACTCGGCAGTGATGAGCTGATCACATCACTGCCGGTTATGCCAAACCAGCAGTGATAGCTCATGTATCACTGTCGGTTCGTGTTACAAACCGGCAGTGATACTTGAGCCATCACTGCCGGTTGTTTTAACCAACCGGTTGTGTAGATTATATTATCACTGCCGGTTTTCTTTGAACCGGTAGTGATATACTTTTCACAATTTGCATTTTAATAATTGTTTTATTTTCATTTCGAGGGGAGGTGGTGGGGTGGGAGGTCGGGGAGGTGGAGGTGGTTGCTATCGATCAATTTGATATCGATGTGAAGGTGGTTGTTGATCAGCGACAATACAAACCCATCAACATTTATATTACAAAAGTTTTTTAAAAAAACTTTAAGTATCGAATTAAGAGTCGCATTACCATAGCCTATCAATGTGGTCTCTTCCGTACTGCGCCTTGTACTCCTTAGTCCTCGCAATGGAGAATGATCCTTTCTTGGTCAATATCTCGTCCATCACAAACCTTGTTATCTCCTCTTGAATTCCTCTCATCTCAAAATCTAGCAACTGGTTGTGATTGTTTGCTTTGCGCTGTAATTGAAGCAAGATGATATTGAGATGCACAAACGTAAGACAAAACAATAGAAATGGGATGCCTACGTACCATGTCATCTCCCTTATTTGTTTTTCGCCAAAGTATTTTAGCATTGCCCACATCACATAGAACCCGCATTCATTGTTTCCCATCGGTTGATCTAGGGTCTTGAGATCCTCCATATACTTTACACTGAATGGGGAACTCCATTGCTTTTGCATTTTGCTATCGAGATTTTTCCAATTAGGTAATACATTCATTCTATGTTACATTGTAAATGAAGTGTGAAGGCTGAGGACATTACAATATCCTATGTGATTAGAAAGTGTTGTGATATTGAGTTCACTTACTTATTCAGCACTTTGACTAGGGGGTCGATAAGAGAAAGTGGCTTTTTCTTTGAGTCCCACACCTCGATATGTGAATCTTCAAGATAGATATCTACGAGGATGAAATGGTTGCTGCAATCACAAAGTCCTTGTTATTGAATGACATATCAAGAAAAGAAACACTAAAATAAGGGTTGAGAACACATACTCGTAGTTGTAGGGTAGGAGTACGTTTGTTTTGTTGTTTCTGAACATCCTTTCAAACTCAATCTTCAAACTTGTTGGTACATAGTCATCTTCACCAGGAGCGTGCATGTTGTCTCATTTACAAATATGGGATCCAAATAAGTATACTACAAAAATATATCTTATGACAAATCTAACAATACTTATTTGATATCATAAATATTGAGTTCTAGACAACATGTGATTCAGCACTAAAAGGAAAACTGCATTCTGCAAGAAGGTTGCCATATCCAAATTCGTTATACATGTTAGTAGACCAGTCAACACTTCAGCAGGTAAGAAGAACCCAAAGCACACAAGTTTTATTAGCAATCAAAGGCATCACGAACCTAACAAGCAATTCAGCCACCCTCCCAGAAAGCAACATTGAGGTGGACATTCTATCGAACACCTTATGGGCACTCACCGAGTAAGCAGGGGTGGCACGCTCAACAGCGACGTGGAGGAGCTCCTCGTGGCGTCGGCGTAGCTGTAGGGGACGGCGGCGTTGAGGAAGCGGTAGGGGACGACGTCGTGAAGGGCGGCGTCGGGCTGCGGCGTCGTGCAGTGCGCGTCGGGCGGCGGCGGCGTGCACTGGCGAACAGCGTCGAGCGCGTAAAATGTCGTGCACTGGCCTTGGAGCGCGCTAGCGCCTTATATAACCCACGCATCACTGCTGGGTGGTTATTAGAACCGGCAGTGATGTCTGCCGGTTCTAATAACCACCCGGCAATGATGTCCCATATCACTGCCGGTTCTAATAACCACCCGGCAGTGATATGGAACATCACTGCCGGGTGGTTATTAGAACCGGCAGTGATATTGATTATTTTTAAACATTTTGGGTCCCCAATTGATCTCAAATGGAAAAGTTGTAAACAATAAAGTTGTGGAACTCATGAATGTCTACAACTTTTATTTTAGTCATTTCTCAGTTTGAGAAAGTTTTATTAGGCATGTCTCATAAAGTGCTCTGTCTCACACAAAGTTATGTCAATATGTTGGAAACATGACATCCGTTATATCAACAAAGTTCCAAAATAATAGTAGTAGAACTCATCAATCTCTACAACTCCATATGATCTTAAATTCGATGCAAATTACTAAAACAACATTTCATTAAGGATTACATAGTTTATGATATTCTAACTATGATGGCCTCATCGTGATCACTCCGGAGGTAAGCAGGTTCGTCACCCTCTTCAAGGATAGGTAGGGTAATGCCTGCCCCAAAAGGAGCCATTTTTTGATAACCTTTGTACTCTTCTTCGTCCGTCACTCCTTCAACACCGACAATCTTCCTTTTGCCTTGCATGACTACTTGTAGTCTTCCCTTTGTATTGTTATCCCTTGCATAGAAGATTTGCAAAACATCCTTTGCAAGGACGAAGGGGTCATCTCTGTATGCGGTCTTGGATAGATCAACGGTAGTGAACCCATCATTGTCGGTGTTGATTTCATCTAGCCGGACCTTTCAACTGTCGTCCATAGTCTAGCTCCCATATCTCATCTATGAAACCATAGTATGTTGCCTCCACCGTGCCGTATTCATCGTGGGCGTCGAAATGAACAACACTATTTTGGTTGGTGCTCTTTCCATCCTATTTTTTGTGTAAAATGTAAAACCATTTATATCATAACCTTGGTACATCATCACCGTAGTCGAAGGTTCGGGAGCTAAGAGATCTAGCTGACAGCCCGTCACCATTCCTAGCCTGCGGCGTCGAAACCAGTCACCGAATTCCTCCTTATGTTTTTTCTCAAGGCAAGCCTGTGACCTACCGATGTGCTTACTTTGTAGTAACTGCTTGTGATCATTAATGTATGCCATCACACCGTCGGCCTACTGGAGAACAGCGAAGTGTGCCTATCTGAAGGAAACCACTTCGACTATTTTGACAGCTTTCTCACCTATCGTTCCTTTGCCCCCTAGTCTTCCATCATGACGAGATACTAGAACTCCGACCCGATTGATGTCCATATAATATGTGCAGAACTCAATGGCCTCCTCCGTTGTCCATCCTTCTACCATGCTCCCTTCTGGTCTGAATCTATTCCTAACATACCGCCTGAAAACTTTCATCAACCTCTCGAAAGGAAACATCTGGTGTAGATACATTGGGCCAAGGGTTTTAATTTGGTCCACAAGATGAACAAGTAGATGCACTGATATGTCGAAGTAAGTCGGTGGGAAATACATCTCAAGCCTGCATAGAATCTCGGTTATCTCCTGCTTCAGCTGGTCTAGCTTGGCCCCTTCAATGACCTTTTCAGAGATCGCGTTGAAGAACGAACACAACTTTATGATTGGGGCACGGACCTTGTCAGGGAGGATACCTCGTAGGGCAACTGGGAGCAGCTGAGTCATAATGACATGACAGTCATAGGCCTTCATACAACCATAGTTAAACTTAAGTTCTCTCATGTTAACTAGCCTCTTCGGGTTCGCACAGTAGCCAGTTGGCACTTTGAGATCATTGAAGAAAGAAATAAGCATGGCCTTTTCTTCCTTTTTCAGTGTCCATGATGCCACCTGAAGTTTCAAGTGGCCATCCTCAAGAGTTATTGGGTGCAACTCCTTCCTGAGGCCCAGGTGTTGCATGTCCAAGCATGTCGCGAGAGAATCCTTTGTTGTTCCCTCGGTGTTCATCAACATGTTAAGTGTGTTACCGCACATGTTTTTAGTTATGTGCATTGGATCAAGACAGTGACGTACACCAAAAAGTGGCTAATAAGGTAGTTCCTAAAATATTGATTTTTTCTTCCAGATACTACCGGCTGGCGCTAGTACTGCACCTTCCCCCTTCCCAAGGACAACATCTGTGAGTTTGCTTACTTGTTTAAGTATCTGTTTCCCGTCTCGATACTTTGGAGGTCCACGTTTCTCAGTAGTCCTATTAAAATCTTTTCTATTCCTGCGGTAAGGGTGATCCCTTCGTAGGAACCTACGGTGTCCCATATAGACCATCTTCTTGTTTTCTAGTAGATGTATAGCATCAGTCTCGTCTAAGCACTCGCCACACCCAGTGTATCCTTTTGTCTTCTTTCCAGACAAGCAACCTCGCCCTGGCAGGTCAGTGATTGTAGCAATAAGTATAGCCTTTATCGTGACATGTTCTTTTTTGTACTCATCCCAAACATCCTTCACACCCGTCTCCCACATCTGTAGTAGTTCGTCAATCATTGGTTGTAAAAGCACATCGATATCATTACCAGGTTGTTTTGGCCCTTGGATTAGTAGTGGGATCTGGATGTATGACCGTTTCATACAAAGCCAGGGTGGAAGGT
The DNA here is from genome assembly GCA_038087645.1 of Saccharum hybrid cultivar R570. Taxonomy (NCBI): domain Eukaryota; kingdom Viridiplantae; phylum Streptophyta; class Magnoliopsida; order Poales; family Poaceae; genus Saccharum; species Saccharum hybrid cultivar. The sequence goes on from JAQSUU010000519.1 coordinate 2,043,197, forward strand.
TGTATATACATAGCATCACTGGACAAGTGCTATGATTGCTTCTAACCTGGTCAAACGGATTCATCCCATCTGTGCTCAAACCTATCCAAAGATGCCTTACCTCTCCACCGATGTTCTTATAGAACATAGTGTTGATAGTCCTCCAGTCCGACCCGTCGGCGGGGTGCCTCAACATTGTATCTTTCTTACGCTCTTCGTCGTGCCAACGCAACAGTTTGGCTGACTTTGCATTTGCAAACAACCTATGCACTCGTGGAGCTATAGGAAAATACCATACAACCTTTATGGGCCCTCCTCTGGTCTTGCTTCCCTGATTTGACGGCCCTTGCTTGTGTCGGGGAGCTTTACACTTGGGACACGCATCCAAGTCTTTGTATTTTTCTCCACGGTACAATATGCAATCGTTGGAACACGCGTGTATTTTCTCAACCTCGAGGCCGATTGGGCAAATCATTTGCTTAGCTAGGTAAGTCTTTTCTGGTAACTCGCTACCCTTCGGGAGCAGTTTATGTAGTATACCTAACAAGCTATCGAAGCCTTTATCACTTAATCCATTCGTTGATTTGAACTCTAATAGTATGATGTTGGCTTCCAGTTTGCTTATTGGGCAGGTCGGATACAATGGTGTTTTTGCATTCTTTCTCATGATCTCCAGTTTTTTCAACTGTGTAGCACTAAGGAATCCGCCATGCACATCATGTAGAAACTGTGAAATGCCATCATTTTCCTCTGTGTCGTCAACTAATGTATTCCTAAACACATTATCGTTGGTAGGCACAGGTACTGTGTAACATTGGTAATCATCAATAGGCAGAAATGCGTTTAGGGATACGCTAGGCATGGGCACATCATCATTGTTTTCTTGTGCAACATTTTGACCAACCTCCCCATGCAAAGTCCAAATCGTGTAGTCTCTCATGAACCCCCTGGTAATCAAGTGCAATCGTATATGCTCCACGTCGCCCCATTTTCTCGTATTCTTGCAATCTTTGCATGGACAGAATACAGGCTGTGAGTCCCCAGCATTGGCTCTAGCAAGCTTGATGAAATCGTCGATGCCCGTCAAGTACCGTTGGTCTATACATGACAGATCGTACATCCACCCTCGATCCATGTCTGCACAGGTAAAATGGGCCGGGCAGAGGAAACATAGGAAAGTTTTAATAAGAAACAATTATTGCGCAATATTGAAGAACAATTATTCTACTCCATGCAACATAAAACTGGAGACACTAATTTAAAAAAGACTAAATTTGGAGACATGATCATGAATAACAATGTAGCTCCAAACAATGCCCATATAAATTAAAAATCGCAGCCCCATAAAAAATAATTATTGCACAATATTGTAGAACAATTATTCTACTCCATGCCACATAAAAATAGAGACATTAATTTAAAAAATACTAAAATTGGAGACATGATCATGAATAACAATGTAGCTCCAAACCAGTGGCGGATGCAGGATGATAATCGAGGGGGGGCTAAAAACAATGGAGATGTTGATTTGCATGAAGATTTAATGGTGATTTGAGATTTTTGCTACAATGTTTCTAGTAGTAAATCAAGTCATTAGAGGGGGGCTGGAGCCCACCCAGCCCCCTGTAGATCCGCCACTACTGCTCCAAACAATGCATTGTTTGGTAACACATGGGTTAATTTGCTCATCAACATTGTAAAAGAATCTACTCTACTCCTAAGAACTGATTATAACATCACATACTAACAATGCATTATAGCCATGAATTAGAAAAGTGCTCTGTAGAAGAATGGAGAAATAAGAATGAGAATCAAGCATTATAGCCATCAAAACAAAGCTAATTAAGCAACAAAATCGAATGAATGGAGGCTGGTTACTAACCTTAAAGCAAAAAGATCAAGCCATTCTTCCAAATCCAAGTGGTAGCTTCACGGATTTGGGCGACCGCAACATTGGAGGGAGTGGCCCAAACGCGCGCCTCTGTTCTCGGGATAAAAGAGTGGAGGAAGAAGATAACGGCTACAACCTTTTTGTGCTGTCAGGCTCATCACTGTCGGTTCTATCCTAGAACTAACAATGATAGAATCACTGCCGGCAGTGATAAGTGGAGTTGTCATCACTACCAGCGGGAGGCACAAACCGGCAGTGATAGTTGTCATCACTGCCGGTTCTCGCACCCCCCAATTATTTGCTGGTTGTCAGAGCCTAGAACCGGCAGTGAAGGGTCATCACTGCCGGTTGTACTAATTTCGGCAGTGATGTGGCTGGCACTGATGACTGAATCTGTAGCAGTGTCACGATAACCATTTTTTGTTCGTCTGACTTGTCCTTTTCGTGTCCATGCTGCCAGCAGGTCGCAGTAACTGCCAGCATCTTGGGCATACGGCCATACTCGTCCTCTCGGACCTTCTCCACGTAGACAACGAATCTCCTCTCCGCTCCGGGATACAGGGCACCGGCATAGATGACACCAGATTTTTTGTCATGGCTGATTCTGGACTTGAAATGACCAGACTCAATGGTGGACAGCGTCGCACCGGAGGAGTCGTCGCACACTATGTTGACCTCCGTATGCACGACGATGGTGGAGGTGATGTTGCTGATGAAAGCACGAAAAGCTTCAGCGGTCTCATTGGAACTGGATTGGTCGTCGCTCAGTAAGATGCCATAGATGCCCATTGACCTGCTGGCGATGCGGTACATAGCCCTGGCGTTGTCCACACTGCACAAGCTGAAGGTTTTCTTCTGTGTGAGACAGAAATATGTTCGTCATCGGTGTCCGAGATGATCATGATCAAACCCATGGCCGTCTTGTCGTCCCGATCATCCAAACGCTGCGCTCGTACGATATAATCGTGCACACAAAAAAGGACAAACAAATTAGAGAGTTAGTTGCTCTAGTGCTTGCTCTAAAAAGTATTAAAAAGAAAGAATAGGTCGCAAAGCTATTTAATTATTTGTGATTTTACCCAGCCTGCCAGCCCAGCCCAAGTTTACGCGCGGGTTTTCGCATCAGAGATGCCAGCTTATTGCAGGTTTATGATTTGCGACTGCGCGTTTCTCGTTTCCACGTTTTGTGCTTGTTTTTTTTGACTGCGAAGGCCTCATCGACTTTTGTCAGAGAATGTGGTGGTTCACCATTTTCTCGCTCTCTTCTTTTATTTTTTGGTTCGTAGAATGAAATAGTTGATCAGCACTGTCTTATTCCTTATAAGTTAATAAATAGTATAAGCACGGAGAATTGAGTCATTCTACAAAATTTTATAAAATTAACTTATTATGTACTAACTTGCATAGGATGAGGTGATTGCTCAAACCTAGTACTCGAGCATTTTTCTCGCTCTTTACCTCCTTTTGCCTCTAGAATGAAATGAGTTGATCCATCATCGTCTCATTCCTTATAAGCTAATAAATAGTATAAGCATAAGAATCGAATCATTCTACTAAGTTTTATAAGTATTAATAGTGAAATTGAAGCAGTTGTAACCTTGTCTACTATCTAATTATTGCGATATAACCAGTAATCTAGTACAAACATATGTTTCAGAAGCTGGAAATTAAGGGAAACACCTTTTAACCGGTGGGTGACTAACTTTTATAAATTTGGTGTTTAGTAGTTTTCTCATACACACACACACACACACACACACACACACACACACACACACACACACACACACACACACACACACACACACACACACACAAGATGTTGTTTTTCACAATACCTAGAACTGAATTACTACCGCTCGAGCTAGGTTTTATTGACAATAATGGCCAGAGAAGAATGTACTGTTAGGTAAAATATAACATTTTGTGCCAAACCTAGAGACAAGTGGGTTTAGGTGTTCATGATTTGGTTATTAAGAATGTTGGTTTACTCAGCACAATGGTTGTTCAAGCTACTAACGATATATGGAATATGGCCACAAATGTTATACAATAAATATCGTGGATCTAAATTCATGGACTTAGAGGGAGCAGGGACTCACATTTCTATGCTAGATTGCAAGTCTCATAAAGGTTAAATAAGAGTTTCTTCATTTTGGATCCTTCATAATTAAAGAATGCCTTATAGATTATATTTTGGGAAGATAGATGGTTGTGCAATGTGACATTGTTTGAACAATATCCCTGATTCTAAAACAGTTAGACATAAATAGACCACTGTAGCAGATGGTTTGAGTGCCTCACCTCCTATTTTTCTTCATGCAGGGATTTAATATGACCTAAGTTAGTAGCAAGGAAAAATTGGTTACCAAGCATTACTAATGTACTAACCAACTACACAAGATCTAATATTGCATTCGTGGTAATAAACTTGTTGGCAAGGTACAGTGGTGCCCAAAACAGAAAACATTGGGTTGGTGTCAAGAGTGACCTTATGTACGTACCAGGTATCTAAGACCTTGGGTTATGGTTCCCGAAAAACCAAGACCAAATCATGGTAGGGTGTAAGGATGCTGGTTGTATGTCTAACCTACATAATGCCAAATCCCACGATGCATTTGTGTTTCTCTCTAGTGGTACATCCATTTCATGGCAGTTTATGGAATAGACCTTGGTTGATACGTCAACTAACCACTCAGAGATAATTGCACTTTATGAGGTCACATGAGAATGTGTTTGGCTTAGACAATGATCAGTCACATCTAGAAGTCATGTAGCCTAGATCTTGAAACTTCTCACATCGCTATCTTTGAAGATAAAACTACTTGTGTTGCATAAGTGCATATTGGATATTGCAAGGAAAATGGCACCTGGTATGGGCCATTGGTGTGTTGATTTTGGTTTTTGATGAATGACATGAACAGTTGGACTAATAACGTTTAATACAAGGAAAGTTCTTGATGGATGCTCGGTGGACTTGGACTTAGACGATGTGGAGATTGGCATGATCAACACCTTAGGCAAGACATTAGAAGCTATGTTGAAGACCTACAAATGCTGCAAGAAGTCCAAGACACAAGGTGGAACCAAGCTGAAAGAAATGATGTGAAGAAAACATGTGAAACCCTGCTGTTTTCATACCACAAGAATGTGGCTAGTGTAGCAGAAACCAAGGTTTTAAACCCCACCAGTGCACCCAAGAATGTGGCCACCACCAAGGCCCACAGCGTTTCGCCGAACACTAAAGAGTGAAGATAGCAGGGAGCGACCTGAGAGAGGCCATCTTGGAGACCAACTTGCATATGTGGAAGGCCCAGGGACTATCCATAGAGTTACCTGACCGGGAGCCTGGCCCATGCGAGGACATCCTTGCGAGGGGCACTAGCGTGCATCAAGGTGATGCTCATGAGGCTGCTCCATGAATCGGCTGAGATAGCAAATGACAAGGCTATGTTAGGCTGAGCGCACACCAAGTAGTGAAGGCCTCCAATGATGCATCTGTAAAGTGTGGAATCAATCACCGGTGCAGTGGAGATCTTGGACAGCTTCAGGCGGGCTCCATCAGTGTCGACAACGGGTTGCAGGAGCCCAACCCGCTCCGATCCAACAGCTTTGCCTACATAGGTTGACTGCACCTTGGATTCCCACAATGTTGAGATAGGATAACAGTAGGCCGAGATCACTCATGGAGAAGACCCGTTTCATCTCCTTTTTGAATGTCGTGATCTTGCCGTGCACCGGGGATTATCAAGTCATCGATATAGACATTGATGATGAGCCATGACGTGCCCTTGCTCCGTGTGTAGATGTCATGCTCAGAGCTACTCCTCTAGAAAATAAGTGATGTCAGTGAGACATTGAGATTGACATTCCATGCCTTGGTGCCTGACGAAGTCCATATAGTGCCTTGTGGAAGCATAATACCTTCTTCTTGCTCCCATCGATGACGAAGCCTGGTGGCTGGCTCACATACACCTCCTTCTTAGGATCATCATTGAGGAAGGCGCTTTTTACGTCCATGTGATGTGTAGTCCAGTGCTCGTGTGCTGCTAATGCTAATAGTATGCATGAAAGGTCTTGATGGCTAGAGGGGGGGTGAATAGCCGAATAAAATTTTCTACAAAATGTGCTAGACAAGCTGGTTAGTAATAACAATTAGCAAGATGCAAGTTTTGCCTAGCCTAAGAGGGGTTTGCAAGCCACCTATCCAATTGGCAATTCTAGTTTTGATTCACTCAACCACCACAAGACAAACCGCAAGCTAGCAAAGCTACAAAGCTACAACTAGAACTAAACAAGCTAGCAACTAAACAAGAGCAACAACAAGCTAAACAAGAAGATAACAAGGTAAGAGTGAGAGGAGATTTGGAATGTTATACCGAGGGACGATGATTGAGCCAATCAAAGTGAATACCAAGATAGCCAATGAAGTAACCAATCACCGAGATGAAATCCAATTGATCAAGCACAATTGAGACACATGATTTATCCTATGGTTCATGTGCTTGCTAGCACGCTAGTCCCCGTTGTGTCCCCCTACACCACGTGGTTCGGTGGTTAATCGGTATCACATGCCGAGCCTCTCAAAAGGTGCCACAAGAACCTACCAATGGCTAAGAGTTGCAATGACACAAGCAATCCACTAGAGTTAGAATTAGGCGCTCCGCCAGGGAACCACAAGAACCCCTCACAAACCAATCATCGGAGCTGGCCATGAATAATCACCAACACGTGCCGGACCTCCATCGCTGCTCCAAGCTTCTAGGTGGCGGCAACCACCAAGAGTAACAAGAAATCCTACAGCAAAATAATCCCTCAAGTGCCTCTAGATGCAAAGCAATGATCAATGCACTTGAATCATTCAATCTCACTAAAGAATCGCAATCAAATGCAAGGAGATGAGTGGGGAGAGGTGTGAGGGCGTTGGCTTAGCTCAAGATGCTCACAAGTATGTCAAAGTTCCAAGAGAATAGCCCTAGAGCCAGCCAACACAAAAATATAGATGAACCCCTTTGAATAGAGCCGTTATTCAAAAACGCGGGGTCAATAGAAGCGTCTGTCGCCACGCAACAGATGCGACACCCAGTGTCTGTCGCTCATGAGGCCGCCATGTGTCCTGTGCAGTCAAATTTCCAATGGTCATTTTCACACCAACAGACGCGTCCGTCGCTATGGAGGCTGCGCATCTGTCGCTCGTCCGTCGCTCGATGGACGAAGTCCAGTAAGCTCCCAACGCGCAGAGCTTTAACAGATGCGTCCGTCGCTTCAACAACACCACGTCTGTTGCCTCCTTCAGCAGTGCACGAACAAAAGTAAGCCACCAGACGCTGATGTCAGCGTCCGTCGCTCCCTAGATCGGCATCTGTTGCACCCGAGACTAGCGTCCGTCATGCGATCAAGAGCTGAATTCAAGTTTTGTTTGCTCCACTTGTTTGCCCTATTCTCATATGAGCTAGTCCAAGTATGTGAAACACTTTAGCACATGTTTTAGCTCAATTTCATGTTAAGTACATAGGGCAAAGTTGATGCGCTCTATCCAAATGCATATGCTCAATGAAATGTCACCTAGAGGCACATGTAGGACTAGAATTGATACACCATTTCCCCTCTTCATAGTACGGTTGCATATCCTAAGTCATCCATACCCCTCTATGGTGTCTTGGATGCAAAATGAAAATTCCTACATGATACCTTTGCCTTGAGCATCCATGATTTGGTTTTGCACCTTCATCCAACTCCATCATCATGGTAAGCTCTTCATCATCACATTACTTGATCACCATGCTTCACCATGTCTTGTGCCAATCATCATTGCTACACATTCTTATGCATATGATTAGCACTTAGGCATTGTCACTAATTACCAACACCGAACATAGAGCTTTCAATCTCCCCCTTGTTGGTAATTGGTGACAAACCTTTCACAAAGATGTTATGATAAAATTTTGATTTGAACTCATATCACATTGTCCAAATATGGTACCATGTGTAAGAGTTATGGACAAGTGATCATGAATTCAAGTTGGTAGCGATAGCTCCCCCTACATGTATGCTATATGTTTGGATTTAGGAAGCATACATTTTTAGATAGGAAAACATAGGAGCATTGACTACCAATCGGTGCTAAGTGTTAAGATTATAGACCTTTGAAGCATGATACCATCAGAGTAGCGATAAACATCATCTTAGCATCTTGTGTAGCTAGATACCACATGCAAACATAAAGCAACTAGATACCCTGTGAGATCAACACTATAAGGAGGGTTCTAGAGAAGTTAAGGACACATGAAAAACAAATCTAGCTAACACCTATGCATGCTAGTACTTCAATACATCATTCAGTTGTATACTAGCAAAACACCACACAAGCAAGGTATTGGATAAAAAGAAATGCATAACAATGCAACAATCATATGGAATGCACATAGAAATGCAACATTCATGCTTAAGAGCTTGCTCCCCCTACTTGTGTGCTCAAAATTTTAGTTGATCCCTCTCTTTTGTTATTTCTCCTCCTTTGTGCTTCTCCCCCTTTGAGTTCTATCTTTGTGAACATCATTTCTCCCCCTTTTGGCACCAATGACCACAAGGAGCAAATTGTAGATAAATTATCATGTTGAATTATGGGGTGAGGGTCAAGTTTGTGGTTCAACTTAGATTGCTTGCATAAGTGAAATGCTTCGGTTTGATCTAGGGGCAAGCTTCTTCACACCTCACTAGAAGGGTTATCATGTACCATGTTGAAGCAAATACTTAAACAAGTTATCTAGATCGAACACTTAGGATCACAAGCTCTCAAACAAGTTATAGGCTACCACTAGATCATACAAGACAAAGAAACAATAGTGGCGCCATATAAATTTCAAAATCATTTGATTTCCATGAATGAGCCTAGAACGTGTATATCATGACTAGATGCACTAAACAAGTCCTTAGCATAGAATGTATGACATGTCAACCAATTGTACCTTGCTTTGTCTTGGAGAAGAGGCATGTCATATATGGGGTGCATCAACTCATGTTGAAGAAGTCAAGTATGTTCAACTCATTTTTGAGCTTGTGAAATCTCTTCTCATTAAGTGGCTTGGTTAATAGATCGGATAGTTGATCTTCAGTGCCCACACTCTCAATAGCAATATCACCCTTTTGTTGATGATCTCTAATGAAGTGATGGCGGACATCAGTATGCTTTGTTCTTTGATGTTGAACCGGATTGTTGGTTAGCTTCACGGCACTTTCATTGTCACATAGCAATGGCACATTCTTGAAATTGATTCCAGAATCCTTCAATGTTGCCTTCATCCACAAGATTTGTGCACAACAACTACCCACGACGATGTATTCGGCCTCGGTGGTAGATAGTGCAATACTATTTTGCTTCTTGGATGACCATGAGACAAGTGATCTTCCCAACAATTGACAAGTCCCGGAGGTGCTCTTTCTCTCAACTTTGTCACCGGCATAGTCAGAATCTGAATATCCAACTAGCTCAAAGCTTGCATCCTTGGGATACCATAATCCAACATTTTGTGTATGCTTCAAGTATCTCAATATTCTCTTTGTTGCCTTCAAATGACTTTCTCTTGGTGAGGCTTAAAATCTTGCACACATGCATACACTAAACATCACATCGGGCCTTGATGCCATCACATAGAGTAGGCTACCAATCATTGATCTATAAAGCTTTTGATCTACCATGTTACCACTCTTGTCACTATCCAAGCTTCCATTAGTGCTCATTGGAGTTATAATGCCCTTTGCATCTTCCATGCCAAACTTCTTTAGCATATCCTTGATGTACTTGGTTTGGCTCACAAATGTACCTTCTTTTATTTGCTTGATTTGAAGTCCAAGGAAGAAGCTAAGCTCACCAATCATTGACATTTCAAACTCTTTTGCCATCATGCTTCCAAACTCATCACAAAAATCTTTGTTGGTTGAACCAAAGATGATATAATCAACATAGATTTGCAACACAAACAAGTCCTTGCCAATTTTCTTGATGAATAGTGTTGTATCAACTTTGCCCATGTAATTCCTTTAGATAGCAAGAAATCTTTTAATCTTTCATACCATGCTCTAGGTGCTTGCTTCAAGCCATACAAAGCTTTCCTCAACTTGTAGACATGGTTGGGTTTCTTGTCATCTTCAAAACCAGAAGGTTGCTCCACATACACCTCCTCTTGAATATACCCATTGAGAAATGCACTCTTCATATCTTTTTGATATGGCTTGGTATTGTGAGCACAAGCATAGGCAAGTAAGATCCTAATTGCTTCCAATCTTGCAACCGGGGCATATGTTTCACCAAAGTCAAGACCCTCTATTTGTGTGTAACCTTGAGCCACTAGTCTTGCTTTGTTCCTTACTACTATCCCATCTTGATCTTGCTTGTTGCGAAAGATACATTTTGTTCCAATGACATTGTGATCACTAGGTCTCTCAATTAGTTCTCATACTTCATTTCTCTTGAAGTTGTTAAGCTCTTCATGCATTGCATTTACCCAATCCGGATCTCTCAACGCTTTATCAATGTCCTTGGGTTCTTCCATTGACACAAAAGAAGAGTGTGCAGAAAATAATGCCAATCTTGATCTAGTTTGAACTCCCCTTTATATGTCACCAATGATGGAATCCAATGGATGGTCTCTTGCAATGTTAGTTGGTTGAAGCACTTGGACTTTGGCCCTGTTTAGTTCCAAAAAATTTTGCAAAATTTTTCAGATTCCCCATCACATCGAATCTTTGGACACATGCATGAAGCATTAAATATAGATAAAAATAAAACTAATTACATAGTTTTGACGAAATAGACGAGACGAATCTTTTAAGCCTAATTAGACCATGATTGGACAATATTTACCAAATAACAACGAAAACGCTACAGTGCCCATTTTGCAAAAAAATTTGCATCTAAACCAGGCCTTTATTGCTTGGATGTTGATGTTGATCATAAGTTAAAGATGATAAACTATCCACTTGTTGATCATGTTGCACTTAAGATGATGTACTAGCTTGATTTTGTACATGAGAACCACTAGCTTGTATAATAGGACTTTGTTGCACTTGATCTTTGTTGTCATCCACATCAATCACTTGCTTTGGCCTAATGTCACCAATGTCCATCTTTTTCATAGCATTAGCTAATTGAGTTCCTCTCACATCATCCAAGTTGTCTTCTCATCTTGAGAGCCGTTTGTTTCATCAAACTCAACATCGTGAACTTTCTTAAGTAAACCATTAGCCAAATTCCAAACTCTATAAGCTTTGCTAGTAGTGGAGTAACCAAGTAAGAATCCTTCATCATATTTCTTTTTAAACTTGCTCAATCTAGTGACCTTCTTCAAGATGTAGCATTTGCAACCAAAAACTCAAAAGTATGCAATGTTGGACTTTCTTCCATTCAAGATCTCATATGGTGTCTTCTCTAGGAACTTGTGGCAATAGAGGCAGTTGCTATAGAAGCAAGCCGTGTTGATTGCTTCGGCCCAAAATGAATGATTCACATTATACTTATTCAACATTGATCTTGCCATATTAATCAAGGTTCTATTCTTCCTCTCAACTAGGCCATTGGATTGAGGTGTATACTTAGCCGAAAATTGATATTTGATTCCAAGATCATCACATAGCTCAACAACTTTTGTGTTTCTAAACTCACTTCCATTGTCACTTCTCACTTTCTTGATTGTTGTCTCAAATTCATTTTGCACTCTCTTGATGAACTTCTTAAATATGTCAAATACATCACTCTTGTCCACAAGAAAGAATACCCATGTGTATCTAGTGAAATCATCCTCAATCACAAAGCCACACTTGTTACCACCAATGCTTGTGTATGTTGTTGGCCCAAATAGATCCATGTGCAACAACTCAAATGGCTTGGATGTACTCATGATGCTCTTCAATGGATGAGTGTTGCCCACTTGCTTTTCAGCTTGACATGCTCTACATAGCTTGTTCTTCTCAAATGTGACATCCTTCAAGCCTCTAACTAAGTCATACTTTACTAACTTGTTCAATTGCTTCATGCCAACATGACCAAGTCTTCTATGCCATAACCAACCTATACTTGATTTGGTGAGCAAGCATGTTGAAAGTTGAGTGTCACTAGCATTGAAATCAACCAAGTATAGATTCTTATATCTAAAGCCCTTGAAGATCAAATTGGAGCCATCAACACTAACTATCTCCACATCATCAACACCAAAGATGCACTTGAAGCCAAGATCACATAATTGAGCAACCGAGAGAAGATTGAAGTTCAACTTTTCAACTAGGAGCACATTAAAAATGCTATGATCATTTGAGATTGCAATCCTTCCAAGCCCTTTTACATTACCCTTACTATTGTCACCAAATGTGATACTTTCAATGACACTATCATTGGGTTTTATTAAGTTGAACATTCTTGAATCATCGGTCATATGTTGAGTGCACCCACTATCAAGAACTCATTACCTTCCTCCAGCTTTGTAATTGACCTACAAAACAAATTAATGTTTCTTAGGTACTCACACTTGTTTGGGTCCTTGGAGGTTAGTCACTAAGCTCTTTGGTACCCAAATGACCTTCTTCTTTGGGCCCACAATCGGTGTACCAACAAACTTAGCCTTCACACCACTAGTACCTTTAACAAAAACATAGAATGAATCAACTTGAATTGAGGATACTAGAGCTTGAGCCTTCTTCTTAGTACAAGCATGCTCTAAGTGACCAACTTGCTTGCAACTAGAGCAATAGCAACCATTGTTCTTCACAAAACGAGTCTTATGAGGAGCAAAGGCGGCCTTGCCTTTTTTAGGGGTATAGCCAAGTCCCTCTTTGTAGAGAGAAGCTCTTTGGCTACCTAAGACCATAAGCAAGTAGTCCTCGCCACCATAGGCTTTGCCTAAGGCGCGATTGAGCTCATTGACCTCCTTCTTGAGGTTCTCATTCTCAACTATGAGCGAGGCATCACAAGTGAGACCATCACTAATAGTGGAGGTAGAAGTAAATGCGCTACAAGAAGGATTAGTGGACTCAACAATAATAGATTCATCAATAAGATCACATGTTAGTCCAATATCACACGTCACAATGACTTTCTCCTCCACAGGCTTCTTTTTGAGCTTCTCTAGCATGATGTCCTTCTCCTTGACAAGCTCAAGTAGAGTGGAGTGGGCTTCTTTAAGCCTAGTGTGAGCGATCTCAAGATCCTCGTGGTCTTCCTTTAGACACTCACGAGAAGCTTCGAGCTCATCAAAGGATTTTCTAAGAGCTTTGAGCTCTCGGTCAAGTCCTTTGCACTCCTTACTCTTCTTAAGAGCCTCAAGCTCTTCCATCAAAGCATTGTTCTCATTGCTCTTTGCAATGAGTTCTTGCTCTAACATCTTGCTCTTCTTGCTCATCTTCTTGTAGCCCTTGCTCATTTGCTCAATGATGTCCATGAGATCATCCTTGGAGTAGTCCTCCTCATCATCGTCACTCCTACAACCATCACTAGCACAAGAATCATCATCACTATCATCATATTATACCTTGGTGGACTTTGCCATAAGGCATGTCGATGTAGTGTCGAAGAGCAATGGCTTGTTGGAGAGGGCAATGCTTGCAATAGCTCTTCGGTTGGGCTTCTCAACGTCACTTGAGCTTTTTTCATCATCATCATCAGAATCATCACTATCCTAAGTGAGCACATAGCCACCACCCTTCTTCTTCTTGTTGATAGTGAAGTTCTTCTTCTCTTTTTTCTCCTTCTTGTTCTTCTTTAACTTCAACTCCCCATCATGAAACCTCTTATCTTCATAGGGGCAATGGGCTACCACATGATCGGGGCTCTTGCAATTGTAGCATAGCATCTCTCTAGCCTTCATGTGGTCTCTTCTCTTTCTTGCACCATAGTCTCTCTTCTTCATGAAGCGACCCATATTTTGCACTAGAAGGGCCATGGTCTCATCATCAAATGGATCATCATCATCATTAACCTTGCTCTTGCCCTTTGAAGAAGAAGCCTTGAATGCGGTGGTCTTCTCTTGCTTGACCTTGATCTCCTTCTTCTCACCTTCATCTTCATCATCATCATATTGAGCATTGGTCATGATATCCCAAGCACTTGGTTTGGAGTCACCTTGTCCAAACCCTCTCTTTGGATCATCTTCTTCAAGACAGTAAACTTCTTAGGTAAATTTAACAAGAACTTGTGTGAGAAGTCCTTGTCCTTGATATCCTCTCCTAGGCCCTTGAGATCATTGATAATGACTTGGAGCTTATAGAACATCTTTGGTATGGACTCATCATCCTTCATCTTGAAGCTTGCAAACTTGTCCTTGAGCATATAGAGCTTGGCACTCTTTACCATTGAAGTGCCCTCATATGTCTCCTCCAATTGGTTCCACACATCATGTGCCTTATCAAGATCCTTGATTTGCTCAAACACCTTTGAATCAAGGCCTTGATAGAGAGTGTTAATAGCACATGTATTACATTGCTTGTTGATGCGGTCATCGTTGGTGAGGTGGTGGGGATCAAGGATAGCATAGTCATTTTCTGTCACATCCCACACCTTCTCACGAATGTTCCCAAGGTGTGTCTTCATCTTCCTCTTCCAATGATCAAATGAAGAGATACCATCAAAGAATGGTGGCTTGTTGTTGACATGGTTGAACATGAGTTGAGCCATCTTGCACCGAGGTTGTTAAGCCTTGCAAACGGTGACCACGGCTTTGATACCACTTGAAAGGTCTTGATGGCTAGAGGGGGGGTGAATAGCCTAATAAAATTTTCAACAAAATGTGATAGACAAGTTGATTAGTAAAAATAATTAGCAAGATGCAAGTTTTGCCTAGCCTAAGAGGGGTTTGCAAGCCACCTATCCAATTAGCAATTCTAGTTTTGATTCACTCAACCGCCACAAGACAAACCGCAAGCTAGCAAAGCTACAAAGCTACAACAAGAACTACACAAGCTAGCAACTAAATAAGAGCAACAACAAGCTAAACAAGAAGATAACATGGTAAGAGCGAGAGGAGATTTCAAATGTTATACCGAGGGGCGATGATTGAGCCAACCAAAGTGAATACCAAGATAGCCAATGAAGTAACCAATCACCGAGATGAAATCCAATTAATCAAGCACAATTGAGACACATGATTTATCCCGAGGTTCACGTGCTTGCCGGCACGCTAGTCCCTGTTGTGTCCCCCTACACCACGTGGTTCGGTGGCTAATCGGTATCACACGCCGAGCCTCTCAAAAGGTGCCACCAGAACCTACCAGTGGCTAAGAGTTGCAATGACACAAGCGATCCACTAGAGTTGGAATTAGGCGCTCCACCGGGGAACCACAAGAACCCCTCACAAACCAATCACCGGAGCCGACCACGAATTATAACCAACACGTGCCAGACCTCCACCACTGCTCCAAGCCGTCTAGGTGGCGACAACCACCAAGAGTAACAAGAAATCCCGCAGCAAAACAATCCCTCAAGTGCCTCTAGATGCAAAGCAATGATCAATGCACTTAAATCACTCAATTTCACTCAAGAATCGCAATCAAATGCAAGGAGATGAGTAGGGAGAGGTGTGAGGGCGTTGGCTTAGCTTAAGATGCTCACAAGTATGTCGAAGTTCCAAGAGAGTAGCCCTAGAGCCGGCCAATACAAATATATAGACGAACCCCTTCGAATGGAGCCGTTATTCAAAAACACGGGGTCAACAGACGTGCCTGTCGCCACACAACAGACATGGCACCCAGCGTCCGTCGCTCATGAGGCCGCCACATGTCCTACGCAGTCAAATTTCCAACGGTCATTTTCACGCCAACAGATGAGTCCGTCGCTACGGAGGCCGTGCATCCGTCGCTCGACGGACGCAGTCTAGTAAGCTCGCAACGCGCGGAGCTGCAATAGACGCGTCCGTTGCTTCAACAACACCGCATCCGTCGCCTCCTTCAGCAGCGCGCGAACGAAGGTAAGCCACCAGGAGCTGACGTCAGCGTCTGTCGCTCCCTAGACCGGTGTCCATCGCACTCGAGACCAGTGTCTGTCGCATGATCAAGAGCTGAATTCAAGTTTTGTTTGCTCCACTTGTTTGCCCTATTCTCATATGAGCTAGTCCAAGTATGTGAAACACTTTAGCACATGTTTTAGCTCATTTTCATGTTAAGCACATAGGGCGAAGATGATGCGCTCTATCTAAATGCATATGCTCAGTGAAATGTCACCTAGAGGCACATGTAGGACTAGAATTGATACGCCATTTCCCCTCTGCATAGTACGGTTGCGTATTCTAAGTCATCCACACCTTCTATGGTGTGTTGGATGCAAAATAAAAATTTCTACATGATACCTTTGCCTTGAGCATCCATGATTTGGCTTTGCACCTTCATCTAACTCCATCATCATGGTAAGCACTTCATCATCACATTACTTGATCACCGTGCTTCACCATGTCTTGTGCCAATCATCATTGCTACACACATTCTTATGCATATGATTAGCACTTAGGCATTGTCACTAATTACCAACACCAAACATAGTGCTTTCAATGCAGACGGACTCCATCTACGCCACTAAAAGCACTATGTTTGGTTTTGATAATTGAGACAACTAGTGGACTAACCTTTTATTAAGTGGATGATTAAGCTAGGTTAGATCCCACCAAGATGGAGAGCAAGGCTTGGAGATGGATGAAGGATGATCAATCCAATTGGAGCAAGCTCTCACTTGAAAAAGAAGAAAGAGAAAATCAAAACCCTATGATGTGAAGGCAAGGATATAGATGGGGATATTGTTTTGTCGATCAAGATGCAACAGAGTGCGTTATCGTATTTAGGATAGACGGCTGTACTATTAATAAGAGGGGAGCTCTAAAGTCTATTCAATTATCTAAGCGCTAGTAGGTGTGAAAATACATTGCATATGCATTGGATCTAGTGACATGGTGAGATGCAAGTGAAAACCCTTTGAAAAGTGTTTGTGAAAATGCTAACTCACTTGCACATATGTTGGACACATATAGGAGTTAGCACATTTGGAAAAGGTTTGAAAAGTTGTTAGGTCGGATTAATCTGGTGGTGACATGGTTATATAGGAGTTAACACATTTTTGAAGTTTCCTTGTACTTCTAATGGTAGGTCCGTCTTGGTCCATTTGTGACCCATACATTCTAGCACTTGTGGTGTGTGACTGAGCTTCGTGTCAACAGGAAAGAAGTTTCTAAAGCACTTGTGGTCAAAGTTACAGTAGTGTGCCAAGCTTTTGAACTTAACGGTTAACATGCTGGTGTTTCTACGATTGGCATAAGTGTATGTGTATGTACAAGGCAAGGAACAACACACAGTGATCATGCTGCTCTGGATGTGGTGGGGGAGCAGAATAGATGGAGGTAGGAGGGCCCAAGAAGGTCTGCTGCTGAAATTGCCTACATCACAGCGGCCCAAGCTGACTGGATTCAGCAAACTGAGGGGCGTGGTGTGTTGCCAGAATTTCGTCAGACCCATCGATGGCGCAATCCTGAACCTGGCGTGCTCAAACTGAATTCAGACGGGCCTTTGATGTAACTAGGAAAGAGGGAGGATGGGGGTTCGCTATCCACGACGATCAGGGTAGCGTGGTGTGTCAGGCGCTGGCCGTGAAGACCATCTCCTGGATGCTTTCCACGCAGAAGTGCTCGGATGCTTGGCTGGACTGCAAGCAGCAATCAGGCTGGGGATCATGCGACTGAATATTGAGGCCTCGTTCGTTTCTGGCGGATTGGCCCGTTCCAAGGCCCGTTCCGGCTGGAATGCTGCGGCCCGTTTTCAATCCGGATGCGAATAGGAACGTGCGTTCGTTTCGGCCCGACCTGGAACCAAAATCGGCCCGGAACCAAAACTGGCCTCGCTTTTCCCTGTCTCCGCGGCCCGGAACAGAACCGGGCCTCCTGCCCTCTGGATCGGTTCCGGCACACGCGAGCACGCGACGACTCGAGCTGTCGAGCAGAGGCGACGGCGGGGCAGCGCGGAGCGACCACGGAGCGGTGCGGGGCAACTGCGGGGCGGCGCCCTTCCCCTTCCTCGTCCTTCTCACCGGTTATTCACTCGCTCTCTCCTTCGTCCTCGTCCTCTCTCCCTCGGTTCTTGGATCTGCCTGATGCGGCCGCCCGTGGTCTCCACAGGGCCGTTCCCCTGGTCGCTGCAGCAGCCGTCGCCGTCGTCAGTGGCGGTGTTCCCTCAGGATCCGGGGTTCTTGCCGTCGGCGGCGTGCCCCATCTGCAGCGCGGTGGCATGGCTGCCGCTGCTCGTTGTGTTCCCTGCTTTCATGGTGCTTTTGCAGTGACTCGCTCGCAGCTGCTGCACTGATTGTATGTCTCCGTAGTTGTTCAGTTTAGAAATTAAGATTTATACTTTCCCAACATGCGTTCATTTCTTACATACACGTAGCTCTAAAGAATCTAGCAAGGAGGCCTTTCTCTTGTTTTCCGTTTTGTTTCCCTTGCACATTATCTGTGGTACTCTGTTATTGTTGCTGCCCATTGTCTCTACATGTATGAGAGCATGATTAGAGACTTGCAGAAAAAGAACTCCAAAACATGGGAGATTTTATCCGTTTTATTTTGCTGCAATGTATGAGAACCTGTTTTTGCTGCAATGTATTTGCAATGTATTTCATGAGATGTATTTGTAGTACTCCAACACTTGTTGTTCAATACCACAAGCAAACGAACGTGGCCTAGAGAGATCAAAGCCGTGTTCCTGTTCCTGGACTGTCAGCGATGGTTGCCGGAATGTGCAGGAACAAGCAAACGAACAGCAGGCAGAGAATGGTTACAGGCAGGAATGGTTACAGGCAGAGAATGAGTGACAAGCATGGATCTACTCATTCCTGGGGTGGAACAAATCAGGTCCAGGATTGGATCCTGAGAAAACGAACGAGGCCTGAAGTGGATGCCTCCCTGGTGAAGACAGCCCTGGAGACAAATGAGTTCAGACTAGCGCCGACTGGAGGAGTCATTACCGAAATGAACCATATCATATTAGCACGGAGTTCGCTCATTGTAATGTGTTAATTTGCCATAGAAATGTAACAGGGTAGCACACGCTTTAGCTGCTGCTGGTTGTAATCTTCTAAATGGGTGTTATAACACTTTGGGAGGGGGTTCCTCAGGAGTTTGAGGATTTGGTGTCCAGCGATTTAGCTGGCTCAGATGAGTAATAAAGCATCTGAAGTTTCAAAAAAAAACCATTTCAATATTTAGCAACTGTTGCTACGAAAAGAAGCCAACGTCAAAAACAAATTCTTACTTTTTTTGTTTTGTTTTGTCAAACATTTCTAGTGATGATTTCTATGTGTGTTATCTAGCCGTACTCTGGAGTCCGGTATGCCTGGTATACTCTGGTGGGTCAATTTTATGTGTATGCGGAGCACACAAATCTGGTCAATATATAGGTCGATGTAACCAAGTAGTCCCTGGATTATTGAAACCTTACGCATACGCAGACGCATATACAAGCGTAGTCGTTGACGGTGACGCTTAGTGCCCATCTTTGATATATATAGTTTGCACATGTATCCCAACTTAGCCCATACTACATTACTACCTACTCCTGTGCCTGAGGCAGCAGGGTCGTGTGCAAGCCAGGCGACCATTCCATCTTGGTGAGTACATGCATTTTGATACTTTTCGGTCGGAGGAACCAATTTGTTACTTTTATACTGGTTTTTGTTTAGCTAGGCTAATATATATTTCTAGTTTCATGGTCAAAAGGTTTTTGTTTACATATATAAGAATAGTCGTTTTCCTTCAAAAGGATGAAGACTGTTATGAGTGAAGTAGATAATAATTAGACTATACCAGTGAAAATAAACACAATAGTTTTAGCTATACAAATAGTTTGACAGTTATCTGAGTCCGTCTGAGATAGAGATTTCTTAAATCCAAAATGAAAACTTCACTGATCATAGGGGTGTAAATAGATCCGATACAGACAGCATATATAGTTATTTTTGTCCTCTAACTTGCATTCGGATCCGGATATAGTTATTTTTGTTCTCTAACTTGCATTCGGATCCGGATAGTATCAACTATGTAGACATGACCCTGACGGGTGTCGAGCTTGGCGGCTGCACTGGGCCCTTAAAAGCAAGGGGCCCAATTTCAGATATGTGTTTGTAGGTGTATGAGATCTCTGGCTTAGTAAAAGATATGCTACATGCAAGTCGATTTGCCTTCTGTTGCTCCAGCTAGGGATGAAAACGGATCGGATACAGATGGATACCACCGATATTACATTTGTTTTCATATTTTTGTTTGGATTTGGATTCGAATACGGGTAGTATTAGCTATGTCGGACATGATACGATTGGGTATCGACATCATAAATATGCTATTTGAGTCTTTAGATACAGATACGGTATCGGATGATGAATATCTAGACTTGGATACAGGCAGATTTAAACTCCTCTAAACGAATTCGGTCTCGAATACGATCAGAAAATATCCGTACCATTTTCACTCCAGCTCCAACGCTGCTTTGTCGATGTGCGTCACGTGTCGTCGACTCCGATTACTCGATGTGAACAGCTACGCGGCAACGGCTAGGCAGCCGGCGACTCGCGCACTTTGTTTTAGCTTTTCCGAGCCACACGAGTCCGAGAGATGATCAGACGACGAGACATCAGATGCATCTGCGTCGAGCATTGACTTATTTGTTTAATGTGTTTAATCATCAATGTTTTGATTTGTCCTCATCAATCTTTATTCTTTCGAGTACAAGGCTTCGAGATTATTTTGATATGGGATTTGGAAATCCCGTATAGAGATGGCGTGCTGTTATAGTGTAGTGCGACCTAAATCTATACTCAACATATTTTTAGTAAATTACTTACTAATAATTGTTTGAATTACTGATGAAGTATTCGAGGTCCGTAATGTCTTCAGAAAGATTAAATGGTTTGGCGACTATATGCATTGATGAGAGGGAATTATTAGATGAGATTGTTATTGATGCCAGCATCAAATAAGTTTACATGCAAATATTAGAAGAAAATTTAAAGATAATATTTATGATTTGTCTAACAAGAATGTTTTTGGATGTATTAAAGTGTTTATTAGAAACATCATCATTATTATAATTATATTATTAAAGGACCATCTTTTTAGCTTCACTTCAGGCCACCAAACTGACAGGACCGGGCCTGATCACCTGTACTAGAAAAGATGCATTACATATATCTAACTTTTAACAGTTTGATTCAGATTTTTTTTGGGAATCAGTTTGATTCAGATATGATATGGATATTCAATGCCTCGATTCAAAATATTCATTTAGTACCAAAATTGTGTCGGTCAGATAATTTGGTTGCGATTAACCTTGTACTGGTCATCCTTAAAGGATCTACAGTATACCTTATCATACTATTATTTTTATAGTTAATATTAATCATTTTTAAGAATAAAATTTTTTACCTTGATATAGGTTATAATAAAGAGAAAATTCCTTATTTGACACCAAAAATACTTGCGGTTCCCAATTTAGCACTCAAACCTGAAATGTTCCTGGTCTCTCTTAAAATTTTTGTTCCCAAAATGACACTACCGTCCATTTAGTGATTTAGACCACTTCTATCGTGAACTATCATGTGAGGCCACATGCAAAAGACGAGAATGTCCCATCTTCTCAATTCATCAATACAGAAAAAGAAAAAAACTCTTCATTCACGTGTGTGTGCAAGGGCTTGCGACCTGTGCGAGCATAACCCTAACATGGAGGGTGGTGGCGCGGCCGCCGCAGGCACCACCTGCGGCCCTGGCGCGGCTCCTCCGAGCTCCAGTGAGGCACCTCCTCGCCCCGTTGCGATCCTGCGCGGCTGTCACGGCCCACGCGTGCCGGGCGAGGCCCCTCCCGGCACCGGCGCGTCCGTCGCGGTAGGTTCTGGGCTCAGATAGGCCCCTCCCCACCCGGTGACCACCTGG
Organism: Saccharum hybrid cultivar R570; assembly: GCA_038087645.1. Taxonomy (NCBI): domain Eukaryota; kingdom Viridiplantae; phylum Streptophyta; class Magnoliopsida; order Poales; family Poaceae; genus Saccharum; species Saccharum hybrid cultivar. The sequence continues at coordinate 2,065,001 of JAQSUU010000519.1, forward strand.
CGCGGCCCTGGCGCATCCGGCGCAGCCCCACGCGAACTGAGCGCATCTGCTCCTGGCACTGGCACGGCGGCACCTCCCGGGCCTGGCGTGGCCACCCGACGCTCCCCCGGCGAGTCCCCAGCAGGCACTGAAAAAAACAGCAAAACACTTATGTACTACAGGGAACAACAACCATGTTAAAATAAAAAAAAGTGGCACCCAAACATGTCTGTACCTGAGAGAATGTCAGCACAGACGGCAAATTAAATGAGGGGCAAAATCGTCCTTTTGCATTTGAGTTAACACGTTCAATCTAACGGTAGTGTCATTTTGGAAAATTTCAGGCAAGACCAGATAAGGAAAATTTCGAGTTAAGTGGTAAATTGGGAACAAGTTTTCCTGCTCGCTCTCTTGGTCGGCCCATAAGTTTTCTACAATTGTAGGAATTTTTCCCAAGAGTGTTCTCAATTGTTGTTCCCAAGAGTGCGATTAGGAAGAAATTTTCTCTATAATAAACTACAACCTCCGAAGACTACTACTGTAGAAAATAACTATTTTAACAACATATTGCACAACCTCAGACAACGTGTATGTTTTTGCAACGTTATGTTAAGACAGTTGTATGCTTTTATAAAGGTTGTTTTTTTTGTGACATGTGTCTACATAATTCTAAGTTTTACAAATTTACATTTTTTGTTCAAAATGTAATGTGCATCGTTTCAAGGGAGCTGTATGTGTCAGCTGGCCCTATGCCAAGCGGGACATGGTGGCAGGCCCCTGCAGTGTTGGGCCCACATGTCATCCTCACACTGCTCCTGCTCCACCTAGCAAGTGTCGTCCGCGGCCAGCAGGAGCCGCGCCTGCCGCCGTTGCCAGCGCCGCAGCTCCGAGAAGTCGAGTCGCAGCTCACCAACCTGACCAAGCACGTCACCAGCATAATCTCCGATCGCTTCAGGTTCTGCATTGTGGACCCGTAAGTTTTCCCGCTCGCGCTCTTGGATGGTCGGCAGTGCCATCGATTAAAGGGAGCTCGCCGCCTTTCGTACTTCCCATCGGGATGATTCGGGCTGTCTTTGGTGTTTCAGGGAGGAGGACTGGAATGCGGCATTCAATTACAAATTCAACCTCGACTTCCTGCATCAGTGCCTCGTCGAGACCAGAGGTAAATCTGCAAATCGGTAACGCTCACATTTCTAGAGGGGTTCTTGCTGAATTCTTCGGTGTATTCTTCAATACAATAGCAAGTACCGATGGCAAGATGTTCTTAGTTTGACTGTTTGAGAGATGGAAATGTAACCGGAACGAGTAATCTATAGGTAATTAGGATAGGAATTGGCAGATACTCGAACTCGAAGCCGGCAACTCGCCGTGTCTGCCGCCGCCATCGCCCTCAGGCATGGTTCAGAGTAATGTTCGTGTTCGAGTTTGCTTCTCCTGTTCAAAGGTATAAGAAGGGGTTGCCTGGACCACCTCACATTCTGGGCCACGCAGGGTCCCTCTCTACTTAGCCCACTCTAGCCCAGTAAGCCTGATGTTCGCCTTCTTTTGCCTTGGAGGCCTGGATATCCCTCTCGTCGGCCCAACGCGCCTTTCTGCCTGTAAGCCCCCTTCTTCAGTTCCTTCAGGCATTGACTCTTCTTCTTCAGCAGCAACTTCACCATCAGCGTGATCCACAGTGGTAACATCTCCCTGTTCTTGAAAACTAGCTTGTCCCCAAGCTGGTGCCCGCGGGAACTCCTGGTGAAGAGGGACTTCATCTTCCCATGAAGACAGCTCGAGAGGTAGGTTAGACCAACGCACTAGCACTTGTGGAATCATGGTGTCGTGTTGCTGGTGAAGATGATGGTCCAAGATAGCAATTGGAACCTACAACTCATCAGCGGGATCAGGTAATTCATTACTTACTGATGCTGTAGGTGGAACAACCCGTTTGAGTTGGGAGACATGGAAAACGGGGTGGATGTAGCAATCATTTGGAAGCTGCAGACGATAGGCAGAAGATCCGTTCTTTTCCAGTATTGTGAAAGGGCCGAAGAAACGGAAAGCTAACTTGTTAGATGATCTTGGGGCCAGTGAGGTTTGTACATAGGGTTGAGCCTTGAGATAAACTTGATCTCCCACTTGAAATGCCAGAAATGATCTTCGCTTGTCAGCTTGATTCTTCATTTTGGTCTGAGCTCGAAGCAAATGCTATTTCACTAGTTGTTGCATCAGCTCTCTTTCATGTAACCAGGTTTGTAGGTCTGGAACTTGGCAAGATTGTGAAATATTCACACCAAAGTGATGTGGTTCATGGCCATAAAGAACCAGAAAGGGACTCTTGCCGAGAGATGAATGAAACGATGTGTTATACCAATATTCAGCAAGTGGCAGCTAATGTGACCATCGAGTGGGATATGCATGAACAAAACAATGGACATAAGTTTCAAGGCATTGATTTACCCGTTCAGTTTGGACATCGGTCTGAGGATGGTATGCACTGCTCATGCGAAGATCAATTCTCAGGAGTCTGAACAATTCTTGCCAGATGTGACTAGTAAAGACTTTGTCACGGTCAGAAATCATAGCTTCAGGTAATCCATGCAGTCTGAAGATATTATTCATATAGAGTGTGGCCACTTGGAGAGCAGTGAAAGGGTGGGATAATGGTAAGAAGTGTGCATACTTCAAAAATTTGTCCACCACCACTAAAATGCAATTGTAAGACTGGGATTTGGGAAGGCCTTCAATAAAATCCATTGTAACCATTTGCCAAGCTCCTTTAGGAATGGGCAGTGGTGCCAATAATCTAGGATAAGCCACCCTTTCATGTTTTGCTTGCTGATAGATTGTACACTGAGTAACAAAATCTAGAACAATTTGCTTGAGTGTGGGCCAAGCAAATAACTGTTTCACACGTTTATATGTAACTTCATAACCGGAATGGCCTCCAATAGCACTATTATGCAAGACAGTCATAATCTTAACCTAGAGAGATGGAATTGGACCAACCCAAATTCTATTCTTGTACCTTATAATGCCATCTTTGAGAAGATAGTGGCCTTGAGGAGAGCTGATAGATAACTGTGAGACTAACTGAATGGTGGAGGGTTCTTGAGCATATGCAGCTTGTAAGTCTTGCAGGCAGACATGTTTTATAACAGATATAGCAGCTATCTCATAAGGTACAGTTTGAGGTAATCTTGACAAGGCATCAGCCACTCTGTTGTCAGCACCTTTCTTGTATTGTATTTGGTAAGTCAGCCCCATCAATTTACTAATTATGCTGTCAGGGAGTGGATAACCTCTGATCATCCAAATGAGTCAAGCATTTTTGGTTAGTCAATATAATGAATGGTGTTGATTGAAGGTAATGCCTCCAGTAATCCACTGCCATGAGAATTGCTAAGCGTTCTTTCTCATAGGTAGATAGTCCTTGAGCCTTTGTGCCTAAGGCTTTACTTACAAAGGCTATTGGATGGCCTTGCTGCTGCAGCACTGCTCCAATGCCTTTAGCTGATGCATCAGTTTCCACAGTAAAGGTTTTGTCAAAGTTGGATATGGCCAAGACAGGAGTAGAAGTAAGAGCTGTCTTTAAGGCTTGAAAAGATGCTTCAGTGGTAGATGTCCAAACAAATAAAGTGTCCTTTCTCAATAAGTTTGTGAGGGGTTTACTGATCAAGCCAAAATTGGGCACAAATTTTCTGTAGTATCCTGCCATACCCAAAAAGCTTATAAGATCTTTGACTGTGGTAGGTTGAGGCTAGTTCCTGATAACTTCAATTTTAGTAGGGCTTGTAGACACTCCTTGACTGCTGATAATGTGTCCCAAGTAACAGAGCTCTTGCTTAGCAAAAGAACATTTGGAAAGTTTCACATGAAAGTGGTGGTGTTGCAGCAGTTTAAGGACAACTGAAATATGTTCCAAGTGCTTAGACCATGACTAACTATAGATGAGTCTGTCATCTATAAAAACAACCACAAATTTTCTCAACAGTGGTGCTAAGATCACATTCATAACTGCTTGAAAGGTGGCTGGTCCACCTGTTACACCATATGGCATGACTTTGTATTCAAAATGGCCATTGTGTGTCTGGAAAGCAGTTTTATATTCTTCACCTTGTTGCATTCGAATCTGATGAAATCCAGAGCAAAGATCTAAAGAAGTGAACCAGGTAGCTCCATGCAACTCATCCAGTAACTCATCAATGATAGGAAGAGGATATTTGTTTTTGACAGTCTGTGCATTTAGGCGTTTGTAGTCCACACAGAGGCGCCAATCTCCTGTTTTCTTGCATACTAGCAATGCAGGAGAAGAAAAAGGGCTCGAACTTGGTTGTATCCACCCTTTTGCCAGCATATCTTTGATTTGATTCTTGATCTCAGTCTTCTGGGCAGGATTATAACGATAAGACCTCAGACAAAATGGTTGTGTCCCTTCAAGTAATGGTATAGTATGATCTCCCTGCCAAAATGGGGGTAGTTCTTCTGGTGGTTTGAAGACATCAGGATATTGATGGATCACCTCTAGTAACTCGGGTGGCAGGGGAGGTGGTTCTGGTGTTGGTGAACTAACTACCTCTGTCTTCACTTGAACCATATACAAGATAGAGTCAACCTTATCCATAGCTTGTAGCTGGGCACAGGACACAGGAGGCCCCAACTGCACAACAGGTGAAATACCCTGTAATTTAATCTGGTGACTGCCTTGAGTGAATTTGACCCATCTATCAACCCAGTGAATCTCCATGGGACTGTGTGACCCCAGCCAGTCTATACCAAGAATAATATCATATCCCTGAAGGGGTAACATCTTAGAAGTAGTACTAAAAGAATGCCCCTGGATTCCCCATAACTGCTTGATGGGTACAATGCAGAAATTCTCCATTTGCAACTTGGACTTGAGCAGGAGTTGATAGAGCTTGCCACCCAGAAATGCACTTGGTTGTCTCTTCATTAATAAAGCCGTGGGAGCTTCCTAAATCAATCAGCATGAACACATCTTTACCACTCAAATGACCCTTCAGCCTGATGGTTTTGGACCCTTCAATGCCATGGATGGCTTGAACAGAGATGGCCATGAGATCTTCCCCAGAATCAGAATCTTCTTGGTGGTGTAACTGTGATTCAGACTCATTGCCATCAGAGAAACAATTCCACAATTCTTCCATGGCATGCAGTTGTAACACCCTAAAATTAGCCTCTTTTAAAGTAGAGTTAAAATGATTTATTTATGAATTTTGTGCACATGAAATATAGGAAAATAACATTTTTCATTAATTTAAAATACATTATAAGGTAGTAACATGTGTGAGCATACATGCTGTTGCATCTTATTTATTGTGATGGATGGTGAGGATCCAAAACTCCGAAGTAAATTGGAATGTTTTTGAAAAGAGTTTGAAAATGGCTTTGAAATAAAAGAAAGAAAAGAAAAGAAAATTAGGAAAAAAAAAAAGAATATAAAAAGTTGTATAAATTATTTTGAAAACTTACTAAAATTTTCTCACTTTTATTGGAATTGAAGAGTATGTTCAAACTCTATTTGAATTTGCATTTGGTTTACATTTGAATTTGGATTGGAAAACTAAAAATAGAAAAGGAATTAGAAAAAGAAGAAAAACCCTCTCTCTCATTTTTGGCCCGAAGGCCCACTGTTTTTTTTTCCTGGCCCGGCCTCCTCTTTCCCGGCTTTGGCCGCTCGGCAGCCCAGCTCGCGCGTCACCTGCGCACCGGCCTGCTCCGCATCGGCTCGTTGCTCGCGCCCACCTCCGCTCCGCGTCAGCCGCATCGCACGCGCCGTCCGCTTCTCTCTCCCTCTCACTGTCCACGGGTCCCGCCCGTCAGCCGGCCCCCGCTCACTTTCCTTTTCTTCCCCGATGCGCTCGGAGCCTTTCCTTTCTCTCCCCCGCAGATGGCGCGGCCAAACACGGCAAGCCGCCGCCGCCATTGCGCATGCAAGGCAAGCGCCCAAATCACCGCGCTCCGTTTCCCTTCCATCCACCGCGCTTGCACGCCTATAAAGCCCCGAGCCGGACGTTTTCCTTCTCCCTTTTCTCGGCCGCGCTCAAGCACCCACCGCCGCTCGAGCTCGCACTCCCCGCCATTGCAACACGACGACCTGCGCCCTTACCTCGACGTCGACGTGCCCCGAGGCTCCGCCATGATCTCCCGCGAGTGTAGGTGTCTTCAATTTGCCGTATTGCCCTTATGATTTCTTGGATTTAGCCCTCACCGTACCGTCGTTGTCTCTCTAGATCGCCGCTGCCGTCGACCCCGCTTTCGGAGCTCTTCCGGACGCCACGAACGCCTCCATAGAACCCGCGGTGAGCCCCTCGACCTTCCCATCCCATCGGCCTTGAGTTTAGTGCCCTAGAGCGTCGCTTAGGGGAACTTCCATTCATCCTGGCCATGGCGCTGCCGTGGGAGCCCTCGTCCCGAAGTGCTTTCCGTCCTTGTTTTGTGTCCCGTTGAGTTCGTGAGACCTCGTGCTACGCGTAGGTGCCCTCGGCTCGGTCTAGGGTGGCCGGAATCACCGTACCGGTGATCACCGACGAGCTCGGGCCGTCGGCAACAATGGCGCCGCCGTCCTGTGCTTCTTCCCCGGCGACCTGCTGCCCCCGTACATGCCTGCGCCGTCAGATGTGACGTGGACGGCCACGATAAGCCCGTACCCCTTCGCTGTGTAACCGGTCCACTGGGACTTGTGGACTCGGTCCACCCCGCCAGGTCAGCAGCGCCCACACCACGTGGTGCACCGAGCCAATCACATGTGCCCATGTGTTTGCCCAGTCAGCAGCCCCAGTCAACCACGGTCAGCCATACCAGTTTTACATAATAGCCCCCCTGATTTTGGTGAATTAACCCGCAATCTAACTCAGTTCAAAATAATTGTTTTTCAGCCCTGATTTTATTCATTTAGGACCCTATCATTTTCAGAAATAGTATGCCCAGTCCAAAATACATTTAAATTTAGATTTTTAATTGTTTTAATTCAAATTGGCGTTCAAATATTTACAGGAATGCCACTGAACCTTATTTCATGCGTAACTTTTGCGTTTTAAGTTCGATTTGACCCGTTCGAATTGCGTTAGGACCGTGTTTACGTTTTCTACATGATTATACAACTGTTAGACATGTTTTCAACACTTGAAATTCATGAGTAGATTTAATCTATTATTTAATTAAAGTAAAACTTGTTTAAATCGTAACTTATTTATTTAAACTCCAAAATAGCCCGTTCAAGTTGCGTTTGTTTCGTAACGATGAGATCTACGTATTAGTAATGATGTTTACTACATTACTATTTCATAAAAATCGTGGTTTAAATCATATCTTGATTAAAGATTATGCAACTAGGTTTTATACATAAAATATGATTTGTTTTACTTTTGTTTTATAATTTAAATCTAAAATTGACTTAAATCAATCTATATTATTTATACATATCTTTTATAAATGAATTCATATAGTTAACATAAATGAAGCCTATAGTTTATTTTTCCACGTATTAAGCAAATCTCTCGGTAGCTGTAACTTTTTAACCATAGCTTCGATTAGCGTGCCTCTCGCGACTGTATGTTCGTAGTGATACGCAGAATCGTATATCAATCTCTTTTACTTATTTTTTATGATTGGTGTACTGTTCTGATATAGATGCAACTGTATGCTATGCATGTATGTGTATGGATGTTTGTGTGGTGTTTTACGATTACGTCCAGTCGGTGAGATACACGTGGTGATCCAAGAAGAAGAAGGACATCAAAGATTAAACCTTACCGAAGGATCGGTGTATAAGGCAAGTATAGCATGGGATTATCCTTGTTTCCTATTCACCTTTAATATACTTAATTCATATGCATGTGTCTACCTTGTTACCATTAAGGATATCCTAGCTTTTGTATCTTGTACCTTGACAACCATGGGACATTGCATTGGGTAGTATTTATGCTAGTACTCAAGATAAATAACCATGATCTGTAACTTGACTAATGATATATGCAATAAACGTTTAAATGATGCTTTAAAGCAATATGGCTCAAGAGGGCTAGAGCATGGGGTATTTTTGGTGCTCTAGTTTCTCTCCTTAAGGACTTATCTGTAAGCGAACATCCGGGACTTACAGTACAACTGTGAGGGCTATATGGCTCTGGCTTTAGTCAAGTATGAGGACCTTTTCTAGCTTGTTAGAGGTATTCCTTCATGGCGTAAGAATGGCTTGACGAATCGGGTATAGTGCGGCCTCTATCCTTATGTGTATAGGCTGCGCGTTATTGTGCCATTTGGAAGGGGGGCTCTACATCTGTTTGCCGAGTGAATCTAATGGCCCTAACTTGTTAGACGAACCTTTGAAAGACTTCATAGTGAACCCTGCCGACCTTCCTTGGAAGTGGGTCAAGAGATTAGCTACCTCGGGCGAAAGGGTAAATCACGACTCACAGTGAAAGTGTACAACCTCTGCAGAGTGTAAAACTGGTATATCAGCCGTGCTCACGGTCACGAGTGGCCTTGGACCCTTACAGAATAAATGATGAACACTGATGATATTGATGTTCACTAATGATTATTGTTTCTTGCTATACATTTTTCTCGTTTACATGATCATGAGGTTATTTGGGTTTATGGTAAACTTGTTGCTACTCAATTGCTAAAAGATGACATAATAAAAGCTATCGCAGTAAACCTGTGTCAAACCTTTTGAGCCACATGAACCCCATGTTATATTTGTTGAGTTCGACATGGACTCACTCTTGCTATTTCCCCACATCTCAGGAAGGGTACCAGACTGTTAGATTCTAGAATTGTTAGGCTTGTGATCAACCAGTTAGTTTGATCCTGGAGTGAAGTCTACACCCGGTGTTCGGAGTTGTCTTTCCGCTGTGTTGCTCTCTAAGGTATATTTTTATACTATTGTGTTATGTATATTAAGCATTTGTCTTTTGATATTCCACTTATCTGTGGCTATATGTGAGATTTGTCGTCTTTATTTCACATATAGTGTATGTCTGGTTTTGTCCTTAAAACCGGGTGTGACAGATTGGTATCAGAGCAATGCTGACTGTAGGACGCAAGCCTAATTAGAAATCGGTCGTCTTAAGGTTTTAAAATTGCTATAACTTCCTTGTCTATAAACCTTGATATTTCTTCTCCATTATATCCCCACCCTTGATATTCATCTTCTCCATGATGCTTGTTTTAAGCCTTTGATCTCATCTACACTCCTTGATTTGATATGCTTCTTAGAACCATTCCTCACCCCCTTCTTGCGAAATTGAAAGAGGAGCTTTAGGATCTTTACCCTTGGTATGAAGAGAACGATAGTATCGCAAATTGAGTCAATGATTGTTTTGTGCACCTTTATTGCTTGTTGAATTATAATTATGCTTTTGCTTGATTTGGAGCTTTGTAATGATTGCAATGAATTTGTGGATCCCACAATTTCATTTAGTTTATATGTATAAGGTATAAGGATTAATGAAATAAATAGCTGGGTTTTGGTTATCTCCTGCTTTCTATATCTTGTCTTTCGGAGCAGCCTGTCTTTATCAACTTATATCTCTGTTCTTGAAAGACCAAAAATCATGAGAGAATTCTGGACAAGAGTGGACTTCAACATCTCTCTCTAAATGCAAGAACCACCCTCATAGTTGTTTTGGTTTGGGAGATACAAAAAGCATAAGGCTATGTATATGTGCTGTCATAAACCTGGAACAGTTTCTGATAAGTACTGTTTTCGACCAAGTTAACTACAGAATCTGGAAGTTTGTTCTATAAGTAAGTTGCAGAGAATTTTATAAGTTTTCCATCGGTGTAAACTACAGCTTCATTGGATTAACAAAATGAGAGTTACAGCTGTTTTACTGCACTGCTGATTTTCTGCTCGTGAGAAATTTCAGATTTTTTGTTCTTACCCATACACAAGAGTATCATTGGGATGTCAGAACACTTTTATGCTAAGTAGCTCATCTAGAAAAGGGTTCAAGCTACCCTATTTGGTGTCCCTTATTTTAAGGGGGGTAGCTAATGTAAAGAAGGATTATTAAGATTGAACTCTTTAGTTGGAAGTATTGGTTAGTCTCCATGATTGAGTTGCCACTCTTGAACAAAAATGTTCTGTGAACAAGGTTGATAATTTTGGGTCCATGGAGACAAGAGTTGTCCTTTTGGATAGTTCATGATTATGATCATCTATACTTGCTCGTGATTGCTGATGTTGGTCACTTGATGACAGGAAGTGTAGTGTCTCATGACTCAGGAGCCATATATGACGTCTCGCACTAATATGTGGAAAAAGATTGATGTTTCTGTCATTGAAGGATGTTATGGGTATGATGAAGCCGAGCACTATCAAAACAACAATGTTGAAGAGCAATTTGGGAGTGAACTAAGGCCTTGTTTAGATGAGAGAATTGGGGAGAAAAACACTGTATCAGAATTCCTGTAGCATTTCGTTTGTATTTGGTAAAAATTATCCAAATTTTGACTAATTAGGCTTAAAATGTTCGTCTCACTGAGTACAACAAAACTGTGCAATTAGTTTTTGATTTCATCAACATTTAGTACTCCATGCATTTGCCGACATTTTGATGTGACGGGGAATCTTCTTTTTGCATAGTGAAATTTGGGAGAGAATTGGGGAACTAAACATGGCCTAAGTCAGAATCCACAACAACGAAAGCGAAAAAGGAAAGCCCATAAGAAGCCTGCTCAAGGAAGCAAAGCGCAGCTAAACTATATCAATGGAAGACTGAGCAATGTGGATATGGATAAAATTCATGGAGTTACCAAAGTAGTGGGAGGTTATATTCAAGTAAGCTCAGTACAAGTTTTTGCTTTATTGGACCCTAGTGCTTCGCATTCTTTCATTTCCGCCGACATGGTGGAGACGTGCAAGATGGTGAAGTGTCCAATGAGGAGGCCTTTGCTAGTTCAAACCCCAGTGGGAGAAATGCAGACATATCAGATATGCCCGAATATCAGTCCTGTCATAAACAAGGAAAAATTCACCGCAACACTCATTGTGTTGGAGTCACTTAAAATTCGCGTGGTTCATGGTAATGGATGGCTCTGTGCACACAAAGGAGTGATTTATAGTACTTGGTGCACAATGCTCTTAACAACACCGTCAGGGAAAATAATTGAGTATCAAGGTGGTCAACTTTTACCTGAGGGAGACGAGAATGATCAATTAGAAGATAGGTACACCAAGGATAGCAAAGTGGACCATGAGTTTACTGAAGTCATAGCAGAGTAACAAATAACTTTGGAGGAGCTCAATAGGAGAGATGATCATGTTTAGGCAGATTAGTCAGTCGGGATATGAGAAACTGTCTTATGACTCTGAACGAAAGAGTAATTTGAAAAAATGAGGATCAAATAAAGACAAAGTGTCATTATCTCTTTTATCATCATCTTCCGAATCTCGGGACGAGATTCATCTTAAGGGGGTAGAATTGTAACACCCTAAAATTAGCCTCTTTTAAAGTAGAGTTAAAATGATTTATTTATGATTTTTGTGCACATGAAATATAGGAAAATAACATTTTTCATTAATTTAAAATACATTATAAGGTAGTAACATGTGTGAGCATACATGCTGTTGCATCTTATTTATTGTGATGGATGGTGAGGATCCAAAACTCCGAAGTAAATTGGAATGTTTTTTAAAAGAGTTTGAAAATGGCTTTGAAATAAAAGAAAGAAAAGAAAAGAAAATTAGGAAAAAAAAAGAATATAAAAAGTTGTATAAATTATTTTTGAAAACTTACTAAAATTTTCTCACTTTTATTGGAATTGAAGAGTATGTTCAAACTCTATTTGAATTTGCATTTGGTTTACATTTGAATTTGGATTGGAAAACTAAAAATAGAAAAGGAATTAGAAAAAGAAGAAAAACCCTCTCTCTCATTTTTGGCCCGAAGGCCCACTGTTTTTTTTCCTGGCCCGGCCTCCTCTTTCCCGGCTTTGGCCGCTCGGCAGCCCAGCTCGCGCGTCACCTGCGCACCGGCCTGCTCCGCATCGGCTCGTTGCTCGCGCCCACCTCCGCTCCGCGTCAGCCGCATCGCACGCGCCGTCCGCTTCTCTCTCCCTCTCACTGTCCACGGGTCCCGCCCGTCAGCCGGCCCCGCTCACTTTCCTTTTCTTCCTCGACGCGCTCGGAGCCTTTCCTTTCTCTCCCCCGCAGATGGCGCGGCCAAACACGGCAAGCCGCCGCCATTGCGCATGCAAGGCAAGCGCCCAAATCACCGCGCTCCGTTTCCCTTCCATCCACCGCGCTTGCACGCCTATAAAGCCCCGAGCCGGACGTTTTCCTTCTCCCTTTTCTCGGCCGCGCTCAAGAACCCACCGCCGCTCGAGCTCGCACTCCCCGCCATTGCAACACGACGACCAGCGCCCTTACCTCGACGTCGACGTGCCCCGAGGCTCCGCCATGATCTCCCGCGAGTGTAGGTGTCTTCAATTTGCCGTATTGCCCTTATGATTTCTTGGATTTAGCCCTCACCGTACCGTCGTTGTCTCTCTAGATCGCCGCTGCCGTCGACCCCGCTTTCGGAGCTCTTCCGGACGCCACGAACGCCTCCATAGAACCCGCGGTGAGCCCCTCGACCTTCCCATCCCATCGGCCTTGAGTTTAGTGCCCTAGAGCGTCGCTTAGGGGAACTTCCATTCATCCTAGCCATGGCGCTGCCGTGGGAGCCCTCGTCCCGAAGTGCTTTCCGTCCTTGTTTTGTGTCCCGTTGAGTTCGTGAGACCTCGTGCTACGCGTAGGTGCCCTCGGCTCGGTCTAGGGTGGCCGGAATCACCGTACCGGTGATCACCGACGAGCTCGGGCCGCCGGCAACAATGGCGCCGCCGTCCTGTGCTTCTTCCCCGGCGACCTGCTGCCCCCGTACATGCCTGCGCCGTCAGATGTGACGTGGACGGCCACGATAAGCCCGTACCCCTTCGCTGTGTAACCGGTCCACTGGGACTTGTGGACTCGGTCCACCCCGCCAGGTCAGCAGCGCCCACACCACGTGGTGCACCGAGCCAATCACATGTGCCCATGTGTTTGCCCAGTCAGCAGCCCCAGTCAACCACGGTCAGCCATACCAGTTTTACATAATAGCCCCCTGATTTTGGTGAATTAACCCGCAATCCAACTCAGTTCAAAATAATTGTTTTTCAGCCCTGATTTTATTCATTTAGGACCCTATCATTTTCAGAAATAGTATGCCCAGTCCAAAATACATTTAAATTTAGATTTTTAATTGTTTTAATTCAAATTGGAGTTCAAATATTTACAGGAATGCCACTGAACCTTATTTCATGCGTAACTTTTGCGTTTTAAGTTCGATTTGACCCGTTCGAATTGCGTTAGGACCGTGTTTACGTTTTCTACATGATTATACAACTGTTAGACATGTTTTCAACACTTGAAATTCATGAGTAGATTTAATCTATTATTTAATTAAAGTAAAACTTGTTTAAATCGTAACTTATTTATTTAAACTCCGAAATAGCCCGTTCAAGTTGCGTTTGTTTCGTAACGATGAGATCTACGTATTAGTAATGATGTTTACTACATTACTATTTCATAAAAATCGTGGTTTAAATCATATCTTGATTAAAGATTATGCAACTAGGTTTTATACATAAAATATGATTTGTTTTACTTTTGTTTTATAATTTAAATCTAAAATTGACTTAAATCAATCTATATTATTTATACATATCTTTTATAAATGAATTCATATAGTTAACATAAATGAAGCCTATAGTTTATTTTTCCACGTATTAAGCAAATCTCTCGGTAGCTGTAACTTTTTAACCATAGCTTCGATTAGCGTGCCTCTCGCGACTGTATGTTCGTAGTGATACGCAGAATCGTATATCAATCTCTTTTACTTATTTTTTATGATTGATGTACTGTTCTGATATAGATGCAACTGTATGCTATGCATGTATGTGTATGGATGTTTGTGTGGTGTTTTACGATTACGTCCAGTCGGTGAGATACACGTGGTGATCCAAGAAGAAGAAGGACATCAAAGATTAAAGCTTACCGAAGGATCGGTGTATAAGGCAAGTATAGCATGGGATTATCCTTGTTTCCTATTCACCTTTAATATACTTAATTCATATGCATGTGTCTACCTTGTTACCATTAAGGATATCCTAGCTTTTGTATCTTGTACCTTGACAACCATGGGACATTGCATTGGGTAGTATTTATGCTAGTGCTCAAGATAAATAACCATGATCTGTAACTTGACTAATGATATATGCAATAAACGTTTAAATGATGCTTTAAAGCAATATGGCTCAAGAGGGCTAGAGCATGGGGTATTTTTGGTGCTCTAGTTTCTCTCCTTAAGGACTTATTTGTAAGCGAACATCCGGGACTTACAGTACAACTGTGAGGGCTATATGGCTCTGGCTTTAGTCAAGTATGAGGACCTTTTCTAGCTTGTTAGAGGTATTCCTTCATGGCGTAAGAATGGCTTGACGAATCGGGTATAGTGCGGCCTCTATCCTTATGTGTATAGGCTGCGCGTTATTGTGCCATTTGGAAGGGGGCTCTACATCTGTTTGCCGAGTGAATCTAATGGCCCTCACTTGTTAGACGAACCTTTGAAAGACTTCATAGTGAACCCTGCCGACCTTCCTTGGAAGTGGGTCAAGAGATTAGCTACCTCGGGCGAAAGGGTAAATCACGACTCACAGTGAAAGTGTACAACCTCTGCAGAGTGTAAAACTGGTATATCAGCCGTGCTCACGGTCACGAGTGGCCTTGGACCCTTACAGAATAAATGATGAACACTGATGATAATGATAACACTGATGATATTGATGTTCACTAATGATTATTGTTTCTTGCTATACATTTTTCTCGTTTACATGATCATGAGGTTATTTGGGTTTATGGTAAACTTGTTGCTACTCAATTGCTAAAAGATGACATAATAAAAGCTATCGCAGTAAACCTGTGTCAAACCTTTTGAGCCACATGAACCCCATGTTATATTTGTTGAGTTCGACATGGACTCACTCTTGCTATTTCCCCACATCTCAGGAAGGGTACCAGACTGTTAGATTCTGGAATTGTTAGGCTTGTGATCAACCAGTTAGTTTGATCCTGGAGTGAAGTCTACACCCGGTGTTCGGAGTTGTCTTTCCGCTGTGTTGCTCTCTAAGGTATATTTTTATACTATTGTGTTATGTATATTAAGCATTTGTCTTTTGATATTCCACTTATCTGTGGCTATATGTGAGATTTGTCGTCTTTATTTCACATATAGTGTATGTCTGGTTTTGTCCTTAAAACCGGGTGTGACAGCAGTGAGATAGCAGTAGGACATTTATGTTGTGGGCTCCATTTTTTACCACATTTAAAGCACAAACCCTTGGCCCTTCTATACTGTTTTAGGGATGATAGCTTCTCATCACTAGTCTTGGACCGAGCAGGTTCAGTACCCTTTTTGTCTTCAGTCACCCTAGTGGGGTTTGTGATAGATGAAACTGAAGATTTACCAGCTTCAGAAGAAGTCTTCTTGGAGTATGACCCTAGTTCAATTCTTTTGGTGACTTGATCTTGCATAGCTTCTTCCTGCAAAAGAGCCAACGAGCTAGCAATATCCAAGTCTTGAGGCCTATGAACCATGATAACAGCTCTAATATCTTTTTTAAACCATCTAGAAAATGATTGGTTATGATAGTTTGTGGAAAGGTTGGGTCATGAGCTAAGATTTGATGGACTAAATCACTAAACTGCTCCACATACTCAGTGACACAGGTGGTTTGTTTGATATGGAAAAAGTGCCTAATCAAGTGATTGTGTTCATCCTTATCAAATCTATTGCAGAGGGTAGTGACAAAGGTTTCCCAAGACATGGTGCTAATAGCAGTCTGCATGGTTTGGTACCAAAGAGCAGCAGAGCCTACCAAACGCATGGTTGCACAGCGAACCCAGACACTAGGGTTAGTACCACAAACATCAAAGAAGGTTTCACAGTACTTGATCCACAAACGGGGATTAGTGCCATCAAAAGTTGGGAACTCTAAATTGGCTATAGGTGGATGAACTGGAGAATACACAATCCGATCACAATGCACAGATCCATCAGTATTGATAGTAACAGGGATTGTTTTTGGAGGATGTGTCACGCCTGTGACCAGGGTTGGGTTCGGGGCGATGGTGTATACCACCCTGAAGCCAGGACCTCGATGAGTAGATCGCTTGCCGTGGTCTAACGACCCAGATGCCGCCCGTGGCGGGAGAAGCTCCAGATGGGCAGAGCTCGGCATCTTGATGCTCGGAGAGGCGATGTGGTCCTCTCGAATCGCCTCCGTGAGTGGTGTTGGTGAAGTAATGACCGCGTTCGGCAGCTCGCCTTTGGACTGAGCGGTTAGCTGCGCTAGAGGATGGAGGGCCCCCAATGCCTGATCGATGCGCTCACTGAGATCCAGCACCGTGTGCTCCAGCTCATGAACACGGTGGACGGCATCGGGCTTCCATGTGAGGATCTCCATCCTCAAGGTCCTCATCTCGACATGGAGCTCTTGAGTTCGTTGAAACCTTTGGAGTTTTTGCTTAGCAACACGAGGATTTGGCTGAGCTGTTCTTCAGGCGTCGCCATAGCCATCTGCCGGTGCGTGAGCTAGGGGTGGGTGGCTAGGATATTGGTGGACTCTAGCGCCGCTACTGATCAAGCCGACCTCAACACGGACCTATGGATCCTCGCGATCGACACTGCTAGAGAGAATCACAGAGGAGAGCCTGCCATCAGGGATCACAGCTCCAGATCGAAGCAACGGGGAAGAGGAAAAAATTTGGGAAAAAATTTGGTGGGATCGAAACGGCTCTGGGACCAGATGTAACCGGAACGAGTAATCTATAGGTAATTAGGATAGGAATTGGTGGTTACACGAACTCGAATGTCGACAACTCGCCGTGTCCGCTGCCGCCATCGCCCTTAGGCACGGTTCAGAGTAGTGTTCATGTTCGAGTTTGCTTCTCCCATTCAAACGTACAAGAAGGGGTCGCTTGGACCACCTCCCATTCTAGGCCATGCAGGGTCCCTCTCTACTTAGCCCACCCCGGCCCAGTAAGCCTGATGTTCGCCTTCTTCTGCCTTGGAGGCCTGGATAGCCCTCTCGTCGGCCCAACGTGCCTTCCTGCGAGTAAGCCCCCCTTCTTCAGTTCCTTCAGGCATTGACTCTTCTTCTTCAACAGCAACTTCACCATCAGCGTGATCTGCAGTGGTAACAGGAAAGTTTATAACTTTTTTAAAGAAGGAACAATTGTGGTGGATCACCACTTTTGTAGTCCATGTTGGTTGTCCATATTGGGTAAATAGTTGGCACTAATTCAGAATACATCTATCTAAAACTAGTATGAATTCTCTGCACCTGACTGCATCCATGATGTTATTTCTGTATGTGTACGTGTACCTAAGATATACTCCACTACTCTAGCATAGAGGAACTCTATGTATTTGCCTCCTGTGCCTTTATTAATGGATGGGCAAAGATCAAAACACAACACATTTGAATGACTAGCTGATTATATTGGCCCTGTTCTTCATCACTACATGAGTAATACTTTCCAGCGAACAAACAACGTTTTTCTCTCACAACAAATCAGCATATGGTCCCTGTTCCTCTTTTATTTCTCCTTTTTTGACTTAAACAGCAGTCTAATCCTACAACTGAATATTTGAAGCTATTCATTGTTTGATAAAATTGAAGAGCTATACATGCAGAAGAGTATGCCCTTTTGATTGAGATATGTGATTTGCATACATAGATACATGAGATCTTCTGTTCTCTTAGTTCTAAATTCAATCTAGTACAGACCATGCATCTTAGCATGCTTCTTGAATTTGACAACCCTGAACTGCCATGCTGTACATACAGTACTTCTCTCTAGAACCCGTGAACTTACAGAGTATAGGAGATCTGTTATAACTTCTACTCTCAACTTTAAGAGTATACAGTGACATTTTTTAATTGTTGGATGCTTATCAGATGATTTAAAATATATTATTCTGATGTGAACAAAATGATTCGTAAAGGTGATATGGTTGGTCGTCTATGCACACCAGCAGAAGTGAAATTCTACTTGTCATGCCTCCATGATCAGAAAGACAAGAACAATATCTTCCTGAAGACTACTATAAACTGCAACCAGTCCTCTTGGGTGCAGGGATGCGAGCCAGGATGGGCTTGCTCAGTTAGTCCAGATATTTTACTGAGCAACATCAACAGCAGCATGATTCCACCAAGAAGTACCAACTGTCAACAGTGTTGTGAGGGTTTCTTCTGCCCCCGTGGTCTTACTTGCATGCTGCGTGAGTTTTTCCAACACTTCTGAGATAATTATGCTCATGATCTGGTAATATTTTCCAATGTGTGTTGAGCTTTCTGTTTGTTGCCTGTAGCTTGTCCACTGGGTTCATACTGTCCACATGCCAGAGTGAACATAACCACTGGTCTTTGCGATCCGTAAGTCGTCGCTTTTTCTGTTTGGTTTGCATATTTAGACCATGGTACACAAACAATGTGTGACTCCATTCATATGAATTGCTGAACTCTGTACAGATACAAGTATCAATTCACCCCAAACTCAAGAAATGTCTGCGGTGGCGCTGACATGTGGGCTGATTATAAGAGGACAGAAGATGTATTCTGCCCAGCAGGCTACTACTGTCCGATGGCAACATCTAAAAAGTCCTGTAGCAGCGGGTAAGGATCTTATCCTATCATTCCTCTCTCTTTATTCGCATGAATGTTTACAAAATTATTTGAATTGCTCATGTTGCTTCCTCTTTGGCTTTTATTCAGGCACTATTGCAGGTTGGGTTCCACCACTGAAGATAGTAAGCATTATCTGCCAGATATCTGATCCTGCAGTTTCATTTCTAATCTCACGTTCATAGCAATTGTCCTTCAGTATGCTGAATTCTAATTAAAATCGCAGAATGCATAATAAAAGACTTCTGTAAAGGGAACACAAAAAATGAGAGCATATTTGTGCTTGGTGCTTGCTTGGTGGTAAATCCTCAAAAAATCTCATCATTTTACATTTTTGCTGCCATGCTATCTTACATCTTATAGTTATGTTCTTTGCAAATCTCTGATCCATTAACCCTAGTAGATTTCAGTGCATAACCTCCTATGAGTATAAAAATTGAAAATCGCAATTTGATGCAGGGTGCATTGAGTGTGGTGCTTTTGATCATATATAACTTCTCAGATCAGTTCCTCACAATCCGTGAACGGAGAAAAACAAGATCGAGGGAGAAAGCCATTAAGATGGCTAGGCAGCAGATCAGAGCACAGAAGCACTGGAAGGTGGCAAAACAGCTATTGAAGAGTCATGTAAACGGAAGGCAGAGTCACGTTCCACACACGTTAGGGTCCTTTGCTGAACATGCAGATAGAGAGAACTCTACCCATAGAATGGAAGACACACCAATGGTTCCAATGAAGGCACAGGAACTACCAGAAGCTTCAATGTTTCAGAGTGAAGGCACGAACGAGATATCTGAATCTGCTTCGTCAGTTTTGGTGATTTCGAGTGGTGGTAGGGAAACTGCTGTTACCAAGAACAAATGTGCGCTGAAAGGAAAGTACAGATCAACACTCTCACAAAGATTCAAGTACGCATATGTGAGTATTGAGAAGGAGAAGATCGAGGAGCAAGAAAACAAGAACCTTTCCTCCAGTAGTGTCATTACTACGGTGAGTGAACAGAATGAGATATCTAGGCCTTTGCTTAAAGTTGAGTTCAAGGACCTTACCCTGACACTAGGGAAAAACAAGCTACTGAGATCTATCACAGGGGAGCTCCAGCCTGGCCATGTTACCGCTGTCATGGGCCCCTCAGGTGCTGGCAAAACCACATTCCTCAATGCCATTGCTGGGAAGGTAGCCGGCTACAAGATTAACGGTTCGATCCGTGTTAATGGAAAGTATGACAAAATCCGCTCTTATAAGAAGATTATTGGCTTTGTGCCACAAGATGATATTGTTCATGGAAACTTAACAGTGGAGGAAAATCTTTGGTTCAGTGCAAAATGCAGGTACTGATGCCTAATGATCGTTGTCAATTATTCTTTCAGTAACTAACACAACCATGTCTAAGAACCTGTATTTCAAACAAGCAGGCTATGCACGCAAATGCCACACCGAGACAAGGTCCTCACTGTAGAAAGGGTAATAGATTCCTTGGGCCTTGAGACAATTAGGAATTCAATGGTTGGGACAGTTGAAAAGCGTGGGATATCTGGGGGGCAGAGAAAGCGTGTTAATGTAGGAATTGAGATGGTCATGAAGCCGTCCCTTCTTATCCTGGATGAGCCTACCTCTGGTCTCGACAGCTCTTCATCACAACTCCTTCTAAAAGCTCTTCGCCGTGAGGCTCTTGAGGGCACAAACATTTGCGCTGTTATTCACCAACCAAGGTTACCCACGAAAAATCATTTTGGTAGAGATAATTTTGAGGTTTCTGAAAGGTTTCTCAATATAATGATTCTTTCTGCTCTGCAGCTATACGTTGTACAGTATGTTTGATGATTTGATACTTTTGGCAAAAGGAGGTCTAATAGTTTACTGTGGTCCTGTCAACACGATTGAGGAGTACTTCACAACTCTTGGGATTCATGTTCCTGACCGTGTAAACCCGCCAGACCACTACATTGACATTCTCGAGGGAATTGTGAAGTCTGACTCAGGCATCAAAGTGAAGCATCTTCCTCTGCATTGGATGTTGTGCAATGGCTATGAGGTGCCAAATGACATGAAAGATGACCTTGAGGAAATTCATGCCGGAAACAGGGCATCATTGCCTGGATCGACGGCCTATCATCTTCTCAACATAAGAAACACATATGTGGAAGAGCAAGGCCACCACCAGTGTGACTTATCAAGACCTAAGGATATGTTGGAAAGAAGGACACCAGGGATTCTGATTCAATTGTCACACCCAAAATTTCCTATTTTAGGTTGTGCATGAAAAATACTAAATAAAATAAATAATTTCAATATTTGAATAAATTTATTAGATAGTTAAGTTGTTGCTAATTTAAATTTAGAAAATTATGGTTTTAAACTTTTTCATATTAATTTCATAATGTGGTGTTTGTGTGATGCTTGTCTTTGGTGTTGGTGAGTGCTATTATTTTCAAAATATCATAGGACGACGTTTACTTCTCATCGGAAAACTTTTTGGCATTTTCTGGATTTAAAATTTCAATTTCCGTGAGCTTAATCTTTTTCCTTGATCTCTTCATCAATCTTTTCATGAGTCCAAACTCATTTGGTTGAGTTCCTTATCTTTCCAAGAGTCTCCAGGATTTTTTTTTCCGTGATTTTTCTGAGCGCCGGGCTATTTTTCACGGCCAAAAAGGTAATTCTAGATTTTCTGGAATTATTTTATTCGCGGAATTAAAATAATCCCGAAATTAAGAAATTCTGAAAAGTTTCCAAACCCTACAACTATATATATGCCGGCGTAGCCCTTGACGCCCTGGTTTTAGAAGTACAACTCTTATCGCGAGCCGTCGCTCGTAGCTCCCTCCACCTCTCGCCGTATCTTTTATATATATATATATATATATATATATATATATATATATATATATATATATATATATATATATATACATGCATGCAAGTGCTTTACGTGATACAATCCAGGAAACAAGCAGACAGCTAGCCCTCTCCTTGTCCTAGCACAAAACTAATCTGTATGTCCCTCTCCAGGTCCATCACGTGTACATATCCATCTATAAATAGAGAGCTCCCGCTGCCCATGGACTGCAGATCATAGGCGTCGGTCGCCGCCTTCCCATCTGCCCGCCCCCATCTACCGGTGCGCCACGCTCACCTCCCTCGACCTCTACAACTGGCGGCTCCGGGTGCCCGGCAGGATCACCGGCCTGCGCGCTCTGCGGCTGCTCCGGCTCCGCAGCGTCACAGCCACGGACGACGACCTCCGCCGCCTGATCACGCGGTGCAGCAGCGTGGAGGGTCTTGAGATTGTTAACGTCCACAAGGCGAAGAGCATCATCATCAGCGCGCCACGCCTCGAGAAGTAGCTCATCTACCCGCACCGCCCGCTACGCGTCTCGGTGAACAAGGCGCCGCGGCTGGACGCTGTGAGGCTGACCTTCTCGTATAGTTACCCGGAGTACTCGTGGAGCCCCGACGACACCATGGACTCCGACGTCGATTACTCGTTTTCTGAGATCGATGAGATGCTTGATTACGAGAAGATGGCGAAGAGGGAGCACAAGTGGACGGATGAGATTGGGAACATGGTGACGTTTCTCAGTGGGCTTGGATGTGCCAAGAAGCCCCACCGGTGTTCGCGATCCGCTGCCGATTTCCCCGTCAAGCTGAAACCTGCTCCGTCGAGCCGTACGTCGTCGTCCGCCGAAGACGTCGAGGCTGCTTGCTCTCTGTTTTGCTCACGTCGTTGCCGATCAACACAGGAAGCCGCCGTGCACCTCTGCTGCTGCTGTCTCTTCCACGCCGCAACGACCTCTCGCTCCGAGCATCGCACAAGGGTAAGGAAACCATCGGTATACTCTCGTGCCCTATCTCCTCTCTGCTTTGTTCGTGCGTCGTTGTCACGTTTTGCCACCATAGCCAGATTGATCTCGCTGAAACCTTGAAGCCCAGTCCTGCACTCGACCAAAATCCCAGCGTCGTGCTGCGCGAGTCTCCGTGATGGCGCTAGCTTGCAAGCCAAGCCGGCCATAAACCTGTACCCAAACCAGCCACCGAACGCCATGCATGCCTGGAACGCCACGTACGGTACGCGCACCAACAACATATCCATTCTTCACGTTCACGTTTTCCCTGTAATCAGCATACGTATCCATTGGGCAGGACTTGTAGTTGCAGCAATTGTTGTGTTTATTTGATAAGAATCCGGCAAGTGACAACTTCAATTTGCTTTTGACCTTGCAATAAGTGAATAGTTGATCCATTCATTATTTATTTATTTCATCGAGCCATAGTGCCATGCAAGCTGTTAGGTCTACGTAGGTGCAAGCACACGCCACCATCTCACCTGTTGCAATGTCTCAAGTGCGGTTCATCATGCAAGCGTGTATACCTCTATATTTTGGTCAAGCTCTTGATGTCGTGTACCGTGCATGCTCCAATTCTTACCTGTCCTGATTCCTAGCTTGATGACATCATGCATAATTTTTGTGGCCGTTTTTCTTTAGTAAAACAAATCCCGAAATACGATAGAAATACATATACACATACAATCTTGATTAGGCCATATCTTCCACGTTTTAACTCCGATTTGATCCGTTCCAGTTGCGTTAGTTTCGTAATTTCATGCACTACATGTTAGAACAATTGTTCAGTAGGTTTTCAACTTTTAAATTTCGAGCTTATATTTAATCTATTATTTTTCTATAGGAAATCTTCAGAAATTCATATCTTTCACGTTTTAGATCCGAATTTCGTGATCTTTACGTCTGTGTGATCGTAGTAACGTGTAGAAGAGTTTTACAAACTTTTTATATTATTTTGCTACTGTTGGTGTATTGTTTTAATTATGTTTCTTTGTTTGCTTTGTGTATGATTGCTCGGATGATTGTGTGTTGATGCTTGACGATCGAGTATAGACGGTGAGCAATTTCTTGACGATCAGAAGTATTATTTTGAGCCAGACCAGCAGCATCAACAGGAAAGCTTTGATCAAGGCAAGTATAACATGGGACCATCCTTGTTACCTATTCACTGAAATTATCATACATATGCATGTGTTTTCCTTGACAACCATAGAGATTATAACTTAGCTATTGATATCTTGTTTCCTTGTCGCCTATGGGTTGTGCATTTGGGTAGCTACTGCTAGTGCTTAATTATGAACAATGATCTTGTAATTTGACTAATGGATTATGCAATCAACCATTAAGATGATTTTATTACTGTTGAAAGGGGGCTAGAGCAAGGGGTTATATTGTTGCTCTGGTTTCTCTCCGTAAGGACTTACCTGTAAGTGATAACCGGGATATACAGTACAGCTGTGAGGGCTATATGGCTCTGGCTCTAGTTGTTCAAGAGACCTTTTCTAGCTTGTTAGAGGTTACCTTAAATGGCGTAAGAATGGCTTGCCACTTTGGGTGTAGTGCGAGCCCCTGGCCTAGTGTGTATAGGCTGCGCTTGTTGTGGCACAGGGAAGGGGGGTTCTACATCTGCCTGCCGAGTGAATCTAATGGCCCTAACTTGTTAGACGAACTTTTGAGTGGCTTTATATGGTTTTCAGTGTTTTAGGAGTAATTAACCCATGCATTTGGAAATCATGACTCACAGTGAAAGTGTACACCTCTGCGCAGAGTTAAAAACTGGTATACTAGCCGTGCTCACGGATACGAGCGGCCTTGGGGATTCTTACAGAATAGTTGATCACCATTGTTATATCATGCTTAATTATTGTTGATTATTATTATGCTCATGTTAATGCTATTCATTATCCTTATTACAATTGATCATTGATTCATTAATGGGATTTGGATTACCTTGATGCTACTCAATTGCTAATTATATATGATTAAAAGCTAAACGCAGTTAAACAATGTCTAGCCTTTTTGAGCCTCATGAACCCTGTGTTATACTTGTTGAGTTCGACATGGACTCACTCTTGCTATTTCCCCAAACTCCAGTGTGTAATAAGATGCTACTCGGAAAAAGGACAAAGGTGTAGTGGAGTTTCCAGAAGACTAGTAGAAGTGCTAGGCATATGTTACCCCCAGTCAGCCGTCCCTGAGAAGAATGGAGCCTAAAGTTTAGTCACCGTTCCGCGATACTCTGATGTAAGTGTTAATATAGCTATGTATACGTTATATAATAACATTGTTTCTTATACTTTTTCATTCTGGCATATGTGTGGACTTCCTGGGCACACATATGATTAGCCTGGTTTTGTTCTTTAGAAAACTGGGTGTGACACAATACAAGTACTTTCTGGGAAGGTACACTTAAAAGTCAATATTCTCAAGCTTGTGAAAATTTGGAACTGCTATTTTATCACTGTTTAGTTTTCCTGTCCGCATTCCATTGCAGGGTCACGAAACAGCGTTTGCGCGAAGCTGGCCTGCTTGCAGTTGATTTCTTAATACTATGCTTGGCTGGAATATGCCTTGGGATACTTGCAAAGTTCAATGACCCGACATTTGGGATGCCTGGATATATGTACACCATAATTGCAGTCTGTAAGTTTAATACTTCAGTATCCTATGTGTTTGCACTCTCAGTGTCGTGAACTTCCTGATTGAAGTTACTGTGATGCAGCTCTTTTGTGCAAAATTGCCGCACTGAGGTCATATTCACTGGAAAGGTTGCAGTACAAAAGGGAGAGAGAATCTGGGATGAGCTCTTTTGCATATTTCCTTGCCAGGGACACCATTGACCATTTTAACACAGTTGTGAAGCCGGTTGTTTACCTCTCCATGTTCTACTACTTCAGCAATCCAAGGTCAACGATGGCTGATAACTACACAGTGTTATTAGCACTTGTGTACTGCGTGACCGGGATTGGTTATACTTTGGCTTTCTGCTTCAATCCTGCTTCAGGCCAGCTGGTATGCATAATATTAATTATCATTCCTATTCCTATTCTGGCTTCTTTCATGAATTGTATTCTATGACTCTGTTTTGCAGTGTGCTGCGATAATACCAGTTATCCTGACCTTGTTGTCGACTCACCCAAGTACACCTCTGTTGCTGAAAAACTTGTGCTACACAAAGTGGGCACTGGAGGGCTTCATCATAGTAAATGCTAAAAGGTACTTCCTTTGTTTCAGATGGAAAGTCATTCTGGTTTTGTCCTAAGTGAAACCGTCTTACACTTGACCAAGGTTTGACAAAAAAAGCCATATTTATGATATCAAATAAGTATCATTAGATTCATCATGACATAGTAATGCTTATTTCGTGTCACAAATATTGATATTCTTCTTTATATATATAATAACTTGATCAAATTTAAGATGGTTTGAGTTAGAAAAGAAGTAGAATGATTTTTCTTTTTGGTAAAACTTAAGAGAGAGTAAGAGCTTTACACATGTCACAATGTTTTTCAAAATAGATACAGCCATATAGGTGAAGACTATATTTGTTTTGCAAAAATAGATATTCATAACAAAAGTTTGGTGACATGTTTGAAATTATGACCACTCGTTACATGAATTTAATCACGTGATGCCTGTAAATTGCAAGGGACGTGTTTCTTGCCAAGTGGTTGCGAGCCTGCGACTGCGTATTTTTACTAACCTATGTGCTGTTTACAGGTATCCGGGAGTGTGGTTAATAACTCGCTGTGGTTTATTGTTCGAGAATCACTTTGACGTCCATCATTTCAAGCTCTGTGTTTCGATTTTGTTTATGTATGGTCTGTTCTTCCGGATCGCTGCATTTCTGGCCATGATTTTACTGAATAAGAAATGAGTGAATTCAAGATGTACACCTTGCTCATAAACATACCCATTTAACTCTAAATTAGTTTCTGGTCTTTACTACTAAAAGTTACTCGTAATAAAAGTGAAAGGTGCAAAAACTTGGTCTTCACAGGGGAAGGAAGATGCTTGAGATACCTCAACTTCAATAATTATGTTATAGTTGATTACTGTGCACAATATTATTGCTGTTGTAATGTTTTGTGTCAGTAGCCTTGTATAAGCTACCATGGTAAACATAAAAAGTGTTGGTCATGTACATGGAGGGATGATGGCAAAATTTCCTAGTTTTGACAGTAACAAAAGGATAAAAAAGAAAGTAGCACTGTTATTTTCAAAGGCATGTGTCATGAACTGGGCCACCAAGTGGGCCGAAACTGGGCTGCCATGTCGGCTGGGTTGAAGAAAGGGCTTCGACTGCAAAAAAGGAAGGAGCAATGTACGCAGAGCGGGACCCAAGAACTGTTCAGGAGCTTATCTTCTACCTCTGTCCAGGAACTGTTCTAGCTGTCTACCTCTGATTCCCATCTTTCCTTACCTAATTCCCTCTAAATCCTCTTATATCGTAAGTGGAATTGAGTAAATCTTAGTGTTGTTGTTGAGTATTCTTGTCTGGACATAAAGGTCTCTGACAGCATGGCTTTAGTTTTGTTTTAGTTTTTGAAAGGCATGTCCAAGTAGCGATCGAAATGGAATGAATCCTTGAATGTGCAATAGAAATAAAACGATTTAAATTCAAATCCAAGTATGAAGCCCTTTTGATTTGGACAGTTTCAGTCGTTGAGACACCTAAACTTTTACAAATTCTGGGAGGGGATCAGCCCAAACATGATATGGATCCAGGTCTCAACTATGTGATATAGATGCAAGCTCATGCATGCGTAGACAGAGTAACCAGTTATGTGAACATATGCATGAGATATCTACGTGTACAGAGTTTTCCCGCACCATCCATCGACAATGAATCTAGAGCTTGGAGTAGAATTGTAGAGTCGGATTCTAGTTGGATGCTAGAGATGCCCAACACCAATGCTTAAAAAAAATCCTTTCAGACTTACCGTTGCTTCAGCTATCACTTTATCATGAACCGCCGACAAATTCCGTTAGGGCTTTACGCTATGCATGATTTACTGTTTCCTCTTTTTTTTCAAATTAGTTTGCTCTTTTTTCTCTCTAGATATATGTGCCCTCCCATATATTGACAACAAGGAAACTGCAGGAAGATTAGATGGTCCCATATGGAAAGTTCATCATTTATCTATAGGTGAAAATACATAATGCTACATCCAATATTAAGTTTAAAATTAACAGCATGCATGCCATTTTATTTCTCCCATCAGAATTTTGGAGTGTTTCTTGAACAGGCATAATAAAGTTGGTTGTCAAGAACAAGATACTTCATTGTTTTTGAAAAATTTATTAGCAATCAAGACCAAAATAATGGACTTTCGGGAATGCCAGGTTTCACTACAGGAAACGGGATACACAAGCACTTCGGGGCACACCCCACCCTAGTGTTCTGTTTTACGGGTCAACTAGGACAGAAAATGCAACGAGCCTCTTTTTCTATCAGAACTGCAAAAAAAGTGAAATAAATTTATGGAATGGAAATGTTGAAATGCTTGGCTGTTCTTCGTATTTTCTGATGTGAGAAAACAAATAAATGTAGACACAATGCTCCACGTACTACAAGATAATTTCATTTTGTTTTGAAAGCTCCCCGAATCTCATCTCTCTATGTAATGATGTTTATAACATCTAGTACATCCTCTATCTATCAGACTAGACAAGCCAATGACATAATTGTCTCATATTCATGAAGCGGTTACAGAGGCTGACGTTCATGCATCTTTCATCAGGAGGAATATTTCTTTAGAAAAGGTAATTCTTTGAACCTGTACATACAATGTAGCGAGCTAGCTAGGTTTGTGAAAACCATGATGTGTTGTTGGTATTAATTAGTAAAAGATCAAGAACTGCAGCTTTAACACCTACAAACTTAGAGGGAATCATGGTGATATATATGCTACTGATCAGTACTGACTACCATCCAAGTGACAAACAATAAAGCTAATGCTATGCTGCAGGAGGCAAGATTGTACCTGATTGCCCATGAACAATGGGATTATTGTCTCAACGGCTAGATATATTAATTGCCTTTTCTTTCTAGCTGGTGGTAGACATGTCGAATTAGTCGGATGCCTTGAACCACCTGAAGCAAGTTACAAAATTGTAGGATTCCAGCAAGTTGGATTCATTTTTCTAATTCATGATGATCAGACAGCGTCTTTCTTCAGGTGGTATTTTTCTTCAAAAGAAATAATTCTTTTGAGCCTAAAGTAGCAAAAAATCATGGTGTTTTATTTTTGTTAGTGAAATTTAGAAGTAAACATGGTAATACTTTTGTCTACCTTTGGGCTTGCACTACTGGAATTCAGTGCTTTGCCGAGTGCCTGTGGCACTCGGCAAAGACCTTTTTGCACTCGGCAAAGGCTTTGCCGAGTGCCACACTCGGCAAAGAACACACGGCAAAATTTACGTCGGCAAAGGCTCTTTGCCGAGTGTTTTTTATCGGGCACTCGGCAAAGACTTTGCCGAGTGCTGAAAAAACACTCGGCAAAGACTGAGCACTCGGCAAAGTCACGAATCAAAAAAAATCCAAAAAAAAAAAACAGGAAAAATTTTTTTTAATCGGAGGAGGGCACCACCGGTTAGCGCCCACCGGTCTCTTCAAACACGCATTTTTCGCGGTATTTTTTCGGCAAGGCACGGCTAACGCGGCCGACGGGATTCGAACCCGTGACCTTTCCCTCATGCGTAACCCTCTCTACCACTGCACCATACTGTCACTTGTGTCTGTATCTCATTTTCGTTCTATACATATTATACTAAATCGAGTGTAAATTGCTTATTTGAGGCTCTAAACGAATTCAAATCAAAAAGTTGTCTACTACAAAGTTTCATAATTTTTTGAGATCTACAACTATCATTTAGATTGTTTCTCCATCCGAGGTCGTTTACAAAAATTTGAATTTTAAATTTAAGAAATTCAAACGTACTTTTCGTTGACAAGATGATTTTAAATCAAAAAGTTTTCTACTACATAGTTTCATAACTTTTCGAGATCTACAACTTTCATTTTGATTGTTTCTCCATCCGAGATCGTTTACAAAAATTTGAATTTTAAATTTGAGAAATTCAAACGTACTTTTCGTTGACAAGATGATTTTAAATCAAAAAGTTTTCTACTACATAGTTTAATAACTTTTCGAGATCTACAACTTTTGTTTTGGCCGTTTCTCCATCCGAGGTCATTTGAAAAATTCAAATTTTAATTTTTTTGAAATTCAGACGTACTTTTCACTAGCAAAATTAATTCAGATTAAAAAGTGTTCAACTATAAAGTTGTATAACTTCTCAAGATCTACAACTTTTATTTTTGTCATTTCTTCATTCAACAAAGCGATACTAACATTGTTTACAAAACTTAGAGATCTGTCTTCTAGTTTTCCTGAGACTATATACAAGAGATGTAGATTTTATAAAGAACGTTAATATCACTTTGTCAAATGAAGAAATTATCAATACAAAAGTTGTAGATCTTGAGAAGTTATACAACTTTGTAGTTGAACACTTTTTAATTTGAAGTCATTTAGGGCCTCAAAATATGCTTTTAAGATCTTCTTTGCCGAGTGTAATAAAAAAACACTCGGCAAAGACCCTCTTTGCCGAGTGTCAAAAAAAACACTCGGCAAAGAGGATCTTTGCCGAGTGTCAAAAAAACACTCGGCAAAGGCCCTCTTTGCCGAGTGTCAAAAAAAACACTCGGCAAAGACCCTCTTTGCCGAGTGTTTTTTTTCGCCGAGTGTTTTTGTTTTGGCACTCAGCAAAGAGGGTCTTTGCCGAGTGCCCGAAAAATTACACTCGGCAAAGATCTGTTTTCCGGTAGTGTTGCGTGTATGTACGAACAGCCTTTTTTCTTGGTAAAACTGACAAGGTTGTCAAAGTTGGTCAAAAGTAATGGCAGCCTGAACTTGTCGTGAATGTAAATCATGTAAAAAAAAGTTCTAAAAATAAGTGATGATCAAGCGATGTATGCAGCAAATGGCCATATCTAAATATTATGGAACGACATGCAGTTCAGTGTGATGAATATATAATGCCAAGCTAATACTGAAATCTTATATATTGTTTTTTCTTATTACATGACTATCCATTATCGGAGTTGGCCACAGAATTTTGTTGGTGCTCATGATATATCATTTAGTTCTGCACATTCTCTACCTGTATCAGTAATGAAAAATATTATTTTCCGGGGTCTAAGTTTTACAGATAGGCTGATAGGCATATATCAGGTACAACTTATTTCAGTGTTGAGGATGTGATTAGCAGATGAAATTGGTAGAAGCTGGAAAAAATTCCATTTTCTAAAAAAAAAGAAACCAAGAAAGTTCTTTTATAACATGTGATTGGCATGCATTAATTCAATAGAAGCATTGTTTTAAGTGTCCAATAACTAAAAGGTTGATAGGAAATTGGTAGAACCAATGGACACATAATCTATTAATTACTTGGCTTTGTTTACAGATCATGACAACACTTATTTCATGCATTAGAGGCAGTGCGCTACAACCATCAATACTTGATCTTTTTTTATACGAGAAATCACCAATAAAAATACTTAAGCTGTATTCTTGCCATCCTTCCTTGTAGTATGTGCACCTAATTTTTTATTCAAAACCCAAAATATTAACTTGGAAATTGTCCTCAAATGATATAAATTTTATAATGCAAAATTTTATCATTGGATACATGTTCTAACAGACCCGGAATATGTTGAAATATAACAAGGGAATAGTAAACAATATGCGTATGTATAATCATATATGAATGACAAGTATTGCACTAAAGTTCTAGACATCCAAAGTGTGTGTTGGGTGCGCGTGCCATCAAGTAGTTTTCATGTTATTGGTGACATAATTATATCATCTATCTTATTTGTGTGTTGGACGTATCAAAATATTCTACGCATGCATTGTGGATTCTTCTTCACAAAGAGAAGTGCGCGTGCGGAAGACCCACTACCCTGTTTGTGAGATTGATACTCTTTTTGTTGGGTAACGTCGACCAATCTCTCTCCATTCAAATCTCTAATTGTAGGACGGCATCCCAAACTTGATTCCATACAAATAGAAACTACTAAACTGTCAATTGTTATCATGACTTGGTGGGTAAAGTTTGGAATAATTTAAGTCCAATCTCTAACCAATCCATGTTTACATAAAATTATTGAACTAACATTAAACCGTCATTGTACAACTAACAAGTAAACCCTAACATATCTCTAGCTACCTAGGTAGCATTAGTCAGTAATCAAGCTACTAACAAAAAAAATTCATAACTAAAACCAACACATTTTAAGAAATAATTTCCACTAATTAATATTCAACCCAACTCACAAAAACAGTATTATGTTAATCCTCTCTCTCTCTCCCCCCATACATATATATTGTCACACCCGGTTTTAAGGACAAAACCAGACATACACCATATGTGAAATAAAGAAGACAAATCTCACATATAGCCACAGATAAGTGTAATATCAAAAGACAAATGCTTAATATACATAACTCAATAGTATAAAGTATACCTTAGAGAATAACACAGCGGAAAAACAACTCTGAACACCGGGTGTAGACCTCACTCCAGGATCAAACTAACTGGTTGATCACAAGCCTAACAATTCCAGAATCTAACAGTCTGGTACCCTTCCTGAGATGTGGGGAAATAGCAAGAGTGAGTCCATGTCGAACTCAACAAATATAACATGGGGTTCATGAGGCTCAAAAAGTTTGACACGGGTTTACTGCAATAGCTTTTAGTGAGTCATCTCTTTAACAATTGAGTAGCAACAAGTTTACCAAAATCCCAAATAACCTCATGATCATGTAAACAAGAATAATGTATAGCAAGAAACAATAATCATTGGTGAGCATCAATATCATCAGTATTATCATTATCATCAGTGTTCCTCATTTATTCTGTAAGGGTCCAAGGCCACTCGTGACCGTGAGCACGGCTGTTATAACAGTTTTACACTCTGCAGAGGTTGTACACTTTCACTGTGAGTCATGATTACCCATATGCCCGGGATCGCGACTCCCAAAACACTTCCAAGGTGAGCAGGCAAGGAATCACTATGAAGCCTTTCAAAGGTTCGTCTAACAAGTTAGGGCCGCTAGGTTTCCGGAGTCAGTCCGTGTGATACACCACGCAGGGATCCACAGTCTGCTCTACCCCATTTGC
Source organism: Saccharum hybrid cultivar R570 (assembly GCA_038087645.1). Lineage (NCBI taxonomy): Eukaryota > Viridiplantae > Streptophyta > Magnoliopsida > Poales > Poaceae > Saccharum > Saccharum hybrid cultivar. The sequence goes on from JAQSUU010000519.1 coordinate 2,097,730, forward strand.
GCCACAAGGGTAACCTCTAACAAGCTAGAAAAGGTCCTCATACTGAGCTAAAGCCAGAGCCATATAGCCCTCACAGTTGTACTGTAAGTCCCGGATGTTCGCTTACAGATAAGTCCTTAAGGAGAGAAACTAGAGCACCATAAAAATAACCAAATATGCTCTAGCCCTCTTGAGCCATGTTTCTATAAAGCATCTTTTAAACGTTCATTGCATATACCATTAGTCAAGTTACAGATCATGGTTATTTATCTTGAGCACTAGCATAAATACTACCCAATGCAACGTCCCATAGGTGTCAAGGTACAAGATACAAAAGCTAGGATATCCTTAATGGTAACAAGGTAAACACATGCACATGAATTAAGTATATTAAAGGTGAATAGGAAACAAGGATAATCCCATGCTATACTTGCCTTAAACACCGATCCTTCGGTAAGCTTTAATCTTCAACGTTCTTCTTCTTCTTGATAACCACGTATATCTTACCGACTGGACTTGATCAATAAATCATCACACACACATCGAACAATCATACACGAAGCAAACAATAGATCTATATTAGAACAGTACACCAATCATACAAAAATAAATAAAAGAGTTTGAAACACGATTCTACGCATCACTACGAACACACAGACGCGAAAAGCACACTAATCAGAGCTACGGTTGAAAAGATACATCTACCGAAAGATTTGCTCATAGAAGAAAATATAAAACTATTTAGCTTCATGAGTTTTAATTATATAATAACATATATAAGATATTTTATAAATACTATATACGGAATTAAGTCAAATTTAGATTCAAATTATGAAACTAAAGTAAAACAAATCATATTTTATTTACAAAATCCAGTTGCATAATTATTAATCAAGATATGATTTAACCATAAAATTTCAGAATTAGTAATATGGCAAACACTGTCACTAACGTGTAGATCTCATCGTTACGAAACAAACGCAACTTGAACGGGCTATTTCGGAGTTTAAATAAGTTACGATTTAAACAAGTTTTACTTTAATTAAATAATAGATTAAATCTAACATCGAATCTTAAAGATAGAAAACCTAACCAACAGTAACACTAACAGTATAACAAGTTTGTCAAACTCTTCTACACGTTACTACGATCACATAGATATAAAGATCACAAAATTTGGATTTAAAACGTAAAAGTTATGAATTTTCTAAGATTTCCTATAGATAAATAATTATTTTAATATAAACTCGAAAATAAATTATCTCAAACCTACTGTACAGTTCTATCATCATGTAGAGCTCTCAAATACGAATCTAACGCAATTTGAATGGATCAAATCGGAGTTAAAACGAAGATTCCACGGCTAAAACAATCTGAGTGGCAAAACTGTAAATATGAGAAAACGTATTTTTCTTTTTCCGAAACGAATTACGTTTTCAACTAATCAAAACGTATTCTCAGCTTTACGCTTTAGGACTGCGGGTTCTATACTTGAAAACATCAGGGTCTCTTTTGCAAGATCACCAGCGAACCGGTACGTTCTAATCTAAGCCATCCGTTTTAGATCTGACGGTCCAGATCAGTCGGGGGAGGGAACGGGCGGCGCTCCGGCCGAACTTCGGCCGCCGGCGAGCTTCCACGGCGGCGCCATCACTGGAGAAAGCTAGAACACGGCTCCGGCCACCAAACAAAGAAAGAAAAACACCGGGAGGTCGAGAAACTCACAGCGAACTCACCCCGCGTGAAGATAGGGCCGGGGGATGATCGGAAGGCGGCGGCTGGCTCACGGTGGCGGCTATGGCGGCGGTGGCGCTTGCGGTGGCTCGACGAGACGACTAGATCGGCTCCAAAAGGGTGGGATGAGTGCGGTATGATGCGGGGGTCTCGTTTTTATAGCCCGAAGGCGTCGCACTTAAGGAAGGGAAGGAGATCGAGCCGCCAAATCGAATCGGAGGAGGAGGAAAGTGAGCTCGCGGTTGGAAAGAGCTGGAGGAAGAAGATGGAAAGGGAAGGCAGTCGCTGACAAGCGGGTCCCACCTGTCGGCGACTCAGAGCGGGGGATCGGCCGCGCGCGCAAGACGGGCCGGCTTGCTGGGCTCGGGCTCGGCCCAGGAGGAGAAAACGGCGCGGGAGAAAAATGGGCCGGCTGCAGCTGCGGTAGGAGAAGCGGCCCGGGAAGAAAGAATTCCTTTTCTTTTTCTTTCCCGAATTTTCAAATCCATTTTTCAAATGATTTTCAAATCAAATTTGAATTTGATTCAAACCACTCAACACAAAACTCCAAATGCAGCAGCATGAATGCTCAATCATGTTTCTACCCTTATATTTGATTTTAAATTTATAAAATTATTCTTATTCTATAATTGCATGCTTCACCAAAAATAAATATAAAAATCACCTTTTTCCTATTTTTCTTTTCTTCAAATTTTAGGGTGTTACAATTCTACCCCCCCTTAAGATGAATCTCGTCCCGAGATTCGGAAGATAATGATAAAAGAGATAGGGATAGTTCGTCTCTAGATTGTTCTTTACTTCATCGTGTAGTTCCATCGTCTTGATAAGAATTCCGTCTTATTTTGCATACATGTAACTAATTCAAGATTTTTGACAAATGCTCCAAACAATACTCTGGTATCTCCAATCACTAGGCACCTTTCCTATAATATGAATTTTCTTCCTTAAAATACTTATCTTCCAACAGAGCCTGACGAATCTCTTAATCAGAAGGAATTTCTACTACCAACCTTCAAAACATTAATGATTCTGGTCAAGTTGCTCAAACTTGGAATACGATTCTTAATCCTTGGTGTCACCCGAACCTTCTTAGCATTATTCTCCATTGCTAAGGGCATCGGCTGCGACTTTTACTTCTCCAAGTAATAGCACTTTTCCAAGTCCTAATCCATTTCATTCCAACGAGGATATCACAAATTCAAGACCAACTTAGCGAAGATGTCCTGTAGATTCTTGTGACCCTCCTATATGTCACTTTTCTTCCAAAAGACAGTACTCCATAGTGGAAAACTCCAGATAACACGTTAGGTAATTCAACCCATACTTCCTTAGTTGACTTAATGAACAAAGTACTATATTTTTCTTCTTGCATAAGGACACATCCCACACCTTGATAAGGTGCATCATTGTAGATATGAAGCCCTTGTCTGGATCTGACAAAGCTAATACTTGGATTTTACTTTAACCTTTTCTTAGACTCCTTCAAACATTTGCCTGAGGTCTCTTGATCTAAACGAACTTAAAAGCTTCTCCAAAGTTATTTATTCCTCTGCTATGACTTCAGTAAACTCATGATCCACTTTGCTATCCCTCAGTATACCTATCTTCTAATTGGTCATTCTCATCTCCCTCAGGTAAAAGTCGACCACCCTGATACTCAATTCTTTTCCCTGACGGTGTTGTTAAGAGCATGGTGCACCGAGTATCATGAATCACTCCTTTGTGTGCACAGAGCCATCCGTTACCAAGAACCACGCGAATTTTAAGTGACTCCAACACAATGAGTGTCGCGGTGAATTTTTCCTTGTTTATGACCAGACTGACATTCGGGCATATCTGATCTGTCTGCATTTCTCCCACTGGGGTTTGAACTAGCAAAGGCCTCCTCATTGGACACTTCACCATCTTGCACGTCTCTACCATGTCGGCGGAAATGAAAGAATGCGAAGCACTAGGGTCAAACAGAGCAAAAACTTGTACTGAACTTACTTGAATATAACCTCCCACTACTTTGGTAACTCCATGAATTTTATCCATATCCACATTGCTCAGTCTTCCATTGACATAGTTTTGCTGCGCTTTACTTCCTTGAACAGGCTTCTTATGGGCTTTCCTTTTTCGCTTTCGTTGTTGTGGATTCTGACTTAGTTCACTCCCAACTTGTTCTTCAACATTGTTGTTTTGATAATGCTCAGCTTCATCATACCCATAACATCCTTCAATGGCAGAAACATCAACCTTTTCCCACATATTAGTGCGAGACGTCATATAGGGCTCCTGAGTCATGAGACACTACACTTCCTGTCATCAAGTGACCAACATCAGCAACACGAGCAAGTATAGATGATCATAATCATGAACTATCCAAAAAGACAACTCTTGTTTCCATGGATCCAAAATTATCAACCTTGTTCACAGAACATTTTTGCTCAAGAGTGGCAACTCAATCATGGAGACTAACCAATACTTCCAACTAAAGAGTTCAATCCTAATAATCCTTCTTTACATTGGCTACCCCCCTTAAAATAAGAGACACTACCTAGGGTAGCTTGAACCCTTTTCTATATGAGCTACTTAGCATAAAAGTATTCTGACATCCCAATAATACTCTTGTGCATGGGTAAGAACAAGAAATCTGAAATTTCTCACGAGCAGAAAATCAGCAGTGCAGTAAAACAGCTGTAACTCTCATTCTATTAATCCAATGAAGCTGTAGTTTACACCGATGGAAAGCTTATAAAATTCTCTGCATCTTTCTTATAGAACACACTTCCAGATTCTGCAGCTAACTTGACCGAAAACAACACATAACAGATTCTGTTCCAGGTTTATGGCAGCACATATACATTGCCTTATGCTTTTTGTATCTCCCAAACCAAAACAACTATGAGGGTGGTTCTTGCATTTAGAAAGAGATGTTAAAGTCCACTCTTGTCCAGAATTTTCTCATGATTTTTGGTCTTTCGAGAACAGAGATATAAGTTGATCAAGACAGGCTGTTCCGGAAGACAAGATATAGAAAGCAGGAGATAACCCAAAACCCAGCTATTTATTTCATTAATCCTTATACCTTATACATATAAACTAAATGAAATCATGGTCAAAACCCACGAGATCATTCCACTCATTACAAAATTCCAACTCAAGCATAAACATAAGCACAAAACAACTAAACACTTAAATGTTCATTAGCCACACATTAAGACGACTCAACTTGGCTACTAACGGTTTTATTACACGGGACATAACTCCTATTTCTTAAACATGATGTGATTGCAGCAGCATCGGGAGTACATAGAGTCTCTTATATTCCTGAGTCCTCTATATTGACATCTGAATCTCTGCATCCCTCTTTACCATTCTTATAACTCATACCTTAAGATGGGTCAACCTGGTATCCCTCAGGTATAGATTTAATACCCTCATACTCAATCCTTTCTCCTGAAAGTGTAGTTAAAAACACTGAACATTGGGCATACTCAATCACTCCTTTACAAGTAGATAACCAGTCTATTCCCAGGATAACATCAATGCCCATTAATTCCAAAATAATGAGGTTTGCCTTAAAATTTACCCCCTTTATGTCAAAACTAACTTTTGGGCATACGCGGTCTGCCTTTATTTCACCTCTTGGAGTTTTAATCATCACTGTTTTCCCCCTTGGAAGCATAAGTATGTTATGATCTTTTACATATTGTCTAGATATGAACGAATGTGAGGCACTGGGGTCAAACAAAACCTTGGCGTTTCCTGAACTTACTGGTATTGATCCAAACACGACCTCCTTAGCTCCAGGAATGGTGGAGATATCCACATGTTTCAACCTTCCAAGGATGTAATTTCTCTTTAATTTATTTCCCTGCACATGATCCTTTCGGACATCCTGTCCTGAGTCTTGCTGTTGTTGATTCTTCTGTGGGCAAGATTTGATATAATGTCCTTCCTGCTGGCAATGATAACACTTTCTCTTAGCTGGATCTTTTGTGATGTCATACTCCAAGGAACTGTTGTTTGGTATGTTGCTATCTTGCTGGCCATAAAAGTTCATCTTCGTCCCTTTGGCTTGTTTCCTAGTTTGTTTGGCCTTTCGGGGTCGATACTCCTTATAGGTAATTGTCCATCCATCTATGACTACTTCATGGGGAGTAGTTTTAGCGGGAGGAGCTTCTAACTCTTCAGGGTTTGGATTTGTTTGATAGGAGATCAGGGCTGCATGTGACAATGTAGTAGAACTCGCTTGCTCATTGCTTTCCACTAGTGGTTCTAATGAGATTGCCTTTCTCTTCTTATCCATGTTGATCTCAAAATTTGGATCCACCTTGACTTTCCCCTTATTAGACTCGTTTCGAAGACAGGGAAAACCATAATGCTTACAGCAGTGACATTGTTCCTGCTCTCCAAATGCCTTATTATCAACATCTTTATTGGATTTCATATTCTTCCAAACTTCTGCTACTTGTATCTTCTCTGACCCCTTGGATATGTTGGCTTGACCTTGAGATAAGCATCGTTGAGAATTCCCATGTTGAGCCATTTCTTCTAGTAATTGGTTTTGCATCGCTAATGGTTTCTTGTCAAAAGTGAGCAAGAGCGACACAATTCAGTCCTCTTAACCTCTGAAATCCACAGTCTTCTCGTCACGAGCCGTCTAATAGACAAGGAGAAAAGGTTCAAAATAGAGACAAGGTTTTTATAACAGACAGAGGTTGAAGTGAGCATAAGTTTTAGCAAATAGCAAGGTTGGAGAGAAAACAAGAACTAAGAAAGATAAAAGCATGCTAAAACGTCCAGTTCTAACTAGGCTTGCGTCCTACAGTCAGCATTGCTCCGATACCAATCTGTCACACCCGGTTTTAAGGACAAAACCAGACATACACCATATGTGAAATAAAGAAGACAAATCTCACATATAGCCACAGATAAGTGTAATATCAAAAGACAAATGCTTAATATACATAACTCAATAGTATAAAGTATACCTTAGAGAATAACACAGCGGAAAAACAACTCTGAACACCGGGTGTAGACCTCACTCCAGGATCAAACTAACTGGTTGATCACAAGCCTAACAATTCCAGAATCTAACAGTCTGGTACCCTTCCTGAGATGTGGGGAAATAGCAAGAGTGAGTCCATGTCGAACTCAACAAATATAACATGGGGTTCATGAGGCTCAAAAAGTTTGACACGGGTTTACTGCAATAGCTTTTAGTGAGTCATCTCTTTAACAATTGAGTAGCAACAAGTTTACCAAAATCCCAAATAACCTCATGATCATGTAAACAAGAATAATGTATAGCAAGAAACAATAATCATTGGTGAGCATCAATATCATCAGTATTATCATTATCATCAGTGTTCCTCATTTATTCTGTAAGGGTCCAAGGCCACTCGTGACCGTGAGCACGGCTGTTATAACAGTTTTACACTCTGCAGAGGTTGTACACTTTCACTATGAGTCATGATTACCCATATGCCCGGGATCGCGACTCCCAAAACACTTCCAAGGTGAGCAGGCAAGGAATCACTATGAAGCCTTTCAAAGGTTCGTCTAACAAGTTAGGGCCGCTAGGTTTCCGGAGTCAGTCCGTGTGATACACCACGCAGGGATCCACAGTCTGCTCTACCCCATTTGCGCCACAAGGGTAACCTCTAACAAGCTAGAAAAGGTCCTCATACTGAGCTAAAGCCAGAGCCATATAGCCCTCACAGTTGTACTGTAAGTCCCGGATGTTCGCTTACAGATAAGTCCTTAAGGAGAGAAACTAGAGCACCATAAAAATAACCAAATATGCTCTAGCCCTCTTGAGCCATGTTTCTATAAAGCATCTTTTAAACGTTCATTGCATATACCATTAGTCAAGTTACAGATCATGGTTATTTATCTTGAGCACTAGCATAAATACTACCCAATGCAACGTCCCATAGGTGTCAAGGTACAAGATACAAAAGCTAGGATATCCTTAATGGTAACAAGGTAAACACATGCACATGAATTAAGTATATTAAAGGTGAATAGGAAACAAGGATAATCCCATGCTATACTTGCCTTAAACACCGATCCTTCGGTAAGCTTTAATCTTCAACGTTCTTCTTCTTCTTGATAACCACGTATATCTTACCGACTGGACTTGATCAATAAATCATCACACACACATCGAACAATCATACACGAAGCAAACAATAGATCTATATTAGAACAGTACACCAATCATACAAAAATAAATAAAAGAGTTTGAAACACGATTCTACGCATCACTACGAACACACAGACGCGAAAAGCACACTAATCAGAGCTACGGTTGAAAAGATACATCTACCGAAAGATTTGCTCATAGAAGAAAATATAAAACTATTTAGCTTCATGAGTTTTAATTATATAATAACATATATAAGATATTTTATAAATACTATATACGGAATTAAGTCAAATTTAGATTCAAATTATGAAACTAAAGTAAAACAAATCATATTTTATTTACAAAATCCAGTTGCATAATTATTAATCAAGATATGATTTAACCATAAAATTTCAGAATTAGTAATATGGCAAACACTGTCACTAACGTGTAGATCTCATCGTTACGAAACAAACGCAACTTGAACGGGCTATTTCGGAGTTTAAATAAGTTACGATTTAAACAAGTTTTACTTTAATTAAATAATAGATTAAATCTAACATCGAATCTTAAAGATAGAAAACCTAACCAACAGTAACACTAACAGTATAACAAGTTTGTCAAACTCTTCTACACGTTACTACGATCACATAGATATAAAGATCACAAAATTTGGATTTAAAACGTAAAAGTTATGAATTTTCTAAGATTTCCTATAGATAAATAATTATTTTAATATAAACTCGAAAATAAATTATCTCAAACCTACTGTACAGTTCTATCATCATGTAGAGCTCTCAAATACGAATCTAACGCAATTTGAATGGATCAAATCGGAGTTAAAACGAAGATTCCACGGCTAAAACAATCTGAGTGGCAAAACTGTAAATATGAGAAAACGTATTTTTCTTTTTCCGAAACGAATTACGTTTTCAACTAATCAAAACGTATTCTCAGCTTTACGCTTTAGGACTGCGGGTTCTATACTTGAAAACATCAGGGTCTCTTTTGCAAGATCACCAGCGAACCAGTACGTTCTAATCTAAGCCATCCGTTTTAGATCTGACGGTCCAGATCAGTCGGGGGAGGGAACGGGCGGCGCTCCGGCCGAACTTCGGCCGCCGGCGAGCTTCCACGGCGGCGCCATCACTGGAGAAAGCTAGAACACGGCTCCGGCCACCAAACAAAGAAAGAAAAACACCGGGAGGTCGAGAAACTCACAGCGAACTCACCCCGCGTGAAGATAGGGCCGGGGGATGATCGGAAGGCGGCGGCTGGCTCACGGTGGCGGCTATGGCGGCGGTGGCGCTTGCGGTGGCTCGACGAGACGACTAGATCGGCTCCAAAAGGGTGGGATGAGTGCGGTATGATGCGGGGGTCTCGTTTTTATAGCCCGAAGGCGTCGCACTTAAGGAAGGGAAGGAGATCGAGCCGCCAAATCGAATCGGAGGAGGAGGAAAGTGAGCTCGCGGTTGGAAAGAGCTGGAGGAAGAAGATGGAAAGGGAAGGCAGTCGCTGACAAGCGGGTCCCACCTGTCGGCGACTCAGAGCGGGGGATCGGCCGCGCGCGCAAGACGGGCCGGCTTGCTGGGCTCGGGCTCGGCCCAGGAGGAGAAAACGGCGCGGGAGAAAAATGGGCCGGCTGCAGCTGCGGTAGGAGAAGCGGCCCGGGAAGAAAGAATTCCTTTTCTTTTTCTTTCCCGAATTTTCAAATCCATTTTTCAAATGATTTTCAAATCAAATTTGAATTTGATTCAAACCACTCAACACAAAACTCCAAATGCAGCAGCATGAATGCTCAATCATGTTTCTACCCTTATATTTGATTTTAAATTTATAAAATTATTCTTATTCTATAATTGCATGCTTCACCAAAAATAAATATAAAAATCACCTTTTTCCTATTTTTCTTTTCTTCAAATTTTAGGGTGTTACATATATCTTGATATAGACCTAGTTCTAGATCCTCAATGAATACGTATTTTAAAATGAAATGGTTCACCATAAATATCATGACATTTGGGCAAGAAAATGGGAGAATCTTGTTCACCTACTCAATCTACCCTTGTGCCTTAAAGATTTGATCTACTTTCATGTCTAATTGCACACCACCATGCCTTCAGAGTGGTTTGTAAGACCAGCTACCCCAAAAAATCGATTGTCAGGGGTGATCCATTAGCCGGGGATTGTTAGAGAAGTGTCTCAAGAGGTTGTTCTTGATCTAGCTGCCCCTGAAAAAATAGGACGTCTCTGAAAATAGTTTCTGTAATAGTGCACCATTTGTATGCTGTCCTTGCATAAGGAATAAATCTTGAAGTGATCGTAAAAAACATATCAAAGTAATCATACTGTTCAATATACTATAAACATAGTTATCACATTCGAAGCTGCTTGTTCTGATATATATGTTAATGTGTTTCTGAAAAGAAAATTATTGTCTAGCACTTGGTCTATCTTACTAGATGACCATTAATCTTTCTTCAGGTGGTATATTTCTTCAAAAGAAATAATTCCTTTGAACCTAATGTAGCAAAAGGTCATGGTGTTTTATTATTTATTCATGGTCTACAGTTTTAGCAGCTAAAATTTAGAAGTAATCATGCTAACACTTTTGTCTACTTTTGGTGTTGCGTGAATGAACAGCATTTTTCCTCTGTAAAACTGACAAGGTTGTCTGAATCCTAAAGAGTTCTGCTCAATATAATCCGCTTCTTCAATTTTAAGATTCCCATACGGACAATAAAACTGCTCCAAAGTGATGACAGCTTGAATTTTTCATGAATGTAAGTCACTTCAAAAAGTGTTATAAGAATACTTGATGATCAAGCTATGTATGCAGCAGATGGCCATATATTGGCTGTAGACATTATGGAACGGCATACAGTTCAGGGTGATGAATACATAATGGCAAGCTAATACATAAATTGTGGTCTAATCTTATTTCTTTCCTATTGAAAGTCTGTCCAACAATTATTGTAGTTTGGTTGGCCACCGAATTTTCATGGTGCTCAAGATATATCCTTGAGCTCTGCGCATTTTGTATCTGGAACAATAAAGCAAAATGTTACTTTGCCGAATCTAATATGTTTTAGGCATAGGCATATATCAGCTAGAATGGGAGAGAGTTAGTGTTGAAATGTGTTTCACTGTTGAGGATGTGATTAGTTGATGAAATCTTGTAAAAACATGGCTATTTGCAGTCGCAAGGCTAGCAGGAAACAATTCCATTTCCTCAAAAATTCAAAAAAAAGAAAAAAGGGGAACAAAGAAAGTTTTTTCAGAACATGTGATTGGCATGCCTTCACTAGAAGCGTTTTGAAATGTCTATTCACTAGAAGGTTGATACCAAATCAGTATATATACACACACATGCATGGTGATGTATATGAATGACAAGTATTTCCATAAAATTCTAGACATCAAAAGTGTGTGTTTGGTGCACGTGCCATCAAGTTCATATCATGTTATTGGCGACATAATTATATCATTTGTCTTACTTGCGTGTCGGACGTATCAAAATATTCAGTGGGTTTATTGCAATTCTAATTCACAAGTTGAAGTGCGCGTTGTCACACCCATTTATCGACCAAATGGAATGCATACCCTTATGTGCGCCCAGAGATCAATCACACATAAGTTCACAAATTATAACAGAAGTATCATAACCAATGTTATTACATCACGATATTTAAACACATAGTCTTAACACAAATGTAGCGGAAGTATAAATAAAAATCTCTCGTGGTAGCTCCAGTCACAGGTACATTGACTGGTTGACAGCAAGACTAGTAATCTTCAGGGAAGTAGGCGTAGTAGTCACTATTACCTCCATCTGTTACCCATCCGGGATTTTTATCCAAGTAAAAGAAATAAACAAGCGTAAGTACATCTCGTACTCAACAAGTGTAACATGGGGTTCATGAGGCTCAAAAAGGCATATTCATTGGTTTATTAGCATGTAGCTTTTTAGTTAGCATGATTTTAGCATAACAATAGCATCAAAATGTCTCAATATAAACATTAAACATATGATCCATGTGAAATGATTAATGAATAGCAAAAACTTAATCATAAACAATTATTCAACTATTCCATAAGGGTCCAAGGCCACTCGTAACCGTGAGCACGGCTGTTATAACAGTTTTACACTCTGCAGAGGTTGTACACTTTCACTGTGAGTCATGTTACCCAAATGCCCGGGTTAATTACTCCCAAAACACTACCAAGGTGAGCAGGCAGGGTAAACACTATGAAGTCTTTCGAAGGTTCGTCTAACAAGTTAGGGTCATTAGATTTCACTCGGCAAACAGATGTAGAGCCCCCCTTCCTGATGGCACAATAACACGCAGCCTATACACATGAGGACAGAGGCCGCACTATACCCGATTCGTCAAGCCATTCTTACGCCATAAAGGAATACCTCTAACAAGCTAGAAAAGGTCCTTCTATATGACTAAAGCCAGAGCCATATAGCCCTCACAGTTGTACTGTAAATCCTGGATTGTCGCTTATAGATGAGTCCTTATGGAGAGCAATTAGAGCATCAAAAGTAATCCCCATGCTCTAATACCCTTTAACAGTAATAAAAATCATCTTTTAATGTTTATTGCATATTCCATTAGTCAAATTACATGATCATAGTCCAAGTTTAAGCACTAGCCAAACTACTCAATGCAATATAATGGGTACCAAGGTAAAAGATCAATCGCTAAGTCATCCTTAACAAGGAATAAATGCATAATGATATTATTTGCATAAGGTGAATAGGACAACAAGGATAATCCCATGCTATACTTGCCTTGCTCAAACTGGTCCTGAAGATCTTGCTCGTAGTAAAGCTCTTGATCTCCAACAAATTTCTCACCGTCTATACTCGATCAACCATTATCAACAACACACATCCAAAGGCAATCATGCATTGACAAACAAGACTATAGTTAGAACAGTACACCAACAGTAAGAAAATAAAATAAAAAGTCTTTAAAATGAATCTACAACTTGCTAGGATCACACAAACGCGAAGATCACGAAAATCGGATCTAAAACGACAAAGTTATGAATTTCCAAAGATTTCCTATAGAAAAATAAATACTTTAATTAAAACTCGAAAATAAATTAATCTAAACCTACTGTACAGTTACATCATTAGATAGAGTTCGCAAATATGAACCTAACGCAATTTGAATGGATCAAATCGGAGTTAAAACGAAGATTCTACGGCTAAAACAATCTGAGTGGCAAATCTGTAAATATGAGAAAGCGTATTTTTCTTTTTCCGAAACGAATTACGTTTTCAACTAATCAAAGCGTATTCCACCGTTTTACGTTTTGGACCGTGGGTTACAAACTCAGAAACCTCAGGGGCTCTTTTACAAAAATACACGCGAATCGGTATCGTCTAATGTGATCCGTCTGATTCAAAATGAACGGACGAGATTGAATCAGGGAGAGAGAAAAAGAGAAAGCCGGCGGCCACAGTGAATCCGGTGGCGGCGCCATGGCCGGACGAAGCCGAGCTCGCCGGAGCTTGCGAAGAGGACCCTCCCGAGCACCAAACGCCGAACCGAAGGCACCAAAAGAAAGAGCACATCACCGCGACCTTACCCCGCGCGAAAACGAGACCGAGGAGCAACCGGAGGGCGGCGGCTAGCTCGGCAAGGCGGCGGTGGAGGCGGAGCTCCGACGGTGGCGCTCCCGGGATGTCGAGGCTAGAGTTTTAGGGCTCAATGAGAAGCGGAGAGGCTCGGGGTTCCGTTTTATAGCTCCTAGATGTCACCTGTTATGGAAAGAAGAAAGATTTGGAGAGGATTTCGGATCACCGAACCGGGAAAGAGAGAGGGAGCGGCGTTCGTCGATGGAAAGAACCGGAGGAAGAAGAAGGGAAAGGGGAAAAGGACGCTGACATGTGGGTCCCGCATGTCGGCGGCTCAATGCGGCTGCGCGCGCGCTGGGCTTAGCAGGCCGCGCCTTGGGCTCGGCCCAGAAGAACTGGAGGCGGCGCGGGCTCGCGGGGAGGAGAAAAGAATGGGCCGCGGCTTAGCAGGCCGAGCTCAGCTGAGAGAGAAAAACGGCCCGGTAAGAAAAATCCTTTTCTTTTTCTTTTCCAATTTTTCAATCCATTTTTCAAATGATTTTCAAATCAAATTTGAATTTGATTTAAACCACTCAATACAAAACTCCAAATGCAGCAGCATGAATGCTCAATCATGTTTCTACCCTTATATTTGATTTTAAATTTATAAAATTATTCTTATTCTATAGTTGCATGCTTCCCAAAAATAAATATAAAAATCACCTTTTCCCTATTTTTCTTTTCTTCAAATTTTAGGGTGTTACAATTCTACCCCCCTTAAAATGAATCTCGCCCCGAGATTCGACCGGTGCTTACTCAAACAGTTGCGGGTAGGTTTTTCTCAGATCCTCTTCTCGTTCCCAAGTAGCCTCTTCTGCGGTATACCGATTCCACTGTACTTTACACATTTTGATTGTTCTACTTCTTGTGACCCTGTCCGCAGTCTCTAAAATTTTAACCGGAAACTCTTCATATGTAAGATCCTCCTTAACAGTGAGTTCCTCTAAGGGAATCTGCTCCTCTGGTACTCGTAAACATTTCTTCAATTGAGACACATGGAACACATCATGTACACCTGCCAAACTTTCAGGTAATTCCAACTGATATGCCACTTCACCACGTCTCTCTATAATCTTGAAAGGTCCAATATATCTTGGTGCCAATTTACCTTTCATGTTGAATCTCCTCACACTCCTCATTGGCGATACTTTCAAATACACATAATCCCCTACCTCAAAAGTCAACTCCCTTCTGCGAGTATCAGCATAGCTTTTCTGTCTGGACTGTGCTATTTTTAGATTATCTCTAATCATTCTCACTTTCTTTTCAGCATCCTTTAATACATCAGGTCCATACACTTGACTCTCCCCTGTCTGATTCCAGAACAACGGGGTCCTACATTTTCGTCCATACAGAGCCTCAAACGGTGCCATTTGAAGACTCTTCTGATAACTATTGTTATAAGAGAACTCTGCATAAGGCAAACTCTTATCCCAACTAGTACCATATTGTAAAGCACAAGCTCTCAACATATCTTCCAATATCTGATTAATTCTCTCTGTTTGACCATCTGTCTGAGGATGATAAGCTGTACTAAAATTTAGTTTGGTCCCCAATGATTCATGTATCTTTTGCCAATAATGAGATGTAAACTGAGTACCTCGATCAGACACAATCTTCTTAGGAACTCCATGTAAACTCACTATTCTTTCCATATACAACTCTGCCAACTTTGCACTGCTATATGTAGTCTTCACAGGCAGAAAATGAGCAACCTTAGTCAGACGATCCACTATCACCCAAATTGAATCATATCCTCTTTGAGTCCGTGGCAACCCAACTATAAATCCATACCAACCTCTTCCCATTTCCACTCGGGTATCTGTATAGGCTGTAACAATCCTGCAGGTCTCTGATGTTCTGCTTTCACTCTTTGACAAGTATCACGCAAAGCAACATACTCAGCAACATCTCTCTTTAAACCATACCACCAATATTTCTCTTTCAGATCTAAGTACATCTTAGTACTACCCGGATGTATGGAATAAGCTGACTCATGAGCTTCACGCAGAATTGCCATTCGGATTTCCTTATCTTCAGGCACACACAGCCTTTTTCCAAACCATAGCGTACCATTTTCATCCTTACGAAATCCTGGAGATTTTCCTTTCGCTATGTTTTCAGCTATCTCCCTCAACTTTTCATCCTTCTGCTGACCTTTACGGATCTCTTGCTCTAGAGTAGGCTCTAATACTAATTCCACTGCATTAGTAGTAAATCCTAAGTTCAAATACTTGCACTCGGCACATAATTCCTTTGGCATAGGCATTACTTGTATTTCATTTGCATAACTTTTCCTACTAAGAGCATCCGCAACAACATTGGCCTTTCCTGGATGATAATGCACCTCTAGATCATAGTCTTTTATCAACTCCAACCATCTACGTTGCCTCAAGTTCAGATCCGTTTGAGTGAAGATATACCTTAAACTCTTGTGATCAGTGTATATATCACTCTTGTGTCCAATCAAATAATGTCTCCATATCTTTAATGCATGAACTACTGCAGCTAATTCCAAATCATGAGTAGGGTAATTTAGCTCATGCTTCCTCAACTGCCTTGATGCATATGCCACAACTCTACCTTCTTGCATCAGTACACATCCCAAACCCAATCGAGATGCATCACAATAGATAGAGAAAGGTTTACTCAGATCTGGCAAAACTAAGACGGGTGCAGTCGTCAATCTCTTCTTTAGCTCCTCAAAATTGGCCTGACACTTCTCGGACCACACAAACTTGGCATTCTTCTCCAATAATGCAGTCATTGGTTTTGCAAGCTTTGAAAATCCCTCTATAAATCTTCTATAATAACCAGCTAATCCCAAGAAGCTACGGATCTCACTCACATTGATGGGTGGTTTCCAATTCAATACATCTTTCACCTTACCAGGATCTACTGATATTCCTCCATTAGAGACAATGTGACCTAGAAAAGAAACTTCCTTCAACCAAAACTCACATTTACTCCTCTTTGCATATAGTTGGTGTTCTCTGAGCTTCTGCAAAACCAACCTCAAATGTTCCGCATGTTCTTCCTCAGTCTTGGAAAATACTAGAATATCATCGATGAATACCACTACAAACTTATCCAGATATTCCATGAATACCTTATTCATCAAATACATAAAGTATGCAGGAGCATTAGTCAGACCAAAAGACATCACTGTATACTCATACAACCCATACCGAGTAGTAAAAGCTGTCTTTGGTACATCACTAGCACGAATCTTCAACTGATGATATCCAGAACGAAGATCAATCTTGGAAAATACACAAGCTCCTCTCAACTGATCGAACAGGTCATCAATCCTAGGCAATGGGTACTTGTTCTTAATAGTAACCTCATTAAGAGACCGATAATCTACACACATCCTCTGAGTTCCATCTTTCTTATCCACAAAAATCACTGGTGCTCCCCAAGGTGAAGAACTAGGACGAATAAAACCCTTATCCTGCAACTCCTTAATTTGTTTCTTAAGTTCTTCTAATTCATTTACTCCCATTCTATATGGACGCTTAGCTATAGGTGCAGTTCCAGGTAATAATTCAATAATAAATTCAATGTCACGGTCTGGTGGCATACCTGGCAATTCTTCTGGAAACACATCTGGAAACTCCTCCACAACTGGATCTTCCTGGTTGGCACCATCATTAAGCTGGTTCACTGTAGCAGTCTTTTGTTTTTGCACTTTTACTTCAACCCTGATTCTATCACCTTTTGGTGTTGTCAGTACAACTGATTTATCCTTACACTGAATCTCTGCTTGTTGTTGCATCATCCAATCCATTCCCAATATAAGATCAATCCCAGCTGTTCTCAATACTATAGGACTAACTGTAAACTCTACCCCCCTTAGGTTGAGACTAATCGGAAGACAGCGATAAGATGCTGGCATGCTTCCACCAGGTGAGTTTACTAAGATAGGATTCTTCATGGCACACAAATGGATTCTATGTATTCTAACAAATGATTGCGATATGAAAGAATGTGATGCTCCAGAATCAAAAAGAACAGTGGCGGGAGTAGAGTGGACATCGAACGTACCAAGCATAACTTCTGGCTCCTCCACTGCAGTTTCCTGGGACAAGTGATTCACCCTTCCTGAGTTAGGTGCGGTCTTCTGGTGGCTGCTCTGTCTCTGGGGAGTCTGCTGGTTGAGCTTCTCCGGGCAATTGTAAGACAAGTGACCTTCTTTTCCACATCGGAAACACTTGTTGGGGGTATTGGGAGCACTAGTCTTCATAGGAGTGTTATTGGGAGGACCCTGACGCTGCGCTTGATTTCCATTCTGCTGCGGTGGACGTTGGTTGCTATTCTGTGGCTGAAATGGGGGACGTTGCGGAAACTGTCCACGGAATGGGACCTGACCACGATTCCACTGTCCAGAGGGAGGCCTCTGCTGAGTATTCTGCTGAAATCCAGTACGCAGACGGGTGTTGCTATTAGAGGCTTGTCCCTGTAACCTCTTCCTCTTTGCATCCATTTCCTTGCGCTTGCTATCCACCACGATAGCGCGGTTTACAAGCGTCTGAAAATTAGGGTAGGTATTGGACATCAACTGCAACTGTAGTCCATCATATAATCCCTTCAAGAAGCGGCGCTGTTTATCATTGTCATTGGCCACCTCATGTGGAGCATATCGTGACAATTGAGCAAACTTGTCACGGTACTCAGCTACAGTCATTGACCCTTGGGTCAGGTTCCTGAATTCCTCCGCCTTCAACTCTATCATTCCTTCAGGTATATGGTAAGCCCTGAAGTTCTCCCTAAACTCCTGCCAGGTGACTGCAGGAGCATTGGCAGGACGACCATACTCATATGACTCCCACCAATCCTGAGCTTCTCCCTGAAGTTGCCCAGAAGCAAACAACACCTTCTGTCGGTCATCACATTGGGCAATAGTGAGTTGTTTCTCCACAGCACGAAGCCAATCATCGGCCTCCAAAGGATCAGCAGCATGTGTAAACACTGGGGGATGACCCTTCAAAAACTCACCACGCTTATCACGTGGTTGAGCCCCAGCAACTGGCTGATTTTGCTGATTTTGCACTAGTTGCTGCATCAACTGCGTCTGTACCGCCAACAGTTGCTCAATAGTTGGTGGCGGTGGTGGTGGTGGATTTGGGGGAATGTTTCCACGACCTCTGCCTCTTCCTCTTCCGGCCATCTGCCATCCATAAACATGCAAACTTTAAGAATTCCATGATTTCAACCACTTATAAGATTAAGAAGGAGATCTGAAAGTTTTCTGGACGAGTAGCATTGTTGACAGTTCAGTATTTCAATCATATCTCGAGCTACAGAAATCCAAAAGAGGCGTGCCTTATATGGTTGGAAAGCTTATAAAATTATCCACAATTTCTATTCAGACCTCAAGATCAAATTCTGTCGTGAAGTCTATGAAAAATAAGGCGTAACAGAAACTGTTCCAGATTCCAGACTGTACAGAAACTTTAACTTGTAAAAATTATATCTCTCGAACCAGATCAGATAAAAAGGTGATTCCAGTGGCATTTGAAAGATGCTTGAGTCTAGTTTCTCTCATAAAAATTTCATAAATGTTGCACGAACCGTTTTTAAACTATATCAGAAACATTGAAGACTGCTCCAGAAAACAGCAAGGACAGAAACGTGATAATATCAAACCCCAACTATTATTCCTTGACTATTAAACTTATTATTCTTAAGAATGGAACTTGTAGACATGCCTACAAATCCCGACACTCAAACAAAGATCCAACTCACACATAAGCATAATAATAAAGCAACTAGCACACCAAGGTTCAAACCACACGACAGACCCGACTGACTCAACTGACGTTACTAAGAACGTTCTTATTACATAAAGGACTCCTACTTCCTAAGGAAGTGGCTCATGCTCTAATGTCTCATAAATCTTGGACATGCCTTGGTTTGCTCGGAGCTCATCAATGGTTGCTTGGCACCTCTTGATAGTCTTCCCTTGTGCCTTCACCATCTCTTCTAGCTGTAGCTTCCTATCCATCATATCATAGACAAAGTCCACCATTACCCGAGGTAGTGGCTCTAGCTGCACTGGATCTGTCATAGCCCATCCAAGCTCGGGGTGTGCACGAGGAAAGAAGCGATAAATGTCATGCTTCATAAGGTTAAAGCGAAGATAGCGGAGACCCATACATGCTTCAAAAGCAGCATCTTCAATGCTATCCTCTATAGTAGCTCGATGTCCCACGTGAGAGAACATCCTGTCCAGCTGATATGCTCCCTTGTCTTCCTTATGGGCAAAGATGCTTGCCCTTGCCTTCCAGTACGTGTCCTCCAGTGGATGAGTGTACTCCCAGCAGACGTACTCCACAGCTGGATGCCAGTCAGCGAAGTAATCAGTGAGCATCCCCACCAGGCGAAGATGAGAGACAGCATTCCCTCCATTCCTGTGGTAGATCCTCACAGTCCATCCCATTGGAGCAGGTGGCATATCTTCAGGAGCTTCATATGATGGAGGCGGGGGTTGTACTCCTCCATTAGCTTCCTCTTCATCATCTTCAATCTTGATGATTTCTGGATCTTCTTCAGGCTCTTCCTGAGGAGGTGCTGGTGCTTGGACTGGTGTCACAGGAGTCTGCTCCTGTTCCTGAGGTTCTGGCTCTTGTGGCTCTTCAGTTACATGCAGAGCACGAGGTGGGTAGTATCCTCCAGAGCTAATGCGGGCAGTCTTACGGTCACGGGCCATCTACAGAATTTTTAGATGAAATTAGAATAGAGGCAAAATTTCGTAATAGAATGTGACATAAGAAGCATAAAAATTTATCAAATAACAAGAGCAAGATAGTGAGCATAAATATAGTGTAAAGATGATACTAAATCGACCATTCTTAGCTAGGCTTGCGTCCTACAGTCAACAAGAGCTCTGATACCAATTTGTCACACCCATTTATCGACCAAATGGAATGCATACCCTTATGTGCGCCCAGAGATCAATCACACATAAGTTCACAAATTATAACAGAAGTATCATAACCAATGTTATTACATCACGATATTTAAACACATAGTCTTAACACAAATGTAGCGGAAGTATAAATAAAAATCTCTCGTGGTAGCTCCAGTCACAGGTACATTGACTGGTTGACAGCAAGACTAGTAATCTTCAGGGAAGTAGGCGTAGTAGTCACTATTACCTCCATCTGTTACCCATCCGGGATTTTTATCCAAGTAAAAGAAATAAACAAGCGTAAGTACATCTCGTACTCAACAAGTGTAACATGGGGTTCATGAGGCTCAAAAAGGCATATTCATTGGTTTATTAGCATGTAGCTTTTTAGTTAGCATGATTTTAGCATAACAATAGCATCAAAATGTCTCAATATAAACATTAAACATATGATCCATGTGAAATGATTAATGAATAGCAAAAACTTAATCATAAACAATTATTCAACTATTCCATAAGGGTCCAAGGCCACTCGTAACCGTGAGCACGGCTGTTATAACAGTTTTACACTCTGCAGAGGTTGTACACTTTCACTGTGAGTCATGTTACCCAAATGCCCGGGTTAATTACTCCCAAAACACTACCAAGGTGAGCAGGCAGGGTAAACACTATGAAGTCTTTCGAAGGTTCGTCTAACAAGTTAGGGTCATTAGATTTCACTCGGCAAACAGATGTAGAGCCCCCCTTCCTGATGGCACAATAACACGCAGCCTATACACATGAGGACAGAGGCCGCACTATACCCGATTCGTCAAGCCATTCTTACGCCATAAAGGAATACCTCTAACAAGCTAGAAAAGGTCCTTCTATATGACTAAAGCCAGAGCCATATAGCCCTCACAGTTGTACTGTAAATCCCGGATTGTCGCTTATAGATGAGTCCTTATGGAGAGCAATTAGAGCATCAAAAGTAATCCCCATGCTCTAATACCCTTTAACAGTAATAAAAATCATCTTTTAATGTTTATTGCATATTCCATTAGTCAAATTACATGATCATAGTCCAAGTTTAAGCACTAGCCAAACTACTCAATGCAATATAATGGGTACCAAGGTAAAAGATCAATCGCTAAGTCATCCTTAACAAGGAATAAATGCATAATGATATTATTTGCATAAGGTGAATAGGACAACAAGGATAATCCCATGCTATACTTGCCTTGCTCAAACTGGTCCTGAAGATCTTGCTCGTAGTAAAGCTCTTGATCTCCAACAAATTTCTCACCGTCTATACTCGATCAACCATTATCAACAACACACATCCAAAGGCAATCATGCATTGACAAACAAGACTATAGTTAGAACAGTACACCAACAGTAAGAAAATAAAATAAAAAGTCTTTAAAATGAATCTACAACTTGCTAGGATCACACAAACGCGAAGATCACGAAAATCGGATCTAAAACGACAAAGTTATGAATTTCCAAAGATTTCCTATAGAAAAATAAATACTTTAATTAAAACTCGAAAATAAATTAATCTAAACCTACTGTACAGTTACATCATTAGATAGAGTTCGCAAATATGAACCTAACGCAATTTGAATGGATCAAATCGGAGTTAAAACGAAGATTCTACGGCTAAAACAATCTGAGTGGCAAATCTGTAAATATGAGAAAGCGTATTTTTCTTTTTCCGAAACGAATTACGTTTTCAACTAATCAAAGCGTATTCCACCGTTTTACGTTTTGGACCGTGGGTTACAAACTCAGAAACCTCAGGGGCTCTTTTACAAAAATACACGCGAATCGGTATCGTCTAATGTGATCCGTCTGATTCAAAATGAACGGACGAGATTGAATCAGGGAGAGAGAAAAAGAGAAAGCCGGCGGCCACAGTGAATCCGGTGGCGGCGCCATGGCCGGACGAAGCCGAGCTCGCCGGAGCTTGCGAAGAGGACCCTCCCGAGCACCAAACGCCGAACCGAAGGCACCAAAAGAAAGAGCACATCACCGCGACCTTACCCCGCGCGAAAACGAGACCGAGGAGCAACCGGAGGGCGGCGGCTAGCTCGGCAAGGCGGCGGTGGAGGCGGAGCTCCGACGGTGGCGCTCCCGGGATGTCGAGGCTAGAGTTTTAGGGCTCAATGAGAAGCGGAGAGGCTCGGGGTTCCGTTTTATAGCTCCTAGATGTCACCTGTTATGGAAAGAAGAAAGATTTGGAGAGGATTTCGGATCACCGAACCGGGAAAGAGAGAGGGAGCGGCGTTCGTCGATGGAAAGAACCGGAGGAAGAAGAAGGGAAAGGGGAAAAGGACGCTGACATGTGGGTCCCGCATGTCGGCGGCTCAATGCGGCTGCGCGCGCGCTGGGCTTAGCAGGCCGCGCCTTGGGCTCGGCCCAGAAGAACTGGAGGCGGCGCGGGCTCGCGGGGAGGAGAAAAGAATGGGCCGCGGCTTAGCAGGCCGAGCTCAGCTGAGAGAGAAAAACGGCCCGGTAAGAAAAATCCTTTTCTTTTTCTTTTCCAATTTTTCAATCCATTTTTCAAATGATTTTCAAATCAAATTTGAATTTGATTTAAACCACTCAATACAAAACTCCAAATGCAGCAGCATGAATGCTCAATCATGTTTCTACCCTTATATTTGATTTTAAATTTATAAAATTATTCTTATTCTATAGTTGCATGCTTCCCAAAAATAAATATAAAAATCACCTTTTCCCTATTTTTCTTTTCTTCAAATTTTAGGGTGTTACACGCGTGCACAAAACCCACTACCCAAGTTGGGAGATAGACTCTTATTGTTGGGGTAACTACAACCAATCTTCTCCTAGATGTACCTTTAGTTGTAGCCCATCCATACTTCTAATCTAGGAAGGTGATTACAAGATAAACCACTTACCATCTTCATCTATTTGCCTGGATTATCTTTTCAAACCTCTTCCCTTGTCTCAGGTCACAGCTGAATAAAATGACAATTCATTTGAATAACTTTTCCATTGGATTTTAAATAATATACATCCTGCCGTATCCAAATTCTTGTGACTACTATTATTTCATCATATTACTTAGCTATGGTTAAGTAGGAGACTTGAAGAAACAAAAGCAATACAAACATATCATTTCGTCTGTTTAGAGGACAAGGCATACTAGTTGATGGTTGTAGTACATAAACTTGCAAGTGCCAAGCATACAATTGTTTGATGTCGTATTTTGTGGATGCATTTGTGGGCTCCAAACTATCAAAACCGGTAGTGCAACATGAGCTGCTTGACAATTTCTTTATCAGAAGCTTAGGATATGTTACTTCATCCGTTACTACAGAATTGGCAAATCAATGATGGACTATCACTGCCGGTTGTTTTCGAACTTGCAGTAATAGAGTATCACTGCCGGTTCATGACTTCAACCAGTAGTGACAGAGGCCGACAGTGATAGGCGGACTATCATTGCCGGTTCATGGCTTCAACCAACAGTGATAGGCATGGTAGTTATCACTGCCGGTTTAAGCAACAAACTGGCATTGATAGTTCACCTATCAATGCAGGTTCGTGGCTTGAACAGGCAGCGATAGCAGTTTTGCACAAAAATTCATAACCTTTTTATATGAGATCGGATTAAGATAAACTTTACATAAAACATTATACAGTTTAAAGAGATAAAAATCTTTGTTGTTGATAACTTTTTAATTTGAGATGGTTTACAAGTCCAAATATTTAATATAAGTTCTCAGATCAGATTTGACATGATTAACAATGTTGAATGTAGACAAAGTCAACATAAAATTTATAGTACTCGATGAGGTCTACAACTTTGCAGTTAAGAACTTTTCATTTGAAATTTTTTTGAGTGTCAAATATACAATATAAGATTCAAAAATATGTGGTTAATTAAAAGAATAGCTTCCGCTATATATTTGCCTATGTCGTGTAGCTCAGCTGGTATGTACGCTTGAGGGAATGTGAACGTTGAGGTCTCGAGTTTGAATCTTGGAAACCACATATCTTTTGATCACCTATCACTACCGGGTGATGAGGGGTTGAGACCCGGCAGTGCTGGTCTATTCTGTGGTAGTGGTCATGGTTTGGATACATTTCTTTTTGCATCGGTTAGGCTTCTATAAGATTATTTTAGTTTATATTAGGTCACTTAGCTCAATGCGAGGACCCAATATTGCAAGTTCCAATATTTGTGAATTGTTGTTTCAACGGTCAAGAAGCATGCATGTCTAAGAATCCCAGTGTTTTGAGTGAATTAAGCACTTGTTTTTTTGAATGTCATCTTGCCTAAGCTATTTGGTCAGTAATTTTGTCACTCCTGATTTTAAGGATAAAATCGGATGCAGAGTCCTATGTGTGCCCCAGGATCAGTCATACACGTAAGACGACAAATTACAATAGTACCAAGAGACAAAGCTTTATTATATAACGAACAACAATATTACATAGAGATAAGATATTTATCGGAATAGGGAAACTTAGCATTCTAATCTTCAGGTGAAGCCTCCAAATACCACAGGGACAGCTGATTGGGGGTACATACGCCTAGTACTCCTCAAAAACTTTAACCAAGCTCCATATTCTGTTACCCATCTGAGATTTTTTTGTCCAAGTAGTGAAAAGTAAAGCAAGCGTAAGTCGTACTCAATAAATATAACATGGGGTTCATGAGGCTCAAAAGGCTGACACTATTTTACTAAAATTAGCATTTAGTGAGTCATAATTTAGCAATTGAGTAGCAACAAGTTTAGCACAAGCCCATATGACCACATGATCATGTGAACAAGAATAATGTATAGCGATAAACAAATTAATCACAGGGGTGTTCTTCTATTCCATAAGGATCCTAAGGATGCTCGTGTCCGTGAGCATGGCTAATATACCAGTTTTACACTCTGCAGAGGTTGGACACTTTTATCACGAGCTGTGATTTGCCCTTTCGCCCAAGGTGATCAGCCTCTTGACTCACTTCCAAGGAAGGTCGATAGGGTTCACTATAAAGCATTTCAAATGTTCGTCTAACAAGTGAGTAGCCGCTAGGTTTCCGTGGCAAGAAGGTGTAGGAACCCCCTTTGAAATGGCACAAATCCTTCTCGGCTATACACATAGAAACAGAGGCTGTCCTATACCCATCTCGTCAAGCCCCTTTTGCACCTTTCGGTAACCACTAACAAGTTAGAAAAGGTCCTCATACTTAACTAAAGCCAGAGCCATATAGCACTCATAGTTGTACTGGGATTGTCACTTATAGATAAGCCTTTACGGAGAGAAACTAAAGCATTTGGAAAGTAGCCAAATACTCCAGCACCCTTCTGTCCATGTTGCTAAAAAGCATATTTTAACGTTTATTGCATGTACCATTAGTCAAGTTATAGATCATAGTCATTTAATTGAGCACTAGCAGAAATACTACCAAATGCATGATCCCATAGGTGACAAGGTACAAGTACAAAGCTAGGAAATCTTATTAGTAATCGAGGTAGACACATGCAAGGTGAATAGGTAACAAGGATGATCCCATGCTATACTTGTCTTTTACACTTGATTTCCGCTCAAGGCAACTACTGATAGAAATTCTTCAATCATCTTTGTCACACCCATTTTTAAGGAACAAATGAAATGTATAATCTTATGTGCGCCCAGAGATCAATCACACATAAGATGACAAATATAAATAGTATCATCACAAATGTTTATTACATAACGAATAATATCACAGAGTCTTCACGTATTTCAGCGGAAACATAAGATAACTCTTGTGGTACCTAGCTCCATAGCACAGGCACGTCAACTGGTTGACCACAAGTCTAGTAATCTTCAGGGTAGTAGTAGTAATCACTATTCGAACATTCTGGAGTCCATCTTGAGGTGTGGGGGAATGCAAGGGTGAGCACAAATGTACTCAACAAGTGTAACATGGGGTTCATGAAGCTCAAAAGGGATAGACACAGGTTTAACCGCATGTAGCTTTTAGTTGTTAAGTTTTAAGCAATTGAGTAGCAACAAATTGGTGTTGTTCCCATAACAAACACATGACCATGTAAAGAGAATAATGAATAGCAAGAACAAGTAAATTAATAGTGATCTCTATTCCGTAAGGGTCCAAGGCCGTTCGTGTCCGTGAGCACGGCTGATATACTAGTTTTACACTCTGCAGAGGTGGTAAACTTTTACTGTGAGTCGTGATCTCCAAAAGTCCGAGGTCATGACTCCCCATTGGATGGTTAAGTTTCACTATAAAGTCTTTCCGAGGTTCGTCTAACAAGTTAGGACCGCTAGGTTTCTGTGCCTTGCAAATGTAGAGCTCCCCTTCCGTATGGCATAATGACACGCAGCCTGTACTCATAAGGACAGAAGCCGCACTACACCCAACCCGGAACACACCCCTTTTGCGCCATAAAGGTAACCACTAACAAGCTAGAAAAGGTCCTCTTATATGACTAAAGCCAGAGCCATGTAGCCCTCACAGCTGTACTATAAGTCCTGGATGTTCGCTTACAAATAAGTCCTTACGGAGAGGAATCTAGAGAAAACTCTAGCCCTCTTGTTCCCTGTTGCTAAAAATCATCTTTTAGTGTTATTGCATATATCATTAGTCAAATTACAAGAACATTGTTTATGTGAGCACTAGCAAACTACCCAATGCTATAACCATAGGATTCAAGTAACAAGATCAATACTAAGGCATCCTTAACAAGGAGACACATGCATAATGAATTAAGTGAATTAAGGTGAATAGGTAATAAGGATAATCCTATGCTATACTTGCCTTGATCTAGCTCATTCTGTTGATCTGGTTCGTAATAGTACTCTTGATCACCAACGAACTGCTCACCGTCTATTCTCGATTAACACATCAATAACAACCATCCAAGAGCAATCATACAAAGCAAACAAAGCTACAATTAGAACAGTACACCAACAGTAGTAAAATAAGATGAAAAGTTTGTAAAACGAATCTACATCTCACTAGGATCACACAAACGCGAATTGCACGTAAATCGGAGCTAAAACGAAAAAGTTATGATTTAAACAAGATTTACTTTATTAAAGTAATAGATTAAATCTAATCTCAAAATTTAAAAGTTGAAAACCTACTAAACAGTAGCACTAACATGTAGATTATGAAATTATGAACCTAACGCAACTTGAACGGGTCAAATCGGAGTTAGAACGGAGATTTTATAAGCAATTTAAGACAGTGGCAAACATGTAATTAAATAGATCTAAATACAAATTAAAATAAATAGAAATTCAGGTTTTTAAAAGCTGGCCAGGGACCGCGGGTTCGAATATAACAAAATAGAGGGGCTCTTTAGCAAAACGAATGGCTGAAAGGGTATCAGGCTTCCCTGGCCGTTGGATTTAAAACCGGTGGCTGAGATTAGACGAAGAGGGAAAGAGGGCTGCCGGCGGCGAGCTGGATGGTGGCGCCATGGCCGGAATAGGCCTATCCTCGCCGAAGTTCATCACAAGGGCGATTCCGGACACCTCTGGACACGGGACAAGCGCGAAAAGAAAGAGGAGATCATCGTGGACTCACTAAGACGGCTCTCGGCAACGGAAATCGGACAGGGATGGCGTGCGGCTCCCAAAGGCGGACGGTGAGCTCCTGTACACGACGGTGAGACAAAGTAAGCCAACCGAAGCGAAAATTGAAGGGAAAGGAGACTCGGCGACTTCGAAATAGCGACCCGAAGCTCGTCAACAAGCTTACGGCGGTGATGACGCGGGGAATCAACTCGGCGAGCTTGGCAGCGGCAGCTTTAAGGTTTCAAGCGGCTGCGAGGTCGATTAGAGGCGTTGGCTTGCAATTGGGGTTGAGGGGAGGCGGCGGACGTGGCTATTTAAGAGAGGGCACGGTGTGCAGGACAAGGCAAGGAGGAATCAGGGCGGCATCGGACTCCACCGGCGTGTCCGTGTTAGCTACGAGCAAGAGGAGGAAGACACCGCTTACATGCGGGCCCCATGTGGCAGTCGGAGAGAGAGAAGGAGGGGCGAGGCGGCCTGTGGCTTTGTTAGCTGGGCCGGCCCAATGCGCGAGGGGAAACGAGAAGGGGCAGCGGCTTCAGCTGGCCACGGGACGCGGTCTGGGCCGAAAGGCCGAAAGCCAGAGAGGAGAGGCGAAAGAGATTTTCTATTTCTTATTTTTCTTTTCTAATATTTCAAATAGTTTTTGAAATCCTTTTCTCTTGTAATAAAAACCAATCATCACCGAGGAAAATATGCAGCGGCATGTATGCACAAGCATGTGTCTAACCTTATAGTTGATTTTATTTATTGAAAATTACTATTTCTCTAAGTTAAAATGCTCACAAAATTGCGTAAATAAATCAAATTATCCTATTTTAAAATAATACAAATTTTAGGGTGTTACAATTCTATCCCCTTAAAATGAATTTCGTTCCGAGATTCGGACGATGCTTACTCAAACAACTGTGGGTATACTTTTCTTAAATCTTCCTCTCTTTCCCACGTAGCCTCTGCTTCCGAATACTGGCTCCACTGAACTTTACACATCTTTATAACTCGGCTCCTAGTAACTCTTTCTGTTGTCTCCAAGATCTTTACTGGTACTCCTCATAGGTGAGATTTTCCTTAACAGTGAGCTCTTCTAACGGTATCTGTTCTTTCAGCACACTCAAACATTTCTTTAACTGAGACACATGAAACACATCATGCACACCTGCTAAGCTCTCAGGTAATTCCAATTGATATGCCACTTCACCACGTCTCTCTAAGATCTTAAAAGGACTGACATACCTCGGTGCTAACTTTCCTTTCCGGTTGAACCTTTTCACACCTCTCATAGGTGATACTTTCAGGTAGACATAATCTCCTACTTTAAAAGTCAATTCTCTCCATCGAGTATCGGCATAACTTTTCTGTCGTGACTGAGCTGCTTTCAAATTGTTTCTAATCATTCTTACTTGTTTCTCAGCATTCTTAAGCACATCGGGACCAAACACTTAACTTTCTCCTGTCTGATTCCAAAACAACTGTCACACCCATTTTTAAGGATAAAAATAGGATGCATAAAAGACTCATGTGCACCCCAGGATATGATCGCACACACAAGTAGACAAATTACATAGTATCATCATAATGCTTATTACATAGCAAATAAATATTTAACACATAGTCTTATATAATAAATTGTAGCAACTAATAGTAGATCTCCAGCGGAAACTCTAAACACAGGGACACGGTTGACTGGTTGACACCAAGTCTAGTACTCATTATGATAATCTTCTTCATAATCTTCATCTGTTATGGTGGAAATAGCAAGAGTGAGTCCATGTCGAACTCAACAAGTATAACCCAGGGTTCATGAGGCACAAAAGGCTAGACACTGTTTGACTGCGTTTAGCTTTTATCATCATATATTTTTGCAATGGAGTAGCATCAAGATAATATACTTCCCATTAATGAACCAATGATCAATTGTAATAAAGATAATGAATAGTATTAACATGAGCATAATAATAATCAACAGTAGGTAAACATGATATAACAATAATGATCGTCTATCTGTAGATGTTCCAAGGCCGCCCGTATCCTTGGGCACGACTAGTATACCAGTTTATTAAACTCTGCGCAGAGGTGTACACTTTCACTGTGAGTCCTGACTTCTAAATGCATGGGTTCGTGACTCCCCAAAACACCGAAAATCATATAAAGCCACTTAAAGGTTTGTCTAACATGTTAGGGCCATTAGATTCACTCGGCAGGCAGATGTAGGAACCCCCTTTTCAAATGGCACAATTCCTTCTCGGCTATACTCATAGACTAGAGGTTGTCCTACACCCAACGTGACAAGCCATTCTTACGCCATTTAAGGTAACCACTAACAAGCTAGAAAATGTCCTTTAAACAACTAAAGACATAGACATATATCCCTCACAGCTCTACTATATGTCCTGGATGATCACGTACAGATAAGTCCTTATGGAGAGAAACCAGAGCATCAAAATAACCCACATGCTCTAGCCCCCTTTTCAACAGTAAATAAAATCATCATTAAAGGTTGATTGCTTAATCCATTAATCAAATTACAAGATCATTGTTCATAATTAAGCACTAGCAATAGCTACCCAAATGCATCCCCAAGGTTGACAAGGAACCAAGGTAACAATCACTAAGTTATAATCTCTAAGGTTGTCAAGGAAGACACATGCATATGTATAATAATTTTAGTAAATAGGATAACAAGGATGGTCCCATGTTATACTTGCCTTGATCAAAGCTTTTCTAATGATACTGCTGGTCTGGCTCAAAATAATACTTCTAATCATCAAGAAACTGCTCACCGTCTATACTCGACCACCAAGCATCAACACACAATCATCCGAGCAATCATACATGAAGTAAACAAAGAAACATAGTTAGAACAGTACACCAATAGTAGCAAAATAGTATAAAAAGTTTGTAAAACTCTTCTACATGTTACTACGATCACACAGACGTAAAGATCACAAAATTTGGAGTTAAAACGTGAAAGTTATGAATTTTCTAAGATTTCCTATAGATAAATAATTACTTTAATATAAACTCGAAAATTAAATTTTCCAAACCTACTGTACACCTATACTAACTTGTAGAGCTCGCAAATATGAATCTAACACAACTTGAATGGGTCAAATCAGAGTTAAAACGAAGATTTTACGATCAAAACAAGTTTAGTGGCAAAACTATAAATATCAGAAAACATATTTTTGAATTACCGAGAAGAAATACGTTTTCAAAACAAAGAAACGTAATTCCTGGATTGCGCCAAGGACCACGGGTTCTATTTCATAAAAATGCAGGGGCTCTTTAACAAAATTGCGGCTGAAAGGGTATTTTCTAATCCTAGCCGTTGATCTAATCTTGGACGGCTCGCGGCATCTCCAGGGACGGCTCGGCGGCGCTGTCACCGGAAACCCCAGCACGCGGTGGCGCCATGGCCGGAAACTCGTCGGAGACGCGGTTTCGGTGCTGTAGTGCATTATTCAACAAACCGCTTGCACTCGGAGCTAGAGACGATGAACGGGATCTCACCTAGGAAGAAAAAGGAGGCGCGGGTGGCTCGGAGACGATGCGCAGCACGGTATGGCGGGCAGTGATGCTCTGCGATCGCCGACACTATGATATGAACACCTCAAAGCAAGAACTAGATGGAAAAGGAGTTTGAGAACTTCGGAAAACCATCGCCAAGCTCATCAATTTACTTACTGAGACGATTGAAACGGCAACCGATGGAACCGACCAACGGCGGCATCGAATTTTGTGGCGGCTCGGCTAGGGCAAAGTTGTGACTCGAAACTCGGTTAAAAAGGAAGGAGGCAGGCTCGGCTCTAGCTTATATAGGGTTGGGACACCTCAATTTGGATCGAAATCCTAGGAAATTCGGGTTCGATTCGGTGAATCTCCGTTAGCTTCTGGCTCGGTTACGATGGAAGGAAGGAGGAATGGCTGACAGCGGGGTCCACTCGTTAGCAAAGCAATGAAGGGAGGGCGCGCGACCACAGTTTCCTAGGCCAGCCCACGCGGGCGCGAGAGGAAGAGAAAAGCTCGGCTCAGCTCGGCCCACTCGCGAGAAAAGAAGAGTAGGCCAGTCCGCGCGGGCCTCCAGGCCGCCAGCAGCAGGTAAGCTCTTCCCTTTTTTTAACATTTGTTTTCCAAACCATTTAAATAGATTTTCAAATCCAAATCAAATAAAATCAAAACCACACCACACAATAAAACAAATGCAACAGCATGAATGCATCACCAAATATTCCACCTAATATTTTAAATTTTAATCCCCATTAAATATTATCTAAATTATTTAAACTCATAACTAAATCTCTTTTAACTCAAATTTTATCTAATTTAAAATTTTAAAATTTTTAGGTGTTATAACAACAGAGTTCTACACTTTCGAGCATACAGAGCTTCAAAAGGTGCCATCTGTAGACTTTTCTGATAACTATTATTATAGGAAAACTCTACATATGGCAAACTCTTATCCCAACTAGTACCATACTGCAAAGCACATGCTCTCAACATGTCTTCCAATATCTGATTAATCCTTTCAGTTTGCCCATCCGTCTGAGGATGATATGTTGTGCTAAAATTCAGCTTAGTCCCTAACGACTCTTGTACTTTCTGCTAGTAATATGATGTGAATTGAGTATCTCGATCTCACACTATCTTCTTTGGAACTCCGTGCAGACTTACTATCCTTTCCATATACAGTTCAGCCAACTTTGCACTAGAATACGTTGTTCTGACCGGTATAAAGTGAGCAACTTTAGTCAAACGATCCACTATCACCCATATTAAATCAAAACCTCTCTGAGTGCGTGGTAACCCTACTATGAGTCCATACCAACTTCTTCCCACTTCCACTCAGGTATCTGCATCGGTTGCAACAATCCTGCAGGTCTCTGATGTTTAGCTTTAACCCTCTGACATGTATCACATAGTGCAACATACTCCGTAACATCTCTTTTCAACCCATACCACCGATACTTCTCTTTCAAATTCATATACATCTTGGTATTTCCAGGATGAATAGAGTAAGCTAACTCATGAGCTTCACGTAGAATTGCTTCTCTTATAGCTTTGTCCTTAGGCACACATAATTGTTTCTCAAACCATAAAGTTCCTTTATCATCCAAACGGAATCCAGGTGCCTTGCCTTTCGGTATATTCTTAACTATTTCCTTTATTTTGTCATCTATCAACTGACCCTTGCGTATCTCTTGTTCCAATATAGGCTCTATCACCAATTCCACCGCATTAATGGCAATACCTAAGTTTAAATGCTCAAACTCAGCACTCAACTCATTTGACATAGGCATTACTTGTACCTCATTAGCATAACTCTTTCTACTAAGAGCATCAGCAACAACATTAGCCTTTCCTGGGTGATAATGTACCTCCAGATCATAATCCTTAATCAACTCTAACCATCGACGTTGTCTCAAGTTCAGATCTGACTAGGCGAAAATATACTTCAAGCTCTTATGATCAGTGTAAATATCACTCTTATGCCCAATCAAATAATGCCTCCATATTTTCAAAGCATGCACCACCGCTGCTAACTCCAAGTAATGAGTAGGGTAATTTAACTCATGCTTTCTCAACTGTCAAGATGCATAGGCCACTACTTTGCCTTCTTGCATAAGCACACAACCAAGACCCAAACGAGATGCATCACAATAGATGGAGAAGTTTTTACTCAAATCTGGCAAAAACCAACACCAGGGTTGTAGTTAATCTCTCCTTCAGTTCCTCAAAATTAGCCTGACACTTATCAGACCACACAAACTTAGCATTCTTTTCTAACAACACTATCATTGGCTTAGCAAGCTTAGAAAAACCTTCAATAAATCTTCTATAATATCTAGCCAAACCCAAGAAACTGTGAATTTCTCCCACATCGGTTGGTGGCTTCCAATTCAACACATCCTTTACCTTGCTAGGATCCACTAAAATTCCACGATTAGAAACTACATGACCTAGAAAGGAAAATTCCTTCAACCAGAACTCACACTTACTACACTTGGCATAGAGCTTCTACAAGACCAACCTTAAGTGTTTAGCATGCTCTTCCTTAGTCTTGGAGTATACCAATATATCATCAATGAATACTACTACAAACTTATCAAGATACTCCATGAATACCTTATTCATCAAGTACATAAAGTATACAGGAGCATTAGTCAAGCCAAAAGACATCACTGTATACTCATACAAGCCATACCGTGTTGTGAATGCTGTCTTTGGTATATCAGTAGCACGAATCTTCAATTGATGATAACCGGAGCGAAGATCAATCTTAGAAAACACACAAGCACCTCTCAACTGGTCAAACAAGTCATCAATCCTAGGTAGTGGATACTTATTCTTAATAGTTACCTTGTTAAGTGACCGATAATCAACACACATCCTTTGAGAACCATCCTTCTTGTCAACAAAGATCACTGGAGCTCCCCACGGTGAAGAGCTAGGACGAATGAAACCTTTCTCTTGCAACTCTTTTATTTGTTTCTTAAGTTCCTCTAATTCATTAACCCCCATTCTATATGGACGCTTAGCTATAGGTGCAGTTCCAGGTAATAATTTAATAATAAACTCAATGTCGTGATCGGGTGGCATACCTGGCAAGTCGTCGGGGAACACATCCGAAAATTCATCCACAACTGGATCCTCCTGATTAACATTATCATCAAGCCGATTCATTGTAGCTGTCTGTTGCTTCTACACTACGATCTCCACACTAATTCGATCTCCCTTCGGTGTTATCAGGGCTACTGCCTTTTCCTTACACTGAATCACTGCCTGATTTTGCTTCATCTAATCTAGTCCCAGAATAAGATCAATCCCAGTTGTTCTCAACACTATAGGGCTCACTTTGAATTCTACCCCCTTAAAATTAAACTAATAGGGAGGCATTGGTAGGAAGCTTGCATACTTCCCCAGGTGAATTTACTACTATGGGGTTTTTCATGGCACATAAAGGGATGCTATGTGTCTTAACAAATATTTGAGATATAAATGAATGCGAAGCACCAGAATAAAAAAGAACAGTGGCATGAATGGAATGGACATCGAACGTACCGAGCATAACTTCAGGTTCTGCCATTGCAGTTTCCTCAGACACATGAGTCACCTTTCTATAGTACGGTGGCTTCTGGTTACTGTTCTGCTTCTGGGGGGTTTGCGGATTGGCCATCTCAGGACAGTTATAAGACATGTGACCTTCTTTTCCACAATGGAAACACTTAGTAGGAGTATTAGGGACACTAGTCTTCATTGGGGTGTTGTTGGGGGTACCCTGGCGCTGATTCTGGTTCCCATTCTGCTATTGGGGATGTTGACTGCCATTCTGCGGCTGGTACGAAGGACGTTGCAGAAACTGATTACTTGGAGGAAGTTGACCACGGTTTCATTGGTTAGGCGGATACCTCTGCTAATAACCCTGCTAATAGCCCTGCTAGAAACCAGTGCGCTGGCGAGTGTTGCTTCCAGATACCTGTCCCTAAAGCCTCTTCCTTTTGGCATCCATCTCCTTGCGCTTGTTGTCCACCACAATAGCGCGATTCACTAATGTTTGATAATCTAGGTAAGCATTGGACATCAGCTGCAATTGAAGACCATCATGTAGACACTTCAAGAAGAGTCGCTGCTTATCGACATCATTAGCCACCTCATTCGGTGCATAACGTGATAACTGAGCAAACTTGTCACGATACTCAGCTACAGGCATAGATCCCTGTATCAGATTGCGGAATTCCTCTGCCTTCAGCGCCATCACTCCCTCTGGTATATGGTAGGATCTAAAACTCTCTGTAAACTCCTGCCATGTAATGGCGGGAGAATTTGCAGGACGGCCATACTGATATGAATCCCACCAGTCTTGAGCTACTCCTTGAAGTTCTCCCGAAGCAAACAACACCTTCTGTTGATCATTACACTGAGCAATGTTGAGCTGCTTCTCCACCACATGAAGCCAATCATCAGCTTCCAATGGATCAGCGGCATGGGTGAACACTGGAGGATGACCCTTCAAAAATTCACCACGCTTATCACGCGTAGGTGCTCCTCCAACTGGCTGGTTTTGCTGATTGTTCACTAGAGCCTCCATCAACTGTGTCTGTATTGCCAAGAGCTCATAAATAGTGGGTGGTGGAACAACTCCACGACCATGGCCTCAGTCTCGTCCTCTTTCAGACATCTATCATCCAATACAATACTAAATCTTAGAGTTTACCACATTATAGACAATTCTAGAGATAGAGAACGGAATCTAAAAAACTTCTGGACATATCCCAATTTCAGTAGTTCGGTAAAATAGACCGATCTCGAGTTATAGATATCCAGTAGAGGTGTACTTTATATGGTTGGAAAGATTATGAAATTATCTACAACTTTTAGTTAACTCACAAACCCAGATTCTGTCACAAAGTTAATCAAAAACAAGACACAACAGAAACTGTTTCTGATTTCCAGACTGCACAGAAACTTCATCTTGTAGCGATTATATCTCATGATCCAGAATAGATAAAAAGGTGATTCTAGAGACATTGGAAAGGAACGTGGGTCTAGCTACTCTCATAAAAATTTCAGAATTTTTCGCTGAACAGTAAATTTCGAGCATAAAAGGAAAGGTAGACCGCTCCAGAAAGGACAGAGCAGAGAGAAAAGGTTAACCCAACTAAACTATTTATTTATGATACTTAAACTTAGTATCTTTAACTAGGAAACTTTTGTAGACAAGACCACAAAGCTCCAGCACTCATTACATGGAAAAACCAACTCACACATAGGCACAATAATAACTCAACTAACCACACAAAGTTCACACGACACCACAAAACTCAACTTAACTCGACACTACTCGTACTATCGTATTATTACATAGATGGTATTCCAACTCCTAGGGACGGGCTTGATGTTCATGATAGTCATAGATCACCTCCATGCCTTGATCAATCCTTAGACCATCTATCACCTCTTGGTACCTCTTGACATCTTTTCCCAAAGCTTTTACCATGTCTTCCAACCGACGATTCTTCACCATCATGTCATGACCAAAATCTACCATGACTCGAGGAATTAGTTCCAAATTCCCAGGGTTCATCATTACCCATCCTAGCTCAGGGTCTCCATGGGGAAAATAGTGGTATTGATCATCTTGCATATCATCATAGCGGAGGTGACGAAGTCCCAAGCATGCTTCAAAGGTTGCATCTTCTATGCCATCTTCTATAGTGGCATGACGACCCCTATGGGAAAAGCACCTGTCCAGCAGATAAGTATCCATCTCTTCGTCCTTAACAAAGACACGCACATGGCACTTCCAATAAGTAGCTTCTAAGGGATGCTTGTTGATGTGAACTAGGGTTCCCGATCTTCCGAAAGGTTCTGATAACTCTTGATTTGGTGGAGTCACGACACAATTCGATCCGGCTTCCGAACAACTTGGCTCTGAACCCCGCAATCGTAGCACCACGACCCCTCTGGTTATCGACCGGCGTTGCACGGTTGACCTCGCCAAGAAGGCTAAGTCCTTGCCTGCGAATCGAGAACACTCACAAGAACACAAAGGAATGCAACCAAATTGCAGATGAATGATTAATCTCATAAAGTTGGGGTCTCACAAACCGACGGCGGCGGCGAAACTGTTGTCAACAGAATAATCTAACTAAAACCCAACCCTAATGTAGACGGTGACTACTGATTATATAGGCTAAGGAACGACAAAGGACCCCTATTCACGTCCCTGGGGAGCGCCGACACGTTACAAGGCCCAAACGGCCCAATAGACGGCGACACAGCACCCTGACAGATTCTGGATGGTGACTTGTTTCGATGATTCCCATTGATTCCGAACAGCTTTTGACATGGGACCACTCGGGTTGGTTTCCTTATCAAATAAGCTTTCCATCCATATATGGATCATCGAAAACGGAGTCCGAACACGTCCTGGGTGACCAGTTCAAGGCAGACTAGTCCTGAACTGCGAGGCAGACTGAAACTCAACTTGGTTTGATCCTCCATCTTTATCCGGGCGCCCTCGCTGGTCCTCCACGCCTCCAAGCCCTCCTCCATGTGTCTCCTGGACCTCTCCTTCATTCATAAGCACAATATAATCATTAGGTAGCAATCTATTCTCAAAATTATATAAGGAGTTACTTAGGAACGAGCTCACCTCTAAATTTAATTGACGCGCGCGAGCTCTAGTGATTGGACCTTGAATGTCCAGTAGTGGATCATTGTGTGTATTTGAAGGAGTGATGTCCTCATCATCCTCCCCCTCTTGAATTGGAGTCGTCCTCGACACCAACTCATCTTCATCTCCCAAGTATGGCTTTAAATCTGAAATGTTAAAGGTGGGACTAACCCCAAATTCGAGGGGTAACTCAAGCTTATATGCATTATCATTAATCTTCTCAATAATTTTAAATGGACCATCAGCTCTAGGCATCAACTTAGACTTTCTCAAATCTAGAAATCTATCCTTTCTCAAGTGCAACCAAACCAAATCACCCGGTTCAAGCTTAACTTCTTGTCTACCTTTACTACCAGCAATTCTATACTTTTCATTCATTTTTTCAATGTTGTGCTTAGTTGTTTCATGCATTTGCAAAATAAAATCAGCACGTTCCTTAGCATCAACATGAATTCTCTCACTAGTAGGCAGAGGCAAAATATCAATTGGAGCACGGGGATTGAATCCATACACTACCTGAAAAGGACTTACCTTGGTGGTAGAATGTGTTGCCCGATTGTAAGCAAACTCCACATGAGGCAAACATTCTTCCCACATCTTCAAATTTTTCTTCAGAATAGCTCTCAACATGGCACCCAAAGTGCGGTTAACGACCTCTGTTTGCCCATCGGTTTGTGGGTGACAAGTTGTAGAAAACAACAGTTTTGTACCCAACTTATTCCATAGAGTGCGCCAAAAGTGACTCAGAAATTTAGCGTCGCGATCTGAAACAATAGTAGAAGGCATACCATGCAAACGAACAATCTCTTTGAAAAAGAGGTCAGCAATATGAATAGCATCATCACTTTTATGACATGGTATAAAGTGTGCCATCTTAGAAAATCGATCCACCACAACAAAAATACTATCCCTTCCCCTCTTAGTCTTAGGCAATCCCAAAACAAAGTCCATAGAAATATCTGCCCAAGGAATAGAAGGAACAGGAAGAGGCATATACAAACCATGTGGATTCAAGCGAGACTTAGCTTTTTGACATGTGGTACAGCGTGCCATGAATCGCTCAACATCTCTCTTCAACTTTGGCCAAAAGAAGTGTGTGGCCAAAACATCCTCCGTCTTCTTAGCACCAAAATGTCCCATCAACCCTCCTCCATGCGCTTCCTGCATCAACAAAAGATGAATGGATCCTACTGGAATGCATAGGCGGTTAGCTCTAAACACAAATCCATCATTGACTACAAACTTGTTCCATGAACGTCCCCCTTTGCAATTCAGTAACACATCTTTAAAATTAGGATCAAGCGCATATTGTTCTTTTATTGTTTCAAGTCCAAAAATTCGACATTCAAGTTGGGACAGCAAAGTGTATCGCCTAGACAAAGCATCTGCAATCACATTATCCTTCCCTTTCTTGTGTTTGAA
This sequence comes from Saccharum hybrid cultivar R570, assembly GCA_038087645.1. NCBI lineage: Eukaryota > Viridiplantae > Streptophyta > Magnoliopsida > Poales > Poaceae > Saccharum > Saccharum hybrid cultivar. The sequence goes on from JAQSUU010000519.1 coordinate 2,137,232, forward strand.
AACATAAGGAAAAGATTCAATAAATTCAACCCACTTAGCATGTCTACGATTCAGATTATGTTGTGAACAAAGATACTTAAGCGATTCATGATCCGAATGAATAACAAATTCTTTAGGCCACAAATAATGACGCCACGTCTCTAAAGAACGTACAAGAGCATACAATTCCTTATCATACGTGGAGTAATTCAAAATAGGGCAATGCAATTTTTTGCTAAAGTATGCAATGGGCTTACCATCTTGCATCAAAACACCTCCAATGCCAACTCCACTAGCATCACATTCTAGCTCAAAAATCTTACCAAAATTTGGAAGTTGCAGCAATGGTGCGTGTGTAAGCTTGTCCTTCAAAGTGTCGAAGGACGCCTCTTGTGCTCTTCCCTAATGAAACACCACACTCTTCTTTGTCAACTCGTGTAAAGGGGCAGCAATGGTGCTGAAATCCTTGACGAAACGGCGGTAAAATCCTGCAAGACCAAGAAAACTCCTCACCTATGTGATGGATTGGGGAACCGGCCAGCTCTTAATGGCTTCAATCTTTGCCTCATCCATCTCAATTCCCTGTGGAGTAACAACATAGCCAAGAAAAGAAACTCGATCCGTGCAAAAGATGCACTTCTCAAGGTTACCAAATAAACGTGCCTCGCGTAAGGCATTAAAAACAACACATAAGTGATCCATATGTTCATCCAAAGACTTGCTATAAATTAAGATATCATCAAAGTAAACTACCACAAATCGACCAATGAAAGCTCTTAAAACCTCATTCATTAGGCGCATGAATGTACTAGGTGCATTAGTCAACCCAAAAGGCATTACTAACCATTCATACAATCCGAATTTAGTTTTGAAAGCTGTTTTCCATTCATCTCCAAGTTTCATTCTAATTTGGTGGTAGCCACTACGCAAGTCAATCTTTGTGAAAATTACAGAGCCACATAATTCATCAAGCATGTCATCAAGCCTAGGAATAGGGTGACGATATCGAATGGTAATATTATTAATGGCTCTACAATCAACACACATACGCCAAGAACCATCTTTCTTAGGAACCAAAATTACAGGAATGGCACAAGGGCTAAGGCTTTCACGTACGTACCCACGGTCCAAAAGCTCTTGGACTTGTTGCTGAATTTCCTTAGTCTCCTCGGGGTTGGTTCGATAAGCAGCACGGTTTGGCAATGATGCTCCCGGAATCAAATCAATTTGATGCTCTATCCCTCTCATAGGTGGCAGCCCCGGGGGTATCTCAGCTGGAAAAATGTCCTCATACTCCTGCAAAAGGTTAGTGACAGCAGACGGTATCGAGCTAACATCATCATCAAGTGAAAACAAAGCTCGTTTGCAAACCAAAGTATAGCATACATCGTCATTAGAAATTTCAGCAAGGTCACTTTTTCTTGCAAGCATAACAACACCCTTCAATTTAATTCCCTGAGCCTTAACATTAGGTGCTAACTTCTCTTGTTTAGGTGGGTAAATATAATTTGCTACTTGCTGATTTTCAGATTTAACCTCATGCAAACTAGCAGTTCGTGCTTTATCATGTTGTACAATTTCAGCTAGGGTCAAGGGAACCAAATTAACTTTCTTTCCTTTATGCACAAAAGTGTATGTATTACTTCTACCATGATGTGTAGCATCTTTATCAAATTCCGAAGGATGACCCAATAAAAGTGAACAAGCTTCCATAGGTACTACGTCACAATCAACAGAATCAACATAGGTACCAATGGAAAAAGAAACTCTGCAAGTTTGTGTTACCTTAGCTTTACCTGAATCATTCAACCATTGAATATGATACGGATGGGGGTGTGGGCGTGTGGTCAAGCCAAGCTTCTTGACCAAATCTGTACTCACCAAGTTATTGTAGCTACCTCCATCAATGATGACACGTGCTCGTCGATTGTTGATAACGAAGAAAATCTAGAATAAATTGTGGCGTTGCAGCTTCTCAGGTTGTTGTACCTGTGCACTAAGCACTCGCTGCACAATGATGTTCATGTAGGCGGCCGTGTCTTCGCTACCAAAGACTTCGCCGTCCTCCGGAACAGCTTGTTCTTGATCCTCATCATCTTCAATGTCAGAGGTGCTGATGTACCCATTGTCTGTAGCAATGTATGCTCGCTGACTAGGGCACTCCCGTTGCATATGCCCAAATCCATGGCAGCGGTGGCACTGAACGCCAGGAGTACGTCCCGTTGAGGCGACAGAGGATGCACTCTTTGAAGGTTCCTGCACAGAATTTTTAACTGAACCGGAAGGTCGTGGAGAAGACGATTTGACTCCAGACTTGTCCTTGCTCGCTGGTGGGGGCACCTGATAGGAAGATGCCTTGGGAAGCCCCGAAGATCGCGGTGTGTATGTGGTGCCAACCTTGTTCTTGCCCTGTAAATCACGCCCCTGCAACTCCTTCTCTACAAGCATAGCAAACTGAAACAACTGGTTGACAGTGTTAAATTCCTTATAATCAACTATGTCCTGAATTTCACGCCTCAAACCTGAATAAAAACGAACAATAGAATCCTCGGGCCCCTCCACTATGCCACAATGCATCAATCCTTTTTGAAGGTCACCATAGTAATCCTCCATAAGACACAAACAGGAACAAATAGTGAAAGTTATCCCTAATAATGTACTACGTAGGTGGAGTAGTGCCTCTCAAGATCGCAGCAAAAGGAGACCCCTTCTCAAGCTCTTACAAGGTTCTTACCAGCAAGGTCAAGGATACCTGGAAGGCGTAGCACTGCGATTACAGGGGTCAAAACTTATATTGTCCAGAAGAAGTATGTGGAGTTAAGGCAAGCAGGCCAAATATGTGAGTGGAACACAATTCAAAAATAGAAAGTAATGCTGAATTATAGTCCCAAATACTTGCTCTCGTTGCTGGTCTAACGTGTTCTAAGTACCAGATGTGATAACAAAATGGAGAAATAAGTATGATGGATAGCAAGAGTAATAGGAAACAAATACAAGATAGTACACGCCCACAATTATAACAAACTGTCTCATCTATGTGCTCCTCTAAATATTGTTCCTCTTTTGCCCCTCTCAATTTTTCTATTTTTTGGGGTGTCATTGTTTTTTGGGAACTTTCAACTTTTTTTTAAATTTTTTTTGATATTTTTTCTTGACTTAGGAGCACACAAGAAGTAACCACAAAAAATTTGAGCTTAAACCAGTAAAAGGCATGGCCTATGAAAATTTCAGAAGATGGGTCCAAAATTGAGGAAAAGCTTATGACCAGGAAAAGAGGATCTTGTGACCAGTTTTTGTCCAAAATAAATTTTTTGAACCCCGACATAGCGGGGGATGGACGGATCCGAATTTTTTTTCTGATCGATTTTGATATCTGGAACGTCGAAATCCGAGTTCGTACGCGAAAACTGGACCAGTTTCAAGTTTGGACTCCGAATTAGAGGACAAAACAGGAACAATGCGCACAAAAGTGGTCACGGTGGCTAGGGTTTGATGGAAACGATGGGGAAAACACACAAACTGGACTCTAACACAACCTAACCAGCAACAAGCCCTTGATCAGGACACAAACTCAACACGACGAAATCTGAAAAGAATTATGCAAAAGGCTAAACATGGTTTCTGGGATAGGGAAAAACCTAACACTATTTTTTTGGCTTTTCTGTGGACTCTAGGACGAAGGCGAAATCAAACTAAACTAGGGTAAAATTGAACCTGATGGTATACCTTAGCTCTGATTAATGGGGACTTAATGGGACGGGGGTCCCGATCTTCCGTCAGGTTCAAGATAAACAATGATTTGTTCGGAGAGCGACACACCGATCCGGCTTCAGATCACAAAGACCTAAACCCTGCAACCTTAGCATCACGTCTCCTATGGTTATCAACCGTCTCACAAACCGACGGCGGCGGCGAAACTGTTGTCAACAGAATAATCTAAGTAAAACCCAACCCTAATATAGACCGTGACTACTGATTATATAGGCTAAGGAACGACAAAGGACCCTTATTCGCGTCCCTGGAGAGCGCCGACACGTTACAAGGCCCAAACGACCCAATAGACAGCGACACAGCACCCTGACAGATTCTGGATGGTGACTTATTTCGACGATTCCCGTTGATTCCGAACAGCTTTTGACATGGGACCACTTGGGTTGGTTTCCTTATCAAATAAGCTTTCCATCCATATATGGATCATCAAAAACGGAGTCCGAACGTATCCTGGGTGACCAGTTCAAGGCACACTGGTCCTGAACTGCGAGGCAGACTCGAACTCAACTTAGTTTGATCCTCCATCTTTATCCGGGCGCCCTCGCTGGTCCTCCACGCCTCCAAGCCCTCCTCCATGTGTCTCCTGGACCTCTCCTTCATTTCTAAGCACAATATAATCATTAGGTAGCAATCTATTCTCAAAATCATATAAGGAGTTACTTATGAACGAGCTCACCTCTAAATTTAATTGACGCGCGCGAGCTCTAGTGATTGGACCTTGAATGTCCAGTAGTGGATCATTGTGTGTATTTGAAGGAGTGATGTCCTCATCACTTGTGCTCCCAACAGATGTACTCAAATGCGGGATCCCAATCCGTGAAGTAGGCACTAAGCGTGCCAATCAGTCGGTGGTGCGAAGGAGTGTCACAGCTTGACTTGTGATGGACCTTTGTAATCCAACCCATAGGAAGGGACGGCACACCAACTTTAGCGGAACCATCTTGCGGAGGCGACGGGGGCTGTTCTCCATCTTGGGCAAGCTCATCATCTTCATCATCACTTAAGTAGACAACCTCCTCTTTAGGTTCAAGATCTTCTTGGGGCAACACTGGTTCTGCCGCCTAAACTGGTGATGGTGGCGGGGTTGGTGCAGTGTCTTCTGGTTCCTCCCGAGGCTCCATTGATTCGTACAGGGAATGGGGTGGAAAGTAGCCTCCAGTGGTGATGTGGGCAGTCTTGTGGGCACGAGGCATCTACAGAATTTAGACCAAGAGTAAATTAGAATGGAAGCAATATTTTCACAATAGGATAAGGCGAAAGGAGCATAAAAATTTAGCAATTATCAAGAGTAAGGTGATAAGCATGAAACGAGTAAAGAAAAGAGAACTAAGATGACCATTACTAACTAGGCTTGCGTCCTACAGTCAACATAACTTTGATACTAATCTGTCACACCCATTTTTAAGCAACAAATGGAATGTATAATCTTATGACAAATATAAATAGTATCATGACAAATGTTTATTACATAACGAATAATATCACAGAGTCTTCACGTATTTAAGTGGAAACATAAGATAACTCTTGTGGTAGCTAGCTCCATAGCACAGGCACGTCAACTGGTTGACCACAAGTCTAGTAATCTTCAGGGAAGTAGTAGTAGTAATCACTATTCGAACATTCTGGAGTCCATCCTAAGGTGTGGGGGAATGCAAGGGTGAGCACAAAGGTACTCAACAAGTGTAACATGGGATTCATGAAGCTCAAAAGGGATAGACACAGGTTTAACTGCATGTAGCTTTTAGTTGTCAAGTTTTAAGCAATTGAGTAGCAACAAATTGGTGTTGTTCCCACAACAAACACATGATCATGTAAAGAGAATAATGAATAGCAAGAACAAGTAAATTAATAGTGATCTCTATTCCGTAAGGCTCCAAGGCCGCTCGTGTCCATGAGCACGGCTGATATACCAATTTTACACTCTGCAGAGGTTGTACACTTTCACTGTGAGTCGTGATCCCCAAAAGTCTGAGGTCATGACTCTCCATTGGACGGTTAAGTTTCACTATGAAGTCTTTCCAAAGTTCGTCTAACAAGTTAGGGCCGCTAGGTTTCTGTGTCCTGCAAATGTAGAGCTCCTCTTCCGTATGGCACAATGACACGCAACCTATACTCATAAGGACAGAAGCCGCACTACACCTAACCTGGAACACACCCCTTTTACGCCATAAAGGTAACCACTAACAAGCTAGAAAAAAGGTCCTCTTATATGACTAAAGCCAGAGCCATGTAGCCATCGCAGTTGTACTGCAAATTCTGGATGTTCGCTTACAGATAAGTTCTTACGGAGAGGAATCTAGAGAAAACTCTAGCCCTCTTGCTCCCTGTTGCTAAAAATCATCTTTTAGTGTTATTGCATATATCATTAGTCAAATTACAAGATCATTGTTTATGTGAGCACTAGCAAACTACCCAATGCTATAACCATAGGATTCAAGGAACAAGATCAATACTAAGGCACCCTTAACAAGGAGACACATGCATAATGAATTAAGTGAATTAAGGTGAATAGGTAACAAGGATAATCCCATGCTATACTTGCCTTGATCTAGCTGATCCTGTTGATCTAGTTCGTAATAGTACTCTTGATCATCAACGAACTGCTCACCGTCTATTCTCGATTAACACATCAACAACAATCATCCAAGAGCAATCATGCAAAGCAAACAAAGCTACAATTAGAACAGTACACCAACAGTAGTAAAATAAGATGAAAAGTTTGTAACACGAATCTACATCTCACTAGGATCACACAGACGCGAATTGCACGTAAATCGGAGCTAAAACGAAAAAGTTATGATTTAAACAAGATTTACTTTATTAAAGTAATAGATTAAATCTAATCTCAAAATTTAAAAGTTGAAAACCTACTAAACAGTAGCACTAACATGTAGATTATGAAATTATGAACCTAACGCAACTTGAACGGGTCAAATCGGAGTTTGAACGGAGATTTTATAGGTAATTTAAGATAGTGGCAAACTTGTAATTAAACAGATCTAAATACAAATTAAAATAAATAGAAATTCAGGTTTTTAAAAGCTGGCCAGGGACCGCGGGTTCGAATATAACAAAATAGAGGGGCTCTTTAGCAAAACAGATAGCCGAAAGGGTATCAGGCTTCCCTGGCCGTTGGATTTAAAACCGGTGGCTGAGATTAGACGAAGGGGGAAAGAGGGCTGCCGGCGGCGAGCTGGATGGCGGCGCCATGGCCGGAATAGGCCTATCCTCGCCGGAGTTCATCGCAAGGGCGATTCCGGACACCTCTGGACATGGGACAAGCGCGAAAAGAAAGAGGAGATCATCGCGGACTCACCAAGACGACTCTTGGCAACGAAAATCGGACAGGGATGGCGTGCAACTCCCAAAGGCGGACGGTGAGCTCCTGTACATGACGGTGAGACAAAGTAAGCCAACCGAAGCGAAAATTGAAGGGAAAGGAGACTCGGCGACTTCGAAATAGGAACCTAAAGCTTATCAACAAGCTTACGACGGTGATGACGTGGGGAATCAACTCGGCGAGCTTGGCAGCAGCAGCTTTAGGGTTTCAAGTGGCTGCGAGGTCGATTAGAGGCATTGGCTTGCAATTGGGGTTGATGGGAGGCGGCGGACGCGGCTATTTAAGAGAGGGCACGGCGTCCAGGACAAGGCAAGGAGGAATCGGGGCGGCATCGGACTCCACCGGGGTGTCCGTGTCGGCTACGAGCAAGAGGAGGAAGACACCGCTTACATGCGGGGCCCATGTGGCAGTCAGAGAGAGAGAAGGAGGGGCGAGGCGGCTTGCGGCTTTGTTAGCTGGGCCAGCCCAATGCGCGGGGGGGGGGAACGAGAAGGGGCAGCGGCTTCTGCTGGCCGCGGGACGCGGGCTGGGCCGAAAGGCCGAAAGCCAGAGAGGAGAGGGGAAAGAGATTTTCTATTTCTTCTTTTTCTTTTCTAATATTTCAAAGCCATTTTCAAATAGTTTTTGAAATCCTTTTCTCTTGTAATAAAAACCAATCATCACCGAGGAAAATATGCAGCGGCATGTATGCACAAGCATGTGTCTAACCTTATAGTTGATTTTATTTATTGAAAATTATTATTTCTCTAAGTTAAAATGCTCACAAAATTACATAAATAAATCAAATTCTCCTATTTTAAAATAATGCAAAATTTAGGGTGTTACAATCTTCTTGTCTTTCGGTCTCCAGCGCTTATGTACGGTTCTCTTCTACTCGTAGGAAACATTAAGCAACTCGAGCAAACATACAAGCAAACAAGGTAGACTAAGAACAACACACCAATCAAAGGAAAAGCTCTGAAACAACATACTAAGACAGAGGGCTCGATGCTACGGTTGCTAGAGCGCAAGAAATACCGAAAACGGATCTACTGTTGAAAGAAATGACTACCGAGAGCTTTATATATTATAAAAGAAAGAAAAAGTTTTTATGCTTGATTTATTTTAATTGACTAAAACCATATAAAGCGTATTAATTCAGATTACATGAAATCACATTTATTTTAAAACCCGAGTTAGACTAGTCATATTTTTATTTAGAAACATACATGTGTTATTTAATTCATTTAAGAATTTACTTTAAAAAGACACATAAAACATGTGAGAGCAACTAACCGGTTTTAATATATGTGTTCAGACTAAACAAAATTATAATTTAAAAGTACATTAAGGTTAACAATTTATCATATTAATGTTTGTATATAAACCACCTACCTATATGAATTTTAATTACAAACCCAATTGTATATGTGTTAATCAATTTAGCATTTCATTAATAAGATCACAATCACGTGTCATGAAAAACATTAGCACTAATGCATAGAGCGCATCGTTATGAAACTAACGCAATTTGAACGGAGCCAAACGGAATTAATAAGAACAAACAGTGGACAAATTACTATCCGGTGGCAATTTCGCAATTACCTCGCCTTGTACCTCTGTTCATCTTCTTTGTGGATCACAGGGAGCCATGGCCACGGTTGAACCAGCCATGGGGAGGAAGGTGTGGACAACCGGCTGTCTGGGGATGTCCGGGCTAGGGCTGCAGAAGGGGGCTGGCCGTGGTGGTACACGGCCGCGCGCAGCGCATGCTCGCCCAGACCGGGCAGCGGCATGACCGGTCAAGCTGGGCGGCCTGCACGCTCATGCAGAGGCACGCCAGCAGCTGTGGCGGATGCGGCCGATGGAGAGAGGAAGAGGGCTCAGAGAGGGGTGAGGTGATGGCATCGTGCGAACGCGATGCTGGGCCCCCCTTTTATAGGGCAGAGAGGGAGGGAGCGAGTGATGGTGGAGCTCTGGTTGAACGGTCAATGGCGATCGACCGAGTCCTGGTGAGAGCGAGGAGCACAGATCGAGGTTGTACTGCATCGAGCGGTGAGCGAGGATGGAGCGGGTGCTGCGCTGGTAGCACTGGGGACGTGGGGGAAGGCTCGGTAACGAGGTGATGGCGGAGGAGCAGGGGCATCGAAGGTGGGAGATAACGGGTGGGGGCCACGCGTCGGTGAGAGGAGGTGCGGGGCCTGCCTGGATGTTAGATAAAGAAGGGGAGGCGCTGGAGTGGGCTGCCGATCGGCTTTCGGTGGGATGCGGGGCCTGGGCTGAGGCCCACGAGGAGAGGAGGTGAGGCGTGGGGGAGGGATTGGGCTGGCCCAGGTGGAGAGTGGATGAGGCCAGAGTCGGGAGCTGGGCTAGCTGGGAAAGGGGAGGGGGTTGACAGCAGGGTCCGCTGAGCAGTGGCAGAGGGGCGCGGGCGCTGCTGCTGCTGTGGTCCGGCTAGGCTGGGCCAAGGCCCAAGGGCGAGGCGCGCGTGCAGGGGTAGGGGTAGACCGGGCGGCTGCAGAGGCTAGGCTGGAGCAAGCCTGCTAGCGGGCTCAGGCTGAAAGCAAAGGAGAAAAAAGGGAAGAGAGAATAAAATGCTTTTCTTTTTATAGAAAGTGATTCCGCTCCTTGGAGCCGAACGAGCCAGATCCTCCCTCCTTCTTCTTCTTGTCGAAGGCACGCCATTGCTCCATCGTGTACAGCAGCTTGCCTCCAGCGGTGCCCTGCTCGGAGTCTGGCAGCTGCTCGCGGTCTTGCACTGCCTTGAGCCTCCCGGTGACGTCCACGACGGTGAGCTGCTTGAACTCGAGGAGCGTCTCGATCAAATTGATGATCTGCATGTACCTCTTCGGCATGCAGCAGAGGAATTTCTCCACCACGTGCTCCTCTGTGAGGTTGGTGTCGCCGTTGCGCGCCATCTGCTCCATCAGATTGGTAAGGCGAAGGGCAAAGTCCTCGACTTGCTCACCAGGCTGAAAGGAGAGGCCTTCCCACTCCCCTCGGAGGCGCTGCAACATTGCTCGGCGCACACGATCTCCGCTGATGCGTGCCGCGGCGATCGATTAACACGCCAGCTTTGCCGTAGCCTTGTTGACGAGGGAGGTGCCAAGCTCGGTGGGGACGACAGCGCACAACGCCTCCCGCGCCCGGCGATCGTCATCGTAGTCGACGCCACCGACGTGAACCGCTTCCCACAGCCGTCGGGCCTGCAGCTTGACCTTCATCAGCAGGCTCCATTCATGGTAGTTCGACTTGGTGAGCATCGGCCATGGCGTTCCCGCTCCGGAGTCGCGGTAGACCATCTGCAGCACCGGGGAGCGGCCGCGCCAACCGCGACACCGCTCTGGTGACGGCGACTGGCAGTGGCGCCCGACCGGGCTACGCGATCCTGCAGCTGGCTCCGGCTCCCGCTCCATCTCGATGCGTAGTGCTGCGGCCGCGGCTACCGCGTCCTAGGCCGCAGCCGCTGCCTCTGCAGCAGCAAGGCGCCTTGCGCGATCATCGGCTTTGGCACCCGCGGCGGTGCGCGCTCTCGCTATCTGGCTGGCGGTGGACATGGGGCTCGCTCACTCAACAACCCTCTCGGCTTTGATACCAGATTGTTGGCCCGATTGGATCTCAAATTCAGATCTGGAACTATCAGAGGGCAGCTTGGCTCTTCGCCGCTTGGATTGAATAGAAATGAAATGACTTATTTTTTATAATGACACTCCCTTGCCCTTTATAGGCAAAGGGGACTCCCGTTTGCTATAACATATTCTAACCACTAAAGTGGATGCTAAGTATATTCCTAACACTAGACTTGGAAGCTAAGGAAAGTAAAAAGTGCAGGAAAAGTAAGATATAAGTGCTTTAGCCCTAGGCTTATTTATCTGTTTGGAACCACCAGTACTGGATGGTTCTGTAGTAGCGCAACATAATGCGCCAATGCAAGACCTATTATCACGTAATGGCTTGCAGCTCCCGAACCCCAGTTGCAAAATATCATGAGCGTCATATTCACCTAGACAGCTACTTTTCTATTAATATGGCTATATATAGCGTGCCCAAGTGTATCTTCAGTTCTCAACAACACAAGCCCTCAACTAATCAGCTATCAGCGGTGAGTCCTTTTATTTCTGTTAGCTCGTCGGTTTTATTTTGTTCGGTAGGATTCAATATACAATTCCCTTTTATTGTGTCATCAAAAATTGAAGCCTAACACGTACACATGCATCTAACATATACGTAGATGAAGCCTACAACGGTGGCACTGCTCATTTTGATGAACATGATGTGCACTATTGGATACTTTGATCATGCAAGTTTTCTTGGAACAAAGGTCCAAGAAACCAGCTTGCTGGCAAATTCATATGGAAGCAATGAAGGAACTGGTTTTACGAAGGGCATAAATCTTGGAAGGAAGCTGCCGGTGACGGCGCGTTACTGGCCTCCTAGATATATCTGCTGCAAAATGGCCTCCAATCCTTGCAAACTGACACATGCTTGTTAGAGATATATGCTTGCATTCCGATGCATATGGAGGACGGATATCCTATATATAGACACAGTATGTTGCATCAGCAGGTTCTTAAGTCCCTTGTATCATCTGGGTTTAGACCTATCTAAATAATCTCTGGGGTCAAGAAATGCTGTGTAGTGTTGTACTGAGCGTACGCTCAATATTAAACAATAAATTAAAATATGTCCTGTGTGTGATAATAAGTCACTCAGATAAATCCATAAGGATGATGAGGTTCTTGGTCAAAGAACCTTTGGCCATCGTTAACAGTATATACTGCTCTTTGCCTCTACATCATCACGTTCTTTTTTTACATTGAGAATAATAATAATTACTTTAAAACAAGAAAGAAATTTATCATTGATTGGTCATCACCCCAAGAAAACAGGTAAGGGTCAATCAACATATTAGATCGATGGCCCCAGTGGCATTTCTTATGATGTGTTTTGGAAAATATTCAATATGCAGTGATGTTCAAGAAATTTTGATGACTCGTTAGCTAAATCAAATTTTATGTCGCCAATTCAAATACTTGTGTGTATCTATGCATGGAAAGTTTTTAGTGCCCAACTGAGATCGTTCAGGATACGCCTGCAAGGGGCCAGATCGGAGCTAACCTTTTCTCGAACCCCCGGTCTGTTGAGGTAAAATAAGGTTTACGGTTCGACCCGAATCTTTATTTCTCTTGCGTTAAATACCCGTGGTGCACCAAGGTTCGAACCTCATGCTCAGAATAGAGTTTCCAAGGGAGCGAATTGTATGCATGGTGCTAACTTCTGACGTTAACTTCTGATGAGGCCGTTCAGCCTCAGTGCGTCAATTAGCTTCTGTAGTTGATGCAACAAGCAAAGATATTACGTCGTTTCTAACTAATTTGAACATAAATATAATTACTCATTTTAATTTGGAACATTGGTTCAAGCTTCCTCGAAAGAAAATACATGGTGGTACTATTAATCCAACATAGGCAGAAGAAATACAGGAGCCGTACGTATGGTTCATTCAAAGACCACAGAACCACAATCATTGATTCAGTAAGAAGCTAGTGTAAATCTACGAGTACTGAACAGGACAACATCATATACAAAATTTAGTCTGACGAACCATAAGATCAATCTAGGAGACTACAAGAGGATCATATCTAAATCTACTACTGTAAATTGCAAGGGGCGTGTTTCTTGCCAAGTGGCTGCGAGCCCGCGACTGCATATTTGTACTAACCTATGTGCTGTTTACAGTTATCCGGGAGTGGGGTTGATAACTCGCTGTGGTTTATTGTTCGAGAATCACTTTGACGTTCATCTCATTTCAAGCTCTGTATTTCTATTTTGTTTATGTATGGTTTGTTCTTCCGGATCGATGCATTTCTGGCTATGATTTTACTGAATAAGAAATGAATGAATTCAGTGTAATGGCGGAGGGGAGGCGCAGCCCCAGGTTGGAGTGACGCCGGTTGGGAAACCGGCGGCGGCGGCCGACCGCCGGTGATCTGTGTGTGGGGAGCTATCGGTTACTGAAGCAAGAGGAAAACTCCAGAACCCAGGCCCTGCACTAACACAGCCAACCCTGCACTAACACAGGTGGGAAGGGTTGCAGTTTAGATTAATGGTTAATCCAAGTGCAAAAGGAATCCACCCCTAGGGGAGAGGTCACCCCCAGGTGGAAAAGATTTGGGCGCCAACAGTAGAAGATCACTGGCGCAGAAGCTTGTGCAAAGGGCCGGCAGGTGACAGGCTTTCTGCAGAGGTGGTGCGATGTGCGTTACCAATCTCGCTTCAGCATGTGGCCTGCAGTGCAAAGTGGATCAGTGCAAAGTGGAAATTTGGCCTTAGTGCCTGTAGAAGATAAGGAGAAATGATAGGAGAGTCTAGGACACTTGCCCTTGTGGAGCTGGACCAAAGGGATTTAGAGGGTGCCAAAAAACAAAAGATGGAGCTTTCACATTTTGCAAGATCGGCGGAGGCTGCCGGGGAGCAGCCCCGCCGGGCACAATGAGGATCCTATGCCTGAACTGCCGGGGGTGCGGGCAGCCCGCGGCTGTTCATGAGCTCCGCTTGCTGGCGGAGCAACATCGCCCGGAGATCGTCTTCTTATCAGAGATGAAAATGGTTTCACACAAGGCTGAGAACTTGAGATTCAGTTTGGGTTTTGAAAATGCTTATAGTGTGAGTTGTGAAGGATTAAGTGGAGGGTTAGTGTTAATGTGGAGGAAAGGGACAATAATAAGGTGCAAACCATCAAACCCTGCTCATATTGATGTCTGGATAAGTAATGAGGAGACTGGTGTGAAGGAATGGAGATTTACTGGTTTTTATGGACAGCCGAATAGGCAGCGTAGGGAAGAGTCTTGGCACCTCTTAAGGTTTCTCCGTAGCACTAGCACCCTCCCTTGGCTATGTGCAGGAGATTTTAATGAGGTGCTAACAGAGGAGGAACTCTTTGGTAGAATAGAGCGTGGGAAATGGACAATGATGGGGTTCAGGGAAGCGGTGTATTATTGTGGTTTTTTTTTGATTTGGGCTTCTGTGGATTGCCATATACATGGGATAACAAACAGAAAGGAGATAGAAATGTCAAAGTCAGACTAGATAGGGGCTTAGCAAATGACAAATTTCTGGACCGCTTTCCTTTCACAGAAGTAACTCATATCCAGACCTCCGAATCTGACCATTGTGCTTTGTTGATTGAGATTGCAAATCAAGTACAAATCGATCGGAGAAGAAATTGTCGCATGTTTAGATATGAAAATATGTGGACTAGAGATCCAAGCTATAACGACCTTGTCAAGAGTAGCTGGAGGTGTGGTACAAAAAGTCTAGAAGGGGTTAGATCCTCTCTTTTAAACATGCAAAGGTCTCTTCAGCAATGGAGTTGTGTAACACTCTGAAATTTTGAAGAAATGAAAAATAGGAAAAATATTATTTTTATATATTTTTGTGAGCATGCAAATTTAGGATAATAATAATTTTTATAAATTTAAAATCAAATATAAGAGTAGAAACATGTTTGTGCACTCATGCTGTTGCATTTAAATTTTGTGATGAATGCTTTAAATCAAATTCAATTTGGATTTGAAAATTCTTTGAAATTTGGTTTTGAAAAATTAGAAAAAGAAAAAGGAAAGAAATTTCTTTTCTTCTCGGGCCGTTTTCTCCTACCGCAGCCCACAGCTCGGCCTGCCTCCCCGCGCGCGGCCCGCTCACTCCCGCGCCCGCCTTCTCCCGCATGGGCCGAGCCCAGCCGCAGCCGCCGGCCCAGCTTCACCGCGCGAGCGCGTTTCCCCGCTCCTGCGTCGCTGACAGCCCGGACCCACGTGTCAGGCGCTTCTTCCTCCCCACGCCGCCGGATTCCTTTCCCTCTTTTCCCCGATCCGATTCCATCTCCTCAATCCTCCCCTTTCCTTCTTTAGCGATGCCTTCGGGCTATAAAAACGAGACCCCTGCATCGTACCGCCCCCATCCCATCCTTTTGGAGCCGCTCTAGTCGTCTCGACGCGCCACTACCGAAGCACCGCCCTAGCCGTCCGCCCCTCCGAGCCGCACGCGCTCCTCGCTTCGTTCTCGGCCTCGATTTTGCTCTAGGTAAGATCGCGTTGAAGTTATCTACCCGCTGGTGTTTTTGCTTCACGATTTCATCCACTGTAGCGCGAGTTAGCCTTCTCCGGCCATGGCGCCGCCGTGGAAGGGTCGCCGTCGGGCCAAAATCCGGTCGGAGTACCGCCGGCCACTTTCTCTCTCTCCCCCGATTAGATCTAGGCCGTTCGTTTTGAATCCGACGATCGAAAATCAAAGATACCGGTTCGGCTGTAACATTTGCTAAAGAGACCCTGTAAATTTTAAGTTCTTAACCCGCGGTCCAAAGCGTAATATGGAAAATACGTTTTGATCTGTGGAAAGCGTATTTCGTCTCGGTAATTGAAAAATACGTTTTCTGATATTTACAGTTTTGCCACTGAGTTTGTTTTAGTTATAAATTATCCGTTTTAACTCCGATTTGACCCGTTTAAATTGCGTTAGATTCGTATTTGCGAGCTCTACATGATTATAGAACTGTACAGTAGGTTTGAGATAATTTATTTTCGAGTTTATATTAAAGTAATTATTTATCTATAGGAAATCTTAGAAAATTCATAATTTTTACGTCCAAATTTCGTGATCTTTATGTCTATGTGATCGTAGTAATGTGTAGAAGAGTTTTACAAACTTGTTATACTGTTAGTGTTACTGTTGGTTAGGTTTTCTATCTTTTAGTTCTGATGTGAGATTTAATTTATTACTTTAATAAAGTAAATCTTGTTTAAATCATATCTTCTGCGTTTTAGATCCGTTTTAGCTCATTCGAGTTGCGTTAGATTCATAGCAACGAGATCTACGCGTTAGTGACAGTATTTACCATATTACTAATTCTGAAATTTTATGGTTTAAATCATATCTTGATTAATAATTATGTAACTGGGTTTTATAAATAAAATATGATTTGTTTTACTTTAGTTTTATAATTTGAATCTAAATTTGACTTAATTCCGTATATAGTATTTATAAAATATTTTATATATGTTATTATATAATTAAAACTCATGAAGCTAATAGTTTTATATTTTCTCCTATGAGCAAATCTTTCGGTAGATGTATCTTTTCAACCGTAGCTCTGATTAGTGTGCTTTTCGCGTCTGTGTGTTCGTAGCAATGCGTAGAACATCTTTAAAACCTTTTCACATATTGTTTCATATGTTTGGTGTACTGTTCTAATTTAGATTTATTGTTTGCTTCGTGTATGATTGCTCGATGTGTGTGTGGTGATTTATTGATCAAGTCCAGTCGGTGAGATATACGTGGTTATCAAGAAGAAGAAGAAGAACGTTGAAGATTAAAGCTTACCGAAGGATCGGTGTTTAAGGCAAGTATAACACGGGATTATCCTTGTTTCCTATTCATCTTTAATATACTTAATTCATGTGCATGTGTCTACCTTGTTACCATTAAGGATATCCTAGTTTTTGTATCTTGTACCTTGACACCCATGGGACATTGCATTGGGTAGTATTTATGCTAGTGCTCAAGATAAATAACCATGATTTGTAACTTGACTAATGATATATGCAATAAACGTTTAAATGATGCTTTAAAGCAATATGGCTCAAGAGGGCTAGAGCATATTTGGTTGTTTTTATGGTGCTCTAATTTCTCTCCATAAGGACTTATCTGTAAGCGAACATCCGGGACTTACAGTACAACTGTGAGGGCTAAAATGGCTCTGGCTTTAGCTCAGTATGAGGACCTTTTCTAGCTTGTTAGAGGTATTCCTTCATGGCGTAATAACGGCTTGATGAATCGGGTATAGTGCGGCCTCTGTCCTTATGTGTATAGGCTGCGCGTTATTGTGCCATTTGGAAGGGGGGCTCTACATCTGTTTGCCGAGTGAATCTAATGGCCCTAACTTGTTAGACGAACCTTTGAAAGGCTTCATAGTGAACCCTGCCGACCTTCCTTGGAAGTGGGTCAAGAGATTAGCTACCTCGGGCGAAAGGGTAAATCACGACTCACAGTGAAAGTGTACAACCTCTGCAGAGTGTAAAACTGTTATAACAGCCGTGCTCACGGTCACGAGTGGCCTTGGACCCTTACAGAATAAATGATGAACACTGATGATAATGATAATACTGATGATATTGATGCTCACTAATGATTATTGTTTCTTGCTATACATTATTCTTGTTTACATGATCATGAGGTTATTTGGGATTGTGGTAAACTTGTTGCTACTCAACTGTTAAAAAGTTGACTCACTAAAAGCTATTGCAGTAAACCTGTGTCAAACCTTTTGAGTCTCATGAACCCCATGTTATATTTGTTGAGTTCGACATGGACTCACTCTTGCTATTTCCCCACATCTCAGGAAGGGTACCAGACTGTTAGATTCTGGAATTGTTAGGCTTGTGATCAACCAGTTAGTTTGATCCTGGAGTGAAGGTTGCACCCGGTGCTCGGAGTTGTCTTTCCGCTGTGTTGCTCTTTAAGGTATATTTTATACTATTGTGTTATGTATATTAAGCATTTGTCTTTTGATATTACACTTATCTGTAGCTATATGTGAGATTTGTCTTCTTTATTTCACATATGGTGTATGTCTGGTTTTGTCCTTAAAACCGGGTGTGACAGATTGCTATCAGAGCAATGCTGACTGTAGGACGCAAGCTTAATTAGAAATTGGTCGTCTTAAGGTTTTAAAATTGCTATAACTTCCTTGGTCTATAAACCTTGATATTTCTTCTCCACTATATCCCCACCCTTGATATTCATTTTCTCCATGATGCTTGTTTTAAGCCTTTGATCTCATCTACACTCCTTGATTTGATATGCTTTTTAGAACCATTTCTCACCCCCTTCTTGCAAAATTGAAAGAGGAGCTTTAGGATCTATACTCTTGGTATGAAGAGAACGATAGCATCGTAAGTTGAGTCAATGATTGTGTTGTGCACCTTTATTGCTGGTTGAATTATAATTATGCTTTTGCTTGATTTGGAGCTTTGTAATGATTGCAATAAATTTGTGGATCCCACAATTTCATTTAGTTTATAGGCCTAAGGTATAAGGATTAATGAAACAAATAGTTGGGGTATGGATTTCTGGTGTTCTCTCTATCCTGTCCTTCCGGAGCAGCCTGCACTCTTCGGCTTATAACTCTAATTTTGGATGATAAAAAAATCATGAGTAAATTCTGGACAATAGTAGACATCAATATCTTTCTCTGAGCGTAAGAATCGGCTCGATATCTATTTTGGTTATGGAGATACGAAAATCACAAGACGATGCAACTGTGCTGTCTGAAAACCTGGAACAGAATCTGTTATGTGTTGTTTTCGGTCAAGTTAACTACAGAATCTGGAAGTGTGTTCTATAAGAAAGTTGCAGAGAATTTTATAAGATTTCCATCAGTGTAAACTACAGCTTCATTGGATTAACAGAATGAGAGTTACAGCTGTTTTACTGCACTGCTGATTTTCTGCTCGTGAGAAATTTCAGATTTCTTGTTCTTACCCATGTACAAGAGTATCATTGGGATGTCAGAACACTTTTTAACTCATCTAGAAGAAAAAGGTTCAAAGCTACCCTATTTGGTGTCCCTTATTTTAAGGGGGGTAGCCAATGTAAAGAAGGATTATTAAGACTAAACTCTTTAGTTGGAAGTATTGGTTAGTCTCCATGATTGAGTTGCCACTCTTGAGCAAAAATGTTCTGTGAACAAGGTTGATAATTTTGGATCCATGGAGACGAGAGTTGTCCTTTTGGATAGTTCATGATTATGATCATCTATACTTGCTCGTATTGCTGATGTTGGTCACTTGATGATAGGAAGTGTAGTGTCTCATGACTCAGGAGCCCTATATGACGTCTCGCACTAATATGTGGAAAAAGATTGATGTTTCTGCCATTGAAGGATGTTATGGGTATGATGAAGCCGAGCACTATCAAAACAACAATGTTGAAGAGCAAGTTGGGAGTGAACTAAGTCAGAATCCACAACAACGAAAGCGAAAAAGGAAAGCCCATAAGAAGCCTGCTCAAGGAAGCAAAGCGCAGCAAAACTATGTCAATGGAAGACTGAGCAATATGGATATGGATAAAGTTCATGGAGTTACCAAAGTAGTGGGAGGTTATATTCAAGTAAGCTCAGTACAAGTTTTTGCTTTATTTGACCCTAGTGCTTCGCATTCTTTCATTTCCGCCGACATGGAAGAGACGTGCAAGATGGTGAAGTGTCCAATGAGGAGGTCTTTGCTAGTTCAAACTCCAGTGGAAGAAATGCAGACAAATCAGATATGCCCGAATGTCAGTCTCGTCATAAACAAGGAAAACTTCACCGCGACACTCATTGTGTTGGAGTCACTTAAAATTCGCGTGGTTCTTGGTAATGGATGGCTCTGTGCACACAAAGGAGTGATTCATGGTACTCGGTGCACAATGCTCTTAACAACACCGTCAGGGAAAAGAATTGAGTATCAAGGTGGTCGACTTTTACCTGAGGGAGACGAGAATGATCAATTAGAAGATAGGTACACCAAGGATAGCAAAGTGGACCATGAGTTTACTGAAGTCATAACAAAGGAACAAATAATTTTGGAGGAGTTCAATAGGAGAGATGATCATGTTTAGGTGGATTAGTCAGTTGGGATATGAGAAACTATCTCATGACTCTGCACGAAAGAGTAATTTGGAAAATGAGGATCAAATAAAGACAAAGTGTCATTATCTCTTTTGTCATCATCTTCCGAATCTCGGGACGAGATTCATCTTAAGGGGGTAGAATTGTAACACCCTGAAATTTTGAAGAAATGAAAAATAGGAAAAATATGATTTTTATATATTTTTGTGAGCATGCAAATTTAGGATAATAATAATTTTTATAAATTTAAAATCAAATATAAGAGTAGAAACATGTTTGTGCACTCATGCTGTTGCATTTAAATTTTGTGATGAATGCTTTAAATCAAATTCAATTTGGATTTGAAAATTCTTTGAAATTTGGTTTTGAAAAATTAGAAAAAGAAAAAGGAAAGGAATTTCTTTTCTTCTCGGGCCGTTTTCTCCTACCGCAGCCCACAGCTCGGCCTGCCTCCCCGCGCGCGGCCCGCTCACTCCCGCGCCCGCCTTCTCCCGCATGGGCCGAGCCCAGCCGCAGCCGCCGGCCCAGCTTCACCGCGCGAGCGTGTTTCCCCGCTCCTGCGTCGCTGACAGCCCGGACCCACGTGTCAGGCGCTTCTTCCTCCCCACGCCGCCGGATTCCTTTCCCTCTTTTCCCCGATCCGATTCCATCTCCTCAATCCTCCCCTTTCCTTCTTTAGCGATGCCTTCGGGCTATAAAAACGAGACCCCTGCATCGTACCGCCCCCATCCCATCCTTTTGGAGCCGCTCTAGTCGTCTCGACGCGCCACTGCCGAAGCACCGCCCTAGCCGTCCGCCCCTCCGAGCCGCACGCGCTCCTCGCTTCGTTCTCGGCCTCGATTTTGCTCTAGGTAAGATCGCGTTGAAGTTATCTACCCGCTGGTGTTTTTGCTTCACGATTTCATCCACTGTAGTGCGAGTTAGCCTTCTCCGGCCATGGCGCCGCCGTGGAAGGGTCGCCGTCGGGCCAAAATCCGGCCGGAGTATCGCCGGCCACTTTCTCTCTCTCCCCCGATTAGATCTAGGCCGTTCGTTTTGAATCCGACGATCGAAAATCAAAGATACCGGTTCGGCTGTAACATTTGCTAAAGAGACCCTGTAAATTTTAAGTTCTTAACCCGCGGTCCAAAGCGTAATCTGGAAAATACGTTTTGATCTGTGGAAAGCGTATTTCGTCTCGGTAATTGAAAAATACGTTTTCTGATATTTACAGTTTTGCCACTGAGTTTGTTTTAGTTATAAATTATCCGTTTTAACTCCGATTTGACCCGTTTAAATTGCGTTAGATTCGTATTTGCGAGCTCTACATGATTATAGAACTGTACAGTAGGTTTGAGATAATTTATTTTCGAGTTTATATTAAAGTAATTATTTATCTATAGGAAATCTTAGAAAATTCATAATTTTTACGTCCAAATTTCGTGATCTTTATGTCTATGTGATCGTAGTAATGTGTAGAAGAGTTTTACAAACTTGTTATACTGTTAGTGTTACTGTTGGTTAGGTTTTCTATCTTTTAGTTCCGATGTGAGATTTAATTTATTACTTTAATAAAGTAAATCTTGTTTAAATCATATCTTCTACGTTTTAGATCCGTTTTAGCTCATTTGAGTTGCGTTAGATTCATAGCAACGAGATCTACGCGTTAGTGACAGTATTTACCATATTACTAATTCTGAAATTTTATGGTTTAAATCATATCTTGATTAATAATTATGCAACTGGGTTTTGTAAATAAAATATGATTTGTTTTACTTTAGTTTTATAATTTGAATCTAAATTTGACTTAATTCCGTATATAGTATTTATAAAATATTTCATATATGTTATTATATAATTAAAACTCATGAAGCTAATAGTTTTATATTTTCTCCTATGAGCAAATCTTTCGGTACATGTATCTTTTCAACCGTAGCTCTGATTAGTGTGCTTTTCGCGTCTGTGTGTTCGTAGCAATACGTAGAACATCTTTAAAACCTTTTCACATATTGTTTCATATGTTTGGTGTACTGTTCTAATTTAGATTTATTGTTTGCTTCGTGTATGATTGCTCGATGTGTGTGTGGTGATTTATTGATCAAGTCCAGTCGGTGAGATATACGTGGTTATCAAGAAGAAGAAGAATAACGTTGAAGATTAAAGCTTACCGAAGGATCGGTGTTTAAGGCAAGTATAACACGGGATTATCCTTGTTTCCTATTCATCTTTAATATACTTAATTTATGTGCATGTGTCTACCTTGTTATCATTAAGGATATCCTAGTTTTTGTATCTTGTACCTTGACACCCATGGAACATTGCATTGGGTAGTATTTATGCTAGTGCTCAAGATAAATAACCATGATCTGTAACTTGACTAATGATATATTGTCACACCCCAAAATTTCTAATTTTGGGCTGTGCATAGGAAACACTAAATAAAATAAATAATTTCAATATCTGAATAAATTTATTAGATAAGTTAAGTTGCTGCTAATTTAAATATAGAAAATTGTGGTTAAACTTTTTCATATTAATTTGATAATGTGGTGTTTGTGTGATGCTTGTCTTTGGTGTTGGTGAGTGCTTTTATTTTTAAATTACCATAGGACGACGTTTGCTTCTCACCGGAAAACTTTTTGGTATTTTCTGGATTTAAAATTTCAATTTCCGTGAGCTTAATCTTTTTCCTTGATATCTTCATCAATCTTTTCATGAGCTCCAAATACTTTATTTGGGTTCGTCTCATTCTAAAATATCTCTGAGAATTTTCCCTAAATTTTCGGAGCCTTCGAGGTATTTTTCGTGGCTTAAAATTCAATTCTGGACTTTTCTAGAATTATTTTATCCATGAAATTAATTAATTCCGAAAATAATAAAATATCTCAGATTTCCTCATGCCCAAAGGCCCATGTCTTTATTTACTAATAGGCTTTTAATAATTAATTAGGCCTATTAGTAAAGGTGGATGGTGCAACGTCAATTAGCACCATATCGCTAGGTGACATGGAGGTGGAGAGTTTTCCTCCCTATATATACGTACCTATCCCTTGGGTAAAAGCACACCAAAACTACCATAGAGGAGCCCCTAGTTTGGGAAATCTCTCGTGTAGTAAATTAGAATTTTCTCCCTTCTTATCGCGAGCCGCCGCTCGTAGCTCCCTCCACCCCTCGCCGAAGTTCTGCATCTACAGCTTGCGTTCCGGCGAACTTTCGACGAAGGTTCGGCGAGCTTTTCCGGCGACGTTTCTCGTCTCCGGCGAAAACCATCACTGCTGCAAGGCAGCCCTCGTCGTTCTCTACGCTGTAGTATACTCGTTTTCTCGAATCCGTGTTCGTTTGATCATGTTCCTAATTTATCTCCCTCTTTTCCGGCGAAAACCACCAGAGAGGGGTTCAGCTTTGATCTGTCCCGGTTTAAGGAAGATCCGCTCGCACGCCGCGCCGCTGAGTGCGTCTTCGGACAGGAAGTCGTGAACGGCGCATTTTCAAGATTTCACCGGCCGAACTTTCCTATGAAGCGCTGGTGAGTGACCTTCTGACGTATGAGCAACGTCATGCTCTGTCAGGCAACTCGCTCCGATCCAGTGTACCAGATGGCAATACAGTCTGTCCAGGAGGATTTACACTGTGATGAGAAATTAAATCCATATACTATTAGAGCTGTGGCGAGACTTAGTGAATTCCCGAAGGCTAAGTCTCCAGGTTTACCTTGGAAGCTACGAGGATATAAGAGCAAAGGTGATGTTGTTGCCGAGCCAGACAACGTGCTGAGATGAAGTAATTATAAGTTTGCCACTAGTTAGTATAATTCCCGCCGTTTAATCGTTTTAAGTCCGATTTGAGTCGTTCCAGTTGTGTTAGAATCGTGTCGTCGCGCTCTACACAGTGTGCTAATGTTTGTCATATCTTATAATTATGAATTTATTGATTTAAAATGCAATTTGATTAGTATTAATTTAATAGTTTTTAATTAAAAGTGACATAGGTTTATAATTTCGTTTTTGTTGCTTTGTTAATTAAAAGTTATCTAGTGATTTAAATCCGTTCTTGTTGTTTTGCAATAGTGCCGATCGAGGTTATGTGTTAGCAACAACGTTTGACATGTCTTACATCCTTAAAATTTATAAGTTAGATATTAATTTGATTTATGCTTGTGCAATTGAGTTTCTAATTAAACGCAACACAGGCGGTCTGTTCTAAATTAATGTTAATCTAATTAATATTAAACTAAATGTTTCTTTTGAATTATAAGATGTTTAGTTCAACCTCGAAACATAAGTGCTTTTCGTTCAGTTGCCACATGTTTTCTATATATATAGTTCAATATTAAATTGATTAATATGATTAATGTATAATATATTTCAAATTAAAATTTGCTTAGCCTAAATACGTTACATACATGATAGACTTGTGTAGATAATTTCATATTACAGTACGTATCTGCTCTTCATAGTTATATGACTTTAATTCTCGAGCATTTATTCGTTTGAAATCTATTTTGCTCCAATTAAGTTGCGTTAGATTTGTATCGACGTTCTCTGTGCAGTAGCACTAATGTTTTTCATGTCATATGCTTTTCCATATATAGCTGAATATTATATTAATTAATATGCTTGTTATTAGTTTTATAATTAAAAATAATATACAATCTTCTCACGTCAGTCCTTTGTAACTAAGCATGAACTTAGCTAATGGCAACTTAAAATATATTTAAATTATAATTTACTTATCCCAACCACATATCTCATATAATTGGAATAATTGTTTTCACATGTTCTTTTATCTCTGCAAAGTCGGTAATACTTATAAATAAAATATGACCAGAGTTAAACCTAGTTTTATAATTCAATTGATTAATCTAATTTTACAATATTTCTTCAGAATGTTTATCACCTTATTTCAATAACTAAAATGTATTAAGTTTATAGTTTGTCTTCTCCGATATGTTGTAATCGTCTCGATAGTCGTGTGTCCTCTTTAATGGTAGCTCCGTTATTCGTCGTTCTTGCGTTTTCGTGACTGTAGCAACGTACCGTGTCCTTTAGTGCGTTCTCTTTTAAAGCGTTTCTTTTGTTGGATGCATGTTCTTAGATGTGTGTATTGTTTGTCTATTTGCGTTGCTTGGTTGCTGCGAGTAGAGGAAGCGTGGTTCGTCAGCGCTGAAGACTAGGAGCTGAGGACTGACAGTTGAAGCAAAAGTGGAGACTGAAGGATAGCAACTGGAGATTCTGAGCAGCTAACTTGGGGAAAAAGGCAAGTATAGCATGGGATTATCCTTGTTGTCCTATTCATATTAAGCAAATAATATCATTATGCATATATTCCTTGATAAGGATGACTTAGTGTTGATCTTATTCCTTGATACCTATTATATTGCATGGATTAGTATTGCTAGTGCTCAACATGAACTATGATCATGTAATTTGACTAATAGAATATGCAATAAACATTAAAAGATGATTTTATTACTGTTAAAGGGTACTAGAGCATGGGGATTACTTTGGTGCTCTCATTACTCTCCATAAGGACTTATCTGTAAGCGAAAATCCGGGACTTACAGTACAACTGTGAGGGCTATAATGGCTCTGGCTTTAGTCAAGTATGAGGACCTTTTCTAGCTTGTTAGAGGTATTCCTTTATGGCGTAAGAATGGCTTGACGAATCGGGTATAGTGCGGCCTCTATCCTCATGTGTATAGGCTGCGTGTTATTGTGCCATCAGGAAGGGGGGCTCTACATCTGTTTGCCGAGTGAAATCTAATGGCCCTAACTTGTTAGACGAACCTTTGAAAGACTTCATAGTGAACCCTGCCGACCTTCCTTGGTAGTGGGTCAAGAGGCTGATCACCTCGGGCGAAAGGGTAAATCACGACTCACAGTAAAAGTGTACAACCTCTGCAGAGTGTAAAACTGTTATAACAGCCGTGCTCACGGTCACGAGTGGCTTTGGACCCTTATGGAATAGATGATCACTAATGACTATAAATATGTTTTTGCTATTCATTATTCATCTTTACATTGATCATATGTTTATTGCGGGAATTAATGCAAACCTGATGCTACTCATATGATAAAACTGTGATAATTAAAAGCTAAATACAGTAAACCAGTGTCTATCCTTTTGAGCCTCATGAACCCCATGTTATATTTGTTGAGTTCGACATGGACTCACTCTTGCTATTTCCTCACACTCCAGTGTGTTGTAAGGTGCTGCTTAGAAGAAGGATGAAAGTGTAGTGGAGTTTTCAGAAGTCTTTTCAGAAGTGCTTGGCATATGGAACCCCCAGTCAGCCGTCCCTGTGATGTTGGAGCCTGAAGAAAAGATTAGTGACCGTTCCGCGATACTCTGATGTAAGTGTTAATATAGCTATGTATACGTTATATAATAACATTGTTTCTGATATTTTTTCATTCTGACATATGTGTGGACTTCCTAGGCACATATATGATTAGCCTGGTTTTGTTCTTTGGAAAACCGGGTGTGACAGAGTGGTATCAGAGCGGTGTTGACTGTAGAACGTATGCCAAGTAGCACTAGACGTATTCTAAAACTCATTTTACTATAAAACTATTTTTGTCATCCTTTGACTCATTGATTTTGACTATTTCCAGTTCCTTGTCCTGTTGTATCCCTTCCTTGATAGCTTCCTTTGAGCTATTATTTCTTACTCTCTTAGTTTTTGATTTGTGTTGTTTTTACCAAAAGTTTTCTGATCTTACCTTGTTTAAAAGTTCGATGGCCTTTCATCATCTCCAATGTGCCATTAGGATGACCACCATTGTTGAAGAAGCACGTGTAGTACCGATGATGTGATTGGTGCATTGTTTTGCCTGATGTGTGCTTGTATTGTTTGATGTAATGCATGTGTTTTGTCTTTGTTCTTGTGTTCCAAAGGAGGCCCGAAATCATCTTGAGAATTAGCTCAATCTATGTTAAAGTGGGGTAGTATCCTCTCTTGACCTACCTAACATTCGATCAATCCTAATTCTTATAGTCTTTTCCATGAATCATCCATGCTTACTCTTGGTTTCTATGCTATCTTCTTTATCTTAACCCAAGGGAGGATCAACACATGAATGACTCATCAATAGTAGTAAGCCTTGGAGAAAGTGTTGTCTTTAACGACATTGCCAGGTGGAACAAGATCTTTGTTAAGTGGGGTAGCGTCCGCCACCATCATCAATCTCAAGTCACGAGACAAGAAGATCCAGAGACCAATCGCTATCATAGTATCATCTTTTGCTAGTCCTTGCCTCTTAACCAGTCTCACCTTCTTGCCATCAATCTTTACTTTTCTTATCAACATTTGACAACTTTTGACCCTTGTCCTTACATCTTATAAATTCTGATTCAAGGACCTACAAAGACTTGAAGATCCATTTATCCTTCTCACTAGTCTCCCTGAATGGTAAAACAGAAAACTAGTCTTTACCTTTCTTCAACCAATGCTAGTCTGTCACTTTTTCGTGATGTTTCATAAATCTTGAATCCAGGAGTTTTGAGCACCTTAAGATATCTCTTTATCTCTTATGTTATCTTTTGCTAATCTCCACTCTTGTTTTTACACTTTATAAAGTGAAGACTCGATGATCAACCTTGATATATCTTTTCAACCTCCTTTGATCTTCCTTTTCGTCTATGTTGACATTCAATCCTTTGACCTTCTATCATTAACTCGAATCAATCTTAACGATCAATCCAATGTTTTCTTGTCAATCTTTGATAATCCTCAACACTTATATCCGAACTTGTCAAAAAGTCTCGAAACAACCTTATTGGTCTGTTTTATCTTTCTCCCTAGTCTCTTCGAATCTCAGGACGAGATTCCTGTTAAGTGGGATAGAATTGTCACACCCCAAAATTTCTAATTTTGGGCTGTGCATAGGAAACACTAAATAAAATAAATAATTTCAATATCTGAATAAATTTATTAGATAAGTTAAGTTGCTGCTAATTTAAATATAGAAAATTGTGGTTAAACTTTTTCATATTAATTTGATAATGTGGTGTTTGTGTGATGCTTGTCTTTGGTGTTGGTGAGTGCTTTTATTTTTAAATTACCATAGGACGACGTTTGCTTCTCACCGGAAAACTTTTTGGTATTTTCTGGATTTAAAATTTCAATTTCCGTGAGCTTAATCTTTTTCCTTGATATCTTCATCAATCTTTTCATGAGCTCCAAATACTTTATTTGGGTTCGTCTCATTCTAAAATATCTCTGAGAATCTTCCCTAAATTTTCGGAGCCTTCGAGGTATTTTTCGTGGCTTAAAATTCAATTCTGGACTTTTCTAGAATTATTTTATCCATGAAATTAATTAATTCCGAAAATAATAAAATATCTCAGATTTCCTCATGCCCAAAGGCCCATGTCTTTATTTACTAATAGGCTTTTAATAATTAATTAGGCCTATTAGTAAAGGTGGATGGTGCAACGTCAATTAGCACCATATCGCTAGTTGACATGGAGGTGGAGAGTTTTCCTCCCTATATATACGTACCTATCCCTTGGGTAAAAGCACACCAAAACTATCATAGAGGAGCCCCTAGTTTGGGAAATCTCTCGTGTAGTAAATTAGAATTTTCTCCCTTCTTATCGCGAGCCGCCGCTCGTAGCTCCCTCCACCCCTCGCCGAAGTTCTGCATCTACAGCTTGCGTTCCGGCGAACTTTCGACGAAGGTTCGGCGAGCTTTTCCGGCGACGTTTCTCGTCTCCGGCGAAAACCATCGCTGCTGCAAGGCAGCCCTCGTCGTTCTCTACGTTGTAGTATACTCGTTTTCTCGAATCCGTGTTCGTTTGATCATGTTCCTAATTTATCTCCCTCTTTTCCGGCGAAAACCACCAGAGAGGGGTTCAGCTTTGATCTGTCCCGGTTTAAGGAAGATCCGCTCGCGCGCCGCGCCGCTGAGTGCGTCTTCGGACAGGAAGTCGTGAACGGCGCATTTTCAAGATTTCACCGGCCGAACTTTCCTATGAAGCGCTGGTGAGTGACCTTCTGACGTATGAGCAACGTCATGCTCTGTCAGGCAACTCGCTCCGATCCAGTGTACCAGATGGCAATACAGTCTGTCCAGGAGGATTTGCACTGTGATGAGAAATTAAATCCATATACTATTAGAGCTGTGGCGAGACTTAGTGAATTCCCGAAGGCTAAGTCTCCAGGTTTACCTTGGAAGCTACGAGGATATAAGAGCAAAGGTGATGTTGTTGCCGAGCCAGACAACGTGCTGAGATGAAGTAATTATAAGTTTGCCACTAGTTAGTATAATCCCCGCCGTTTAATCGTTTTAAGTCCGATTTGAGTCGTTCCAGTTGTGTTAGAATCGTGTCGTCGCGCTCTACACAGTGTGCTAATGTTTGTCATATCTTATAATTATGAATTTATTGATTTAAAATGCAATTTGATTAGTATTAATTTAATAGTTTTTAATTAAAAGTGACATAGGTTTATAATTTCGTTTTTGTTGCTTTGTTAATTAAAAGTTATCTAGTGATTTAAATCCGTTCTTGTTGTTTTGCAATAGTGCCGATCGAGGTTATGTGTTAGCAACAACGTTTGACATGTCTTACATCCTTAAAATTTATAAGTTAGATATTAATTTGATTTATGCTTGTGCAATTGAGTTTCTAATTAAACGCAACACAGGCAGTCTGTTCTAAATTAATGTTAATCTAATTAATATTAAACTAAATGTTTCTTTTGAATTATAAGATGTTTAGTTCAACCTCGAAACATAAGTGCTTTTCGTTCAGTTGCCACATGTTTTCTATATATATAGTTCAATATTAAATTGATTAATATGATTAATGTATAATATATTTCAAATTAAAATTTGCTTAGCCTAAATACGTTACATACATGATAGACTTGTGTAGATAATTTCATATTACAGTACGTATCTGCTCTTCATAGTTATATGACTTTAATTCTCGAGCATTTATTCGTTTGAAATCTATTTTGCTCCAATTAAGTTGCGTTAGATTTGTATCGACGTTCTCTGTGCAGTAGCACTAATGTTTTTCATGTCATATGCTTTTCCATATATAGCTGAATATTATATTAATTAATATGCTTGTTATTAGTTTTATAATTTAAAATAATATACAATCTTCTCACGTCAGTCCTTTGTAACTAAGCATGAACTTAGCTAATGGCAACTTAAAATATATTTAAATTATAATTTACTTATCCCAACCACATATCTCATATAATTGGAATAATTGTTTTCACATGTTCTTTTATCTCTGCAAAGTCGGTAATACTTATAAATAAAATATGACCAGGGTTAAACCTAGTTTTATAATTCAATTGATTAATCTAATTTTACAATATTTCTTCAGAATGTTTATCACCTTATTTCAATAACTAAAATGTATTAAGTTTATAGTTTGTCTTCTCCGATATGTTGTAATCGTCTCGATAGTCGTGTGTCCTCTTTAATGGTAGCTCCGTTATTCGTCGTTCTTGCGTTTTCGTGACTGTAGCAACGTACCGTGTCCTTTAGTGCGTTCTCTTTTAAAGCGTTTCTTTTGTTGGATGCATGTTCTTAGATGTGTGTATTGTTTGTCTATTTGCGTTGCTTGGTTGCTGCGAGTAGAGGAAGCGTGGTTCGTCAGCGCTGAAGACTAGGAGCTGAGGACTGACAGTTGAAGCAAAAGTGGAGACTGAAGGATAGCAACTGGAGATTCTGAGCAGCTAACTTGGGGAAAAAGGCAAGTATAGCATGGGATTATCCTTGTTGTCCTATTCATATTAAGCAAATAATATCATTATGCATATATTCCTTGATAAGGATGACTTAGTGTTGATCTTATTCCTTGATACCTATTATATTGCATGGATTAGTATTGCTAGTGCTCAACATGAACTATGATCATGTAATTTGACTAATGGAATATGCAATAAACATTAAAAGATGATTTTATTACTGTTAAAGGGTACTAGAGCATGGGGGTTACTTTGGTGCTCTCGTTACTCTCCATAAGGACTTATCTGTAAGCGAAAATCCGGGACTTACAGTACAACTGTGAGGGCTATAATGGCTCTGGCTTTAGTCAAGTATGAGGACCTTTTCTAGCTTGTTAGAGGTATTCCTTTATGGCGTAAGAATGGCTTGACGAATCGGGTATAGTGCGGCCTCTATCCTCATGTGTATAGGCTGCGTGTTATTGTGCCATCAGGAAGGGGGGCTCTACATCTGTTTGCCGAGTGAAATCTAATGGCCCTAACTTGTTAGACGAACCTTTGAAAGACTTCATAGTGAACCCTGCCGACCTTCCTTGGTAGTGGGTCAAGAGGCTGATCACCTCGGGCGAAAGGGTAAATCACGACTCACAGTGAAAGTGTACAACCTCTGCAGAGTGTAAAACTGTTATAACAGCCGTGCTCACGGTCACGAGTGGCTTTGGACCCTTATGGAATAGATGATCACTAATGACTATAAATATGTTTTTGCTATTCATTATTCATCTTTACATTGATCATATGTTTATTGCGGGAATTAATGCAAACCTGATGCTACTCATATGATAAAACTGTGATAATTAAAAGCTAAATGCAGTAAACCAGTGTCTATCCTTTTGAGCTCATGAACCCCATGTTATATTTGTTGAGTTCGACATGGACTCACTCTTGCTATTTCCTCACACTCCAGTGTGTTGTAAGGTGCTGCTTAGAAGAAGGATGAAAGTGTAGTGGAGTTTTCAGAAGTCTTTTCAGAAGTGCTTGGCATATGGAACCCCCAGTCAGCCGTCCCTGTGATGTTGGAGCCTGAAGAAAAGATTAGTGACCGTTCCGCGATACTCTGATGTAAGTGTTAATATAGCTATGTATACGTTATATAATAACATTGTTTCTGATATTTTTTCATTCCGACATATGTGTGGACTTCCTGGGCACATATATGATTAGCCTGGTTTTGTTCTTTGGAAAACCGGGTGTGACATATATGCAATAAACGTTTAAATGATGCTTTAAAGCAATATGGCTCAAGAGGGCTAGAGCATATTTGATTGTTTTTATGGTGCTCTAATTTCTCTCCATAAGGACTTATCTGTAAGCGAACATCCGGGACTTACAGTACAACTGTGAGGGCTAAAATGGCTCTGGCTTTAGCTCAGTATGAGGACCTTTTCTAGCTTGTTAGAGGTATTCCTTCATGGCGTAAGAACGGCTTGACGAATCGGGTATAGTGCGGCCTCTGTCCTTATGTGTATAGGCTGCGCGTTATTGTGCCATTTGGAAGGGGGGCTCTACATCTGTTTGCCGAGTGAATCTAATGGCCCTAACTTGTTAGACGAACCTTTGAAAGGCTTCATAGTGAACCCTGCCGACCTTCCTTGGAAGTGGGTCAAGAGATTAGCTACCTCGGGCGAAAGGGTAAATCACGACTCACAGTGAAAGTGTACAACCTCTGCAGAGTGTAAAACTGTTATAACAGCCGTGCTCACGGTCACGAGTGGCCTTGGACCCTTACAGAATAAATGATGAACACTGATGATAATGATAATACTGATGATATTGATGCTCACTAATGATTATTGTTTCTTGCTATACATTATTCTTGTTTACATGATCATGAGGTTATTTGGGATTGTGGTAAACTTGTTGCTACTCAACTGTTAAAAAGTTGACTCACTAAAAGCTATTGCAGTAAACCTGTGTCAAACCTTTTGAGTCTCATGAACCCCATGTTATATTTGTTGAGTTCGACATGGACTCACTCTTGCTATTTCCCCACATCTCAGGAAGGGTACCAGACTGTTAGATTCTGGAATTGTTAGGCTTGTGATCAACCAGTTAGTTTGATCCTGGAGTGAAGGTTGCACCCGGTGCTCGGAGTTGTCTTTCCGCTGTGTTGCTCTTTAAGGTATATTTTATACTATTGTGTTATGTATATTAAGCATTTGTCTTTTGATATTACACTTATCTGTAGCTATATGTGAGATTTGTCTTCTTTATTTCACATATGGTGTATGTCTGGTTTTGTCCTTAAAACCGGGTGTGACAAGTTGTGATGTTTTCGGCTATGCCCGTGGAAAACTTAAAAAACTTAGAAAAGAGCTTGAAGAGGTTCGTAAGAAATCTTGGCATGGAGGGATTTCAAGAGAAGAAAATGATTTACTGAAGAAGATTTAGAATTATTGGCTCGGGAGGAAATAATGATAAGACAATGATCTCGGGTACAGTGGTTAATAGAAGGGGATAGGAATACATCTTTCTTCCATACTAGATGTCATGATCGGGCTAGACTAAACAAGGTCATAACTCTGAAAAAGGAAGATGAAACTGTTTGCCATAAGCAAAAGGATTTAGAAAATGTGGCCATTGACTTTTAAATCAAACTTTTCTCTGCACAGGAGGACTTAAACCCAAATGAAGTGATCCAATTTGTGCCGCATAAAGTAACTGATGATATGAATCAAAAGCTTTGTAAACCTTTTTTCTGCAGACGAGGTTGAAAAGGCATTATTTATGATGAAGCCAAACAAATCCCCTAGAACTGATGGTTTTACAGCTGGATTCTACCAAAATCATTGGTCTTTGTTAAAGGATGACATTTGTCAAGAAGTTCTGAATTTTCTAGGAGGAGGTGACCTACCAACAGATGTTAACAAAACAATTCTAGTGCTAGTACCTAAAGTTAAACAGCCTCGGGAAATGGCATAGTTTAGACCTATCTCGCTATGTAATGTGCTTTATAAAATTTGCTCAAAGGTTTTAGTGAATAGGTTGAGAGAGGTTTTGAATGACATAATATCTAAAGAACAAAGTGCTTTTGTTCCTGGAAGGTTGATCACCGACAATGTATTGATGGCATACGAATGCATTCACTATTTAAAAAGGAAAAAGGGTAAGACAAGTTTTTGTGCTATAAAGTTAGACATGGCAAGGTCTATGATAGAGTAGAATGGGCTTATCTGAGAAGCATTATGGTGAAGTTAGGCTTCGTGGAATCTTGGATTTCAATTGTTATGAAATGTGTTGAAACGGTAAGCTTCTCGATTTAGGTAAATGGTCATCTTTTAGATTATTTCACACCCTCAAGAGGTATCAGGCAGGGAGATCCTTTATCTCCCTACCTCTTTCTTCTATGTGCAGTGGGTTTGTCATGTTTATTAAAATTTTCAGGGCCTCTTTTTTTTGTCAAAAGGTGTAAGGATTGGAATACATACACCGTGGATTTCTCACCTGTTTTTTGCTAATGATTGTATTATTTTTACCTAGGCTTCAGGAAGGGGGGCAAATAGACTAAATGACATCCTTGAAGCCTATAACAAAGGTTTAGGGCAATCAGTTAATACATTGAAGTCTGCAATTTTTTCAGTAAGAACTGCTCAGAAGATGCTAAAAGAGAAGTTTTCCAAATCTTAAATATTCAAAGAGAAGCACTCGAGAAAAAAATATTTGGGTCTACCTACAGCAGTAGGTCGGTCCACAACAGAGGCCTTTGAGAAACTTACCACAAGAATTCAGAATCTGGTGAATGGGTGGAGTGAGAAAAAGTTGAGCTCCGCTGGAAGAGAAGTGCTTATCAAGGCTGTGGCACAATCAATGCCTACATATTCTATGAGTTGCTTTGAATTATCTAAAACTACATGTAAAAGAATTACTTCTTTGGTAGCTCGGTACTGGTGTGGAGGCGATGGTGATAGAAGGAAGATGCACTGGATGAAATGGTCAGAAATAACCCATATGAAAAAAGGAGGTGGTATGGGTTTTAGAGACTTGCACCTTTTTAATTTAGCAATGTTAGGAAAGCAAGGTTGGAGACTTTTAACCAGACCTGATTCTCTTTGTGCTCGTACTCTTAAGGGCAAATATTACCACAATTCATCTTTCTTGTATGCAAAAAGGAAACGTAACAGTTCTCATACATGGCAAGCAATCCTTAAGGGTAGACAAGTATTGGAGAAGGGCTTAATGAAATTAATTGGTGATGGCACTTCTACACAAGTATGGACAGACCAATGGATTCCAGGAATACCAGGGTTTAGACCTTTGTACAAGAAACTAGAAGCTACAGTTGAGAGAGTTCATGAACTCCTCACTTCAGAAGGCTCTGCTTGGAATGAACAGGTTTTACAAGAAAATTTCCTAGAAGCTGATGCTAAGGAAATCCGGAAAATTCCACTTGGAAGATTAAAGGAGGATATGTGGGCATGGAGTGCAGAAAAATGGCATATACTCTGTGTTTGTTGGAACAGAACAAAACAAATATTGCAAATTCTTCAGTAAGTGAGGATAATCCATTTTGGAAAATGATATGGAAACTGGCAATTCCTCCCAAAGTGAAAGTTCTTTGGTGGCGGGTGATGCATAACTTTGTGCCGGTTAAAGCTAATCTCATGGAAAGGCATATAGAAAATCAAGGTACATGTCCTGATTGTGGTGCTCAAGATGAAACTGTTTATCATGCTTTAATTACATGTACTTTTGCTACCATGTTTTGGAGGTCTTTCTATGAAATATTTAATATTAAATTGCCTAGATTACATCCTACTACATGATGCTTTGATTTGCTGGATAATTCATTTTGCCTACTGCAAACTGTGGCCCCATTTTATGTGGAATGTGGGCAGTTTGGACAGCGCACAACGGAAGACACCATGGAGAAACAAAAATGAATCTGATTCAGGCCTGCAGGTGGGCGAGAGAATTATCTTCTGATCTAATTGTCTCCGGTGAATCTCTGACAGGAAAGAAGGACAATACACAAATTATGAAATGGAAGCCACCTCTTGCTGGCTTTGTGAAGATCAACGTGGATGCTGCTTTCAAGGCAGAAAGTCAACAAGGTGCTACTGGGGTGGTAATTCGTGATGACAATGGTCATGTTCTAGCGGCTAAATGCAAATGGTATGATTCGATTCCAAACATTCTCACTAATGAAGCCTATGCTGCACGTGATGGGGCTGTATTGATGAATTTGCTGAATCGACCAAAGGTAATGTTGGAAACTGATAGTTTAGAGTTGCAATCCTTATGGAGAAGTAAAGATAATAACAGGTCGACTATCCTACCTGTTCTAAATGAAGTTCAAGAGCTTATGGGGAGATGCATGGTTTTTGAATTTTCTCATGTCAAAAGAGAGGCAAATTCTGTAGCCCATGGTCTTGCTAAGTATGTCTCAATTTCATGTTTAGAGCATACTTGGTTGTATGAAAACCCTGAATGTATTCTCCCAAGTATCCAGCATGACTGTAACGGTGATGTTTAATTAATATAAGCTCTTGTTTTCTTAAAAAAAAGAAATGAATGAATTCAAGATGTACACCTTTCTCATAAACATATTCATTTAACTGTAAATTAGTTTCTGTTCTTTACTACTAAAAGTTAATAAAAGTGAAAGGTGCAAAAACTTTGTTTTCACAGGGAAAGGAAGATGCTTGAGATATCTCATCTTCAATAATTATATTATAGTTGATTACTTTGCACAATGATATTGCTGTTGTAATGCTTTGTGTTAGTAGCCTTGTATAAGCTACCATGGTAAACATAAAAAGTGTTGATCATGTACATGGAGGGATGATGCATGGAAAAATTTCTTAGTTTTGATAGTAACCAAAGGATAGAAAAGAAAGTAGCACTGTTAATTGCAGAGGCATGTGTCATGAACTGGGTTGCCAAGTGGGCCGAAACTGGGCTGCCATGTGGGCTGGGTTGAAGAAAGGGCTTCAACTGTTGTAATCCACTTAGATTGTACAGAAACTGAGTGAATCTTAGGTGTCGTTTGGATGAGGATAGGGATTGGGATAGGGATGGGAGATATTGCATCCTAGCCATCCGTTCTTCATGCCTTATTTAATCCTAGCCATTCATTCATTTCCCTTTTCCTATCCCAACCCCCATATCCCACTATCCAAACGGCACCTTAGTCTTATTGTGAGTAGTATTCTTGTCCGGACATGGCCTTGGTTTTGTTTTAATTTCAGAAAGGGCCAACTAGCGGTCGAAATGGATTGACTGCTCGAATGTGCAATAGAAATCAAACAATTCAAATTCAAATCCAAGTATGAATGTCTATTTGATTTTTTAAAACATTAGTCTGAAGCCCTTTTCATTTAGACAGGGGTTCGGCCCAAACATGATACGGATCCAAGTCTCAACTATGTGATATACATGCAAGCTCGTGCATGCGCAGACAGAGTTACTAGTTAGGCCTTGTCTGGATATTATCGGATTCACCTCAATCCACATGTGTTGGAGTGAATTGGGGTGGAATTTAGTATAAGTTCCACTCCAATCCACCCAACACATGTGGATTGATGCTTCCAAACAAGGCCTTATGTGAATGGACATGCATGAGATATCTATGTGTACAGAGTTTTCCTGCACTATCCATGCATCGACATGGAATCTAGAGCTTGGAGTAGAATTGTAGAGTCGGATTCTTGTTGGATGCTAGAGATGCTCAACACCAATGCTTAAAAAAGTCTTTTCAGATTGGCCATCCCTTCAGCTATCACTTTATCATGAACGGCCGACAAATTCCGTTAGGGCTTAACGCTATGCATGCTTTACTATTTCCCCTTTTTTCTCTCTAGATATATGTGCCGTCCCATATATTGACAACAAGGAAACTGCAGCAAGATTAAATGGTCTCATATGGAAAGTTCGTCATTTATCTCTATAGGTGAAAAATACATAATGGTACATCCAATATTAAGTTTAAAATTAACACCATGCGTCATACACAATAAAGGCGATGAGATTTTTCTCAATCTGCTACACTCCCCTATAATCTCAAATCCTGTTTTCTTAATCCCCTATAGGAGATTTTTAAGGGAACGGGATACTCAATTTGGTAGAGATGCTCTAAGGTGCAACGGTTTTTGTGTCATTTATTTTGTTTGTGTCATAAACTCATTGAAATCATACTGACCTCTTTTTCTATCAGAACTGCAAAAGTGAAAGAAATGTGTCTTATTCTTGATATAAGATAATTTCATTTTGTTGTTTTGAAAGCCCGAATCTCATGTCTCTATAATGATGTTTATAACATCAAGTACATCCTCCATCGGGCTAGACTTGCCAATCACACCATCATCTCGTATTCATGAAGCGGTTACAGAGGCTGATGTTCTTCTTTCTTCAGCAGGAATATTTCGTTATAAAAGAACCTATACATAAAGTGTAGCGATAGCTAGGTAGGTAGGTTTGTGAAAACCATGATGTGTTGTTGGTATTAGTAAAAGCTCAAGAACAGCAGCTTTAACATCTACAAACTTAGAGGGAATCGTGGTGATATATATGCTACTGAGTACTGGCACTACCATCCAAGTAACAAACAATAAAGCTAATGCTACGCTGGAGGCAAGACTGTACCTGATTGCCCATGAACAATGGGATTAGATTGTCTCAACGGCTAGATATATTGCCTTTTTCTTTCTAGCTGGTGGTAGACATGTCGAATTAGTGGATGCCTGGAACCACCTGAAGCAAGTTATAAAATTGTAGGATTCCAGCAAGTTGGATTCATTTTTCTAATTCATGATGATCAGACAGCGTCTTTCTTCAGGTGGTATTTTTCTTCAAAAGAAATAATTCTTTTGAACCTAAAGTAGCAAAAAAAAAACCATGGTGTTTTATTTTTGTTAGCGAAATTTAGAAGTAATCATGGTAATACTTTTGTCTACTTCTGGGCTTGCGTGTATGAACATCCTTTTTTCTCGGTAAAACTGACAAGGTTGTCAAAGTTGTTCAAAAGTAATTGCAGCCTGAACTTGTCGTGAATGTAAATCATGTAAAAAAAGTTCTAAAAATTCGTGATGGTCAAGTGATGTATGCAGCAAAGGGCCATATTGACTATATAGAGATATTATGGAACGACATGCAGTTCAGTATGATGAATATGCAATGGCAAGCTAATATTGAAATGTTTATATATTCTTCTTCTTATTACATGACTATCCATTGTCGGAATTGGCCACAGAATTTTGTTAGTGCTCATGATATATCATTTAATTTAGTTCTGCACATTTTCTACCTGGATCAGTAATGAAAAATATTATTTCCGGGATCTAAGTTTTACACGCATAGGCTGATAGGCATATATCTACAACTGGTGAGTAGTGTCGAAGTGTGTTTTATTGTTCAGTATGTGATTAACAGATGAAATATTGTAAAAGAAAGCCTATGTGTGGTGATAGAGGCTGGAAAAATCCATTTTCTAAAAAAAAAGAAACCAAGAAAGTTTTTTTAGAACATGTGATCGGCATGCATTAGTTAATTAATTCAATAGAAGCATGTTTTAAGTGTCCAATAACTAAAATGTTGATAAGAAATTGGTAGAATCTTGGACACATAGTCTATTACTTGGCTTTGTTTACAAATCATGATAACTTATGTCATGAATTAGCGCTACAACCATCAATACTTGACCCTTTCTTATACGAGAAATCACCAATAAAATACTTAAGCTGTATTCTTGCCCATTTTTTATTCAAAACCCAAAATATTAACTTGGAAATTGTCCTCAAATGATATAAATTTTATAATGCAAAATTTTTTCTTTGGATACATGTTCTAACAGACCCTCCATGCGTTATATGTTGAAATATAATAGGGGAATAGTAAGCAATATACATATGTATAATCATATATATGAGTGACAAGTATTACCCCAAAGTTCTAGACATCCAAAGTGTGTGTTGGGTGCGCATGCCATCAAGTAATTTTCTTGTTATTGGTGACACAATTATATCTTCTATCTTCTATGTGTGTTGGACGCATCAAAATATTCTACGCGTGCATTGTGATTCTTCTTCACAAAGAGAAGTGCGCGTGCAGAAAACCCACTACCCTATTTGGGAGATTGATACTCTTTTTATCCGGTAACGTCAACCAATATGTCTCCATTCAAGTCTCTAATTGTAGGACGACATCCCAAACTTGATTCGATACAAATAGGAACTACTAAACCGTCAATTATTATCAGGACATAGTGGGTAAAGATTGGAATAATTTAGGTCCAATTTCTAACCAATTCATGTTTACATAAAATTATTGAACTAACATTAAACCGTCATTGTCCAACTAAATAGTAAACCTACCATATCTCTAGCTACCTAGGTAGCATTAGTCAGTAATCAAGCTATTAACGTAACTAAAAAAATAAAAATTTCATAACTAAAACCAACATTTTAAGAAATAATTTCCACTAATTAATCTTCAACCCAACTCACAAAACAGTATTATTTTAATCCTCTCTCTCCCCCATACATATATACCTTGAGATAGACCTAGTTCTAGATCCAAAATGGATACCTATTTTCAAACGAACTAGTTCACCATAAATATCATGACATTTGGGCAAGAAAATGGGAGAATCTTGTTCACCTACTCAATCTACTGTCACACCCGATTTTAAGGATAAAATGGGATGCATAAACCTTATATGCGCCTAGAGATCAGTCGCACACTTAAGCTGACAAATTACAGAGTATTATCACAGTGCTTATTACATAGCGATTAATAATTCATTACAATAATATCAAGTCTCTAATAAAGCCGAAGAACTAAATAACTACTCTCCACGAGAGCCTCCAAACTCCACAGGGACGTCGACTAGTGAACCACAAGTCTAGAAATCCTTAGGGTAGTCATCAAAACCACTGCCATCTTTTACCCATCCGAAATTTTTATCCAAATAATAAAAATAAACATGCATAAGTACATCTCGTACTCAACAAGAATAACATGGGTTTATGAAGCTCAGGAGGCTAACACTGGTTTACTGCGGTTAGCATTTTAATAAGTCAAAGTTTTAGCACTATATTAGCATTTAGTTGTGCTTAAGCCCCAATTAAACCACATGATCACAAACATGAATAATAGTCATCATTAGAATTATCATCATTAATAACATCATCATCAAGCCGTGCGCACGGACACGAGCGGCCTAGAAAACTAACGGAATAGTTGCTCACTTGATGATAACAGCTATGCTCACGGACATGAGCGGCCCAGAAAACTGACGGAATAGTTTCTCACTTGATGATGATGTTATTAATGATGATAATTCTAATGATGACTATTATTTATGTTTGTGATCATGTGGTTTAATTGGGGCTTAAGCACAACTAAATGCTAATATAGTGCTAAAACTTTTGACTTATTAAAATGCTAATCACAGGAAACCAGTGTCAGCCTTCTGAGCTTCATAAACCCATGTTATTCTTGTTGAGTACGAGATGTACTTACGCATGTTTATTTTTATTATTTGGATAAAAATCCTGGATGGGTAACAGACGGCAGTGGTTTTGACGACTACCCGGAGAATTTCTAGACTTGTGGTTCACCGGTCGACGTCCCTATGGAGTTTGGAGGCTCTCATGGAGAGTAGTTATTTAGTTCTTCCGCTTTATTAGAGACTTGATATTATTGTAATGAATTATTAATCGCTATGTACTAAGCACTGTGTGCGATTGATCTCTAGGCGCACATAAGGTTTATGTATCCCATTTTATCCATAAAATCGGGTGTGACATCTACCCTTGTGCCTTAAAGATTTGATCTATGTTCATGTCTAATTGCACACAACCATGCCTTCAGAGTGGTTTGTAAGACCAGCTACCCCAAAAAATCAATTGTCAGGGGTGATCCATTAGCCAGGGCTTGTTAGAGAAGTGTCTCAAGAGGTTGTTCTTCATCTAGCTGCCCCTGAAAAAAATAGGACGTCTCTGAAAATAGTTTCTGTAACAATGCACCATTTGTATGCTGTTCATGCATAAGGAATAAAAAAACATATCAAAGTAATCATACTGTTCAATATACTGTAAAAAATAGTTATCACATTGGAAGCTGCTCCCTCTGATATATATGTAATGTGTTTCTAAAAACAAAATTATTGTTTAGCACTTGGTCTATCTTACTAGATGGCGATTTGTCTTTCTTCAGGTCGTATATTTCTTCAAAAGAAATAATTCCTTTGAACCTAATGTAGCAAAAGATCATGGTGTTTTATTATTTCTGTTAGTGAAGTTTCATGGTCTACAGTTTTAGCAGCTAAAACTTAGAAGTAATCATGGTAACACTTTTGTGTACTTTTGGTGTTGCGTGTATGAACAGCTTTTTTCCCCTGTAAAACTGACAAGGTTGTCTGAATACTAAAGAGTTCTGCTCAATATAATCCGCTTCTTCAATTTTAAGATTCCCATACGGACAATAAAACAGCTCCAAAGTGATGACAGCCTGATTTTTTCATGAATGTAAATCAGGTCAAAAAAACTGTTACATAAGAATATTGGATGCATGATCAGGCTATGTATGCAGCAGATGGCCATATATTGGCTGTAGACATTATGGAACGATATACAGTTCAGTGTGATGAACACATAATGGCATGCTAATACTTAAATTGTCGTCTAATCTTATTTTTTTCCCTATTGCATGACTATACAATAATTATTGGAGTTTGGTTGGTCACCGAATTTTCTTGGTGCTCAAGATATATCCTTGAGCTCTGCACATTTTGTATCTGGAACAATAAAGGAAAATATTATTTTGCTGAATCTAATAAGTTTTAGGCATAGGCATATATCAGCTAGAATGGGAGAGTTATTGTTGAAATGTGTTTCAGTGTTGAGGATGTGATTAGCTGATGAAATCTTGTAAAAACATGGCTATGTGCGGTCACAAGGCTAGCTGGAAACAATTCCATTTCCTCAAAAATAAAAAAAAGAAAAAAGGGCAACAAAGAAAGATTTTTGAGAACATGTGATTGGCATGCATTCAATAGAAGCGTTTTTTAAATGTATATTCACTAGAGGATTGATATGAAATCAGTACAATCTAGGACTCATGGTCTATTACATGCTTTTTTGTTTTCAAATCATGATAACTTATAATTATTTCATTGATTAACTACGACCATCAATACTTCATCCTTTCTTTTTATATGAGAAATATCCAATAAAATGCTTAAGTTGTATTCTTACCATTCTACTTTATAGGGTCTGCACCTAATTTTTTATTCAGAACCCATAATATTAACCTAGAAATTATCCTCATATGATATATAAAATTTATAATACGAAAAATATCTTTGTACTAACGTTTTAATAGACCCTTGATCTTGTGGTTATGAACTTTTTTATTCAGAAACTATATTATAGAAGGAATTATGTGGCAAAGTCTATTTTTTCTAGTCCTCGTTAGATGAAACCATGCATTATATGTTGAAATATAGGGGAGTATATGAATGACAAGTATTTCCATAAAGTTCTAGACATCGAAAGTGTGCGTTTGGTGCGCGTGCTGTCAGGTTGATATCATGTTACTGGTGACATAATTATATCATCTGTCTTATTTGTGTGTTGGACGTATCAAAATATTCCATGGGTTCACTGCTATTCTTATTCACAAGTTGAAGTGCGCGTGCACAAAACCCACTACCCTAGTTGGGGGATTGATACTATTATTGTCGGGATAACAACAACCAATCTTCTCCTAAATTGTAGAGTTTAAAGAGATCTAAAACTTTTGTTGTTGATAAGTTTTTAATTTGAGATGGTTTACAAGTCCAAATATGCAATATAAGTTCTCAGATCAGATTTAACATGATTAACAATGTCGAATGGAGACAAAGTCAACATCAAAATTGTAGTACACAACAATATCTCTACAACTTTGCAGTTAGCAACCTTTTCATTAGAGATTGTTTGGAGTGTCAAATATACAATATAAGAATTCTAATGTGTGGTTAAAAGAATAGCGTCAGCTATATAATCGTATGTGTCGCGTATCTTAGCTGTATGTGCGTTCGAGGGACCGTGAACGTTGATGTCTCAAGTTTGAATCCTAGAAACCACATATTTTCTATCTCGTTATCACCTATCACTACCAGGTGATGAGGGGTTGAGACCCGGTAGTGATGGTCTATTTTGTGGTAG
Organism: Saccharum hybrid cultivar R570; assembly: GCA_038087645.1. Lineage (NCBI taxonomy): Eukaryota > Viridiplantae > Streptophyta > Magnoliopsida > Poales > Poaceae > Saccharum > Saccharum hybrid cultivar. The sequence goes on from JAQSUU010000519.1 coordinate 2,180,842, forward strand.
TGGTCATGGTTTGGATACATTTCTTTTCGCATCACTTAGGCTTGTATAAGATTTTTTTAGTTTCGATTAGGTCACGTAGCTCACTGCAGGGACCAAATATTGCAAGTTCCAATATCTGTGCATTTTGGTGCCAACTGTCAAGAAGCATGCGTCTAAGAATCCCAGTGTTTTGAATGAATTGAGCACTTGCTTTTTTGAATGCCATCTTGCCTAAGCTATTTGGTCTGTAATTTACGTGGCTTCATGTCTATCTAAACCTCATAGCATATCACGTAGGTTTGGCATTTGGTAAGGAGGCCTTAGAAAATATATGAAGATGAAGTCACTAGCCTTGCTAGCAGTGGCTACTACTTGTTGGTCACTTTGGCTTAGGAGGAATGACATAAGTTTGAAAACAGAATAAATTCTCTCCTTTGCAAGTTACCTTCATAGGCATAGCTACGCATTGGCTACATATATGATATATGTGCTGTTCTCCAGAAGCATGTCTTATAGGATTTGCATGTGGAGGCTTTGCAGCATTTGGTATAGGTGCCGAATGTTATCATTTACCTGTTACATGGGTGGCGATGTAGCATATATTGATTAATTGTCAACAGAGGGATTACAGTGTGTTTTGTTTAATTTTGTAATTGTGTGTTCCCTGATAAGTTGAGGCCAGAAGGTCTATTTTCAAACCTTATTACCATGGGCCATGGCTGTGTAACACCCTAAAATTTTGAAAAGAAGAAAAATAGGAGAAATATGATTTTTATATATTTTTGTGAGCATGCAAATTTAGAATGATAATAATTTTTATAAATTTAAAATCAAATATAAGGGTAGAAACATGATTGAGCATTCATGTTGCTGCATTTGAAATTTTGTATTGAGTGGTTTAAATCAAATTCAAATTGGATTTAAAAATCTTTTGGAAAATGGTTTTGAAAAACTGGAAAAGAAAAAGAAAAGGGTATTAATTTCCTTCTTCGGTTTTCGGCCCGGTCCAGCCAAAAGGCCCGCCAGCGCCCTGCCTCGGCCTGCCCTCCCCGCGCGCAGTCCGCCTTCCCCCGCTCCCCGCTTCACTTCGTGGGCCGAGCCCAGCCGCGGCCGCCGGCCCAACTCGCGCATGCGCTGCTCTTTCCCGCCTCCCGCGTCACTGACAGCCCGGACCCACGTGTTAGGCGCTTCTTCCTCCCCACGCCGCCGGATTCCTTTCCCTCCTTTTCCCGATCCGAATCGATCTCTCCAATCCATCCCTTTCCTTCTTTAGCGGTGCTCCCGGGCTATAAAAACGGAGCCGCGCCACCCTCCGCAACCCATCTTGCCTAGTTGCAGTTCCTGTGGTGGCCGAGAGCTAGGTCACCGCGAGCTCGAGTTCCACCGTCCGCCATATCGAGCACACCGTCGCCTCTATCCATTCCACGCCCTAGATTTCACCCTAGGTGAGTTAGCCATGCTTTGGTCTTCCTCTCCGTGCTCTCCGCTTGATAATGGTGCCCGGAATCAAGGATTGGCGATTCCCGGCCATGGCACCGCCGCGGGAGGCCACCGTCGCCAAATCCGGCCGGAGCGCCACCGGCTGCTCTCTCTCTCCTTCCCTGTTTTGATCTCGGCCGTCCGTTTTCAATCGGACGGATGTTATTCATTGATACCGGTTCGGTTGTAACTTTTGCTAAAGAGTCCCTGCCCTTTTCTAGTTTAGAACCCGCAGTCCAAAACGTAATAACCCGTGTTCGTTTTGATCTTTTGAAAGCGTATTTCGTCTCGGTAATCGAAAAATATGTTTTCTAATATTTACAGTTTTGCCACTGATCTTGTTTTAATCGTAGAATCTCCATTTTAACTCTGATTTGATCCATTCAAATTGCGTTAGATTCATATTTGCGAGCTCTACATGATGATAGAACTGTAAAGTAGGTTAGTGATAATTTATTTTCGAGTTTATATGAAAGTAATTATTTATCTATAGGAAATCCTAGAAAATTCATAACTTTCACGTTTTAAATCCAAATTTCATGATCTTTACGTCTATGTGATCATAGTAACATGTAGAAGAGTTTTACAAACTTTTTATACTGTTAGTGCTACTGTTGGTTAGGTTTTCTATCTTTAAGATTTGATGTTAGATTTAATCTATTACTTTACTAAAGAAAATCTCGTTTAATACATAATTTTGTTTTAATTCCGAATTAGTCTGTTCAAAGTTCAATGGATTTATAACAATATGAACTACGTATTAGTATTAATATTTTCTTATCAAAATCTCTGGAATTTCATAGTTTAGATCTAATTTGATTAATAACTGTGCAACTAGATTTATAAATAAAATATTATTGATTTCTCCTTTAGTTTTCTAAATTTAAATGTAATTTAGCCTAAGTCACTTTTGAATATCTATAAAAAGTATTTTATCCTATATATATGATTTTATATAGTAAAAACAAATGAGACCTATAATTTTCCGTTTTATATAACAAAATCTTTCGGTAGTCGTTTCTTTCACCGTAGCTCCGATTAGCGTGTTTTTCGCGCCTGTGTGTTCGTAGCAATGCGTAGAACATCTTTAAAACCTTTTCACATATTGTTTCATATGTTTGGTGTACTGTTCTAATTATTATTCATTATTTGATTCGTGTATGATTGCTCGATGTGTGTGTGTGATTTATTGATCAAGTCCAGTCGGTGAGATTTACATGGAGATTCAAGAAACTATTAATTGAAGATTTGGATCAGAAGAAGGATTTTGATTTAAGGCAAGTATAGCATGGGATTGTCCTTGTTGTCCTATTCACATTAAGCAAATAATATCATTATGCATATATTCCTTGTTAAAGATGACTTAGTGTTGATCTTATTTCTTGATACCTATTATACTGCATGGATTAGTATTGCTAGTGCTTAACATGAACTATGATCATGTAATTTGACTAATGGAATATGCAATAAACAATAAAAGATGATTTTTATTACTGTTAAAGGGTACTAGAGCATGGTGTTACTTTGGTGCTCTTGTTACTCTCCATAAGGACTTATTTGTAAGCGAAAATCCGGGATTTACAGTACAACTGTGAGGGCTAAAATGGCTCTGGCTTTAGCTCAGTATGAGGACCTTTTCTAGCTTGTTAGAGGTTACCCTTGTGGCGCAAATGGGGTAAAGCAGACTGTGGATCCCTGCGTGGTAGAATCACATAGACTGACTTTGGAAACCTAGCGGCCCTAACTTGTTAGACGAACCTTTGAAAGACTTCATAGTATTTCCCTGCCTGCTCACCTTGGAAGTGTTTTGGGAGTCTCGATCCCGGGCATATGGGTAAACATGACTCGCAGTGAAAGTGTACAACCTCTGCAGAGTGTAAAACTGTTATAGCAGCCGTGCTCACTGTCACGAGTGGCCTTGGACCCTTACGGAATAGTTGATCATTAATAATGAATATGTTTTTGCTATTCGTTATTCATATTTACATTGATCATATGTTTATTGTGGGATTAATGCAAATTTGATGCTACTCATGTAATAAAATTGTGACAATTAAAAGCTAAATGCAGTCAAACCAGTGTCTAGCCTTTTGAGCCTCATGAACCCCGTGTTATATTTGTTGAGTTCGATATGGACTCACTCTTGCTATTTCCCCCATCTCAGGAAGGGTACTAGACTGCAAGATTCTAGAATTGTTAGGCTTGTGATCAACCAGTCAGTTTGATCCTGGAGTGAAGGTTACACCCGGTGTTCGGAGTTGTCTTTCCGCTGTGTTATTCTCTAAGGTATATTTTATACTATTGCGTTATGTTAAATAAGCATTTGTCTTTTGATATTACACTTATCTGCGGCTATATGTGAGATTTGACTTCTTTATTTCACATATAGTGTATATCTGGTTTTGTCCTTAAAACCGGGTGTGACAGGCCGCGCCTTATTACCATGACAATATAACTGCTTTATAAACATGTACAGATACAATGGCAGAATGACCGGTGTAATGACTAATCTGGCATTCTTGTCTCGAGAATAAAGCTTGTGGTTTCAAAAATCGAAAAGGGATGGAAGGTAGACTTTGTTGGCATAAAAATAAGCGCGTTCAGCGCAATCAGCATATAGACACCCTTTTGCTGCCCTCTGTCGCTATGACATGCTACTGCTAATCATTTCGTTCCAGTCAGGCGTGCCTTGGAAAATGGGTGGTATGTTCATTTATCTGTTATTGTGTCTACGTGGTTCATGCCAATCACAAATTACAGAGGCACTGCAAACAACCGACATGCTTTTTCAGTTAATGTCCGTTACACAAATATACAGTAAGTGATGCACAAAGCCAAAGAAGCTTTGAACGGAAGTTGTTCCATGGACTTCGTTGGTGAAAGTTAGGGCACGTGTTAGAACCTGACTATCACACCCGGTTTTCTAAAGAATAAAACCAGGCTTGTCATATGTGTGCCTAGGAAGTCCACACATATGTCAGAATGAAAAAATATCAGAAACAATATTATTATATAACATAGACATAGCTATATTAAACACTTACATCAGAGTATCGCGGAACGGTGACTAAACTTCAGACTCCATTCTTCTCAGGGACGGCTGACTGAGGGTAACATATGCCTAGCACTTCTATCAGTCTTCTAGGAACTCCACCATAACACCATCGATCTTTGAGGCAACTTTACTAAAGTCTGGAGTGTGGAGAATAGCAAGAGTGAGTCATGTTGAACTCTGCAACTATAGCAACAAGATAGTATAGATCCCATAAACTCATGATCAATGTAACATAATCAATATAAAGAATAATCGATAAGTAAATGAGCATCTTAACAAAACAAGAATCATCATCTTTAATGTAGATGTCTCCAAGGCCGGTCGTGTCTGTGAGCACGGCTAGTATACCAGTTTATTAAACTCTGCACAGAGGTGTACACTTTCACTATGAGTCGTGATTTACCCTTTCGCCCGAGGTAGCTAATCTCTTGACCCACTTCCAAGGAAGGTCGGCAGGGTTCACTATGAAGCCTTTCAAAGGTTCGTCTAACAAGTTAGAGCCGCTAGGTTTCCGAAATCAGTCTGTGTGATACAACCAGTCCCAGGGATCCACAGTCTGCTTTTCCCTATTTGCGCCACAAGGGTAACCTCTAACAAGCTAGAAAAGGTTCTCATACTGAGCTAAAGTCAGAGCCATATAGCCCTCACAGTTGTACTGTAAATCCCAGAGGTTCACGTACAGACAAAATCTTATGTTGCTAAAAAGTCATTTCTCAACCATCATAGCTCTTACATTAATTAATTCACAAGATCATGGTCACAGAAAAAGAATACCCAAACTATACTTGCCTTTTACTTGCTTTACGCCCAAAGCAACTTGCTCTGAAAAGCCTCAACTTAATCTTTCATTTGCAATTTCTGGCACTCAGCTTCTGGTCTTCACCTTCGGATCTTCGGCGCTCACGGATAGTCTTTCTTCTACTCGTAGATTATAGCAACCCAACACACTAACAAACATACAAGCAAACAAATAGGGATAACTAAGAACAATACACCAAACAAGAGAGACACTTCGAAAGAGAGCGCACTTAACGACACGGTATGTTGCTACAGTCATGAAAACGCAAGAACGACGGATAACGGAGCTACCATTAAAGAGGACACACGACTATCGAGACGATTACAACATAACGTAGAAGACTGTAACACCCTGAAATTTTGAAGAAATGAAAAATAGGAAAAATATGATTTTTATATATTTTTGTGAAGCATGAATAAGAATAATTTTTATAAATTTAAAATCAAATATAAGAGTAGAAACATGTTTGTGCACTCATGCTGTTGCATTTAAATTTTTGAGATGAGTGGTCTAAATCAAATTCAATTTGGATTTGAAAATTCTTTGAAATTTGGCTTTGAAAAGTTTGAAAAAGAAAAAAAGAGAAAGGGAATTTTCCTCTTCGGGCCGAAACCTTCCCGCAGCCCAACTCCCCGGCCTGCCTCGGCGGCCCACCTTTTCCTCCTCCCGCGCTCGCTCTTCTCTTGGGCCGAGCCCAGCCGCAGCCGCCGGCCCAGTATCGCGCGCGCTGCTTCACCGAGTCGCTGACAGCCCGGACCCGCGTGTCAGGAGCACCTTCCTCCTTCCCACGCCATCGCCGGATCCTCCTTTCCGAAAATCACCGACGCCGAATCCACCTCCGATCTCCCCTTTCCTTACTCGGTGCGTCTCCAGGCTATATAAGCATGGGCGTCGTGCACAGCCCCCCTCATCGAGCCTTTTCGCAGCATCGGCCAAGCTCCTAAGGCACCACCGCGAGCTAGAGCCCTAACCCGCCACCACCGCCCGCCTCTCCGAGCCGCGCGTCCTCTTTGTCTCGTCATCGGCTTCGTTTTTGCTCTAGGTAAGATCGCGTTGAAGTTATCTAACCGCTGGTGTTTTTGCTTCACGATTTCATCCACTGTAGCGCGAGTTAGCCTTCTCCGGCCATGGCGCCGCCGCGGGAAGCTCACCGTCGGCCAAATCCGGCCGGAGCGCCGCCGACTCCCTCCCCGATCCAATCTGGATCGTTGATTTTGAATCCAACGGTCTGAATTAAAACATACCGGTTCGCTGGTAGTTTTGTAAAAGAAACCCTGAAGTTTTTAAGTTCTTAACCCGCAGTCCAAAGCGTATTCCCGGTTTACGTTTTCTTTTCTGTAAAGCGTATTTTGATCGCGTAACTTCCGAAAATACGTTTTGATCTGTTGAAAGCGTATTTCGTCTCGGTAATTGAAAAATACGTTTTCTGATATTTACAGTTTTGCCACTGAGTTTGTTTTAGTCATAAATTATCCGTTTTAACTCCGATTTGACCCGTTCAAATTGCGTTAGATTCGTATTTGCGAACTCTACATGATTATAGAACTGTACAGTAGGTTTGAGATAATTTATTTTCGAGTTTATATTAAAGTAATTATTTATCTATAGGAAATCTTAGAAAATTCATAATTTTTACGTCCAAATTTCGTGATCTTTATGTCTATGTGATCGTAGTAACGTGTAGAAGAGTTTTACAAACTTGTTATACTGTTAGTATTACTGTTGGTTAGGTTTTCTATCTTTAAGTTCCGATGTGAGATTTAATCTATTACTTTAATAAAGTAGATCTTGTTTTAATCATATCTTCTACGTTTTAGATTCGTTTTAGCTCATTCGAGTTGTGTTAGATTCATAGCAACGAGATCTACGCGTTAGTGACAGTGTTTACCATATTACTAATTCTGAAATTTTATGGTTTAAATCATATCTTGATTAATAATTATGCAACTGGGTTTTGTAAATAAAATATGATTTGTTTTACTTTAGTTTCATAATTTGAATCTAAATTTGACTTAATTCCGTATATAGTATTTATAAAATATTTTATATATGTTATTATATAATTAAAACTCATGAAGCTAATAGTTTTATATTTTCTCCTATGAGCAAATCTTTCGGTAGATGTATCTTTTCAACCGTAGCTCTGATTAGTGTGCTTTTCGCGTCTGTGTGTTCGTAGTGATGCGTAGAATCGTGTTTCAAACTCTTTTATTTATTTTTGTATGATTGGTGTCATGTTCTAATATAGATTTATTGTTTGCTTCGTGTATGATTGCTCGATGTGTGTGTGATGATTTATTGATCAAGTCCAGTCGGTGAGATATACGTGGTTATCAAGAAGAAGAAGAAGAACGTTGAAGATTAAAGCTTACCGAAGGATCGGTGTTTAAGGCAAGTATAGCATGGGATTATCCTTGTTTCCTATTCATCTTTAATATACTTAATTCATGTGCATGTGTCTACCTTGTTACCATTAAGGATATCCTAGTTTTTGTATCTTGTACCTTGACACCCATGGGACATTGCATTGGGTAGTATTTATGCTACTGCTCAAGATAAATAACCATGATCTGTAACTTGACTAATGATATATGCAATAAACGTTTAAATGATGCTTTAAAGCAATATGGCTCAAGAGGGCTAGAGCATATTTGGTTGTTTTTATGGTGCTCTAGTTTCTCTCCTTAAGGACTTATCTGTAAGCGAAAATCCGGGACTTACAGTACAACTGTGAGGGCTAAAATGGCTCTGGCTTTAGCTCAGTATGAGGACCTTTTCTAGCTTGTTAGAGGTATTCCTTCATGGCGTAAGAACGGCTTGACGAATCGGGTATAGTGCGGCCTCTGTCCTCATGTGTATAGGCTACGCGTTATTGTGCCATTTGGAAGGGGGGCTCTACATCTATTTGCCGAGTGAATCTAATGGCCCTAACTTGTTAGACGAACCTTTGAAAGACTTCATAGTGAACCCTGCCGACCTTCCTTGGAAGTGGGTCAAGAGATTAGCTACCTCGGGCGAAAGGGTAAATCACGACTCACAGTGAAAGTGTACAACCTCTGCAGAGTGTAAAACTGTTATAACAGCCGTGCTCACGGTCACGAGTGGCCTTGGACCCTTACAGAATAAATGATGAATACTGATGATAATAATAATACTGATGATATTGATGCTCACTAATGATTATTGTTTCTTGCTATACATTATTCTTGTTTACATGATCATGAGGATATTTGGGATTTTGGTAAACTTGTTGCTACTCAATTGTTAAAAAGTTGACTCACTAAAAGCTATTGCAGTAAACCCGTGTCAAACTTTTTGAGCTTCATGAACCCCATGTTATATTTGTTGAGTTCGACATGGACTCACTCTTGCTATTTCCCCATATCTCAGGAAGGGTACCAGACTGTTAGATTCTAGAATTGTTAGGCTTGTGATCAACCAGTTAGTTTGATCCTGGAGTGAAGGTTGCACCCGGTGTTCGGAGTTGTCTTTCCGCTGTGTTGCTCTTTATGGTATATTTTATACTATTGTGTTATGTATATTAAGCATTTGTCTTTTGATATTACACTTATCTGTAGCTATATGTGAGATTTGTCTTCTTTATTTCACATATGGTGTATGTCTGGTTTTGTCCTTAAAACCGGGTGTGACAGATTGGTATCGGAGCAATGCTGACTGTAGGACGCAAGCCTAGTTAGAACTGGACGTTTAGCATGTTCTCATTGTTGCCTATTCCTTGCTTCTCTTTAACTTTGTTATTTTCTCAAAGTTATGCTTAATTCTATCCCCGTTCTGTTATAAAAACCTTGTCTCTATTTTGAACCTTTTCTCCTTGTCTATTAGACGTCTCGTGACGAGAAGACTGTGGATTTCAGAGGTTAAGAGGACTGAATTGTGTCGCTCTTGCTCACTTTTGACAAGAAACCATTAGCGATGCAAAACCAATTATTAGAAGAAATGGCACAACATGGGAATTCTCAACGATGCTTATCTCAAGGTCAAGCCAACATATCCAAGGGGTCAGAGAAGATACAAGTAGCAGAAGTTTGGAAGAATATGAAATCCAATAAAGATGTTGATAGTAAGGCATTTGGAGAGCAGGAACAATGTCACTGCTGTAAGCATTATGGTTTTCCCTGCCTTCGAAACGAGTCTAATAAGGGAAAAGTCAAGGTGGATCCAAATTTTGAGATCAACATGGACAAGAAGAGAAAGGCAATCTCATTAGAACCACTAGTGGAAAGCAATGAGCAAGCGAGTTCTACTACATTGTCACATGCAGCCCTGATCCCCTGTCAAACAAATCCAAACCCTGAAGAGTTAGAAGCCCCTCTCGCTAAAACTACTCCCCATGAAGTAGTCATAGATGGGTGGACAATTACCTATAAGGAGTATCAACCCCGAAAGGCCAAACAAGCTAGGAAACAAGCCAAAGGGACGAAGGTGAACTTTTATGGCCAGGAAGATAGCAGCATACCAAACAACAGTTCCTTGGAGTATGACATCACAAAAGATCCAGCTAAGAGAAAGTGTTATCATTGCCAGCAGGAAGGACATTATATCAAATCTTGCCCACAGAAGAATCAACAACAGCGAGACCCAGGACAGGATGTCCAAAAGGAGCATGTGCAGGGAAATAAATTAAAGAGAAATTACAATCATGGAAGGTTGAAACATGTGGATATTTCCACCATTCCTGGAGCTAAGGAGGTCGTGTTTGGATCAATTCCAGTAAGTTCAGGAAATGCCAAGGTTTTGTTTGACCCCAGTGCCTCACATTCGTTCATATCTACACAATATGCAAAAGATCATAACATACTTATGCTTCCAAGGGGAAAACAGTGATGATTAAAACTCCAAGAGGTGAAATAAAGGCAGACCGCGTATGCCCAAAAGTTAGTCTTGACATAAAGGGGGTAAATTTTAAGGTAAACCTCAATGTTTTGGAATTAATGGGCATTGATGTTATCCTTGGAATAGACTGGTTATCTACTTATAAAGGAGTGATTGAATATGCCCAATGTTCAGTGTTTCTAACTACACTTTCAGGAGAAAGGATTAAGTATGAGGGTATTAAATCTATACCTGAGGGATGCCAGGTTGACCCATCTTAAGGTATGAGTTATAAGAATGGTAGATGCAGAGATTCAGATGTCCATATGAAGCAATAAGGAATGTAAGAGACGTTATCTACTCTGGATACTGCTACAATCACACCATGTTTAAGGAATAGGAGTTATGTCCCGTGTAATAAAACCGTTAGTAGCCAAGTTGAGTCGTCTTAATGTGTGGCTAATGAACATTTAAGTGTTTAGTTGTTTTGTGCTTATGTTTATGCTTGAGTTGGAATTTTGTAATGAGTGGAATGATCTCGTGGGTTTTGACCATGATTTCATTTAGTTTATATGTATAAGGTATAAGGATTAATGAAATAAATAGCTGGGTTTTGGTTATCTCCTGCTTTCTATATCTTGTCTTTCGGAGCAGCCTGTCTTTATCAACTTATATCTCTGTTCTTGAATGACCAAAAATCATGAGAAAATTCTGGACAAGAGTGGACTTCAACATCTCTCTCTAAATGCAAGAACTACCCTCATAGCTGTTTTGGTTTGGGAGATACAAAAAGCATAAGGCAATGTATATGTGCTGTCATAAACCTGGAACAGTTTCTGATAAGCACTGTTTTTGACCAAGTTAACTGCAGAATTTGGAAAAGTGTTCTATAAGGAACTCGTGGGAAATTTTATAAGCTTTCCATCGGTGTAAACTACAACTTCATTGGATTAACAGAATGAGAGTTACAGCTGTTTTACTGCACTGCTGATTTTCTGCTCGTGAGAAATTTCAGATTTCTTGTTCTTACCCATACACAGGAGTATCATTGGGATGTCAGAACACTTTTTAGCTCATCTAGAAGAAGGGTTCAAGCTACCCTATTTGGTGTCCCTTATTTTAAGGGGGGTAGCCAATGTAAAGAAGGATTATTAAGATTGAACTCTTTAGTTGGAAGTATTGGTTAGTCTCCATGATTGAGTTGCCACTCTTGAGCAAAAATGTTCTGTGAACAAGGTTGATAATTTTGGATCCATGGAGACGAGTGTTGTCCTTTTGGATAGTTCATGATTATGATCATCTATACTTGCTCGTGTTGCTGATGTTGGTCACTTGATGACAGGAAGTGTAGTATCTCATGACTCAGGAGTCCTATATGATGTCTCGCACTGATATGTGGGAAAAGATTGATGTTTCTGCCATTGAAGGATGTTATGGGTATGATGAAGCCGAGCACTATCAAAACAACAATGTTGAAGAGCAAGTTGGGAGTGAACTAAGTCAGAATCCACAACAACGAAAGCGAAAAAGGAAAGCCCATAAGAAGCCTGCTCAAGGAAGCAAAGCGCATCAAAACTATGTCAATGGAAGACTGAGCGATGTGGATATGGATAAAATTCATGGAGTTACCAAAGTAGTGGTAGGTTATATTCAAGTAAGTTCAGTACAAGTTTTTGCTTTATTGGACCCTAGTGCTTCGAATTCTTTCATTTCCGCCGACATGGTGGAGACGTGCAAGATGGTGAAGTGTCCAATGAGGAGGCCTTTGCTAGTTCAAACCCCAGTGGAAGAAATGCAGGCAGATCAGATATGCCCGAATGTCAGTCTTGTCATAAACAAGGAAAACTTCACCGCGACACTCATTGTGTTGGAGTCACTTAAAATTCGCGTGGTTCTTGGTAATGGATGGCTCTGTGCACATAAAGGAGTGATTCATGGTACTCGGTGCACAATGCTCTTAACAACACCGTCAGGGAAAAGAATTGAGTATCAAGGTGGTCGACTTTTACCTGAGGGAGACGAGAATGATCAATTAGGAGATAGGTACACCGAGGATAGCAAAGTGGACCATGAGTTTACTGGAGTCATAGCAGAGGAACAAATAACTTTGGAGAAGCTTTTAAGTTCGTTTAGATCAAGAGACCTCAGGCAAATGTTTGAAGGAGTCTAAGAAAAGGTTGAAGTAAAACCCAAGTATTATCTTTGTCAGATCCAGACAAGAGCTTCATATTTACAATGATGCACCTTATCAAGGTGTGGGATGTATCCTTATGCAAGAAGAAAAATATAGTACCTTGTTCATTAAGTCAACTAAGGAAGTGTGGGTTGAATTACCTAACGTGTTATCTGGAGTTTTCCACTATGGAGTACTATCTTTTAGAAGAAAAGTGACATATAGGAGGGTCACAAGAATCTACAGGACATCTTCGCTAAGTTGGTCTTGAATTTGTGATATCCTCGTTGGAATGAAATGGATTAGGACTTGGAAAAGTGCTATTACTTGGAGAAGTAAAGTCGCAGCCGATGCCCTTAGCAATGGAGAATAATGCTAAGAAGGTTCGGGTGACACCAAGGATTAAGAATCGTATTCCAAATTTGAGCAACTTGACCAGAATCATTAATGTTTTGAAGGTTGGTAGTAGAAATTCCTTCTGACTAAGAGATTCGTTAGGCTCTGTTGGAAGATAAGTATTTTAAGGAAGAAAATTCATATTATAGGAAAGGTGCCTAGTGATTGGAGATACCAGAGTATTGTTTGGAGCATTTGTCAAAAATCTTGGAATTAGTTACATGTATGCAAAGTAAGACGGAATTCTTATCAAGACGATGGAACTACACGATGAAGTAAAGAACAATCTAGAGACGAACTATCCCTATCTCTTTTGTCATCATCTTCCGAATCTCGGGACGAGATTCATCTTAAGGGGGGTAGAATTGTAACACCCTGAAATTTTGAAGAAATGAAAAATAGGAAAAATATGATTTTTATATATTTTTGTGAAGCATGAATAAGAATAATTTTTATAAATTTAAAATCAAATATAAGAGTAGAAACATGTTTGTGCACTCATGCTGTTGCATTTAAATTTTTGAGATGAGTGGTCTAAATCAAATTCAATTTGGATTTGAAAATTCTTTGAAATTTGGCTTTGAAAAGTTTGAAAAAGAAAAAAAGAGAAAGGGAATTTTCCTCTTCGGGCCGAAACCTTCCCGCAGCCCAACTCCCCGGCCTGCCTCGACGGCCCACCTTTTCCTCCTCCCGCGCTCGCTCTTCTCTTGGGCCGAGCCCAGCCGCAGCCGCCGGCCCAGTATCGCGCGCGCTGCTTCACCGAGTCGCTGACAGCCCGGACCCGCATGTCAGGAGCACCTTCCTCCTTCCCACGCCATCTCTGGATCCTCCTTTCCGAAAATCACCGACGCCGAATCCACCTCCGATCTCCCCTTTCCTTACTCGGTGCGTCTCCAGGCTATATAAGCATGGGCGTCGTGCACAGCCCCCCTCATCGAGCCTTTTCGCAGCATCAGCCAAGCTCCTGAGGCACCACCGTGAGCTAGAGCCCTAACCCGCCACCACCGCCCGCCTCTCCGAGCCGCGCGTCCTCTTTGTCTCGTCATCGGCTTCGTTTTTGCTCTAGGTAAGATCGCATTGAAGTTATCTAACCGCTGGTGTTTTTGCTTCACGATTTCATCCACTGTAGCGCGAGTTAGCCTTCTCCGGCCATGGCGCCGCCGCGGGAAGCTCACCGTCGGCCAAATTCGGCCGGAGCGCCGCCGACTCCCTCCCCGATCCAATCTGGATCGTTGATTTTGAATCCAACGGTCTGAATTAAAACATACCAGTTCGCTGGTAGTTTTGTAAAAGAAACCCTGAAGTTTTTAAGTTCTTAACCCGCAGTCCAAAGCGTATTCCCGGTTTACGTTTTCTTTTCTGTAAAGCGTATTTTGATCGCGTAACTTCCGAAAATACGTTTTGATCTGTTGAAAGCGTATTTCGTCTCGGTAATTGAAAAATACGTTTTCTAATATTTACAGTTTTGCCACTGAGTTTGTTTTAGTCATAAATTATCCGTTTTAACTCCGATTTGACCCGTTCAAATTGCGTTAGATTCGTATTTGCGAACTCTACATGATTATAGAACTGTACAGTAGGTTTGAGATAATTTATTTTCGAGTTTATATTAAAGTAATTATTTATCTATAGGAAATCTTAGAAAATTCATAATTTTTACGTCCAAATTTCGTGATCTTTATGTCTATGTGATCGTAGTAACGTGTAGAAGAGTTTTACAAACTTGTTATACTGTTAGTATTACTGTTGGTTAGGTTTTCTATCTTTAAGTTCCGATGTGAGATTTAATCTATTACTTTAATAAAGTAGATCTTGTTTTAATCATATCTTCTACGTTTTAGATTCGTTTTAGCTCATTCGAGTTGTGTTAGATTCATAGCAACGAGATCTACGCGTTAGTGACAGTGTTTACCATATTACTAATTCTGAAATTTTATGGTTTAAATCATATCTTGATTAATAATTATGCAACTGGGTTTTGTAAATAAAATATGATTTGTTTTACTTTAGTTTCATAATTTGAATCTAAATTTGACTTAATTCCGTATATAGTATTTATAAAATATTTTATATATGTTATTATATAATTAAAACTCATGAAGCTAATAGTTTTATATTTTCTCCTATGAGCAAATCTTTCGGTAGATGTATCTTTTCAACCGTAGCTCTGATTAGTGTGCTTTTCGCGTCTGTGTGTTCGTAGTGATGCGTAGAATCGTGTTTCAAACTCTTTTATTTATTTTTGTATGATTGGTGTCATGTTCTAATATAGATTTATTGTTTGCTTCGTGTATGATTGCTCGATGTGTGTGTGATGATTTATTGATCAAGTCCAGTCGGTGAGATATACGTGGTTATCAAGAAGAAGAAGAAGAACGTTGAAGATTAAAGCTTACCGAAGGATCGGTGTTTAAGGCAAGTATAGCATGGGATTATCCTTGTTTCCTATTCATCTTTAATATACTTAATTCATGTGCATGTGTCTACCTTGTTACCATTAAGGATATCCTAGTTTTTGTATCTTGTACCTTGACACCCATGGGACATTGCATTGGGTAGTATTTATGCTACTGCTCAAGATAAATAACCATGATCTGTAACTTGACTAATGATATATGCAATAAACGTTTAAATGATGCTTTAAAGCAATATGGCTCAAGAGGGCTAGAGCATATTTGGTTGTTTTTATGGTGCTCTAGTTTCTCTCCTTAAGGACTTATCTGTAAGCGAAAATCCGGGACTTACAGTACAACTGTGAGGGCTAAAATGGCTCTGGCTTTAGCTCAGTATGAGGACCTTTTCTGGCTTGTTAGAGGTATTCCTTCATGGCGTAAGAACGGCTTGACGAATCGGGTATAGTGCGGCCTCTGTCCTCATGTGTATAGGCTGCGCGTTATTGTGCCATTTGGAAGGGGGGCTCTACATCTGTTTGCCGAGTGAATCTAATGGCCCTAACTTGTTAGACGAACCTTTGAAAGACTTCATAGTGAACCCTGCCGACCTTCCTTGGAAGTGGGTCAAGAGATTAGCTACCTCGGGCGAAAGGGTAAATCACGACTCACAGTGAAAGTGTACAACCTCTGCAGAGTGTAAAACTGTTATAACAGCCGTGCTCACGGTCACGAGTGGCCTTGGACCCTTACAGAATAAATGATGAACACTGATGATAATAATAATACTGATGATATTGATGCTCACTAATGATTATTGTTTCTTGCTATACATTATTCTTGTTTACATGATCATGAGGATATTTGGGATTTTGGTAAACTTGTTGCTACTCAATTGTTAAAAAGTTGACTCACTAAAAGCTATTGCAGTAAACCCGTGTCAAACTTTTTGAGCTTCATGAACCCCATGTTATATTTGTTGAGTTCGACATGGACTCACTCTTGCTATTTCCCCACATCTCAGGAAGGGTACCAGACTGTTAGATTCTGGAATTGTTAGGCTTGTGATCAACCAGTTAGTTTGATCCTGGAGTGAAGGTTGCACCCGGTGTTCGGAGTTGTCTTTCCGCTGTGTTGCTCTTTAAGGTATATTTTATACTATTGTGTTATGTATATTAAGCATTTGTCTTTTGATATTACACTTATCTATAGCTATATGTGAGATTTGTCTTCTTTATTTCACATATGGTGTATGTCTGGTTTTGTCCTTAAAACTGGGTGTGACAAAGACCAACTATAAACTTAATGCATATTAGTTATTAAAATAAGGTGATAAACATTCTAAAGAAATATTCTAAAATTAGATTAATCAATTGAATTATAAAGCTAGGTTTAACCCTGGTCATATTTTATTTATATATATTTTATAGTATTCAAGTCATCTAAATATTTATAGTTTAGAAAACATAAAACATGAGAGAAGACTAATCGAACTACTTTATGTTTCAATGTTGAACTAATCATCTTATAATTCAAAAGACATTCAGGTTGATATTAATCAAGTTAACATTTATTTATGTAAGACCAAAATTATAAACCTAAGTTGTAATTCAAAAAGGCATTGAATAAATATTAATAAAATTGCATCTAAATTGACTTTATCTGAATCATATTTAAACTAGACAATTTATAAAAAAATAAATAAATATTTAAATTGACAAGTAATTATAAAAAGATCCATATTCTCCTATGTTGCTTTTATTTGGAAACCAGTTTGCATAATCATTAATCTAATTACAAGCATATTAATCAATCTAATATTTAGCTATATATATGAAAAAACATCTGACAAGAAAACATTAACACTACTACATAGAGCGCAACTATACGAAACTAACGCAACTAAAACGGAGCAAAACGGAATTAAAACGAAGAAACGATAAAGATATTACGAACCATTGGCAGAACCGCAAATAATTCATCTTCTACCTCCATCCATCTGAAGGGCCTCGGCCTAGGGACAACACGAGAAGTTGGAGAAATATTTAATTTACTACACGAGAGATTTCCCAAACTAGGGGCTCCTCTTACGGTAGTTTTGGTGTGCTTTGCCCATGGGGTAGGTACATACTTATAGGGAGGAAAACTCTTCACCTTTACATCAACTAGCAATATGGTACTAATTGATGTTGCACCGTCCACCTCCACTAATAGGCCTAAATAGACATTAAGGCCCATTAGTAAATAAATGCATTAGCCCTAGAGATCATGGGCTTTGAGTGTTGGGGTAAAATGAGAGATTTATTATTTTCGGAATTAATTAATTTTATGGATAAAATAATTCTAGAAAAGTCCAGAATTATTATTTAAGCCGCGAAAAATACTCCGAAAGCTCTGAAAATTCAGGGAAAATTCTCAGAGATATTATAGAACATGATGAACCCAGATAAAGTATTTGGAACACGTGAAAAGATATTTTGGAGCATCTAAGAATTAGATTATGCTCACAGATAAGTAGAAACAAGGTACATAAAAAGCCGGAAAAATTCCTGAGAAGTTTGTAGAGGTTGATTGACGGATGAGAAATAAGGAATTTGATTGAATAAAAATAATATATGTATATCGGAGAAGGAAAATCGACCTAAACACATTTTGAAAGAACAACTTGAATTCATTTTGATCTTTGGTCAAAACCAAGCAATACAAAAACACAAATGCATCAACACGTATGCACAACAATGTTGCTAAACCTTCTGATAGATTTTAATTTAATGAAAAATATTATTTTCCTATGTTTTGATGAGCACAAAAATACATAATTAAATCATTTTAACTCTATTTACAAAGAAGCAAATTTTAGGGTGTTACACAAACATCCCGTAGTTATGCACTAGCAGCACTCGGATTGTTAATAACATAGTATGATGCAAGCTTACACTGTACCGTATCATGAAGGACAAAGATGAATTGCATTCACTAGTACAAAAATAATTTTTACAGACAGTTTCCATTTCTAATAGAGTCGGTCGACTTAGGAAATCATCTATAACCTTGGCAGGAGGCACTGTAGCTACACAACCGATTTTGGAAATCAACTTTCAGGGACGGTTACATTAAGAAACCACCCCTAGAAATGACATTTCTAGGGATGGTTTCCTTAAGAGAACTGTCCTCTGAAATATGATTTTTGGGACTGACATCTTTACCGAACCGTCTCTAGAAGAGACAAAGTTTGCAGGACGGTTCTTCTCTTAAGTGAATCGCGTTTGAAATCTAATAATAGGGGCGGTGCTCTACAATTGGTGGCATAGTGACGATTTTTTAAACAGGCCTTTAAGATCGTTTTTTACCGTTAGCAAAATCATTTATGTACTAGTGATAAGGGTTCTCGTTACCAGTTGGTACCTTGAACCGTCAGTGTGCAATAGGAGGAGCCATCAGTCCCGGTTGCCCTCCGGTACTGGATGGTTCTCTAGTAGTGCAACATAATCCACCAAGACCTATTATCACCTAATGGCTTGCAGCTCCCCAACCCCAGTTGCATAATATCATGAGCGTCATATTCACCTGAACAGCTACTCTTCTATTAGTATGCCTATATATAGCGTTCCCATGTGTATATTCGGTTATCAACAACACAAGCCCTCAACTAATAATCAGCTATCAGGGGTGAGTCCTTTTCTTTCTGTGGGCTCATTGGTTTTATTTTGTTCGGTAGGATTCAATATACAATTCCCTTTTATTGTGTCGGAAATTGAAGACTAACACGTACACATCCATCTAACATATACGCATGCAGATGAAGCCTTCAACGGTGGCACTGCTCATTTTGATGAACATGATGTGCACTATTGGATATTTTGATCATGCAAGTTTTCTTGGAACAAAGGCCCAAGAAACCACCTTACTCGCAAATTCATATGGAAGCAATGAAGGAACCGGTTTTATGACGGGCATAAATCCTGGAAGGAAGCTGATGGCCCGCAACTGGGATAATAGAGATATATGCTGCAAAATGAGCTCCAGTCCTTGCAAAGTAAGATATGATTGTCCTTAGAGATATATGCTTGCAGTCCCATGCATATGGAGGACGGATATCCTATATATAGACACGGTATGTTGCATCAGCAGGTTCTTGAGTCCCTTGTATCATCATCTGGGTTTAGACCAATCTAAATAATCTCTGGGGTCGTGAAATGCCGTGTAATTGTACTGAGCGTACGCTCAATATTAAACAATAAATTACAAGATGTCCTGTGTGTGATAATAAGTCACTCAGATAAATCCATGGATGAAGTTCTTGGTGAAAGAACATTTGGCCATCTTTAATAGTATTTACTGCTCTTTGCCTCTACATCATCACGTTCTTTTTTATATTCAGAATAATGAACAGGGAGCGAACGCTGTAAACTAAATGGGGCGACCCTAGGTTCGATTTGGATCAACAGGTTTGTCACACCCAAATTTAAAGACAAATCTAGATGTAAACCATATGTGTGGACAAATCTGGATGTAAACCATATGTGTGCCCAGGAGTCAATTACACACATATAGAGACAAATGAAAGGAGAATACCAAACACAATGCTTTATTACATGACGAATATTTAATCCATTACATAAATGCATGAAAGTCTAGCAAGCGGAAATAAATAAAGATAACTCCATGGTGCCTCCACAGCCATAGGGACGGTTGACTGGATGATCGCAAGACTAGTAATCCTCAGGAAAATCCTTGTAACCATTGCCATCTGTTACCCATCCGGGATTTTTATCCAAATAATGAAAAAATGAGCATAAGTACATCTTGTACTTAACAAGAATAACATGGGTTTTTGAAGCTCAAAAGGCCACTGGTTATACTGTGGTTAGCATTTTGATTAAGTCACAAATTTTAACACTATATTAGCATTTAGTTGTACTTAAGTCCCATTTATACCACATGATCATATAAAGCAACATTTTATCTCATCATTAATCATCAACAATAATAGTCCTCTATTCTGTGAGTTTTTTAGGCCACTCGTGTCTGTGAGAATGGCTGTTATTACAGTTTTTAATACTCTGCAGAGCTTGTACATCTTTACTCGAGAGCCGTGATTTACCCTTTCGCCTGAGGTAGCTAATCTCTTAACCCCCTTCCTAGGGAGGTCGGCAGGGTTCACTATGAAGCTCTTCAAAGGTTTCCCTAACAAGTTTGTAGCTACTAGGATTCCTTAGCAGGCAGATGTAGGAACCCCTTTCAAATGGCACATTCCTCCGTGGCTATGCACATAGGAACAGAGGCTGTCCTACACCCAAAGTGGCAAGCCCCTTTTTCGCCCTTTCGAATAACCACTAACAAGCTAGAGAAGGTCCTCCTACTGGGCTAAAGCCAGAGCCATGTGGCACTCCCGGTGGTACTATAAATCCCAGCTTTTGCCGACAGATAAGTCCTAAGAGAGGGCCAAGAGCAACATGATGAAAACAAGAGCTCTCTCGCTCTATGTCCAAGTTGCTAAAAAGCAAGTTTTAACATTTGTTGCTTATAACCATTAGTCACTGTTTAGAGCAGGTATAATTAAATTGAGCGCTAGCAACTACTCATATGCAAGTATAACCCATCGATAGTTAAGGTACAAGATAACAAATAACTAGGATGTCATTACGGGTATCAAATTGACACATTGATGTGAGTAATTAATTAAATGGTGAATAGGACAAGGAAATCCCATGCTATACTTGCCTTGATCAATGAACTTCTGCTGGTCCTGCTGGTCGTCGAAGTATTGGCCTTGATCACCGTCGTAATGCTCACCGTCCATACTCGACCAACAATAAAGTAACACACATACATCATGCAATCATGCACAAGCAAACAAGAGCTATGATTAGAAGAGTACACCAACAGAGAAAAAACATGTTGAAAAAGCATACAAAATTATTCTACACGTCACTACGAACACATAGACGTGAAATCATCGAAATCGGATTTGGAATGGTGAAGATATGACGAAAATGGGCTCTGGATGGTAGCTTCGTAAATACCGTGAACTATTTATGTATTAAAATAAATCAAAATTCAGAATTTTGAATTAGGCCGAGGACTGTGGGTACAATTACTGGGAAACTGAAGGTTTCTTAAGCAAAATGGCCGGCGAAGGGATATGGGCCAATCTGGTCCGTTGGAT
Source organism: Saccharum hybrid cultivar R570 (assembly GCA_038087645.1). Classification (NCBI taxonomy): domain Eukaryota; kingdom Viridiplantae; phylum Streptophyta; class Magnoliopsida; order Poales; family Poaceae; genus Saccharum; species Saccharum hybrid cultivar. The sequence continues at coordinate 2,202,115 of JAQSUU010000519.1, forward strand.
CGATGCTGGACAACCCAGATTCGATTAGAGGAGAGAGAGAAGGATGACTACCGCCAGAACAGTAGAGGCCGTGGCGGACCTCCCTAGCTGGTGGCGAAGCTTCGCTAGCGATCTCTCAGTTTAAGGCCCTATGGGCCATGGCGGAGCAAACCAAGGGCACAGGGAGAGAGCGGGGATGAAGTCGAGTCCATCTAGGTGCTTAACGCGATCGGAAAAGCGGGCCAGCGTGAAGGCAGCCATGGCCGGCGGCGAGATACCTCGCCGGTGCACACGAACTCGGCCCTAGAGGCCACGAATTGTCTTGGGAATCACATGGTAAGAAAGAGGAAGCCACGGTGAACTCACCATGCATGAAGTCAAGGGCGATGATGGATCGAGGGCGGCGTGCGGCTCGAGATGGCGGACGGGAATGGTCTGCAAACGATGGCGGCGCGACATGAGCGATAGAGGGCGATAAGAACAGAAAAATGGAGCGGGGAAATTCTCTACTGTTTGGAAAAGCTTGACAGCAGTTCAAGGATGACAAAGGAATGGTGGAGCAACAACCAAGCGATAGCGGCTCCACTTTCTTCTCGGCGAGATTGGAAGTGGTGGCTGCGAAATATGGTGTGAAGTGATAACGAAGGGTGCGATGGCTCTTATAGAGCATATGGGTGTGGAAATCATACACGGGGCTGCAAGATTCTATGCTCAGAGCGTCTGACTCGTGTTCATCCTGAGGAAGGAGACAATGTAGCACTAGGCCCCGTGCGTCAGCGAAACATAGGGAGTAAGAGGGAGCGGGCGATGTTTGCACTAGGACTGCGCCGGCCCAAGAGAAAGGAGGCGCGCGGCCTGCTGATGGGAGGAAAGGAGCAGGTTAGCTCAGCCAGAAGCCGATAGAGGGAGGAAGGAAAAGAATTTTCCTTTTCATTTTATTTTTAGAGTTTTACCAATCCAATTTCAAAAGCATTTGAAATCCTTTTTCTGATTTGGTCAAAACCAGTCATCACATAAATAAAACTGCAGCAGCATGAATGCATCAACATGTACCTATCCTTATAGTGGATTTTAATTTCATAAAAATTATTATTTCTCTAAGTTCAATGCTCACATAAATGCGTAATTAAATCAATTTTGCCTATTTCGAAATGATGCAATTTTTTGGGTGTTACAATTTTACCCCCCTTAAAAAGAATCTCGTCCTCGAGATTGGATGGTGCTTACTCAAATAGCTATGGATATGCTTTCCTTAGATCCTCTTATCTTTCCCAAGTAGCCTCATCCTCTGTGTACCGATTCCACTACACCTTGCGCATCTTTATAATTCGGGTCCTTGTAACCCTTTCTTCCATCTCCAAGATCTTTATTGGGTACTCCTCATATGTGAGATCTTCCTTAACAGCAAGCTCTTCTAGAGGTATCTACTCCTCAGGTACACACAAACACTTCTTTAGTTCAAACACATGGAACACATCGTGCACACCTGACAACCTCTCGGGCAGTTCCAATTGATAGGCTACTTCTCCACGCCTCTCTAGAATATTGAAAGGGCCAATGTATCTTGGTGCTAACTTTCCATTCATATTGAACCTCTTCACACTTCTCATTGGTGACACCTTTAAGTAAACATAATCCCCAACTTTGAAAGCCAAATCTCTTCTCCAAGTATCAATGTAACTCTTCTGTCGAGACTATGCCACTCTCAAGTTGTCTCTAATTATCGTACTTGTTCCTCTATATTTATTAGAACATCCGGTTCGAATACTTGATTTTCACCCATTTGATTACAAAATAAAGGTGTTCTACACTTTTGTCCATACAAAGCCTCGAAAGGTGCCATCTTGAGACTCTTCTAGTGACTGTTGTTGTATGAAAACTCTGCATATGACAGACTCTTATTGAAACAATCCACGATTTACTCAAAGGAAAATCCATAGATTACATCATAATGTGATAGTCCAGGAAGACCAAGCTGTCACATTATCATTATTCAGTTGATACCACAGTTCATACATCATGGAATTACAAGTTTACAAGGTATTACAACACTTGGTAACACACCTAAGTACAATATATACTAGCAGAATCATACACTAAACAACATCAGAGTAGACATGGCACATTGGCGTCTAAAGGCTCCTTCATGGGCAATCATCAGAGTAGGCGTAGAGTGTTAGCGGGCGTAGACTTCATCTCCTCAACCAAACTTGAGTGTAGGAATGAGACCACCTAATCCTCCTATCCTCCGTTGTTGTCATCGTAGATGACATACAAACCCGCCAAATATCTTTTAGTATGATTTGTACTGGCCACTGGCTCCCACCCTATGCTTTGCATTGGTTTGTGGTAAGTGGAATGCAATGGTAGAGCAAAAGGCCTATTTATGGCTGTAGTTTTCCTATGCAAGTTCATCAACATTTTATAATAGTTCATCAAGTTTTAACCCATCTCATCCATATGTTCACCCATCCCATCACACACATCTCACCACAGTTGCACTCTCTAGGCGGCAAGGACAACTCCCTCTCGTGCCTTGCCTCAATGGCCAACGTCGGAAACCAACAACAACCCAGGGGGAGAGAAGAAAGGACTTCAGTCACTGATCAAGGGAACGTAGGTCATAGGAATGTCCATATCCATGGACATGGCATACGTATAGATCGATCAACTCTGCAGAGCGTGTACACCTAGAACCACAAGATCACCATCATCGATGATGGCCAACGTCTAGGCTGATACCGGGCTACCTCCCAATTGATACGATGCCACCCTGCCACTCAGCCCTGAGTCACCCCGGAGTCCACCGGCATGCTAAGACTGTGAGACGTAGTATCGAGCCCTCAAGGTCACTACGCTGTCTTAGGAGGGTGTGAGCCATACGCCCGTACCTCCCTACACTATCACCTACATCCTAGGCAGTAGTGGCATCGCCCTAGTTGGTCAACATCTATCCCCCACCCATTCAGGAATGAGTGGTGTGTATGTAGGGTCCTACGATCCGGTTCTCTCGACATACCAGTCTTTAGGGGGACTAGACAGGACATCTTGTTAAGTGGGGTTAACCGACACCCCGTGCCTCGATGGCACCACCTCCTTGAGGGCTCACCCCTACAAGGCATCTCGAGGTCTACTCCACTCACATGTACCCACCATAGGTACCTCTCATCATAGAGGATGCCTAGGTGTTGGTGGTCATTATTGCATAATTTTAGTTGCCAATATCTATATAAAATCCACACCAAACTTAGTAAATAGGGCTTTATACTAACGATCTCCATGAGTTTTGGTGTTTCACTTGTTTTGCAAGGCTTATATGGAGATACACCTAAACTAGGCCAAAAGTAGAGAAAAGAATAAAAGAAATAACTAATCCTGTTTTGGCCCATAGCAAAACAAAGAAGAAAGCCCATCTAACTTACCTCAAATGGGTGAGTCCACACCACAGCAGAGGCCCAGTCCTAGCCAAAGGCCCACTGAGCAAAGGCGGTCAGGGGAGGCGGCACCCAGGGCACGGGCGTACCCCAGGCGCGGCCGCGCCACCCCTCTACTGCTCAGGCCCACCTTCGGTTAGTCGGTGCCATCAAGTGAGGGGAGGATGGTGCGAGGGTGTATTCAGGGAATATTCCCCTAGATTAAACCAAACCACCTCCTATATAAGGAGGGGTTCACCCCCACTCTCACAACAACATTCCAAGGGAGAAAGAGCTACCACACTTGAGCTACAAGGCTTAGGCCCTAGCTACCTAATTGGAGTTTGAGTAGTGGAGAGATGTGAGGGAAAGCTCGGGGAAGCGCTGGACTTGTTGGTGTCTCCCCACTCTTGTACCCCTATGAACACGGTACTTCAATGGAAATTTCTTCTAAGTGTTCATGTTTCCTTTAGCTATTGAGTCTTTGTTTAGTTAAGTTTTGCTTATACTTGTTTGTAGGTTCGTCGTCCGTCCCCATGGCGGATGCTCTAGTAGAGGGCCCTGATAAAGACGGATAACCCCGCCCAACGCTAGAGTAGTAGCTAATAGCTTAGATGTGGTGTCTAGGTTGGCGGCTACCTTTGTTTGCCCGTACTCCACGGTTGAGGGGTAGGTGGCAGGTGATGATAGCCCTGTCTGTCCCTTGTAATCCCCCACATTTGGGTATGGTGTAGAGCTAAAGGCTAGCATCGCTTGGCTGACCAGGTGATCTCCAGTGCCCAAAGTAAGCAAGTATAGGTGGAGTTTAGCTATCCTTAGACCCAAAAGCCAAAGGAATCCTTCTCTACCTTCTACCAACTCTACCCTTGGGTTGTCCTTGGGTGAATTAGCTAGAAGAAGTATCTCTGTTCCCTGTGGAAAATACGGTCCCCTGAATACTTCCAGGTGAAGGCTACAACGATAATTCCGTACGCTTGCAGATTCTTCAACATTCGTTAAGAAATACCAACAAGGTTTCTGGCACCATTGCCGGGGAATGGTTGCTATTTTCTTCAAGCCTAGTTTGTCCCCGTATCTATATCCTTTATTTTATAAAAACAAAAATATCTCCATTTATCTTTTTTGTCATGAAGCCAACCACAATTCAAAATCCTTCTGCCTCAAAGGGAGAGTTCTTGGAGCCACCATCTTTTTCAAAATCAAAACTTTCATTCGGCTTTGAACTCCACCCTAGATTCAAAGCCATGGTTCGGGCACAATCCTTCTCTGATTATGATAACGAAGACCCTTTTTACTACCTGCAAGATTTCGAGGAAATGTGTTCGTGCTTGAGCATCCCAGGCATGACACAAGAAATTCTTATGTGGAAATTGTTTCCCTTCTCCCTCATGGGGGAGGCGGAGCAATGGTACGCTAATGCCATAGGAAGGACAAATGGGGATTGGGAAGAACTTAAAGACAAGTTTTGTCTTGCATTCTTTCCTATGTCCCGTATCAACTCTCTACCAAGGGCAATCCTTGATTTCGAGCAAAATGAGAAAGAGTCCATAGGTGTAGCCTAGGCTAGGTTTTCAATGTTAATACATGCTGGCTGAAAGGTCCTTGTTTGCTTTGGAAATTGAGTGACAACTTAGGTGAACTAATTGTGTTTTATGTGAGATACACAGGTGATTAGTCCATAGGTACATGTGTGTGAGCAACATATGCCATGGAGGTGGAAATGGCTTGGAGATGTTGCAAAGCTTGCACATGTGATGATGGAGGAGCTTATTGCACATGAGACATGACATTGAGTCAGGTGATCAAGGTGGAGAAGATCAAGACATGACTTGGCTTGGCGGATCGGTTGCAAGTGTGAAGGGCAAGATGGAGGCTTTGAAGTGAGGGACCGTGTGTGATGGTGAAGCTTGAGCAAGAGTTGGTGCCAATGGACCGACGCATTGGTGAAGAGCAAGTGAGGTCAAGATTGATGAACCAATACGATCATGTGATGATATGAGGTGGATCATATCATTGTTGATCATGTTTGTGCATGTGTTGCATCAACATCAAAGGAAATGGAATGGAATACGCAAGGCAAAGGTATAACCTAGGACATTTCCATTTCACCAGTCAAAGGTTGTGTAGAGAAGTTTATGACTGGGTTTAGGATAGATGGCCGTACTATTAAGAGGGGCAAACTTGTTTGCATATTGGTCATCTAGTGCCACTCGAGTGATCTAACTTTGCATCGTTGCTAGAATCAAGTGGCGCGGCAAGTTGAGTGGCCAACTCCTTTGAAGAAAATGATTCTAAAAAATGCTAACACACGTGCACAAGGTGGTGAACACTTGTTGGTGTTGGCATATTTGCAAAGGAGGTGGAGTTTGAGCTGTAGAGATGAGTTCGGCGATTTCCGGGAAGTGAAATGCATATTTTCCATTGACGGGACGCTGATCTCGGGGTGATCGGACGCACCAGGCGTGTCCGGTCAGTTCACAGTGTGTGTAGTGAGCGCACGCACCGGTGCATCCGGTCAGTCATAGGATTGACGTGTTTGGTCAGGCACCTAGAGAAGTAGTGCATTGAGCAGGGTTGAACGCATGCTATGACGCGTCAGGTTAGTCATGATCTGACGCGTGCGGTCATGAAAAATGCTCTCTAGTGGCTCTCTGTACTCGACAGATGCTAGAACTATAGCGCCTGGTGTGTGGCATCGGTGCATCTAGTCGGTGCTTCGCGGATGCAGGCACTGTGCAATCTGCGCGTCCGATCGTGCTTGACCGTTGGCGCGTGGCAGGTGACCGTTGAGATCCTGCGCTCATCGTTTGAAGGGGAGGACATGTGGATGGCCATGGGTCACCAGACTCAGTGTAGCGCGTCCGGTCATATCGACCTACGCATCTAGTCGACGCGAGTTGTGCCCAGTGAAGGGGTACAACGGCTCTTTTTGTGGAGGGGCTTATAAATAGCCCATTGGCCGGCCTTGGCTGGAGCTTGGCACCCTTGGGACTTAGTGTCCATGCTTGGGGAGTGCTAGGAGGGCCTCTAACTCACTTGTGCTTGCAAGAGTGCGAATCAATTGCTAGTGAGTGTGATTCTAGTGCGTTGCATCGTGAGTATTGCATCGAGTGGCACTAGGTGTTCGAGTTGCAAGCCAGTGGTTCTTGTTACTGTTGGAGGTTGCCACCTCCTAGATGGCTTGGTGGCTTGTGGCTCCGTCGAAGCTTGCAAGAAGATTGTGCGAGGCTCCAGAGAAGCTTTGTGAGGGGAATTGTGCTCACCCCGTGGGGATCATGAAGAGCAACTCTAGTAGAGCATGTCATTGAGCTACCACACTTGTGGTAGGTTCTTGTGGCGCCTTTGGGAGGCTCGGTTGTGGATACCGATTAGCCGCCGAACCACAAGGTGTCGGTCGACACAACGGGGACTAGCTTGGTGGCAACCAAGTGAACCTTAGTGAAAAATCATCGTGTCAACTTTGTGTATTTTTTCACGGTGGTTTGCATCCTCTCTACGCAAGCTTGTATTTACATTATATACATAAGTGCTTGTGTAGTTGCTCTTGTAACTAGTTTGCTTCTGTAGCTAGCTAGTTACCTTCTGGCTTGTGTAGCTAGAAGTTTCCTCTTTGAGTGGATAATTTGGTTTGTGTAACCTTGTTAGTCACATTGCTTAGTTTGTGTAGCTAAGTAGTTTGCGCTCTCTAATTTGGCTTGTGTAGCCTTGTTATTGAGCATTGCTAGTGAGCCTAGGAGGGGCGCTGCTACCCTGCATGGTCGACACATCCATGACACGTGTCATTTTGCCGAACAGGTGGCGGGCAACAGTGTGGTTAGCGTGGGACGCACTTTCGGGCTAGATATGGGCTGAATTTGGACATGGGCCAAAAGCAAAGTTGAAGCTCATGAACTGCTCTACAATTTCTATTAATTGTGCCAGACCATTAGAGAAATGGATTAATGGATAATTAACTCCTAAGATGGCATTGTCAACATGATAACAACGGTCACGGGAGCTCGCTTTTGGAGGTCAAAATACGGCCAAACTGGTGCCATCTTTTTGCATACTCTTCTCCACAATGTATACTCCAACTTTTGTTTTGGGACCAAATCAAGTTGCTTAACAAAAACTCAAGAACGTGACGCATCAGTCATCATTGACATTGAGTAACATCTCCATGACTTAGAATAATTCTAAGTGCTAGAAACAACAGCAAGTTGAATTTTGAGCCTCTATTTGACAAGCTTGGAGTGAGATTTAGACTTCAGTCCTAAAACAAAGTTTGTTGTACACCACTCAAGCTACAACTTCTATTTAAGGTCAAACTCCACCACTGGTACAAAAGTCAAAGTTGTACTTTGGTCAAAGCAGCATCGCAGTAAAGCTTAAAACTAGGGCCTTAGGCTAATTGAGACATTTTCTTGACATTTACTCAAGATGAACCTTTCATAACTTTTGTTGTAGAGTTACTCTAGAGTCATTTGGGAAAGGTTGCAAGGTTTGGTTGATGACCTATGTTTCCCTTCACTTATTAGTGGAATTCAAGCAAGGATATAGCTTATCATGTCATGTGACTTTTTGATTCCAAACTTCATGAAACGTTTCTAGTGATCACTATGGATAGAAAGTGATGTGAGACACATGAAAGAAGCACATCCAACATTACTCAATCATAATTTTTGAAAAGGGGCTATATGTAAGCAAGGGTGCATTATCCAAGTTTTAAGTTGGGGCTCATTTTCATAGATTTGACCTCAACACCTTCATCATCAATTTCAAGATAAGGAACTAAAACTCCTGATTACCACTTAACCTGTCATGTTTGAGCTCAAACCCACTGCTTAACTAGTGGCAAACACCTGGGGTGTTACACATGTCATGGCAATTGACCGGAATCAAAGAAGTTGGAACAAGAGGGCTCAATACACATCTTACTAGATCGATGAGGATCGAAAGACAGAACAAGAGAAGATAGAAGAATGGTCTCCACATCCTTTCAACCAACTCATCATGGCAACAAATGGAGGTTGAAAGAAAAGAGACACAAGTCTCATGGTCCCTTGATCCACACCAACTCATAGGGCACCATGACCTATGTGCAACTAGATCAGCACTTTGCTATTCCTCGAGTTCTTAGCGGTGCGATTGTCACCGTGAGAACCAAACAAATGCTACAATTAATGTGGGACAAGCATACGAGGTGGTTAGGAAGAACAAGAGAACAAAGGAGAACAAAAGATCAAAAGAGGTAGAGCCCAATGGTCATGGCGAGGCAACTCACCGCTATGAGCTTCACCTACACAAGTTGGCTTCTATAAATCCCATGATGGTCATCCCCTAGTTCTTCTCCTATAGACTAGGTCATGATGGACTCATTGTGTGTGGGTAGGAGGCGTACCGATATCGAGCCCATGGTGGCCATGTCCTAGAGCTGTTGGAGAGGCCAATTATAATGGCACTACAAAGTCAACTAAAAACACGAGGGGATGAGTTACACTCATTGTCTCGACCATGGCGAGGCAAACCCATGACCAAACGTTTGAACAAGGTGCGATCCCTCGACCGGCTCGAAGGCTCGGTCCATAGATTAACAACACAAACACACAACGAACCAACAACATAATGACAATCGGAGGAGTAGCACATATCCATAGCAAGAGATAGACACCATAGCATGAGAGATAGACTGGCATGAAGGCATGACATAGGCATAGATTGATAGATCATGTATGAACAAGTGTAGATGACAAGTATGAATGAAATGGAAAAACAAGAGCTGTGTTGACGTCAAGGATGGGATCGACGGGGTTCAAGGGTTTGACCTTGGAGACGAAGGGATGCTGCGGCATGGCACGGTGGGGTACGGTTAGCTGTAACTGGCTATGGCTAGGTATGGCTTGCTGCTAGCTGGCTGCGACTGGCCAGCGGCTTGCAAGACGTGGTAGCAGATGGCCGAGACACGGCTGCTGCTGCTAGACATGACTCCGGTGGCAAGGAAGGTGACTAGCGGGGTGGCGTCGATGTCTAGCTTCCAAGCAAGGGTGTAGTAGGGTTGTGGCCTCCCTGCGACGGTGAAAAATCATGGCATGAAGGTCAGTCTTAGACAAGAACAATGGCGAGGAGGGAAAATGCGGAGCTTGGACCATGGTGGCTCACCGGTGGTAACTGCTGTCCCCGGCAAGGTGGTGTTGGCGCTGCGGATGAGGCGGTGTGGATGGCAACATGGAGGAGGATCACTGCTGCTCCTATTGTAGTCCAGCACGGCGAGCAAGGTGTTGTGGTGAGGAAGGAGGCCAGCGAGGTGCTGTTGCAATCCCTGAATGCGAATGGCATGACGTAGGCGTCCCAAGATAGTAGCTTTGGCTACAGGAGGCACGGTGTAGGCTCAGGGAGATGACCAAGGTGAGCCAGGGTCAGGGGCGATGGTGCAAGTCAAAGCAGAGGGCACTGGTAGAAGGCGATGGAGCTCGGGTTCCTGTTCAACATGCAGCAGTGGACCAGCATCAATGGCACTGGCTCTGGAGGAGAAGGGTCAGCATGAAGTCACGTAGCTCGGCGCAAATGGTGAAGTGGGGTTCAACATGAATAGTAGGAATAGTGAGGGCATGGATGACACAAAGCAGAGGATGCCAGGAGTAGGACTTGGTGGCGAGGCTATCGAACTCATGGCCATCGAAGTGCATCTGGTGGCGTCGTGTCATCGTCGTGGTCATAGAGACAAAGCCAAGGGTGTAAGAGTAGCTCAAAGCGGGATCATCAAGGAGGAACTCGGTGATGGCTCAGTTGCGGAGGATGAAAAGATGGATGTGACGCATTCTGGCTTGGCGAGGTAGGTCACGATGAGGGCATGGACATGATGAGGTGGAGCATGACATCACAATCGAGGAACATTGGTCAGCGAGGAAGGGCGTCTGCCAATGCTCGGGTGCAAGCTCAGCACAGAGGTGGGTGACGTGGCTCAGCTGTGACGGGAGGAAGGTGAGGCAGGCTTGGAGAAGCGTGACGCTAGCTTCACAGAGTAGGACATCGAGGCCAAGGTAATTTCAAACGACGTGGTTTTAGCAGTGACCTAGCAAGGATTTTGGCCGTGACTGGCTATGGCGGCCAAGCATGGCATCGCAGTGGTGGCAGCGAGGTGGAGACGTGCTGCCCGAAGCAGCATCGGTGTTAGCGGTCATTATTGACAGATTTATACTGCCAACTTAAGCCCAAAAGGAGGAAAACATACACTTTTATACACATATACATGTGCTATTGACCTATTTCCACTTGTACCAGTAGAATTACTACAATTGCAGAAATAGGAGTTGGAAACAACAAAATAAGGTCATAAATGCGATTTTCTAGAAAGCGTACAAGGGAAAGAAGGAAGCAAGGCCAACCCAATGCAGAACCAGGCTAAGCCCACCTCAACACTGACATCCTATCCCAGGAAGGAAGCAGTAGGGTGAAGAAAGGGTCAAGCGGGGCCACCCTAGGTGCGTGCGCACCCTAGTTGCGGCCGCGCCCCCTGGCCACCGCCTCGGCCTAGCTTCCTTGTAACGACAATATTCAATGCAGGGAGGACGGTGCAGGCGCGGGCTTAGGGAATATTCCCCTCCAACCGCCTATCCAAGCCCCTATATAAGGATGGGGAGGCTCTTCTCACACACACACACCACGACTTGGGAGCACACCTCATTCCACTCTCCACCTCCACTCTTTAGCTTAGATTAGGAGTAGAAATAGTAGAGGAGAAAGGCTTGAGCCACCAAGGAAGGCTTGTCTCCTAGGAAGAAAGGATCTTGGGTATGAATAATACTACTATGTTTTCTTCCAAGTTCAAGCTTTCATATCTTTTATATAGTTGTGCTATAGAACTAGAGTATAGTTTTCATGTTATAATCTTGACATATGAACTAGCATATAGTTTGTGTGTGATAATCTTAACATGTTCATATGACATGATCTTAGCATATGAACTAGACTATAGTTTCTATGCTAGGGTTTTGTCATATAAAACTTTATGCTTAAACATTCATACTATACGTCTGTTGGGGTTTAGAGCTATGTATAGGTGGCGGTTCATCATGCCTTCGGGTATGCCCAAGTTCTATACCTGTTGATCCGTAGGGTTGGGAACCGTGGGAAACTTGGGTGGTCACTATATGCACAAGCGAGGTGCCTGGGTATATAGGGGTGGGTGATTGCATTTCCCTTTCTATGGTCAAGGTGTAGGCGGCAGGTGGTGATAGCCCTATCCGTCCCTTGAATCCCCCCATGTTCGTCTGGGGTGTAGGAGTCTAAATTGTCACATGAGGTTGCTGGCAGACCAGTACTTGGTGGCCTCCCGACCCATTCTCATACATAGCTCTAACTCTTAACCATGTATATGTATGATCGTCAACTATTCTTGCACGGCTATATTAGACATGCTTGCTCCATTTAGGAACATTCTTTTATTCTTTGTTTTGCCTTTTATCCTTGAGGTTAGCCCATGTGTGTGTCACACTATCTTATGCTTATCATGACTTACCCTTGTACTAAGTACTTGTCTATTATGCAGTCATATTATCTTGTCCATGTCCCTACTAGAAACTTATACATCATGTCTTCCTTTGGGAAAAATATAAATAACGATACCCTGAATACGTCCGGGTGAAATGCTACAACGATAGATCCATGCACTTGCGGATAACATCTGTAAACATTAATACCTATTGGGCATTTCTAGCATTGTTAGCATGGGTGGGTCTAAACCCTCATTCTTGGTAATGACACTAAGAAATGCCAACAACCGACTAATGGGGAAGAGGAGTGGTGGTTGTTGAGGGGGAAGAGAAGAAGAGGAGTGGCCGCCACGGATTTTATAGCAGCATCAGGCTAGGGTTGGGGGAGCTGCAGGCCATCCTCTGTGTCTGTGTTCATGGCGGGACATGCGGCACGAATCGCACAGGCATGACAGCCAGGGCATGGGCGGTCTCAGAAGTGCAGGGGCGCAGCTCCACCCGAGTGGTGGCCATGGCTCCTATAGCATTCTTGCACTAGGGTTTCCAAACACGGGGGCGCTGCGGCTTGGGCCGTGACCTGGGCCTACAGGGCACGTGGCTACTGGTGGGGCACTAGGCCAGGGAGTGGAGAGGTCGGCTAGGTCTGCGAGAATGAAAGGGAAAAGGAGAAGTGGGTCAATAGGTGAGGAGATGGGTAGCTGGCCTAATAGGAGGAGCTGGGGTAGATGTGAAATGAAAAAGGAAAAGGATTTTCTTTTTCGGAATTTTGACTCAAGGAGTTTCAGAGAGATTCAATGGGGATTCAAGATGAATTTGCTATGAATTTAAGATGGATTCAGTGAGGGGATTTTTGCTATGTCTTTGTGCACTCCAAACGAAACTCAAATCTAAAACCAACTCAAGAACATAGACACACACCTACAAACAATTTTATATGATTACAACAATTTATTAGCAAGCTCTCCTTAGTTTGACTCGGGTTTGACCTAGCGACTACATGTTTCACACATTGAAGGAAAAATGTTAAAAAGCTCATATTTTTGGTTGCTCAAATGTTCGGGTTGTTACACTTATCCCAACTAGTACCATACTGCAATGCACAAGCTCCCATCATGTCTTCCAAAATTTGGTTGGTCCTTTCTGTTTGTCCATCAGTTTGGGGATGATAAGCAGAACTGGAATTCAACTTTGTTCCCAAAGATCTATGTACCTTGTGCCAGAATTGTGAAGTAAACTAAGTACCGCTATCAGACGCGATCTTCTTTTGGACCCCATGCAGGCACACTATCCTTTCCATGTACAACTCTGCTAACCTTGCCACATGTAGGTAGACTTGACCGGTAAAAAGTGAGCAACTAATTTAGTAAGCCGATCCACTATTACCCATATTCAATCATAACCTCTTTGCGTGCGAGGTAATCCAACAATAAAATTCACACCAACTTCTTCCCACTTCCACTTAGGTATCTTCATTGGTTGTAGCAACCTTGCAGGTCTTTGGTGTTCTGCTTTAACTCTTTGGCAAGTATCACACAAGGCAACATATTATGCTACATCCCTCTTTAATCCATACCACCAATACCTCTATTTAAGATCCAGATATATCTTGGTACTTTTGGGGTGTATGGAATAAGTTGACTCATGGGCTTCTCGTAGAATTGCATCACGGATAGCCTTCACTACAGGTACATATATCCTTTTCCCAAACCATAGAGTGCCATTCTCATCTATCCTAAAGCCTGGTGCCCTTCCAATCACTACATTCTCTGTAATCTCCTTGAGTTTCTCATCCTCCAACTGACCCTTATGAATCTCTTGCTCCAAGGTAGGTGTCACTTCTAGCTCCATAGCATTAGTGACAATGCTTAGGTTTAGCTGCTCAAACTCTGCACATAACTCCTCATTAACATAACTCTTCATGCTAAGAGCATCGACCACGATGTTTGCTTTCCCAGGATGATAGTCACTTCCAAATCATAATCCTTGATCAATTCTAGCCAACAACGCTATCTCAAGTTTAGATCTGACTGGGTAAAGATGTACTTTAAGCTCTTATGATCCGTATAAATGTCACTCTTATGCCCGATTAGATAGTGTCTCTAGATCTTCAAGGCATGAACCACTGCTACTAACTCCAAGTCATGAGTGGGACAATTTAACTCATGCTTCCTCAACTACCTTGATGCATATGCCACAACTCTTCCTTCTTGCATAAGAACACATCTGAGTCCTTGGCGAGATGCATCACAATAGATGGAGAACTTCTTGCTCAAATCCGACAATGTCAACACTGGAGCTATAGTCAATCTCTTCTTCAACTCTTTAAAACTATCTTGGCATTTTTCTAACCACACAAACTTGGCATTCTTCTCTAGTAATGCAGTCATAGGCTTGGCAAGCGTAGAAAACCCTTCAATGAACCTTCTATAGTACCAGCCAATCCCACAAAGCTACAAACCTCACTCATATTAGTTGGTGGTTTCTAGTTCAACACATCATCTACCTTGCTTGGATCCACTGCTATTCCACCATTAGAGACAACATGACCCATAAAAGAGACTTCCTTTAACCAAAACTCACACTTGCTCCGCTTAGCATACAACTTGTGCTCTCTGAGCTTCATAAGACCAACCGTAGATGTTCAACTTGTTCATCTTCAATATTGGACAATACTAGTATATCATCAATGAATACCACCACAAACTTATCAAGAAATTCTATGAAAGCCTTATTCATCAAGTACATGAAGTATGCAGGGGCATTGGTCAAACTAAAAGACATAACTATGTACTCATACAACCCATACCTTGTAGTAAATGCTGTCTTGTGTATGTCAGTTTCACGAACCTTCAATTGATGATATCCAGAATGTAGATAATTTTAGAAAACACATAAGCACCTCTCAGCTGATCAAACAAGTCATCAATTCTAGGCAATGGGTACTTGTTCTTGATGGTAACTTCATTAAGTGATCGATAATCAACACACATTCTCTGAGTACCATCCTTCTTGTCAACAAAGATAACCGGTGCTCCCAAAGGTGAAGAACTAGGATGGATAAAACCCTTCTCCTATAACTCCTTCAATTGTTTCTTAAGTTCCTCTAATTGATTAACCCCCATTCTATATGGATGCTTAGCTATGGGTGCAATTCTAGTTAATAATTTAATAATAAACTCAATGTCACAGTCAGGTGGCATACCAGGCAAGTCATCAGGGAAAACATCTGGAAACTCCTCCACAACACGGTCCCATTGGTTGACATTATCATTCAGTTGGTTCACTATAGCTGTCTGTTGCTCTTGCACTACAATATCAACACTGATTCTGTCTCCCTTTGATGTTGTCAGAACTACTGCCTTCTCCTGACAATGAATCACTGCCTAGTGTTGCTTCATCCAGTCCATACCTAGAATAACATGAATACCAGGCGTTCTCAACATAATAAGGCTCGCGTTGAAGTCTACCCCCCTTAGAGAAATACTAGCTGAGGGATAGCAATAAGAAGTTGGCATGCTACCTCCCGGTGAATTTACTAGTATGGGATTTTTCATGGCACATAAAGGTATGCTATGCATTCTAAAAAAGCTTATGAAATGAAAGAAGGTGAAGCACCTGAATCAAAAAGAATGGTAGTTGAGATAGAATTGACACTGAATGTACCCAACATGACCTCAGGTGCCTCCTGTGCAGTCTCTATGGACACATGATTTACTTTTCTAGTGTTGGTTGGCCGTGGATATGCCTTCTAGTTGTTGTTCTGGTTCTGAGGGGCTTGCTGGTTCTGCTTCCTAGCATAATGGTTGGCATAATGCCCAACTTCCCCATAGTGATAGCATACATTGGAGTTGTTGGATGCACTATTCTTCATAGGAGCATTGTTGGGATTCCCTTGGCATGGAGCCTGGCTACCAATCGGCTGTTGGGGGTGCTGGTCGTCATTTTGTTGCTGGTGTTGAGGACGCTGTTGGTTTGGGTTGTGATTCCACTGATCAGATGTCCCCTGGTACCTCTTATTGACACCGAAATTTGGTTTATTGCATGAGATCCCATAATTCAGAATGCACCAAGAGGAGCCGTGATGAGAGCAGAATCGGCTGGTCTAGACAATTGAACAGAGTTAGCTAGATTTCAACAAAGACATCATATCAAGAAGACTCCAGCAGCAAGAACAACATTGTTCGGGGTCAAAAAAACATGGCAAACTCTCCAGAAGGGGAAGCTTGAAGTCCAAGTTATCTTAAATTAGGATGTTTCATTTTCTTTTCCAAATTTTGTGGTCATTCCTATTCGACCAGGACTCATAGTCCAGCCTCAGGTATAAATATTGAACCCCGGCTATTGTAACAGATATCTCTCATCGATCAACTGTTGACATTTCTTAACATTACTTATTACTAAGTTGTCATCCCTAGCATGATGCCAGAAATGCATTGTTGCTAATTATTTAATGACACTTGTAAACTTAGAGGAAATAATATTTAAAGTAAGTATCCACAAGCACACAGATAATATACCATTGTAGCATTTCACCTGGGAGTATACCAGGTATCGTTATTTATATTTTATCCATAGGGAGGAGCTATGGGGTTGTGTTGGCATAGAGATATTGACAAATATATACCTTGATAAAACCACTCTTATGCTTTGGTAGGGGTAAGTGAAGTGATAAATAAATAACAAGTGTAAGGTAATAATGGTATTCCAGAGATAGAAATAGAAACTCATAAATGTAGTATAGCTAAGCAGAAGATTCGTAAGAGCAAAAGATTCCTAAGTCATTTCTTATTTACTAAGTCTTTTGTACACCCAAGTATATACATTCTCATGTATAGTATAACTAACTTTGGATCTATGCATAAGGAACATTACTAAGGAAGATCAAGAACATGTGGTGCTTTGCGTTCTCGGGTGACTTTCAAGATCTTGTTGAACAAGTGGCAACCCAAAAGAGAAGGACTACCAGCGCTGGCTTAAAGAAGAAGAATATGACCATCGGTGTGAAGAAGAAAGGTTCAAAAGAGAACAAGCTAAGCTACATTAGAGTTGTCCTTTCTTTAGACAATGTTGGAATGAAGGATTGAAATTGCCTACAAGACGTAACTACCTAGAATGCAGTAATCAGTGTACAGAGTTCAGGCAATCTCAGTCCAACCACCGGTCCATCCATGAGCATTTGAATTATCAATATAACAATATGGATTGATGCATAAAAAATAAAGGAGTTCATCGTCGATCAGACGAACACATGCATGATCAAAATTGGGCTGATCGTGACGAAGAAAGAGAGCATGTTTGGCAAGAAGGCCAATGGTGTCTAGGAGGTCTGACAAGGAGCCAGAAAAGAAGAGTTCAGCACCTAAGAAATAGAGAATTGGAAGCTCAGAAGTATAGCAGACCTTAGGCATGGTGCATCAAGCAAACAGCCAACAAGGGTAAGCCATCGGCTAATATCGATATGGTCTTCATTCTACCTATAGAGTTTAGAGCTCCCTCCAAATATGAACAAGAAAAATCTATTGGGGAGGAGTATGATGAAGAAGAATTGGGAGAAGCAATAGCTCAGTTAGCCCCTAGTCCCAACAAGCTATATTTGACAAGCCATCTCAGCATCGGCACTTAAAAGCTTTATACATGAAAGGATTTATTGATGGTAAGCCGATGACTAAGATGTTAGTCGATGGAGGTGCTACAATCAATCTCATGCCTTATACTACCTTTCTCAAGCTTGGGAAGGGCCCAGAAGATTTGCTCGAAACGGATATGATGCCAATGGACTTTGGAGGCAATGTATCTAAGACCCGAGGGCAGTTAACATCGACTTGACGACTGGGAGTAAGACTCTACCTACTACTTTCTTCGTCATTGATGGTAAAGGAACGTATAGTCTGCTCTTGGGTCATGACTGGTGTTGGTATTTATTAACTCAAAACTTGTTTTGGACAGTCACATATTAATCACCTATACCTCTAGCTTTATTATACTAGGTTGTCATCCCCGGTGTTGGAAGCTAAAAGTGTTTAATGACCTTTTTATCATTTCATGTGACTAAAATAATTATAAAGATGTATATGATAAAGTAAATGTATCCGCAAGCGCACAGATGAATATACCATTGTAGCATTTTACCTAGAGTATTACTAGGTTGTCGATTTATATTTATACCACTGGCAAGGGAAGGATAAAGGAATATATCACTTGTATGTATAAATGTTGGAGAGAGTCAACTATACTCAATCTATCTACTAATAATAGGGGTAAATCACAAGATAAAATAATAATAATAAGCATATGATAAGTCATAAATAGTAATCAACCTTAGAGCATTTCCAATCTAAGCACTAGCATGGATTAGGTAGGTATAGAGAAATATTCCTAAGTTATTCTTAACTACATGTCAATGTATACCATGATTAGTGCAATTATGTCTAGCAATCATAGCAAGAAGGCATTATATCTACACATAAGGGACATTACTAATTAGGTAGTTTATGAACATAGCATAAAATTTACCTTGGCAAATGGTCCAACCTGGCTACAAAGGACTCAACGAAAGTGTCATATTTGCATTCTAATGCTACTTCACGATCTACCCTTAAGCCTGGAATATAGGGTGTTTCCATAGGTAAACAACGACTAAGCACCATGCTTACACAATGTCGACCACCCACCCATGATATCAAAGGGCGAGAGCTTTGCGATCCTATGTTTGAATATAAAGACAATCAACTATGCTAGACATATAATCAAAGCATATAAAGAACAATATAATTGCAAATATAATAATATAGAGCAAAGTCATATCAATTGTATCTAGCAGAATATAAACAGAAAGATACAAAAGAGAGGTTACAAGGGCTTTACCAAGCCACGCTTGTAGACAGATCTAGAATCAAAGACGAAGCTTGCCTTCCTCCAGATCTAGCCTATGTAGCTATGCTATAGATAATAGTGGAGCTCTAAGGAGACTAGGGTTGCTGGCTCTGATGACTTGATCAGACTTGATACTTATGAATTGAAATAGATGCCAGGGGGTGGAGGCTCTGCTTATATAGCCCCATAGAATGCACCGAAGCCCTCGGATCAAACTGACTAGAAACAACGGCGTAGATGCAAACCCTAAGGCAGTGGAAAATCGATGTAAGAAGGGGGAGGCTGACCCGTGGGTCCCACGGTTGGTCGACTAGGCCCACGGGTGACCGCCCGCCTCCTCTGCCAGGTGGGTCCTGCCTTCTTCCATGCGTCTTCTCGTGTCTTCTAGAGTCTTCCTAAGTCGGTGCCACAGATAAATATCAATTTTAATCCAACATGTGGGTCTATCCTTGCGTATTTCCTTATAACCCCCTGCAGAAACATAGTTTCACCAGAACCTGTGGAATTTCTGTTAGTGTAAACCCTATCTTTACGTTTGGTATTGAATTATGTCCATTTCTATGCTTGGTTGATGATATATTTAAGTAGTTATTTGTAACAGAACCGACCAAATTATAAGAGTACAAGTACAAAAACAAGCACCGAAGCGCTCAAATTTTCGAACTTGAGCCCATATAATCCCGGTAGTCAATTGAAACCACGAAGGATTTCAAACCAACTTGCTTACAACCAAGATTGCATCATTCAACATACAACATCATACGTTACATTTCGCAAGTAGTTCCAAAATAAGTTTACACACACGGAGTCGCAGTTATTACAAACCAAGTTTATAAAGTAGCGGAAGCAAACACACGCCAGTTGTTTAACTACTGCCAGTCTTGTTGATCAACAACCCGCAAAAGCATCAGGAAAGTACATAAAAGATGATCACGCCCAAGTGATCTAGTCTTTGTCACCCGCAGGGTGGAGACAATTTTTGCAGAAGCCTTGGTAGAGCATATCATCTGCAACAGGAGGGAATAAACCCTGAGTACTGGAATGTACTCAGCTAGACTTACCCGTCAAAAACCAGAAATAAGATGACACCAAGGATTATGCAAGGCTTACAAAAGAGTCTAGCTGACATCACATTTTTGCATAAAGGCATAAGTAATTGAGACTCTTATAACCTGTACTAGCAGTTATTTTTAGCATTTACCTGTCATCTATCTTAGCACCTGTACTAAGCATGCACTTGATTATAATCAAACAATTATCGTTATTATATCCAGAGCAGGTATGAATTGTGGCAACATTGTATCATTCCCTTAACCACCTGTTCATTTAATGAGATCTACGTTGCCGCTGCTCAAGTCAAGTGCTCACTAACTGGGAGCGACGACGATTCGAATCGAATTCCTATCCAGCTGGAGGGGTATTTCTAACACTCACCGTGCAGACCCCTGCCAGGGTCGCACAGGCCACCTTGTCATATGATTCAAGAATCGCGGGTCCGAATGATGTCGTGACCCTAAGGGCGACACTCTGCCAGGTGATAGGGACTCTAACCCCCCCTTGGTCTCACGCCAATGTCCCCAAGCACATCCTTTCTCTCCTCCAAGAAGCAACCTACCATTCGATTCCCGGCCTGAATCACATTACTCGGCTTCGCGGTCGGAACGGCTTATCCGGCCAACTAAGTGTTAGACTGCGTTCAACATGACTCAAGGACGTACAGCGAATCGGTCCTTAAACGACTCAGACAGGCATAGCTCCACACCCAAGACATGAAGTGTCTTGCGGCTGTACTATCGAACTCCCGCCCGGTCTCAATTTCATTTTTTTTAAACATGGTTCCATCCACGATAGCCCTAAATCCACTCGTGACTCTTTCCTACATCTCGTGGATGACCGGAAATCACCCGACTTCTACCGTACTAAGCAGGGCTAAGCATAGACACGTGCCTAAACCTAATATAGGAGTAAGTACGATATCTAGACAAGGACAGGTATAATGCAACAATTGTTTTCATACAACTCCTACAACTTAATGCAGTAAACAATTAAAAGTACTCAAGATTAATTTATAAAACAGTAGGTTCAGCATGCACCGGGGCTTGCCTTTCAGAAAGGTCGAGGGCCGGTGGTCAGGACACTCGGGTAGATCTTCGGCAGGAGCTTCATCGCCGGTTGGTTCCTCTGGCTGCTCCGGCAGGTCCTAGACTTCTTCCAGAATCACAGGCTCGAATTCGAGGAGAGTTACCCCCTCTGGTACACCTATTGCATGAATGCACAATAAATATCATGGATGCATAAAGGTGCAACATGCTCGGAATGAAATGCATTTCAGAAATAAAAACAATAATCTAATCAAGTTACTTTATCAGTACGTGCAAATCTCTTCTCCGGTGGAGAAGTACTTACCTAATCTACCCAACCTAAGATATAGATGTTCTTCTTCGGTTAAGGCCTGAAGCACCTAACAATACAAGAGTAATATTACTTAGGTTACCACAGTAAGACATTCTGGACAGCAGCTCAAGGATTCTAACATAACTGGAGATTCCCAACTCCAAAAGATATGATCTAATATAATCTGGAAAGCTTATGAAATGCACCACAAAATATTTTCAGACCACAACCCTTAATTCCAAAGTTTACCTAGTCGAAATTTCAAAGTTCCAGAATCTGTCCTCTCTAAACAGAGAGCAGTCAATTCTGGACTGTCACTTTAAACAGCAGTAACTCCCAAACTACTAGGCCAATTGCTCCCAAATTTTGACACAAGCTATTTTATCAAGTTTACTACAACTTTGGTATTTACAAGTTTTTCAGCAAACACCTTTATCAAAGGTCAAACCCAAAAATACTACCAGCTGTCCAGAAAACCTAGAATTGCAAAGATTAAATATTTATTTATGTGGCAAACATCTCATAAGACTAAACTAATGTTACCACAAGTTCACATAGGTCACAAAAACACCAGAAAGTAAGGTTTGCCTACCTAAATTATTTATTTATACTCATTTCTTAATTTACTTAATTAATTAAGTGGGATTTTAAACATATATGTAAACTGCTCCTAAAATTCTACAAAAATTACAGGAGACTCTATGAACCAAAAAGAGACTACTGTAAAAATTTGAACTAAAATTATTTACAGAAACTCCCTAAACAAAATTCACAAACCCAAAAGGCTGATTTTTGTATAATTAACCAATCATATTAAAAAGTGTCAAACAACAGATTTCCTATTTTTCTTAGACACTTTAAGGTACCAAGACATTCTCCAAAAATTTATAAGGACATTGCACATGTAGAAAAATTACAAAACTTCATTTAAGTATTTCCTAAAATGACAAGATAGCATTATGACTTGAAAAGTACTTAAGCACTACTGCCCAAATTTTTACCAAAGCTAGAGCAAGTAGAAATTAGCCAACCCATCAAATTTCATAATTTTTGGAACACTGAAACTCAAGATATGATTTAAACAAGTTTGCATGCAATCTAAAACACATTTCAAAACTCTAATTAATTATTCCAGAAATTAAACATCACATAAGCATTTGATATTTTTCCTAGAAACTACACTTTATTTGGAGCCCAACAAAATTTGGATCACCATTTTTGGATCTACCAAACCCTAGATATGAAAATCACAAACATTATTCAAATCTATAAAATAATATAGAAACTGAAATTTCAAATAAAACAAAAAGGAACCACTGGATCGGCCGACCCGACAGCGTGGCCCAGCTCGAGTGGCACGGCCCGCTTCCACGCGCGGCCTGTGCCCGGCCTCCCGCCCGCGCGCGCGCTCTGACGAGCGGGCCCCACTTGTTAGCGAGACGAAGGCGGGGGAGGAAAAATGGTCGACGGCAAATTCGCCGTCGGCGGCAGCTCCGGCGAGACCAAGGGCACAGGCACGTTCGCCTCTTCCATGCGAACCTAGGGGTGCTACTAATTGGAGCAATGGCTGCGGCTATGGGGGATGGTGGCGGGCATCGCGGACCGGCAGGGCGGTGGTGGTGCTCCTCGCCGGCGGTGACCTCGGGATCCTCTCCTAGACCCATGGTGAGCATCCCCGTACTACCCCGGTCCTAATGCACCTACTAGCGCTCGCAGTGGAAGCACCGAAGACCCCAGCCACGGTGAGCTGCCGCGCGGGAGAATGCCGACGAGGTCTGGCGGTGGCGGAACTGACGATTCATCCTTACCAAGGTGCGTCTGAGGGCAGGGACGGGACAAGTGGGTAGAGGGGCTCAAGGTGTAGCTGTTGGCCGGACTTGAGGCACGGTGGTGCGGTGGAAAACGCACGCGAGCTCGTCGGAGCAAGAGCGGCAATGGCGGCTCGGTTCCTCCGCTCTGCCGACGAGAGAGGAAAGGAGGAGGGAATGGAGGGGTGCGGTGGGCAGCAGCAGCAGGCTGGCAGCTTAAGCCCGCCAGCGCGCTCGCGAGTGGGGGCAGAGCTGGAGCATGGCGGCCACGTGGTGCCCCGACCCTACGCTCGGTCGACCACGTGGCTCACCGCTGATGACTGAACTTGGCGTTTCAGAGCCCACAAGCGTCGACTGACAGCGTGATTTCAACCGAGCAAAACTCCCAATCTAGCCCGAGTTAGCGATAGGTGTTAACAACAAAAATGTAGAGCTATGTGTGGACAACAACTTTGTCAATTGGCTCAAGAACAGATTCGGTATGGATTGGAAACTACAAAGCTCCAAAGTGGTGTACTTGGAAACTGAAACGTGTTTTCAGTCAGTGAAACCGACTGAAACCCTATTTTCAAGACACCACAACTCCTAAACCATTTAGAACTAGGTGATGGTCATGTTGACAATGTTGTAGAGCTACATAAGGACTACAAGTTTGCCAATATGAGTTGGGGCTGGTTTGGTCTGGTTTGCAAACTACAAGCTTCCAAAGTAGGCCACAGTAAAACTGGAGGGACACTTTTGAGACTTAGAAAAATTCTAAGTGTTGAGACAGCCCCTCTAGCTGACTTGTGGGCCACTTTTGAGCATGTTCTGGCCAGTTTCATGAGATGGTCATATTGAGACTTTTGTTCCCCATAAAATTCCCTACAATTTTGCTTAAGGGTGCTCCTCCATGCAAGGTCTCTAAGCTAGACTTTTTAATTGGTCAAACTAGAGCATCCTAGGGCTAAATGCTGGTCAACTACACCTTGGAGGGCATTTTGGTGATTTTGGTCAACATGAACCTTGCTCCATTAGTGACCCTAAGTATAACTAAGGTGCTGTGAGATGTAATTAGCTACTCTACCCCTTAGTTACACCAACTCCATAGTGTCACATGATGTGAGTCAAACGAAACTTTAAAAACAAATCACATTTGTTGCAACCACATGAATTAACATGAAATGATGCATGCTTGTGCTCATGCAATGCAATGCAATTAAGGAGCTAAACACCTAAGGTGTTACAGCCCTCCCCCCTTATAAAAATCTCGTCCCGAGATTTGGAAAGCGTACCATTTTTTTATAGAATTCCTTATAACCATCCCGCAAATAGCCTTCCCGTTCCCATGTAGCGTCACTTTCACTACCCTGATTACTCCACATTACTTTATACCACTTAACCACTTTGCTTCTAGTCACTCGTTCCTGAGTATCGATCACTCGGACTGGCTTTTCTTCGTAAGTTAAATCAGACTCAAGCCTGATATCTCCTAACGGGACCCTTTCTTCAGGAACTCGAAGACACTTTTTGAGCTGAGATACATGGAAGACGTTGAATATGGCACTCATTTCAGGAGGTAACTGGATCTTGTACGCAACAGCTCCACTCTTGCCTATGATTTGGAAAGGACCCACGTATCTTGGCGCAAGTTTTCGCTTAACACCAAAACGTTGGACACTCTTCATTGGAGAAACTTTTAGGTAAACGAAGTCTCTGACTTCAAACTCGAGTGGTTTTCTACGACGATCAGCATAACTTTTCTGTCTAGCTTGGGCTGCAGCCATATGCTTTTGGATGGTACGGACTTGTTCCTCCATTTCCTCAACAAAAGCAATACCATAAAATCTCCTCTCACCAGCTTCTATCCAATTTAGTGGGGTTCTACACTTACGACCGTACAAAGCTTCGAATGGGGCCATCTTAATACTCTCTTGGTAACTATTATTGTACGAGAACTCAGCTAGAGGTAACCATTTTTCCTAAGAACCCTTGGATGAAATGACACATGCCCGCAACAGATCTTCCAAGATTTGGTTAACCCATTCCGTCTGACCAGACGTCTGGGGGTGATAAGCAGAGCTTCTCACTAACTTGGTTCCCAGAAGGTGATGCAAGTGCTCCCAAAAGCGAGCAGTGAACTGGGGACCACGGTCAGATATGATAGTACGAGGTATCCCATGGAGCCGGACTATCTGATTGAAGTACAACTCAGCATAGTCAGTAGGACGATAGTCTACTCGAACAGGAATGAAGTGAGCCGACTTGGTTAGGCGGTCCACAATTACCTAGATGGAGTTATGATTTTTGATAGTAGGAGGAAGTCCGACAATGAAATCCATACTTATCTCTTCCCATTTCCAACCTGGGATAGAAAGTGGTTGAAGCAACCCAGCTTTCATATGCACCGCTTTAACTCTACAGCAGGTGTCACACCTAGCCACATATGCAGCTATCTCCTTCCGCATCTTGGTCCACCAATAGTATGGCTTCAAATCATAATACATCTTATTGCTACCAGGATGGATGGACAACTTAGAGGAGTGTGCTTCAGACATAATATCATTTCTAAGCTCACGGTCCTTAGGCACAACTAACCTATCCTTGAACCATAGTACACCCTCTTCATCTACCCTGAACTGTGTAGTTTCTTGCTCTTTCATCTTGCATTTCATGTGGAATACACCAGGATCAGTCTTTTGAAGCTCCATAATTCTGTTTTTGAGAGTACAACTGACAGCGATGTTGTACAAGACTGCTGGATGTAGAAGGCGAGATCGATGAAAATCAGTTTCAACTAAGGAATGGCAATGAGACTTACGGCTTAAAGCATCCGCAACCACATTTGCCTTGCCCGGATGATAGTGTACTTGCAGATTATAATCTTTAATCAACTCGAGCCATCTTCTTTGGCGCATATTTAACTCGGGTTGAGTGAAGATGTATTTGAGGCTTTTGTGGTCTGTGTAGATATTGCAGACATTGCCTAGCAGATAGTGCCACCAGGCTTT
The DNA here is from genome assembly GCA_038087645.1 of Saccharum hybrid cultivar R570. Lineage (NCBI taxonomy): Eukaryota > Viridiplantae > Streptophyta > Magnoliopsida > Poales > Poaceae > Saccharum > Saccharum hybrid cultivar. The sequence goes on from JAQSUU010000519.1 coordinate 2,228,043, forward strand.
CAAAGCATGAACAACTGCGGCGAGTTCTAAGTCATGCGTTGGATAATTCGCCTCATGCTTCCGAAGTTGTCGAGAGGTATATGCAATTACTTGGCCTTCCAGCATCAGAACGCCTCCCAAACCTATGCCTGAGGCATCACAATAAACATCAAATGGTTTGTCGATATCCGGTTGTGCCAAAACCGGAGCTAAGGTTAGGAGGGTTCGTAGTTGGTGAAAAGTCGCATCACACTCAGGCGTCCAGACAAACCTGGTGTCTTTTTGTAGCAACCGAGTCATTGGCTTGGCTATTTTGGAGAAATCCGGGATGAAGCAACGATAATAGCCAGCCAACCCAAGAAAACTCCGGACCTCATGAACCGAGATAGGAGCCTTCCATTTCAGTACTTCTTGTACCTTGGCGGGGTCCACCATAATTCCTCCATCGGACAACACATGCCCAAGGAAAGGTACTTCTCGAAGCCAGAATTCGCACTTACTGAACTTTGCATACAGTTGATGTTCACGCAGTCTTGTGAGGACTATACGCAGATGTTCAGCGTGATCTTCCTCATTTACAGAATATATCAGGATGTCATCAATAAATACCACCACAAACTTGTCTAATTCGGGCATAAACACCGAATTCATCAAGTACATAAAGTGTGCGAGGGCATTTGTCAAGCCGAAGGACATAACAAGATACTCATAAAGACCGTATCTGGTAGAGAAGGTGGTTTTTGGAACATCTTCAGGACGGATTTTAATTTGATGATAGCCAGATCTTAGATCAATCTTGGAGAAAACTTTAGCTTTAGACAACTGATCGAACAAAATGTCGATGCGCGGTAGAGGATACTTATTTTTGACAGTGACTGCATTGAGAGGTCTATAATCTACGCACATACTCAATGACTGATCCTTCTTCTTTACAAAGATAGCAGGACATCCCCACGGCGACGAACTAGGACGAATCAACCCCTTCTTCAAAAGTTCATTCAATTGCACCTTAAGTTCAGCTAGCTCATTCGGAGGCATCCTATAGGGTCTCCTAGAGATGGGAGCTGTGCCAGGCAACAACTCAATTTTAAATTCCACATCCTGATCCGGAGGGAGTCCTGGCAAATCATCGGGAAAAACGTCCGGAAACTCATTTACTATGGGAATTTCAACCAACGCCTTTGCTTGCACAGCATGAACTTCCCCAGACAAATCAACTTTTCTAGGAAGTTGTACCAGAAAACCCTTTTGATCAGTAGGATCTCTGAGCATAACTACCCGAGTGGATGTATCAATGAGTACCCCATTCTGACTCATCCAATTCATGCCCAGAATAACATCTATGCCTAAACCCGGCAAAACCACCAAGGCAAGCGAGTACTTTCGCCCTTCTATCTCAAGCTCAAGATTCCCCACTACTTTATTTGTGGAAATATTCCCACTTGCTGCGCTAATACAATAACCCCCACCTTCGATAGTATGCAATTTGTGTGCAAACTCCGATGCAAACTTAGGACTGATAAAGGAATGCGAAGCACCTGAATCAAAAAGTACCACTGCAGGATGTTGGTCAACTAGGAACTTACCAGCAGTGACAACCTCACCAGATGGGATTTCCTCAATACTGTTATAATGAGAGTGCCCTTGACGGTCACCTTGGTTGACATTCTTCTTAGGGTAAGGACAGTTCCTGGACCAATGGCCTGGCTTGTTGCAGTTCCAACACGGCATGTTGCTAGGAGGGACACTGGAGCTGCCTTGGCTCGAATTACCCTTTGGCAGAGCCACTGTATATGCCTTGAGAAACCCAGTCTTCACTGGCGCCTTCTTTTGTGGAGGACGGAACTTAGCACTTGTGGCAGGAGAGCGAGGAGGAGCCCTCGGGGCAGCTGGAGCTCGAGACTGTGAAGCACCTGCCTCAAGTGCCCTCTTGCGGCTCTTAGAAGCAGCATAGATAGAATTATTGTTCTCTTGAGTCAGAGCATCACTGATAAATTCATTGAAAGTAGTGCACTTGCTAGTGCCCATAGTCTTCATCCGCTTTGGGCCAAGGCCTCTTTTAAAGCTAGCAATTTTCTTGGAATCGGTATCCACAAACTCTGTGGCATACCTTGTCAGGTTGTTGAAAGATTGCAGATATTCAGTCAAGCTTTTATTGCCCTGTGACAGCCTCATAAATTCTGTGTGCTTGATAACCATAAGACCTGGGGGAATATAGTTCCCACGGAATGCAGCCTTGAACTGGTCCCAAGCAATCGGGACATTTGCAGGCAGTGTGGAACGATAGTGGCTCCACCAAATCCCCGCTGGACCATGCAGTTGGTGAGAAGCATATTCAGTCTTTAGCTCATCAGTCAAGCGAAGCAGACAAAATTTTTGTTCAATAGTATTCAACCACTCATCGGCTTGCAGTGGTTCCTCCGCCTCCTTAAAGAGCGGGGGCTTAGTATCAAGAAAATCCTTGAAATCACTGCACTGATTGGGTTCTGGGCCCTGGCGGCCATGACGAGCCTCCCGGTTGGCAAGCTGGTGCATAGCATCTGCCAGCATGCGCTGCCCTTCGACCACGGTCTGCATCAGATCAGCCGGGGTAGGTGGTGGCGGAGGGGGTGGCTGTTCCTCATCCTCATTGCCACGACCCCGACGGAGATTGTACGACATCTGCAAAATGCATAGCCAATGAGCACTGACGATGTAGGAAATTTGTAGATGAATTATTGTAAACATGTCAAACTGACTTCATGAAATGGACTTCTCAAAATAATCATGGCACAATCATTCATCACAACCGCACAATCCATTCAAGCGCATCAATTGATGCAATCATGCGAGGGAATCCAACAAGATGTACTTTGATAAAGGCTCACTCACAAGGAGCACAGCAGTTACTGAACCGTTTACGTTAATATCTACGTGATTTTTATCCTTTCGCCTGGTACTTGGATTTGATTTCAAAGTTCTTAGTTGACTGAGAAAGGCTACTTCAAACTGACCACAAAGAGACTTCTCAACGGTAGAGTTCCATGGTGGATCATGACTAGCCACCTCGATACCAGCGCGTGCCAAGTAGCACAACCTTATGTCACGCGCCATAGGAGGCCCTCGGTTTCGTCGCGGCACCGAAGGGTGCTAATCGTGTCACCATCATCGAACGCACGTATTAGACATCCAATTGTGATCGAAATTAACAGGTTCAACTAAACATCCAGGAAACATAGGGTTCGACCTTACATCCCAAAAGTCAAGTTATTACAAAGCCTCACTCCAACACAGAGAGGGCACAAAAGACGATCCTAACATTGTAGCTACGTGATGACTACTCTAAGCATCGCCCTCAGAGTCAGTGTCAAGGATCTCCCCACCGTCCTCATCACTAATAGGCTCTAACTCCTCATCTTCTTCTTCTTCTGGTGCTTCTCCTGGTGCTTCTTCTGGTGCGGCATCTTGGGGCCCATTGACCTCCACTTCATCATCATTTTCAGCCATGAAGATTCCCGAACCCATGTCCTCATCTGCGTTGATATTTCTAGGCAGCAGAGGATTTAGCTGGTTGTTCAGGCGATGCACTTCTTCATGAAGATTGTCATTGTATTCTTCAGCATTCTCTAACTGTTGCTCGAGCTCAAACTGACGAGCTCTTAGAATGTTCTCCTCGTGCCAGGCTTCATCCCTCTGATTCATGACACGGACCAGCATGCATTGACAGTTGCGGTTTGCTACTGTCAATCTCTGGACTGCAAGGGTTTCCTAATCATGATCACGGATCACTTGCTCCAGTTGCTGGCGCGCTGCATTCCGGGCAGCAGTCACTTCGGCTAACTCCGCCCTCAGTCTTTCCACCTCAGTGGGCTCAGGGCAGGGCTCACGTGGAGCGAGCTGGTGACGAGGTGCCCTGCCTCCGATGGACTTGCGAGCGGTCCTCTTGGTACGTGCCATCTATAGCCACAAGATATGACTGAACATGAGGATCATTTAGGGGATATGAAATTTAATTTAGTCGGGACTATTGAAATTTTTAAGGAGGGAGTAAATGATATGTATGATATAATTAAACATGATGCATGCACGTTCCGTACGCCCTCTCATCCTAGTAGAATCATAAATTTCTAACGCTAGGCGGTGGCATACATATGTTCTCTCATATAGACGACACTATCGGTCTACTCATTTGCGCTGTTAGTGTACCTGCAGAAAATCTCATTTCAGCCCAACAGTTTCCCCAAAATCATCACACATGAAAGTAGTAAATTAAATACTTTCCATATACACATCCCCTGATGTATATACTTCAGTATCAAAGCTACCCGATATAAGGGTTCCCGCAATTAAGTGCCTACATAATTACACGGTGTAAACATGTAAGTATGCAAGTCACCAAAACTACTCTCCCCTAGATCGCCGGTTGGACGATCATGTTCTCACAACTCACACTTACCAGGGCGTCGAGGCAACAGATCCATACATTACCACCCAAGTGGATGGCATCCATACAATATCACACCGTATGGACGACGAAACGAAAACAAACAAGGCCCCCAAGTTAGTCTTTATAATAAGCCACCTAAGAGTCCTTATTTGGGCTAAGGGATGTGATCACTGGCATACCTATGAAAATAATTTTTAATGTTTTAACCCCTTTTTATAATCAAACACTTTTGTTTTTAAATACTCGTACGATGTGTTTAATGTTGAATTATGCTCCGGTACCAGCTGTAACAGAACCGACCAAATTATAAGAGCACAAGTACAAAAACAAGCACCGAAGCGCTCAAATTTTCGAACTTGAGCCCATATAATCCCGGTAGTCAATTGAAACCATGAAGGATTTCAAACCAACTTGCTTACAACCAAGATCGCATCATTCAACATACAACATCGTACGTTACATTTCGCAAGTAGTTCCGAAATAAGTTTACACACACGGAGTCACAGTTATTACAAACCAAGTTTATAAAGAAGCGGAAGCAAACACACGCCAGTTGTTTAACTACTGCCAGTCTTGTTGATCAACAACCCACAAAAGCATCAGGAAAGTACATAAAAGATGATCACGCCCAAGTGATCTAGTCTTCGTCACCCGCAGGGCGGAGATAATTTTTGCAGAAGCCTTGGTAGAGCATATCATCTGCAACAGGAGGGAATAAACCCTGAGTACTGGAATGTACTCAGCTAGACTTACCCATCAAAAACCAGAAATAAGATAACACCAAGGATTATGCAAGGCTTACACAAGAGGCTAGCTGACATCACATTCTTGCATAAAGGCATAAGTAATTGAGACTCTTATAACCTGTACTAGCAGTTATTTTTAGCATTTACCTGTCATCTATCTTAGCACCTGTACTAAGCATGCACTTGATTATAATCAAACAATTATCATTATTATATCCAGAGCAGGTATGAATTGTGGCAACATTGTATCATTCCCTTAACCACCTGTTCATTTAATGAGATCTACGTTGCCACTGCTCAAGTCAAGTGCTCACTAACCGGGAGCGACGGCGATTCGAATCGAATTCCTATCCAGCTGGAGGGGTATTTCTAACACTCACCGTGCAGACCCCTGCCAGGGTCGCACAGGCCACCTTGTCATATGATTCAGGAATCGCGGGTCCGAATGATGTCGCGACCCCAAGGGCGACACTCTGCCAGGTGATAGGGACTCTAACCCCCCCTTGGTCTCACGCCAATGTCCCCAAGCACATCCTTTCTCTCCTCCAAGAAGCTACCTACCATTCGATTCCCGGCCTGAATCACATTACTCGGCTTCGCGGTCGGAACGGCTTATCCGGCCAACTAAGTGTTAGACTGTGTTCAACATGACTCAAGGACATACAGTGAATCGGTCCTTAAACGACTCAGACGGGCATAGCTCCACACCCAAGACGTGAAGTGTCTTGCGGCTGTACTATCGAACTCCCACCCGGTCTCAATTTCATTTTTTTAAACATGGTTCCATCCATGATAGCCCTAAAGCCACTCGTGACTCTTTCCTACATCTCGCGGATGACCAGAAATCACCCGACTTCTACCGTACTAAGCAGGGCTAAGCATAGACACGTGCCTAAACCTAATATAGGAGTAAGTACGATATCTGGACAAGGACAGGTATAATGCAATAATTGTTTTTATACAACTCCTACAACTTAATGCAATAAACAATTAAAAGTACTCAAGATTAATTTATAAAACAGTAGGTTCAGCATGCACCGGGGCTTGCCTTTCAGAAAGGTCGAGGGCCGGTGGTCATGACACTCGGGTAGATCTTCGGCAGGAGCTTCGTCGCCGGTTGGTTCCTCTGGCTGCTCTGGCAGGTCTTGGACTTCCTCCGGAATCACATGCTCAAATTCGAGGAGAGTTACCCCCTCCAGTACACCTATTGCATGAATGCACAATAAATATCATGGATGCATAAAGGTGCAACATGCTCGGAATGAAATGCATTTCAGAAATAAAAACAATAATCTAATCAAGTTACTTTATCAGTACGTGCAAATCTCTTCTCCGGTGGAGAAGTACTTACCTAATCTACCCAACCTAAGATATAGATGTTCTTCTTCGGTTAAGGCCCTAGCACCTAACAATACAAGAGTAATATTACTTAGGTTACCACAGTAAGACATTCTGGACAGCAGCTCAAGGATTCTAACATAACTGGAGATTCCCAACTCCAAAAGATATGATCTAATATAATCTGGAAAGCTTATGAAATGCACCACAAAATATTTTCAGACCACAACCCTTAATTCCAAAGTTTACCTAGTCGAAATTCCAAAGTTCCAGAATCTGTCCTCTCTAAACAGAGAGCAGCCAATTCTGGACTGTCACTTTAAACAGCAGTAACTCCCAAACTACTAGGCCAATTGCTCCCAAATTTTGACACAAGCTATTTTATCAAGTTTACTACAACTTTGGTATTTACAAGTTTTTCAGCAAACACCTTTATCAAAGGTCAAACCCAAAAATATTACCAGCTATCCAGAAAACCTAGAATTGCAAAGATTAAATATTTATTTATGTGGCAAACATCTCATAAGACTAAACTAATGTTACCACAAGTTCACATAGGTCACAAAAACACCAGAAAGTAAGGTTTGCCTACCTAAATTATTTATTTATACTCATTTCTTAATTTACTTAATTAATTAAGTGGGATTTTAAACATATATGTAAACTGCTCCTAAAATTCTGCAAAAATTACAGGAGACTCTATGAACCAAAAAGAGACTACTGTAAAAATTTGAACTAAAATTATTTACAGAAACTCCCTAAACAAAATTCACAAACCCAAAAGTCTGATTTTTGTATAATTAACCAATCATATTAAAAAGTGTCAAACAACAGATTTCCTATTTTTCTTAGACACTTTAACGTACCAAGACATTCTCCAAAAATTTATAAGGACATTGCACATGTAGAAAAATTACAAAAATTCATTTAAATATTTCCGAAAATGACAAGATAGCATTATAACTTGAAAAGTACTTAAGCACTACTGCCCAAATTTTTACCAAAGCTAGAGCAAGTAGAAATTAGCCTACCCACCAAATTTCATAATTTTTGGAACACTGAAACTCAAGATATGATTTAAACAAGTTTGCAAGCAATCTAAAACACATTTCAAAACTCTAATTAATTATTCCAGAAATTAAACATCACATAAGCATTTGATATTTTTCCTAGAAACTACACTTTATTTGGAGCCCAACAAAATTTGGATCACCATTTTTGGATCTACCAAACCCTAGATTTGAAAATCACAAACATTATTCAAATCTGTAAAATAATATAGAAACTGAAATTTCAAATAAAACAAAAAGGAACCACTGGGCCGGCCGACCCGACAGCGCGGCCCAGCTCGAGTGGCGCAGCCCGCTTCCGCGCGCGGCCTGCGCTCGGCCTCCCGCCCGCACGCGCGCTCTGACGAGCGGGCCCCACTTGTTAGCGAGACGAAGGCGGGGGAGGAAAAACGGTCGACGGCAAACTCGCCGCCGGCGGCAGCTCCGGCGAGACCAAGGGCACAGGCACGTTCGCCTCTTCCATGCGAACCTAGGGGTGCTACTAATTGGAGCAATGGCTGTGACTCTGGGGGATGGTGGCGGGCATGGCGGACCGGCGGGGCGGTGGTGGTGCTCCTCGCCGGCGATGACCTCGGGATCCTCTCCTAGACCCATGGTGAGCATCCCTGTACTTCCCCGGTCCTAATGCACCTACTAGCGCTCGCAGTGGAAGCACCGAAGACCCCAGCCACGGTGAGCCACCGCGCGGGAGAATGCCGACGAGGTCTGGCGGTGGCGGAACTGACGATTCGTCCTTACCAAGGTGCGTCTGAGGGCAGGGACGGGACGAGTGGGTAGAGGGGCTCAAGGTGTAGCTGTTGGCCGGACTTGAGGCGCGGTGGTGCGGTGGAAAACGCGTGCGAGCTCGTCGGAGCAAGAGCGGCAATGGCGGCTCGGTTCCTCCGCTCTGCCGACGAGAGAGGAAAGGAGGAGGGAATGGAGGGGTGCGGAGGGCAGCAGCAGCAGGCTGGCAGCTTAAGCCTGCCAGCACGCTCGCGAGTGGGGGCAGAGCTGGAGCATGGCGGCCACGCGGCGCCCCGGCCCTGCGCTCGGTCGACCATGCGGCTCACCACTGATGACTGAACTTGGCGTTTTAGAGCCCACAAGCGTCGACTGACAGCGTGATTTCAACCGAGCAAAACTCTCAATCTAGCCCGAGTTAGCGATAGGTGTTAACAACAAAAATGTAGAGCTATGTGTGGACAACAACTTTGTCAATTGGCTCAAGAACAGATTCGGTTTGGATTGGAAACTACAAAGCTCCAAATTGGTGTACTTGGAAACTGAAACGTGTTTTCAGTCAGTGAAACCGACTGAAACCCTATTTTCAAGACACCACAACTCCTAAACCATTTAGAACTAGGTGATGGTCATGTTGACAATGTTGTAGAGCTACATAAGGACTACAAGTTTGCCAATATGAGTTGGGGCTGGTTTGGTCTGGTTTGCAAACTACAAGTTTCCAAAGTAGGCCACAGTAAAACTGGAGGGACACTTTTGAGACTTAGAAAAATTCTAAGTGTTGAGACAGCCCCTCTAGCTGACTTATGGGCCACTTTTGAGCATGTTCTGGCCAGTTTCATGAGATGGTCATATTGAGACTTTTGTTCCCCATAAAATTCCCTACAATTTTGCTTAAGGGTGCTCCTCCATGCAAGGTCTCTAAGCTAGACTTTTTAATTGGTCAAACTAGAGCATCCTAGGGCTAAATGCTGGTCAACTACACCTTGGAGGGCATTTTGGTGATTTTGGTCAACATGAACCTTGCTCCATTAGTGACCCTAAGTATAACTAAGGTGCTGTGAGATGTAATTAGCTACTCTGCCCCTTAGTTACACCAACTCCATAGTGTCACATGATGTGAGTCAAACGAAACTTTAAAAACAAATCATATTTGTTGCAACCACATGAATTAACATGAAATGATTCATGCTTATGCTCATGCAATGCAATGCAATTAAGGAGCTAAACACCTGAGGTGTTACATTATTTACCATCAACAACTCCCCCAAGATTAACCTTTGCTAGTCCCTTAGCAAAACCAAACTTAGCAACAAGTCAAGAGTTCTCAAAAGATTTGTGAAACATTTATATTATCTCCTAAAAAATTCACAAGTAATTAGATAGAAATTCTATACTGAACTTAGAGCAAACATATTCTAACTTTCAAACTTACTCATATTTTGTTTTTACCATGGAGCTTATAGCCTTCACTTGGGTCTTGAGCAATTGAAAGACAGAACAATCAAGTCAAGCACTATGTCTCAAGCTCTTTGTTCCACTATTATTCTAGAGTTTTTTTTGCAAGTTTTCAAATAAAACTCAGATATTCCATGTACGATTATCCAATGGCAACAAAACAACATCGAAGTGGTTCAAGCCGATACGTCCGTGAGCGTCACAACTATTGATTCTGCATATTGGGAGTTTGAAGATTGTGAATGCTTCTTTGGTAGACTCAGGGAGGGAGGCATCATCAAGAGCAACGATGATCGTTAATAGCTGATCCAAGCAATCGGCTCTGAGAGTTTATTTTAATGACTCCTTGAATTGATCGATACGAAACGACTAAACATTGCTCCTATAAATTAATCCGTCAGGATGCAGCCATTCTGTTTCAAGGAGTTAGAGTTGAATTTAAACATGCAACACTTTGAAAGAGCTTGACGGCCGATGATTCTTGAGTTTTCATGAAAGATTTTGTACTTGAATCATCATCGGCTGTTCTTGGAAGCATGGCTCGTTGTGGGATTTTTGACCCTGATGGTTAAGGTTATTATTATGCAAATTTGATGGAATTTAGATCATCGCTAGGTCTAACAGCTGGTACTAACAAGTACAACTTTAGAACAAAAATAGAAAAATCCTAATTCAGCCTGAGGAGGCGAAAGCCAATGCGGCATGCATCGCCTATAGTGCAAAAATAAAAAAAAAGAAATATCAAAGCATTCACACAGATTTCGAAACCCGCAAGAACACAGACAGTTACTAAAGATCTCAGGCACCCGATAGAGAATTTCATCAAGTATCTATAATAGGAGGTATTAATGGCTGAAGACACAGGGGTGTTTGAAATTACAAGTTTAGTACTGCACGAACTGCATTCAAAGCATCTAAACGAATGACATCGGCTTCTGCAATAAGCCGGTTGTCTTCATCAGCTGATTCGGGAAGGGCTTTATCTTTCTAGTTCTAGATCATCATAAGCTTATTGTACTTGGTGGTCACCTCCTTTTTTCTCTCCTCTGCTGTCTTGGGGAGTTGGGTCAAGTTGGCCTCCTCGAGTTGAATTAAGGAATTGATCTCTTCCAGCCTCATTAGTAGCTGCTCCCATTCAATCTTCAAAGAACTAATTCTCTCTTTAGATTTAGAGAGAGCACTCTTTGAGCCATTGATCAACTCCTTTGGATGAAGCATTTCCTGCTTGGTTGGCTCTTCCCATGAAATCAAGGTGCTTTGAGCTTCATGATCGGCTAATCTTTACCTAGCTTGAATCTCTTTGTGAGCCTGTCCCTCAATGAAGGCAGTAGGAGACAGAATAGCAAGGAGGTCTTGATTCAATTCTCCTCTGACGGTCAAAAAGATGTCCAGGGTGGCCTTGCATTGCATACTAGATCAATTATATCTCTCTCCAAGTAGGGAAGCATTAGTCGTAGCCGATCTCTAGTCTCTGCCAATAGAACATTTTCTTCTTGGAGAATGTCAGGGACAAATTAGCTTATTTCCCCCTCTACTATATAATCTTTGATGTCAAAAGGGAAAATGCTTGAAGAAGATGGGCCTTGCATGTAACACCCTAGTGTTAAGCTTGCATTTGTTCACTTGCATTGCATGAGCATAAGCATCACTCATTCATTCATGAGAATGAGCATGTGATTTGCATTTTGAATGTTGCATAAGTGATGTTTCATATGTTGCATAGGTGATGTTTCATATGTTGTGTAAGTAATGTTTCATATGTTGCATAAGTGATGTTTCATATGTGGCATAAGTGATGTTTCATATGTTGCATAAGAGATGTTTCATATGTTGCATAAGTAATGTTTCATTCATGCAACTCATGTTTCATTTAGAGCATTCATATGTTTCATATGTTGTATATGTCATATGTTTATCCCATATGATGCTTAATTTATACATGTATATGCTTATGATCATGTTTGGCTAATGCAAGTGATGGTTGTTTGGTCACTAAAACACTCTAGACACACTTAGGATGGAAAATGGAACCATGTTTGTATTCATGACTTGATCCAAATATGCCTCTAAGTGTTGGTTTGCTTTAAAATACCTTTTTAGTGATGCTACTTTGACTTAAGTTGAACAGTAGCTTAGAGTGTTTGCATGGAGGTGGGCCCTAAATAAAAGTTGTAGTTCATTCCATGTAGAACAAACTTTATTTAAGGGCCAAGAGCTAAATCAGTGCCTGTCTTTGTCAAATAGAGCTCACATGATTCAATAAAATGTTGTTTTGGAATCCCAAATTTTGGCTAAGTGTTAAACTACATGACAGTTTCAATGTAGCCTACTTTGGAGCTTTGTAGTTTGAAAACCAGCGAGATTTAGACCAAACTTCCTAAAGCAAAGTTGTAGATCTCCTATAACTCTACACTTCTTATGAATAGAGTTTCTACTAATTTGAATCGGTTTGGGATTTTTGGAGGGATGAAAGTCGCTGTTTCAACCACCTGAATCAGCACTTGCTGATTCGAACTGGGGCGCGGCAGTGGCTGATCGGCCACAGGCTATGGCCACCGCGTGGCTACCATACGCCGGCGTTGGGCCCACGCTGTGGTCGAGTGGGCGTTGAAGGCAGCACGGCCCCCGTCTCTCTCTCGCTCATGCGCAACGCCACAGTGGACTCTACAGCCATTGCCATCTCCGCTGTCACTCACCACCAGCCAAGCGCACCACCAATGCAACCACAATTCAATTGCTTGCACCCATAGCTCCACCGTGTCGCCCTCTACCGCACTGGCCCACTAGCGTCACCGTTCAAGCATAGGTAAGGACCTTGGGTCGTTGTCGTCGCCGTGGTCACCGCAACCACCATTTTTGCCGCTGAGCTCACGCTCGCCGTGGCCGTGCTTCTCTGAGCTCTCTTGCTCTCTCTTCTTGCATTGGGAATAGCCTAGAGCTAGGTCTAGCTCATGCCGCTAGCCTAAGGGCCAATGCCAGCATGCCGACGCCGGAATGCGGCTCTTCGCTGCCGCGCTCTTGCCGCTATGCCGCCATGCACGCAACTGTGCCTCACCGGCGCCACCACGGTGTCACTCTATTTTAAGGACAAAATAGAGTGCATAAACCTTATGTGTGCCCTAGGGACAGTCGCACACATAAGTCGACAAATTACAGAAAGTATCATTACAGTGTATCTTACATCACGTTTAATACATTACTTAGTTTTATACAACACAAGCGGAAAATAAAAGATAACTCTCGAACGTGGTAGCTCCAACACAAGGACAGCCAACTGGTTGACTCAAACATAGAAATCTTCTGGGTAGTCCTCATACCAACTGCCATCTGATACCCCTCCGAGATTTTTATCCAAAAATGAAAAATGAATAAGCGTGAGTACATTTCGTACTCCACAAGCATAACATAGGGATTCATGAGGCTCAAAAAGGTAGACACAGTTTACTGCATTTAGCATTTTAGTAGGTCAACATTTTATCATTGGTTAACATCAAATTATGCTTAAGCTCCCAAATCAACCCACATGATCATATACTAGAAATAAATAGAGTCATAGAACAACATTATAACATCATCATCATCATCATGAATTAACAACATAACAAGTAACCATTTATTCTATGAGTTTTTTGGGCTGCTCGTGACCGTGAGCACGGCTGTTATAATAGTTTTAACACTCTGCAGAGGTTGTGCATCTTTATCCGTGAGTCGTGTTGCCCAAAATGCCCGGGACCCGTCGACCCCCTAACACTCCCAAGGTGAGCAAGCAGGGTAAACTATGAAACCTTCCATAGGTCCCTCTAACATGTTAGGGCCACGTGGTTTTCTCGACAGGCAGATGTAGGAACCCCTTTTCTATGGCACAAATCCTTCGCGGCTATACACATAAGAATAGGGGTAGTCCTATACCCAAAGTGGCAAGCCCCTATTGCACCCTTTCGGGTAACCACTAACAAGCTAGAAAAGATCCTATTAGTGAGCTAAAGCCAGAACCATGTGACTCTCACGGTTGCATGGTCAATCCCAGCTTTTGCCGATCGATAAGTCCTTACGGAGGGTTTAGGGCAACATGATCAACGTCATTTGCACCTTCACCCTATAGTTCAATTGTTACCATCATGTTTATCCATTGGTCCAATTAGTCATAGTGTAGATCATGTTTTGTTAGAGCACTAGCATTCTACCCATGTGCAATAAAACCCATAGGGATCAATGTACAAGTCATCAATGGCTAGGATGTCCTTATAGTCGAGCAATATTAGACACATGCATAATGAGTAGATTATATAATGAATAGGACATCAAGGTAAGCCCATGCTACACTTGCCTTGGTTCACAAACTCCTGCTGGTCCTGCTAGTCTTCAATGTACTCCTGGTTCCTAACGTACTCCTCACCGTCTGAACTCGACCAACGTGGCAACATACACATTTTAGGAGCAATCATGCATAGCAAACAAACCTATAATTAGAATAGTACACCAGTAGCACAAAAACAAGATAAAAAGTTTATGAAAATATTCTACGTCTCACTATGATCACATCGACGCGAAGTTCATGAAATTCGGAGCTATAACGCGAGAGTTACAAATTAAACAAGATTCCTATAGCGAGTAAATTAACTTAACCTAATCAAGAAATTTAAAAGTTGCTAACGGGTTTAACAGTAGCATCATTGCGTAGATTACAAAATTATAAAACTAACGCAAGTTGAATAGGTCAAATCAGAGCTAAAACAATGATTTTATAAGCAATTTAATGCAATGGCAATTCTATAATTAAAATGAACTAGTTTTGGATTTTAAATAAATAAAAAATTGGGAAATTCAATCAACTGGGGGGCTCTTTAACAATTCGACCTGTGAAGGGGTATTGGCCATTTCTGGCCTTTGATCTCGAGATGGGCAGCTGAGATTTGATGGAGGGGGAGAGAGACGCGGGCCACCAGAGTTGGGGAGGGACGCGGCGGCACCGCCATTACCGACGGCGAGAAGCTCGCCAGTGCTGCCCAAATGGCCGCTACGGTGCACAGTTTGACGAACCGAGGGCACCGGGAGAAAGCGGAAGTGATGGTGACCTCGCCCAAGCCCTTTGCGCGGCCGGGGAAGGTGGCCGACGCGGTGGCTGCCATGGCCGGTGGTGAGAATCTCGCCGGCGCTCGGGAAAATGGCCCTAGAAGCCACCATTCAACACGGAAAATGGACGGGGAGAAGGAGGAAAGAGAGACGAAGCTCACCAAGCGAAACCACGGGGCGGAGGCGGCTCAGGGACGATGGCCGACGTGGTGGGGGCGAACGACCTCTCCAGTGGTCACTGTGGCGCGATAGGGCAGTTTTGCGAGCAAGAAATGCAGCGGGGAGGGCAGTAGGGGGAGGCAGAGACGGGGTCACGCCCTCCTTTAAAGGGGCCGAGGCGCAGGGGATCGGAGGGACGCTCCCATGACTCGTAGTGGGCGCGGGGCAGTTGCTGCTCAAGCGCATGCGACGCAGGATGGCTCGAGGTGAGGGCGTAGCGGTAGCGGGAACGAACGGGCATGGTTGGGGCGGTCGCGGCCGAGATGTGCCGGCCCAAGAGGGAGGGGGAAGGAAAAGAAGTTTTCTTTTTCTGATTTGATTTTGATTTTTTTCCAAATCCAATTTCAATTGTTTTTTAATCCTTTTAGCTCTTGGATCAAAACCAGACATTACAATAAAATAAATGTTATAGCATGGGTTCATAATCATGTTGCTAACCTTATGATTGATTTTAATTTCACAAAAAATTATTATATCCTATATTTGAAATGCACACACATTTGCATAATTAAATCAATTTATCTATTTTGAAACAATGCAAAATTTAGGATGTTACAATTCTACCCCCTTAAAAAGAGTCTTGTCCTCGAGATTGGGTGGTGCTTACTCAAACAGCTACGGATAAGATTTTCTTAGGTTCTCTTCTCTTTCCCAAGTAGCCTCATCTTCTAATTTTACTGTACTTTGCACATCTTTATAGTTCGCTTCTAGTAACTCTTTCTGTAGTTTCCAAGATCTTTATCGGATACTCTTCATATGTGAGATCTTCTTTAATAGCAAGTTCTTCCAAAGGAATCTGCTCTTCTGGTACTCGCAAACACTTTTTCAACTAAGAAACATGGAACACATCATGCACACCTGACAAACTTTCTGGCAGTTCTAATTGATATGCCACTTCTCCACGTCTCTCCAGAATCTTGAAAGGTCCCACATACCTCGGTGCTAGCTTGCCCTTCATATTGAATCTTCTCACATTTCTGATTGGTGACACCTTCAAATACACATAATCACCTACTTTGAAGCTCAACTCTCTTCTTCGGATATAAGCATAACTCTTTTGTCTGGACTATGCTACTCTCAAATTGTCCCTAATCATTCTCACTTGTTCCTCTGCATTACGTAGAACATTAGGTCCAAAGACTTGAGTTTCACCTGTCTGATTCTAGAATAAAGGTGTTATACACTTACGTCCATATAATGCTTCGAATGGCGCCATTTTGAGACATTTCTAGTGACTGTTGTTATATGAAAACTCAGCATATGGCAAGCTCTTGTCCCAACTAGTACCATACTACAAAGCGCAAGCTCTCAACATATCTTCTAAGATTTGATTGGTCCTTTCTGTTTGTCCATCAGTTTGGGATGATATGCCGAACTAAAATTCAACTTTGTCCCTAAAGCTCTATGTACCTTATGCCAAAATTGTGACGTAAATTGAGTACCTCGATCAGACACAATCTTCTTTGGGACTCCATGTAAGCACACTATCCTCTCCATATACAACTCTGCTAGTCTTGCACCATTATAGGTGGTCTTGACTAGCAGAAAATGAGCAACTTTAGTGAGTCGGTCCACTATTACCCAGATCGAATCATATTCACATTGAGTATGAGGTAATCCAGTAATAAAGTCCATACCAACTTCTTTCCATTTCCACTCTAGTATTTTCATTGGTTGCAGCAATCCTGTAGGTCTTTGGTGTTCAGCTTTTACCCTTTGACAAGTATCACATATGGCCACATACGCTGCCACATCTCTTTTCAACCCATACCACCAATACTTTTCTTTAAGATCTAAATACATCTTGGTGCTTCCAGGGTGTATTGAATAAGCAGACTCATGTGCCTCTCGTAGAATTGTATCACGGATAGCTTTCACTTTCGGTACACATATCCTTTTCCCAAACCATAGAGTACCATTCTCATCCAGCCTAAAGCCTGGTGCCTTTCTGAGTACTACATTATCTGCTATCTCCTTTAGTTTCTCATCCTCCAACTGACCTTTGCATATTTCTTGCTCCAACGTAGGTGCTATTGCCAATTCCATTACATTATTGATAAAACCCATGTTGAGATGTTCTATTTTAGCTTGCAACTTTGCAGGTATAAATGTCAACTGAAGTCCGTTGGCATAGCTCTTCCTGCTAAGTGCATCAGCCACAACATTTGCCTTCCTAGGATGGTAATGCACCTCTAAATCATAGTCCTTGATCAACTCTAACCAACGACGCTGTCTTAGGTTTAGATCTGACTGTGTAAAAATATACTTCAAACTCTTATGATCTGTATAAATGTCACTCTTGTGTCCAATTAGATAATGTCTCCAGATCTTCAAAGCATAGACAACTGCGACTAATTCCAAATCATGAGTAGGGTAGATCAGTTTATGTTTTCTCAACTGCCTTGATGCATATGCTACCACTCTTCCTTCTTGCATGAGCACACATCTAAGGCCTAAGCGAGATGCATCACAATAGATAGAGAAACTCTTGCTTAAATCCGATAAAGTCAACACTGGGGCTGTTGTCAACCTCTTCTTTATCTCCTCAAAATTAGCTTGACACCTATCCGACCAGATAAATTTGGCATTTTCTCTAATAGGGTGGTCATAGGCTTAGCAAGCTTAGAGAAACCCTCAATAAACCTTCTATAGTACCCAACCAAACCCAAAAAGCTATGGATTTCACTAACATTGGTTGGGGGTTTCCAGTTCAACACATCTTGCACCTTACTGGGATCTACTGCTATTCCACCATTAGATACAACATGACCTAGAAAAGAGACCTCCTTCAGCCAAAATTCACACTTGCTTCTCTTAGGATATAATTTATGTTCTTGGAGCTTTTGTAAGACTAACCTCAGATGCTCAGCATGTTCCTCTTTATTTTTGGACAAAATTAGGATATCATCTATGAATACCACCACAAACTTATCTAAAAATTCCATGAACACCTTGTTCATCAGGTACATAAAGTAGGCAGGTGCGTTGGTTAACCCAAATGACATAATTGTATACTCATACAGGCCATATCTTGTAGTAAATGATGTTTTAGGTATATCTGATGCACGAATTTTCAATTGATGGTAGCCAGAACGAAGATCAATTTTAGGGAATACATAAGCACCTTTCAACTGATCAAATAAATCATCAATTCTAGGCAATGGATATTTGTTCTTGATAGTTACTTCATTCAGTGATCGGTAATTAACACACATTCTCCGTGTGCCATCCTTCTTATCAACAAAGATAACTGTTGCTCCCTAGGGTGAAGAACTAGGGCGAATAAAACCTTTTTCTTGCAACTCCTTAATTTGTTTCTTAAGTTCTTCTAGTTCATCTACCCACATTCTATATGGTCTCTTAGCTATAGGTTTAGTTCCAGGTAAAAGCTCAATAAGGAATTCAATGCCGTGACCAGGTGGCATACCTGGCAATTCATCGGGGTACACATCCAGAAATTCATTCACCACTTGATCCTCTTGGTTGGCATCATCTCCCAGCTGGTTCATGGTTGCAGTCGGCTATGCTTGCACTGCCACTTCAACACTAATTCTGTCTCCAATAGGGGATGTCACCACAACTGCTTCTCATGACACTGAATCACTGCCCGATGTTGTTTCATCCATTCCATACCCAGGATAAGGTCAATTATAGCTATTTTTAACACAATGGAGTTCACATTGAAATCTACCCCCCTCCTTAAAGAAATACTAGTGGAGGGGATCCAATAAGAAGCTGGCATACTACCCCCGGTGAGTTTACTAGCATGGGGTTTTTCATTGCACATAAAGGTATGCTATGCATTCTAACAAAGGCTTGAGAAATGAAAGAATGCGAAGCACCAGAATCAAAAAGTACTGTAGTAGAGATTGAGTTGATGCTGAACGCACCCAACATAACCTCAGTCACCTCCTGAGCTGTGTCAGATGACACATGGTTCACTTTCCTAGTGTACAGAGGTCGAGCATTGGGCCTCTGGTTGCTGTTCTGGTTCTGTGGAGCTTGCGGGTTCTGCTTCTTGGGACACTGGTGAGCATAGTGGCCAACCTCTCCACAGCGATAGCAAGCATTAGGGTTGTTGTTGGGTGCACCACTCTTCACTGGAACATTATTGGGCATTCCCTGATGTGGTGCCTGATTGCTAGACTACTGCTAGGGGCGCTGTTGATTCTGATTGCCATATTGCTGTGGGTATTGGGGGTGCTGTTGGTTCTAGTTTCGTTGGGGGTACTAGCCATGGTTCCATAGATTGGGTGGCCCCTGGTTTCTCTACTGAAAACCCTACTGAGGCTAAGCACGCGGATGGGTGTTGCTTCTAGAAGCCTGACCTTGGAGGTTCCTCTTCTTGGCATCCATCTCCTTGCGTTTATTATCGATTACAATGGCACGGTTCACAAGTTCCTGAAAGCTAGGGTAGACGTTGGACATCAGCTGTAATTGGCGACCATCATAAAGCCCCTTTAGAAAGCGACGCTGCTTGTCAGAGTCTTTCACCACCTCATCAGGAGCATAACATGACAATTGAGCAAACTTGTCATGATATTCCGCCATGGACATGGATCCTTGCTTGATAGCACGAAACTCCTCTTGTTTCAGTTCTATGAGTCCCTCAGGAATATGGTAAGACCTGAAACTATCAGTGAACTCCTTCCAAGTGATGGGTGGAGCGTTGTTTGGGCGTCCATACTGATAAAGACTCCCACCATTCTTGCGTGGCTCCTTGCAGCTGGCCAGAAAGTGTACAGGACCTTCTCAAGATCGCTGCACTAGGCTATGTTTAACTGCTTCTCCACTGCCTTCAACCAGTCATCTGCCTCCAAAGGATCGGAGGCATGCGTGAACACTAGCGGACTTCCCTTCATGAACTCTCCATGCTTGTCCCTGACCTGGACTGGCGGGGGTGCTCCTGCGGGCTGATTGTCGTGGTGGTCCATCACCACTTGCATGAGTTGTGCCTGCATCCCCATAAGCTGTTCAATAGTCACCGGTGGTGGTGGTGGTGGATCCACGAGTGCACCACGTCCACGGCCTTTTCCTCCTCTGGCGGCCATCTGCTTCCAAACAAATGTGCAAGACTTTTAGAGTTGTTCCAAATATTTATAAATCACTTATATAAGATAAATAGCATCACTGGACGTTTTCTGGACGAGTTTCAAAAACAGCAGATCAGTAATTAGGTCATAACTCAAGTTTTAGAGATCCAACAGAGGCATACCATACACTGTTGGAAAGCATAAAAAGTCTGCTACAACTTTTATTTAGAACTCTTTTACAGAGTCAGAGGGCAACTTATTCAAAAACTGAGATAAACAGACTCTGTGCCGAGTCCCAGACTGCGCAGAAACATCAGATTGTAATAGGTATATCTCCCAAAACAGATCTGATAATAAGGTGATTCCAGCGGAAAATGAAATGTACCTAGGTCTAGTTTCTTCCATAAAAATTTCATAATTTTTGGATGTAGGGATTCAGAGATATGAGATAAACATTGCAGACTGCTCCGAAAAATAGCACAGCAGCGATACGAAATTTTAAACCCCAACTATATAACAAGACTAAACTTAAGGTTCCGATACTTAGAACATGTGGACAAGCCCACACTGTTCCAGCAGCCAAACAAACTCCAAATCAACCAAATTCATCAACACAAACAACTAAGCAATTAAAGGTTGACAAGACACATATAAACTCAACAAGACTCTCGATCTAAAATGCATTTATTCCGATGGGGCAGAAAGCATCTAAGGAGCGTGGTCCACCATGGTGAACTCCCTGGCCTTCTTCTTATAAATGGTAGGCTGTCCCAACTGAACAGCCATCTCATCAATCTACTTCTGAAGGCACTTCTCGGATTTCTGCGCCGCGCGAAGTTCCTCCTTGAGTGCTTCATTAGTCTCATGCATGCCACAGAGGTGTTTCACCATGGTATCCATGGTCGGATCAATCGCTGAGGGTGCCAACACCGCCCATGTTCTCTTCGCATGGTCGTAGCATGGGAGGAACCTGTAACGATTCTCCTGCATGGCCTCAAAGTGACGGCCATGGTAGTATAGGTAGGCCTCCTATGCAGCATCCTCCATGTTGTTATAGGCACTGGCACACCTGGACCTGTGGCTATGGGTAGTCTCCACATCATGTGAGTTGTCGGTGTTGTTCCAGGCGGTGACGATCACATTGGTCTTCCAATATGTTGCCTCCACAGGGTGCTTGTGATCCGCACAGTAGTACTTAACAGTGGTAGCCAGATCTGGGTAGTACTCAGCCAGCACAGTAGTGAGCAAATTGTGGTAGTGAGCATCCTCAGGGGCGTCCTTGAACTTGGTCCTAGTGGTCCAACCCATCTCTTCCTGTGCCTCTGGAGCAGCTGAAGGTGGCACAGGCGTAGATGCAGAAGCTGCGGACGATGTTGGTGCGGGTGTAGTAGCGGGAACTGGTGCATCAACTGGAGGAATTGGTACAGCCACTGGTATAGAAGCAGGTGCATTTGTTGAGTTAGGTGGCTTCACTTCTACCTCCATGGGCTCCTCATCCTCCTCGTCGGGGATGACCACAACCTCTGGCTCCACCCGTGGCGCTGTGGTGAACTAAGCGCGGTAAGCTGCAGCGCTGAGGCGAGGCATCTATAATTTTAAATTAAAATATCAATAGAATCAAAAATTTTATGCAATAGAATAAGGAATAAGAGCATACAAATTTTTAACAAAATTACAAAACTGAGACAAAAGCAATAAATAAATAGAACATAAATCCTAGAAACGGCCTTTTCTACCTAGGTTTGCGTCCTACAGTCGATAGAGCTTTGATACCAATCTGTCACACTCTATTTTAAGGATAAAATAGAGTGCATAAACGTTATGTGCGCCCTAGGGACAGTCACACATATAAGTCGACAAATTACAGAAAGTATCATCACAGTGTATCTTGCATCACGTTTAATACATCACTTAGTTTTATACAACACAAGCAGAAAATAAAAGATAACTCTCGAACGTGGAAGCTCCAACATAGGGACAGCCAACTGGTTGACTCAAACCTAGAAATCTTCTAGGTAGTCCTCATACCAACTGCCATCTGATACCCATCCGAGATTTGTATCCAAAAATGAAAAATGAATAAGCGTGAGTACATTTCATACTCCACAAGCATAACATGGGGATTCATGTGGCTCAAAAAGGTAGACACAATTTACTGCATTTAGCATTTTAGTAGGTCAACATTTTATCATTGGTTAACATCAAATTATGCTTAAGCTCCTAAACAACCCACATGATCATATACTAGAAATAAATAGAGTCATTGAACAACATTATAACATCATCATCATCATCATGAATTAATAACAGGTAACCATTTATTCTATGAGTTTTTCGAGCCACTCATGACCGTGAGCACGGCTGTTATAATAGTTTTAACACTCTGCAGAGGTTGTGTATCTTTACCCGTGAGTCGTGTTGCCCAAAATACCCGGGGCCCGTCGACCCCCTAACACTCCCAAGGTGAGCAAGCAGGGTACACTATGAAACCTTCCATAGGTCCCTCTAACATGTTAGGGTCGTGGGGTTTTCTCGACAGGCAGATGTAGGAACCCCTTTTCTATGGCACAAATCCTTCATGGCTATACACATAAGAACAGGGGTAGTCCTATACCCAAAGTGGCAAGCCCCTATTGCACCCTTTTGGGTAACCTCTAACAAGCTAGAAAAGATCCTATTAGTGAGCTAAAGCTAGAGCCATGTGACTCTCACGGTTGCACTGTCAATCCTAGCTTTTGCCGACAGATAAATCCTTACGGAGGGTTTAGGGCAACATGATCAACGTCATTTGCACCTTCACCCTATAGTTTAATTGTTACAATCATGTTTATCCATTGGTCCCATTAGTCATAGTTTAGATCATGTTTAGTTAGAGCACTAGCATTTTACCCATGTGCAATAAAACCCATAGGGATCAAGGTACAAGTCATCAATGGCTAGGATGTCCTTATAGTCGAGCAATATTAGACGCATGCATAATGAGT
Organism: Saccharum hybrid cultivar R570; assembly: GCA_038087645.1. Lineage (NCBI taxonomy): Eukaryota > Viridiplantae > Streptophyta > Magnoliopsida > Poales > Poaceae > Saccharum > Saccharum hybrid cultivar. Next base: position 2,251,089 of record JAQSUU010000519.1, read on the forward strand.
AGATTATATAATGAATAGGACATCAAGGTAAGCCCATGCTATACTTGCCTTGGTTCATAAACTCCTGCTGGTCCTGCTGGTCTTCAATGTACTCCTGGTTCCTAACATACTCCTCACCGTCTGAACTCGACCAACATGGCAACATACACATTTTAGGAGCAATCATGCATAGCAAACAAACCTATAATTAGAACAGTACACCAGCAGCATAAAAACAAGATAAAAAGTTTATGAAAATATTCTACGTCTCACTACTATCACATCGACGCGTAGTTCATGAAATTTGGAGCTATAACGCGAAAGTTACGAATTAAACAAGATTCCTATATCGAGTTAATTAACTTAACCTAATCAAGAAATTTAAAAGTTGTTAACGGGTTTAATAGTAGCATCATCGCGTAGATTACGAAATTACAAAACTAACGCAAGTTGAATGGGTCGAATCGGAACTAAAACGATGATTTTATAAGCAATTTAATGCAGTGGCAATTCTGCAATTAAACTGAACTATTTTTGGATTTTAAATAAATCAAAAATCAGGAAATTCAATCAGGCCGAGGACTGCGGGTGGTATTAGAAGAAAATCGAGGGGCTCTTTAACAATTCGACCCGCGAAGGGGTATTGGCCATTTCTGGCCTTTGATCTCGAGATGGGGGGCTGAGATTAGATGGAGGGGGAGAGAGACGCGGGTCACCGGAGTTGGGGAGGGACGTGGCGGTGCCGCCATTACCAACGGCGAGAAGCTCGCCGGCGTTGCCCAAATGGCCGCTACGGTGCACAGTTTGACGATCCGAGGCCACCGGGAGAAAGCGGAGACGATGGCGACCTCGCCCGAGCCCTTTGCGCGGCCGGGGAAGGCGACCGACGCAGAGGCTGCCATGGCCGGTGGCGAGAATCTCGCAGGCGCTTGGGAAAACAGCCCTAGAAGCCACCATTCAACACGAAAAATGGACGGGGAGAAGGAGGAAAGAGAGACGAAGCTCACCAAGAAAAACCACGGGGCGGAGGCGTCTCGGGGACGACAGCCGACGCGGTGGGGGTGGACGACCTCTCCGGTGGTCACTGTGGCACGATGGGGCAGTTTTGTGAGCAAGAAATGGAGCGGGGAGGGCAGCAGTGGGAGGCGAAGATGGGGTCGCGCCCTCCTTTAAAGGGGCCGAGGCGTGGGGGATCGGAGGGACGCTCCCATGACTCGTAGTGGGCGCGGGGCGGTTGCTGCTCAAGCGCGTGCGACGCGGGACAGCTCGAGGTGAGGGGCGGAGCTGACGAGTGGGCCCCGACTGGTCAGCAGCAGCGGGAAGAAACGGGCACAGGCGGGGCAGTCGCGGTCGAGATGGGCCGGCCTAGGAGGGAGGGGGAAGGAAAAGAAGTTTTCTTTTTCTAATTTGATTTTGATTTTTTTCCAAATCCATTTTCAATTGTTTTTGAATCCTTTTAGCTATTGGATCAAAACCAGATATTATAATAAAATAAATGCTGCACCATGGGTGCATAATCATGTTGCTAACCTTATGATTGATTTTAATTTCACAAAAATTTATTATATCCTATATTTGAAATGCACACACATTTGCATAATTAAATCAATTTATCTATTTTGAAACAATGCAAAATTTAGGATGTTACACGTAGACCCCAACCCTAACCCTAGATCTCCACTAGGACATCCTAAAGCCGCAGCCACGCTCGTCCAGGCACGCCATGGCCGGAGATGGCCAGAGCACCACTGCATAGCGCCGCCATCCACCGTTAGCACCGCCACCGTAGCCAACCGGCGTAATAGCTTCGACCGTCTAGCTCGCTGGATGCGTGATGTTGAGAGGAAGTCAATGGTGGTGGTCTCGTCACCGGAGAGCTCACCGCCAGCGAGCTACAGCCGGTCAAACGCCGCCTTTGTTTCGGATGGCTAACCGGTGGGGTCAGTTGACCGCTTGGGCCCGCGTGTCAGCACCTCTAGGGTGTACTACGTAGGTGCACTTAGTGTTTTTAGGGTTTTGCTGTTTTTATTTCTATTGTTTTTCTAGAATTTGAGTCCAACTTGTAAAATTCATATCTTGAGCTAGGAGTGTCCAAATGGAGTGAACCAAATTTTGTTAGCTTCATCTAGATGAGTGCTATGTGATAAAAATATGAAGCTTGCTATGTGCTACAGTTTTATATATTGTTTGTATTTATCTTGTTTAATGCCTATTAATCTTGTAAAATGCATAACTTGAGTTAGGGATATGAGAAAATGTGATTCTAATTTTGTTGGTCATGTTTTGATTGCTAGGAAAAATATTGAACCTACAGTAAGCATGCTTGGAATATGACTTTGCTATTTAACTTGATTAAATACTAGTTTCCTGTGAAATTAATTATGATAAATATATGTAACCTATGAGCACGAAATTATTTGTACAGTATTCTTGTGTTATGGTGAAAGTAAGAAAAATATGAAATCTATTGTTTGACACTTTTCACTATGCTAGACCTATTTAAGTTGTTATAAGCCTATCTAGCTTGTCATTTTTGTAGAGATTGCTATACTTATCCAAATGACATGAAATTTATACATTAGACTATTGGGAGCATGTGTAGGCTACTGAAATTTTCTCAGATTTTTCTGTGTGCTGGAAGTAGAAGTTCCTAATTTTACCTTGTTATGCTTATAAAATCAATAAGTGTTTTTAATAATTTATTTAGGCTTAACCATTATACTTTCTAGCATGTTTGTGATGTATATAATCTATTGGTATAGTTGGTTGTGTCCATATTTGATTGGTTCTATGTAGTTAGCTAATTATTGCTCTATAATTCACTTACATCTAGTTATCTTGACTTGTTGCCTTGAGTGAGCTTAGGGTTTGCTAAGTAGTGGCCTAAGCTAATAAAAATAAGTTATTAGCTGCAGGTTTTAGGTCACTTACCACTGACAAACAACTTTACATTAGGTTGCTTGAGCGTGGTGAGTGTTTATTTGCTTGTACTAGAGAAGAGATATACACCTACTCGATAAAATAAAGTATTGCTATTCTCTTACTAAATTGTTAGGATGCATAACTAAGCATTTCATCATATCATCCATGTCATCACCTATGCATTCTTTGTATCTCATTATGTGCTCATGCATATAGGATCGCCGTAGGGGATAACGCTTCTAGAATTCTAACAAGGAGTGGAGGTTCCGCAGGAGGTCTAGCCACAAGAAGTGCAAGACGTAGGAGAACAAGACTAGGAGGAGTTTCCTGAGTGCCCGGATCATAAGCCCTCGGCTTATTTGAAAGGCAAGCCCCAGAGCATTCTAAGTCTCCTATGTTTTATAAATATCAACTTGAGTTCTTTATGTTTGATGCACTAGGTTATAGGAGTTGATCGGAAACACTTGATGCATGTACCTTCCTTGTCTAGAGATATATACCTTGAATCCTATGTAGGTCCAGGATCGAATAAATGCTTAACCATGTTTAGTTCGGTAGAAGTCGGGTAATTTACTGTCACGTGCGAGATATAGGTGGATACTTGGTCACGGTTGGCTATATTTGCTATTATGGAAAAGAACCATGTGATGATGTAAATGGAGGCCAGGTAGAATCTAGGTTGTAGGATGACACTTGTGATTCCGTCTGTGCCAATTAAGGACCGCATCGTTGTAGGCCCTCATGTCATTTTGAACATAACCTCTCACTTAGCTAGCCAGATAACTCATTCTGACCGTGAAGCCAAGTAGCTAAACTCATGCTGGGAGTCGTTCTATAAGAGTGCGCACACTAGATTTAGTAAGGATGTGCGGGGAGCCAGATGTGAGTCCAAGGGCAGGCCGGGCCTAATTGTCCTAGCAGCTAGTCAGTCCCTGAGTGTGTGGTGCTGATTGAACCCGTGACATACGATCTGAGTTGTACCAAAGGTGACCTAAGGCTACTGTGGCTGGTGGGCCTAGATTTGTGTTAGGATTTCTGCCTAGCTGGTTGCAATCGATTCGAATCACCATCTCTCCCGGACAGTGAGAAACTTGACTGAGCCCCTTCATCGTAGTAATACCTGATGGAATAAGATGGTTGTGATGGATATGAAATTACTACACCGGATATGGTTACTATTGTTTTCTGTAGCTTAAATCAAGTAATTGCTTTAGTACAGGTGCCAACCTAGATATGCTTAATCTTAAAGGTATAACTTGCTGCTAGAGTAATTAAAATATCAAGACATGAATTATTTCAGCTTTTATGCAAAATGTTGTCAAGCTAGCGCCACTATGAAAAGCCTTGCATACTCCTTGCCGTCATATCATTTTTGGTTTATGACGGGTAAGTCTAGCTGAGTACCTTCTCATACTCAGGGTTTATTTCCCACTTGTTGCAGATGATATGGTGTATCATGGCTACTACAAGAACTGTTTCTCTCCCACTGTGGATGTGGAGTGAGACCACAGGCATGGTCTTTTTGTGTTGTCTTACCTGTGTTGCTTTTGATGGACTTGACCATGGAACTGGTATATGTATTTGAACTATGTGTGTGATGTTGGCTTCAAAACTATGTCGCTTCTGCTACTACATTGAACTTGGTGTTGTAATAACTTTATTCATACTCCAATGTATGTTGAACTATTTGTGAACTTGTTGTAACATGTGACATGTATGTTGAATCATGTACGATCTTGGTTGTATTTTGGTGATGTTTTGAGATCCTTCATGATACTCGATGAATTATCGGGTTTATATGGGCTCAAGTGTGTGCGGGTCAACATGTAAGCGGGGACCGTCATGCTTGATCTTGTATAAATTGGTCGGTTCTGTGACATTGCACCTACAAACCAACAGTCAGATTTGAAAGCAACGGTACCTAGTTCTTGGATCACTGTAAAGATTACTCATACTTCTTCCACCGGGGATGGGGGAACGGCTGATGATGTGCCCATACCTTCATCAGGCACCTCAATCGACTTCTTAGATCCTACCCAGGCCAAGGATTAGTTTTAATACAAGTTGGGAGATTTGAGTGGAAGGATGCAGTATGTTGATATTCACCACCGGTGGGTTGAGGGTATGGAACATCTTCAAATCCTCCGTCAGTGACTGACTGACCAGATTCTTGATCAATTGTAACACCAGGGGTCGGCCCTGACTCAAAGTTCATGTCTGAACAGGGGAAAGAGCTTAGAACCAAAGAACTACAAATGGAGCTTGGAAAACCAACTCAGAAACTTACCATTGACCTCTTGATGACCATCATGGGCCCCACGCCAAAGGAATTAGCAGTGTTCATATTAGCATTCCTTGCATTGTCCTCCCCCTGGTCTCTAATTGGCTAAAGGGCAAGTTATCAACAAGATTGATAGGAAAAGACTAAGAAATAGCAAATAATTATTTTACATGTGTAGTCAATGTTCCTAAGGAGCTCTATTCATGGCCTGGACCTCTAGATAGAATATGTAGGATAGTTACTCATTATTATTTAAACCTGACGCAAGCAAAGAGTGGTTCCCAAGGAGTACCTCTGTCCCTCCTTTTGATGAAGTCTTTGGGATATGCTCCGTGGCTCCATCATTAGCGCCCAATCGGGTGTCAGCCTAAAAAGGAGATTTGGTTAGTTTTGGGAGGATCAAGATTGTTAGTAACAAGGGAGCTTACTCTAGTGGCGATGTTAGCAAAAGATAACAAGTGCGGCTCGTCGGCTGTCGTCTCAGCAGGGGCTGACGGGCTGCCCGTCCCCATCATCCCAGAAGCTTGAATTGGTGGAGTTATGAGTTAGCACTGAAAGGATGATTGGGACAGACGGGTTTGACAATATATACTATGGATGGGCTAAGACACCCACTTTGGAAGCCGATGAAGATCTTGGGTTTCTATGTGAATGCTTCCGCATTGCAACCTTGGCTGAGTGGCCCTTTGGAGCTTTGTGTTTTCGCGACATGGAAGGCTACGTGATCACGGGAACAACTTGAGTTTTTAGGACAGCCTTTAGAGTAGGCGCTCGGCATCCCATCCTCGGGTTTGGACACCAACCAGCATACTCAATCAACTGAGCACTCCTACTGTTTGTAGGGGAGTAAAATCCAAGTCCTGCAAATAGTAGGATAATAAGAATTATGTCGGGCCATTTTGGAGAAAGTTATAGGCGGACATTTATCTTAGTCTAAAATTGGAAACTTGGATCCAATGATTGATAGAAGGGTGTAACTAAGTTATAGAATAGTTGTTGCCCCCATTCTTACCACCAAGCATCAAACAAATTTGAAGAAAAAGGGCCACTTCCATCCTTTGGCATTGATGGAGGGCAGAGCATCTTCAAATTGTTGAATTCTTCGGAATTCACATGGTTGATTGATGGCTTCTCTTGGTCTTAGTTTGTCTGCAAAGAAAAGCTCGGGAGGCAACTATCCAAAGCCAAGTTGACTAGCAGCAATGGATGGATTGTAGAATTCATAGGACATTGGTGGTTTCTCCCAACCATGCCTAAATTCCACTAGGAGCAACCCTGGTTTGACTATACACTAGAAAATTATAGTCAATGGCTCATCCGAATAGGCAGTTTCGAATTTGAAGGAGATCGGGAGTTTGAATTCGATAATTTCTGGATAGATGAACCAAGTTAGAACCTTGTCTGGAAGCCACTTGTAGAAACCTCTGAAAAACTAACGATAAGGTATCATCCTGAGTTTTAGTGTGTTTTCTCAACCCTTGAGAAGCCGCGGTAGAGTTATATGAAAGTCCAGGGTATCACCCAAGCGGGTACAAGGTCTCATTAGGCCTATTTCAACCACTGATCATGGTAGGGATTGTGCCTATCATGTGGGGAAATATGTACACTTCTACAGAGTTACTTAAATCTATTCGAATAGCCATGTCCTTGGAATGGGCAGATGCTAGGATGGGATACTATGAATAGCCACTACTACACAAATTCTTTTGTGGGGCATTTACCAAATGGCTTCGGAGGCAGGCGGCCTAGTTGCCTGCCTCGGTTATTCAAGGCAGGGCAGCCGGGCCAGCAACCGCCTCGGTTAATAATTAACTGAGGCAGCCACTGTAATGAAACCACCTTGGGTAATGCTTATTAACCAAGGCGGTCACCCTAACGCAACTGCCTCAGTTAATACATTAACAGAGGTGGTTACCTTTATGCAACCGCCTCGGTTAATCGATTACCGAGGCGGTTGTTATAAGATGCCCACCTCAGAAAATAGGCTCGAAGCCCACCAACAGGACCAATATGATAGTCGCATATATATACACTGAGTTAGGGTTTCGAACTAGCCCTCAGCCCTTCTCTCACGCACCTCCCTCTTTCCCTCCTTTAGCTATCGTCGCCACTCTATTCCCTCGCTCTCGCTTCCTCCAGCAAGGAGCCCCATCGCCCAGCTCTCCTTGACTGCCTCGTTGCCACCAATGATCGCGGCAAGCCACTCCCGCGTCACCGTCCTAGAGCAAAGGCCTCGTGAGCACCGCTATTCCTGAGTAGCGGTCAGGCCTCCTCTTTGACACCAAGCTCCACCTTGTCCCCACTGGCGCCTACCTCGACCTCGGTCATTTCTCCTTCATCAGCATCCTTCTTCCTCGCTAGGAGCCCACGTCGAGCCATAGCACTGCCTCATCGATCCTCCCCTCCTCTGTCCACGCCTCGATAGGGCTGAGGACACCACCTCCTCACCACACCGTGCCGAACCACGGATAGGAACGCTTCTATGCTTGGCACGGTAGCAGCGCCCCTAGCTATGTGGATTCGGCGCCTCGACAGCAGTGGCCGATGAAGGAGCGAGGTATGCCCCTCATCCTCTCTTAGATTTGGGTGGATTCATCCCTCACCCTCCCTCCCTCTCGGATCAGTGACGATGGCGATGGTGGCAAGGTTGCACACAACATAAGGAGTCTAGATCCATGGCGGGCATGCCCCGCGGTAGTGTGGATCCAACCATAGACAACAGTGGCACGTGGTACCGGGCTCAATGGGTTTTTTATTTCTTGAATTATTAACCGTGGCAGGCTACATAACTCAACCACGTCCGATAATTGCGTTAACCGAGGCGGTTTTTGCAACCGCCTCAGTTAAGGCCATGATTAACCATGACCTTTAGTCTAAGGCGGTTGCAAAAACTGCCTCGATTAATCCTTTTTGCCCATCATAGTTAAGATTTGTGTAGTAGTGAGCTTTACTTTTATGTGTAATGAAACTGGTAAAAATAAGATTTAACACTAACCCGGGAACTAGCTGCATGGGTAATGCTCCACTAGGATCCAACCCTTAATCATAACCACCACCACACCTCTATTTCCACCCTATGGTTAGGGCTTGCTGAGTACGTAAGTACTCACCCATTGTTGACTCATAGACTTTGGCACTAAGGAAGGCCAAGACTATGATGAGGAAGCACACCACGAAGATTAGGAGTTACGCGAAGAGTCCAAACATAGGAAATGACATCAAAGCTAGGGTTTGACAGCACTTAGGCTTGCCTGTGGAATAGGTTATTGCTACGTTGTAGAGTATCAACGTACTAGAGACCACCATGAATAAGTGCTACTCTGCGGTAGTAGTTTTTGCTAGCTCTGTAGGCCTATGACTATGCCCTTAGGGCTATTGTTGTAGAACCCTTTTTAGATATCAATAAAGCTCAGAACCTTTCTTTTTAGCTGTGTACCAATTCTGTTGATTTTGTGCATACTTGTGCGTGATCCTAGCGCAAGTACAGATGCACCTAGGACTCTAAGAAATGAGGGGCTGACCCCCAACTCTGACTGCAGAGTTTGTAACTAGAGAGATCAAGTGTAGCGCAGTTTGTAAAGTCAAGCTCCTGGTCAAAGCTTATTGCAGGATGAGCAAGGGGTAGGTCAGATGACATAGGTTAAGGTTGGCCGACCCCCACTAGCCCTAATACCTATCAAAATTTTATTTCAAAGATGTTTCAATATTATATGCATGAAAAATAAGTGGTTGGTTCAGAAATTCAAAATTTAAATGCGCATAGAAAGTAAATATGAGATAGGTATTGATTTTACCTTCGGCATGGGCTCATGATTTTGAGTCCTTGAGCAGGACTTGTCCATCACATTCGGGTTCGATGATGCTTCATCTGGCCCTAGAGAAGATGACTTGGATGATTGTACTTCTTTCTTCCACTAGATTTGTTCGGTCGTCTTTGGGCTTGGTTGTGTCATGGAAGGTTTGTCAACTTTCTTTTGGTTGGGACATTGAACTCTTCCCTTGGCTTTCTGGCTTACTCCTTGGTTGGATCAACTTGATCTGTTTGAGGTTAGTTGAATTTGAATCATGTGTAGCAAATGCAAACCTCTCTTAGTTTCCTTCGAAGTGCAGTGGTTGAATTTGTCGAGATCCCACATAGATGCAACCATTCATGGTGTTGAAGAATGGCCTTCCAAGGATTACAGGTGTCTCCTTGTTATCTCCCATGTTGAGCAACACAGAATCCGTTAGTACGTATGCCCCTCTAACTTTCACTAGAATATCTATAGTGATTCCCTTGGGGTAGCGGACCGTTTGGTCAGCTAACTGCAAGCAAAAAATTTTGTGTAGGATACTGGTGCATAAAAGAGATTGTCATATGTTACCTTAGACATGATGTTGACGCTTGATCTGAGATCACACATGGCATTATTGAGCGTTAAAGGTCCAATGGAGCAAGTGATGATCGGCCTCCCTAGATTACCTTTCTTGATTGTGGGCCATGCATCAACGACCTCCTCTAGATGTTTAGAGAAGAGCAACACCTCTGGTGTCTTGCTTGAGCTCGAAGTCTGAGAGCATTGGGTCAAGGTCAGGGAAACGAGAAGGGGCTATCTTAGTTTGTTTCCTCGCTCTTTCTGGGTCAGGTCTCATCTCTCATGTGTTTCTTTAGAGTAAGTCCTATTCATGTAAAATTCAACCCCTCATGGCTTGGCTCGGAGTGAGGTGGTGGTGATGTAAGGGGCCAGTTCTTTCTCTCTATAATACAAAGATACGAAGCTTTCCTTCATATTCGAGGAAAAAAATTGTGAAGGGAGGGTCTAACAGTGGAGACCATCTCAATCTAAGAGAGAACCCATACCTTGTGGTGACCAAGCTAACAGAAAATGCAACGAGCCTCTTTTTCTATCAGAACTGCAAAAAGTGAAATAAATTTATGGAATGGAAATGTTGAAATGCTTCTAACATGGCTGTTCTTCGTATTTTCTAACATGAGAAAACAAATAAGTGTAGACACAATGCTCGACGTATTACAAGATAATTTCATTTTGTTTTGAAAGCTCCCCGAATCTCATCTCTCTATAATGATGTTTATAACATCTAGTACAACGTCTACCTATCGGACTCGACAAGCCAATCTCTAACACCCTGAAATTTGCATCTTTGAACTGAAACTCAAACTGACATAGGTTAAGTTTTTCTGTATTGGTTTGTTTTGAACTGAAACTCAAACTGAATTCAAAATTTTATTCAAAATGGATTTGAAAATTTAGGCTTCAGGAAAAGAAAAGGGAAAAGATTCTCTACCTCCTCTTTGTTTCTTTTGGCCTGCTGGCGCCTTTCTGCAGAGGCTTGGCCTCCATCCCGCCAGCCTCTCTTCCCTCCTTTCTCCCGCACAAGCCCAGCGCGGCCCAGTCTCTTGTCACACCCGGTTTTCTAAAGAACAAAACCAGGCTAATCATATGTGTGCCCAGGAAGTCCACACATATGTCAGAATGAAAAAGTATCAAAACAATGTTTATATAAAGCGGAAAACATACTATATTAACACTTACAACTATCAGAGTGTCGCGGAACGGTCACTAATTTTTTTCTTCAGGCTCCAACATCACAGGGACGGCTGACTGGGGGTTCCATATGCCAAACACTTCTGAAAAGACTTCTGAAAACTCCACTACACTTTCATCCTTCTTCTAAGCAGCACCTTTCAACACACTGAAGTGTGGTAGAAATAGCAAGAGTGAGTCCATGTCGAACTCAACAAATATAACATGGGGTTCATGAGGCTCAAAAAGTTTGACACGGGTTTACTGCAATAGCTTTTAGTGAGTCAACTTTTTAACAATTGAGTAGCAACAAGTTTACCAAAATCCCAAATAACCTCATGATCATGTAAACAAGAATAATGTATAGCAAGAAACAATAATCATTAGTGAGCATCAATATCATCAGTATTATCATTATCATTAGTGTTCATCATTTATTCTGTAAGGGTCCAAGGCCACTCGTGACCGTGAGCATGGCTGTTATAACAGTTTTACACTCTGCAGAGGTTGTACACTTTCACTGTGAGTCATGATTACCCATATGCCCGGGATCGCGACTCCCAAAACACTTCCAAGGTGAGTAGGCAAGGAATCACTATGAAGCCTTTCAAAGGTTCATCTAACAAGTTAGGGCCGCTAGGTTTCCGAAGTCAGTCCGTGTGATACACCACGCAGGGATCCACAGTCTGCTTCACCCCATTTGCGCCACAAGGGTAACCTCTAACAAGCTAGAAAAGGTCCTCATACTGAGCTAAAGCCAGAGCCATATAGCCCTCACAGTTGTACTGTAAGTCCCGGATGTTCGCTTACAAATAAGTCCTTATGGAGAGAAACTAGAGCACCATAAAAACAACCAAATATGCTCTAGCCCTCTTGAGCCATGTTTTTATAAAGCATCTTTTAAACGTTTATTGCATATACCATTAGTCAAGTTACAGATCATGGTTATTTATCTTGAGCACTAGCATAAATACTACCCAATGCAACGTCCCATGGTGTCAAGGTACAAGATACAAAAGCTAGGATATCCTTAATGGTAACAAGGTAGACACATGCATATGAATTAAGTATATTAAAGGTGAATAGGAAACAAGGATAATCCCATGCTATACTTGCCTTTTTCCCCCAAGTTAGCTGCTCAGAATCTCCAGTTGCTATCCTTCAGTCTCCACTTTTTCTTCAACTGTCAGTCCTCAGCTCCTAGTCTTCAGCGCTGACGAACCACGCTTCCTCTACTCGCAGCAACCAAGCAACGCAAATAGACAAACAATACACACATCTAAGAACATGCATCCAACAAAAGAAACGCTTTAAAAGAGAACGCACTAAAGGACACGGTACGTTGCTATAGTCACGAAAACGCAAGAACGACGGATAACGGAGCGACCATTAAAGAGGACACACGACTATCGAGACGACTACAACATATCGGAGAAGACAAACTATAAACTTAATACATTTTAGTTATTGAAATAAGGTGATAAACATTCTGAAGAAATATTGTAAAATTAGATTAATCAATTGAATTACAAAACTAGGTTTAACCCGGATCATATTTTATTTATTCATATTTTATAGTATTCAAGTCATCTAAATATTTAAAGTTTAGAAAACATAAAACATGAGAGAAGACTAATCGAACTACTTTATGTTTCAAGGTTGAACTAATCATCTTATAATTCAAAAGACATTCAGGTTGATATTAATCAAGTTAACATTTATTTATGTAAGACCAAAATTATAAACCTAAGTTGTAATTCAAAAAGGCATTGAATAAATATTAATGAAATCGCATCTAAACTGGCTTTATCCGAATCATGTTTAAACTAGACAATTTATATAAAAAAATAAATATTTAAGTTAACAAGTAATTATAAAAAGATCCATATTCTCCTATGTTGCTTTTATTTGGAAACCAGTTTGCGTAATCATTAATCTAATTACAAGCATATTAATCATATTAATATTTGTGTAAAAAGCATCACAGTATATATGTTTACCTATATGGCTTTTTTTTAAATTAGAGTTGTACATAAACATTAATCACTTTACAATTTAAATTCAGAAATATTTAGCATGGTAAAGGTCACTTCTAACGTTTAAATTACGTCAACACAAAACTAACGCAACCAGACTAAACAGTGCTAGGATGATGAATCAGTGGAAGATTTAAGATGAAAAAGCTGACACTATATTATTTACACAGGAGAGTTTGCTCCGCACATGCAACGTGAGACACAAGGTCCTATGTATACGTGATGAATATATTGGCAAAGGAAATTCCACGTGTCCAAAAACAAAGCCAAAATATTGCACACGTATGATGAAGGGATGACATCAGCGGAGTGTATTTATATTTAGCTGATAAAGCAACAGGGCATAAGTCGCACAGACCTCACGAATAGACGTAGATGAAGACATGTTCCCGGCAAATGACTCTTCATGCAAGAAAAAGAAGATATATGCATCTATGTCGAGGATGACCAGCGGCCAGCATGGCTTGCCTCTTCATGGTCGATTGTTTTTACTGGGCAACGATGTCAGACGAGGAACAGCGATGCCGGCGTTGAAGCAGAGAGCGACGAGATCGGGTTTCACAAGCGACTCCTTCAACGACAGATCGGAGATAGCAGTCATGGGAAACAAGCATCACAAATGACCTAAAACAATACATCAAATCTTATAAAAACAAACTATAAGCGTCACTAACATCTAGGTCTCGCTGCTACGATCGTGTGAGCGCAAAAACAGCCTAAAGCCGAACTACCATTAAAAAGAATTGATATTTTGAAGTTTTAAGGCAAAAATGCAAAATTGGTATTTTCAGAATAAAATTTAAATATGAGAAAAGACATATCGTATAGATGGGAAGAATGATAATATCAACTGGGCATTATTGACGACGTCAACATGTATTGGAATTGGAAAGGAACATACAGTACTAGCTTGTTGACGTCATCAGGTTGGAGTTTTAGACTGCTGGCAGTAATTAAGGTCAACGTATGATTATATTTGCAAAGAGAAAACATATGCATAATGTTAACAAGAATTATGGAATCCAACTAATATGGAGTGTGCTGGATTTTTGCCTATCAATTTGTTATTGAATTCACTTAAGAGATTGAGCAAGGCGTAATGCATGAAGAGGTATGCAGAATCAACCTGAGGCTGAGACGTTGTTCTAAATACGGACGGATGGCAGGACGCCGCCTGCGCTGGGAGGAAGCCGAGGATGTGCCCGAGTACGCCGTCAGGCAAGACGTCGATGCAGCCTTCGCTGCCGAGCGCTGGAGGCACCGATCTCTTGCTACTTTCCCCTGGACGGCCGAGGCCAAGCAGTGAGCGTTCGTCGCTCGAGTAGGCCGCCGGCGGCGACACGATAAGAAGGGAGAAAATTCTAATTTACTGCACGAGAGATTTCCTAAACTAGGGGCTCCTCTACGGTAGTTTTGGTGTGCTTTTACCCAAGGGATAGGTACGTATATATAGGGAGGAAAACTCTCCATCTCCATATCAACTAGCGATATGGTGCTAATTGATGTTGCACCATCCACCTTTACTAATAGGCCTAATTAATTATTAAAGCCCATTAGTAAATAAAGACATGGGCCTTTGGGCATGAGGAAATCTGAGATATTTTATTATTTTCGGAATTAATTAATTTCATGGATAAATTAATTCTAGAAAAGTCCAGAATTGAATTTTAAGCCACGAAAAATACCTCGAAGGCTCCGAAAATTTAGGGAAAATTCTCAGAGATATTTTAGAATGAGACGAACCCAAATAAAGTATTTGGAGCTCATGAAAAGATTGATGAAGATATCAAGGAAAAAGATTAAGCTCACAGAAATTGAAATTTTAAATCCAGAAAATACCAAAAAGTTTTCCGGTGAGAAGCAAATGTCGTCCTATGGTATTTTAAAAATAAAAGCACTCACCAACACCAAAGACAAGCATCACACAAACACCACATTATCAAATTAATATGAAAAAGTTTAAAACCAAAATTTTCTATATTTAAATTAGCAACAACTTAACTTATCTAATAAATTTATTCAAATATTGAAATCATTTATTTTATTTAGTGTTTTCCAAGCACAACCCAAAATTAGAAATTTTGGGGTGTGACATCTCTCGTCCTAGCCAAGGGCATGGATGCGCTTCTTTCCCCTTTCTCTCTTGGTTCGACTGACAACACGGCCCCACCCTCTTTCTCACTGCCAGGTGGAGCCCACTTGGCAGCCGGTCTCCTTCCTCATGTCGAGCCCGAGCTGGACTATGTTCCGTGAAGAATCCCACACCCGAGCCGGTTTCCTCAGGATTTTGGGCAATTGTGCCATGTCGGAAGGGGGGCTCTATATTCCCTTGCCAATTGGAAACCTAGCGGCCCTAACTTGTTAGACGAACTTCTGAAAAACTTCATAGTGAACCCTGCCGACCTTCCTTGATAGTCGGTCAAGAGATTATTAGCTACCTCGGGCGAAAGGGTAAATCATGGCTCAGAGTGAAAGTATACAACCTCTGTAGATTGTAAAACTAGTATATCAACCGTACTCATGGTCACAAATGGCCTTGGACCCTTATGGAATAGATGATCACTAATGGTTACTTGTTTATGCTACTCATTATTCATGTTTACCTGATCATGTGTTTATGTGGGCTTATAGTAAACTTGTCGCTACTCAATTGCTTAAAATTGTGATTCATTAAAAGCTAACTGCAGCTAAACCAGTGTATATCTTTTTGAGCCTCATGAATCTCTTGTTATTCTTGTTGAGTACGAGATGTACTTACGCTTATTTATTTTCATTACTTCGATAAAAATCCCGGATAGATAACAGATGGCAATGGTTACGAGGATTTTTCTGAGGATTACTAGACTTGTGATCAACCAGTCGACCATCCCTATGGCTATGGAGGCACCATGGACCTTATAGATATTTATTTCCGCTTGCTAAGACTTTGATATTTATGTAATGGATTAAATACTCGTGATGTAATAAAGCACTGTGCTTGGTATTTTCCTTGAATTTGTCTCTATATGTGTGTAATTGATTCCTGGGCACATATATGATTTATATCCAATTTTGCCTTTAAAATTGGGTATGACACAATCACATCATCATCTCATATTCATGAAGCGCTTACACAGGCTGACGTTCATGTATCATGGATCTTTCATCAGGAGGAATATTTCTTTTCTTTAGAAAAGATAATTCTTTGAACCTATACAGACAGTGTAGCGAGCTAGCTAGGTTTGTGAAAACCATGATGTGTTGTTGGTATTAGTAAAAGCTCAAGAACTGCAGCTTTAACATCTACAAACTTAGAGGGAATCATGGTGATATATATGCTACTGATCAGTACTGACTTCCATCCAAGTGACAAACAATAAAGCTAATGCTATGCTGCAGGAGGCAAGATTGTACCTGATTGCCCATGAACAGTGGGAATAGATTGTCTCAACGGCTAGATATATTGCCTTTTTCTTTCTAGCTGGTGGTAGACATGTCGAATTAGTGGATGCCTGGAACCACCTGAAGCAAGTTATAAAATTGTAGGATCTGCAAGTTGGATTCATATTTCTAATTCATGATGATCAGACAGCGTCTTTCTTCAGGTGGTATTTTTCTTCAAAACAAATAATTCTTTTTTGAACCTAAAGTAGCAAAAAAATCGTGGTGTTTTATTTTTGTTAGCGAAATTTAGAAGTAATCATGGTAATACTGTTGTCTACTTTTGGGCTTGCGTGTACGAACAGCCTTTTTTCTCGGTACAACACTGACAAGGTTGTCAAAAGTTGTTCAAAAGTAATGGCAGCCTGAACTTGTCTTGAATGTAAATCATGTAAAAAAAAGTTCTAAAAATACATGATGATCAAGCGCGCGATGTGCGCAGAAAATGGCCATATTGAGATATGGAACGACATGCAGTTCAGAGTGATGAATATATAATGGCAACCTAATACTGAAATCTTATATATATTGTTTTTTCTTATTACATGACTATATCCATTATTGGAGTTTGCCACAGAATTTTGTTAGTGCTGAATGCTCATGATATATCATTTAGTTCTGCACATTTTCTACCTGGATCAGTAATGAAAAATATTATTTTTCCAGGATCTAAGTTTTGCGCATAGGCTGATAGGCATGTATCAGGTACAACTTATTTCAGTGTTCAGGATGTGATTAACAGATGAAATATTGTAAAAGAAAGTCTACTTGTGGTGGTAGAGGCTGGAAAAAAATTCCATTTTCTAAAAAAAAGCCAAGAAAGCTTTTTTTTGAACATGTGATTGGCAAGCACTAATTCAATGGAAGCGTTGTTTTAAGGGTCCAACTCAAAGGTTGATAAGAAATTGGTGTCGCTTTGTTTACAAATCTTGAAAACTTATTCCATGCATTAGCGCTAGTGCACTACAACCATCAATACTTGATCTTTTCTTATACAAGAAATCACCAATAAAATACTTAAGCTGTATTCTTGCCATCCTTCCTTGTAGTATGTGCACCTAATTTTTTATTGAAAACCCAAAATATTAACTTGGAAATTGTCCTTAAATGATATAAATTTTATAATGCAAAATTTTATCATTGGATACATGTTCTAACAGACCCTCCAAGCATTATATGTTGAAATATAACAAGGGAATAGTAAACAATATACATATGTATAATCATATATGAGTGACAAGTATTACCCTAAAGTTCTAGACATCCAATGTGTGTGTTGGGTGCACGTGCCATCAAGTAGTTTTCATGTTATTGGTGACATAATTATATCATCTATCATATTCGTGTGTTGGATGTATCAAAATATTCTACTCATGCATTGTGATTCTTCTTCACAAAGAGAAGTGCGCGTGCAGAAAACCCAGGCCACTACCCTATTTGGGAGATTGATACTCTTTTTGTCAGGTAACGTGAACCAATCTCTCTCCATTCAATTCTCTAATTGTAGGACGGCATCCCAAACTTGATTCCATAGAAATAGGAACTACTAAACCGTCAATTATTATCAGGACATACTGGATAAAGATTGGAATAATTTAAATCCAATCGTCTCTAACCAATTCATGTTTACATAAAATTATTGAACTAACATTAAACCATCATTGTCCAACTAAATAGTAAACCCTAGCTACCATATCTCTAGCTACCTAGGTAGCATTAGTCAGTAATCAAGCTATTAATGTAACTAAGAAAAAACTAAAAATTTCATAACTAAACCCAACACATTGTAAGAAATAATTTCCACTAATTAATATTCACCCAACTCACAAAATCAATATTATGTTAATCCTCTCTCTCTCACTCTCCCCATACATATATATCTTGATATATACCTAGTTCTAGATCCGAAATGAATACCTATTTTAAAATGAACTAGTTCACCATAAATATCATGACATTTGGGCAAGAAAATGGGAGAATCTTGTTCACCTACTCAATCTACCCCTGTGCCTTAAAGTTTGATCTACTTTCTTGTCTAATTGCACACCACCATGCCTTCAGAGTGGTTTGTCAGACCAGCTACCCCAAAAAATCGATTGTCAGGGGTGATCCATTAGCCGGGGCTTGTTAGAGAAGTGTCTCCAGAGGTTGTTCTTGATCTAGCTGCCCCTGAAAAAAAATAGGACGTCTCTGAAAATAGTTTCTATAATAGTGCACCTTTTGTATGCTGTCTTTGCATAAGGAATAAATCTTGAAGTGATCGTAAGAAAACATATCAAAGTAAGCATACTGTTCAATATACTATAAAAAATAGTTATCAAAGTAAGCATACTGTTCAATACGTTAATGTGTTTCTGAAAAGAAAATTACTGTCTAGCCTTGGTCTATCTTACTAGATGGCGATTAGTATTACTTCAGGTGATATATTTCTTCAAAAGAAATAATTCCTTTGAACCTAATGTAGCAAAAAGATCATGGTGTTTTATTGGTGTTAGTGAAGTTTCATGGTCTACAGTTCTAGCAGCTAAAATTTAGAAGTAATCATGGTAACACTTTTGTCTACTTTTGTCGTTGTGTGTATGAACAGCCTTTCTTCCTCTGTTAAACTGACAAGGTTGTCTAAATACTAAAGTTCTGCTCAATATAATCTGCTTCTTCAATTTTAGGATTCCCGTACGGACAATAAAACTGCTCCAAACTGACAACAGCCTGAATTTTTCATGAATGTAAATCACTTCAAAAAAACTGTTATAAGAATACTTGATGATCAAGGCTATGTATGCAGCAAATGGCCATATATTGGCTGTAGACATTATGGAACGACATACAGTTCAGTGTGATGAATACATAATGGCAAGCTAATACTTAAATTGTCTCTAGTCTTATTTTTTTTCCTATTGCATGACTGTACAATAATTATTGGAGTTTGGTTGGCCACCGAATTTTCTTGGTGCTCAAGATGTATCCTTGAGCTCTGCATATTTCGTATCTGGAACAATAAAGGAAAATATTATTTTGCCGAATATAATAAGTTTTTGGCATCGGCATATATCGGCTAGAATGGGAGAGATGTTGTCACACCCGGTTTTAAGGACAAAACCAGACATACACTATATGTGAAATAAAGACGACAAATCTCACATATAGCCACAGATAAATGTAATATCAAAAGACAAATGCTTAATATACATAACACAATAGTATAAAATATACCTTAAAGGGCAACACAGCGGAAAAACAACTCCGAACACCGGGTGCAACCTTCACTCCAGGATCAAACTAACTGGTTGATCACAAGCCTAACAATTCCAGAATCTAACAGTCTGGTACACTTCCTGAGATGTGAGGAAATAGCAAGAGTGAGTCCATGTCGAACTCAACAAATATAACATGGGGTTCATGAGGCTCAAAAGGTTTGACACGGGTTTACTGCAATAGCTTTTAGTGAGTCATCTTTTTAACAATTGAGTAGCAACAAGTTTACCAAAATCCCAAATAACTTCATGATCATGTAAACGAGAATAATGTATAGCAAGAAACAATAATCTTTAGTGAACATCAATATCATCAGTGTTATCATTATCATCAGTGTTCATCATTTATTCTGTAAGGGTCCAAGGCCACTCGTGACCGTGAGCACGGCTGTTATAACAGTTTTACACTCTGCAGAGGTTGTACACTTTCACTGTGAGTCGTGATTACCCATATGCCCGAGGCGGCCAATCCCCAAAACACTCCCAAGGTGAGCAGGCAGGGTTCACTATGAAGCCTTTCAAAGGTTCGTTTAACAAGTTAGGGCCGCTAGGTTTCCGAAGTCAGTCCGTGTGATACACCACGCAGGGATCCACAGTCTGCTTCACCCCATTTGCGCCACAAGGGTAACCTCTAACAAGCTAGAAAAGGTCCTCATACTGAGCTAAAGCCAGAGCCATATAGCCCTCACAGTTGTACTGTAAGTCCCGGATGTTCGCTTACAGATAAGTCCTTATGGAGAGAAACTAGAGCACCATAAAAACAACCAAATATGCTCTAGCCCTCTTGAGCCATGTTTCTATAAAGCATCTTTTAAACGTTTATTGCATATACCATTAGTCAAGTTACAGATCATGGTCATTTATCTTGAGCACTAGCATAAATACTACCCAATGCAATGTCCCATGGGTGTCAAGGTACAAGATACAAAAACTAGAATATCCTTAGTGGTAACAAGGTAGACATATGCACATGAATTAAGTATATTAAAGATGAATAGGAAACAAGGATAATCCCATGCTATACTTGCCTTAAACACCGATCCTTCGGTAAGCTTTAATCTTCAACGTTCTTCTTCTTCTTGATAACCACGTATATCTCACCGACTGGACTTGATCAATAAATCACCACACACACATCGATACAATCATACACGAAGCAAACAATAGATCTAAATTAGAACAGTACACCAAACATATGAAACAATATGTGAAAAGGTTTTAAAGAGGTTCTACGCATTGCTATGAACACACAGGCGCAAAAAGCACTCTAATCGAAGCTACGGTTGAAAAGATACATCTACCGAAAAATTTGCTCATAGAAGAAAATATAAAACTATTAGTTTCATGTGTTTTAATTATATAATAACATATATAAAATATTTTATAAATACTATATATGGAATTAAGTCAAATTTAGATTCAAATTATAAAACTAAAGTAAAACAAATCATATTTTATTTACAAAATCCAGTTGCATAATTATTAATCAGGATATGATTTAAACCATAAAATTTCAGAATTAGTAATATGGTAAATACTATTACTAACGCGTAGATCTCATTGCTATGAATCTAACGCAACTCGAATGAGCTAAAACGGATCTAAAACGTAGAAGATATGATTTAAACAAAATTTACTTTATTAAAGTAATAGATTAAATCTCACATCAGAACTTAAAGATAGAAAACCTAACCAACAGTAACACTAACAGTATAACAAGTTTGTAAAACTCTTCTACACGTTACTACGATCACATAGATATAAAGATCACGAAATTTGGATTTAAAACGTAAAAATTATGAATTTTCTAAGATTTCCTATAGATAAATAATTATTTTAATATAAACTCAAAAATAAATTATCTCAAACCTACTGTACAGTTCTATCATCATGTAGAGCTTTCAAATACGAATCTAACGAAATTTGAATGGATCAAATCGGAGCTAAAACGAAAATTCTACAACTAAAACAATCTGAATGGCAAAATTGTAAATATCAGAAAGCGTATTTTTCATTTACCGAGACGAAATACGTTTTCAACCGATCAAAGCGTACTCTGAGCTTTACGTTTTAGGACTGCGGGTTCTATACTTAAAAACTTCAGGGTTTCTTTTACAATTTTACAAACGAACCGGTATCTTCTAATTCTAGCCGTTGGATTTAGATCGGACGGTCCAGATCGGATCAAGGAGGTAACCGGCGGCGCTCCGGTCGGAATCAGCCGACGGCGAGCTTCCCGCGGTGGCGCCATGGCCGGGTGGAGCCTATCTCGCTCTGTGGTGCACGAAATCGCAAAGCAAAGGTACCGGCAGGTAGATAACTTCAACGCGAACTCACCTAAAGCAAAATCGTGGCCGGGGATGAAGCAATGAGCGCGTGCGGCTTGAAGGGGCGGACGGTGGATCTCGTGCTCGCGGTGACCTAGCTCCCGAGCTCCAAATCGGCTACCGATAAGACGGGATGAGGGCGGAATCATGCGGGGCTCCGTTTTTATAGTCCGGAGGCGCGAGGAAACAAGGAAGGCGCGGAGATTTGCGGCGGCTTCGGATCGGAGAAAGAGGAAGGCGACGGCGTCCGTTTTTGGAAAGCACCGGAGGAAGAAGAAAGGAAAGGTGAGGAGAGACACTGACAAGCGGGCCCCTCGTGTCATCGACTCAGAGTGACTGCGCGCGCGAGTTGGGCCGGCAGGCCGCGGCTGGGCTTGGCCCACGCGGGAGCGGACGCGGGAGGAGGAAGCGGGCCGCGGCAAGGCAGGCCGAGGCGGTGCTGGCGGGCTGAGCTGGGCCAAACCGAAAAAAATTCCTTTTCTTTTATTTCAAACTTTTCGAAGCCAAATTTCAAAGAATTTTCAAATCCAAATTTGAATTTGATCAAACCACTCATCTCAAAAATTTAAATGCAACAGCATGAGTGCACAAACATGTTTCTACTCTTATATTTGATTTTAAATTTATAAAAATTATTATCATTCTAAATTTTCATGCTCACAAAATTATACAAAAATCATATTTCTCCTACTTTTCTTCTTTTCAAATTTTTAGGGTGTTACAATTCTACCCCCCTTAAGATGAATCTCGTCCCGAGATTCGGAAGATGATGACAAAAGAGATAATGACACTTTGTCTTTATTTGATCCTCATTTTCCAAATTACTCTTTTCGCTCAGAGTCATGAGACAGTTTCTCATATCCTGACTAACTAATCTGCCTAAGCATGATCATCTCTCCTATTGAGCTCCTCCAAAGTTATTTGTTCCTCTGCTATGACTTCAGTAAACTCATGGTCCACTTTGCTATCCTTGGCGTACCTATCTTCTAATTGATCATTCTCATCTCCCTCAGGTAAAAGTCGACCACCTTGATACTCAATTCTTTTCCCTGACGGTGTTGTTAAGAGCATTGTGCACTGAGTACCATGAATCACTCCTTTGTGTGCACAGAGCCACCCATTACCAAGAACCACGCGAATTTTAAATGACTCCAACACAATGAGTGTCGCGGTGAAGTTTTCCTTGTTTATGACCAGACTGACATTCGGGCATATCTGATCTGTCTGCATTTCTCCCACTGGAGTTTGAACTAGCAAAGGCCTCCTCATTGGACACTTCACCATCTTGCACGTCTCTACCATGTTGGCAGAAATGAAAGAATGCGAAGCACTAGGGTCAAATAAAGCAAAAACTTGTACTGAGCTTACTTGAATATAACCACCCACCACTTTGGTAACTCCATGAATTTTATCCATATCCACATTGCTCAGTCTTCCATTGACATAGTTTTGATGCGCTTTGCTTCCTTGAGCAGGCTTCTTATGGGCTTTCCTTTTTCGCTTTCGTTGTTGTGGATTCTGACTTAGTTCACTCCCAACTTGCTCTTCAACATTGTTGTTTTGATAGTGCTTGGCTTCATCATACCCATAACATCCTTCAATGGCAGAAACATCAATCTTTTTCCACATATTAGTGCGAGACATCATATAGGGCTCCTGAGTCATGAGACACTACACTTCCTGTTATCAAGTGACCAACATCAGCAACACGAGCAAGTATAGATGATCATAATCATGAACTATCCAAAAGGACAACTCTCGTCTCCATGGATCCAAAATTATCAACCTTGTTCACATAACATTTTTACTCAAGAGTGGCAACTCAATCATGGAGACTAACCAATACTTCCAACTAAAGAGTTCAATCCTAATAATCCTTCTTTACATTGGCTACCCCCCTTAAAATAAGAGACACTACCTAGGGTAGCTTGAACCCTTCTTCTAGATGATCCAACAAGTCACCAATTGGGTTAACTGATACTTCCAAGTGAAGCACTCGAACATGTGAAACATTGGTCTCGCATCTTCATTAACTTGGCTACCCCCCATAAGAAAAGATCAGTCAGGGGATGCCAAGGGTAACTTGCATCATCTTTAGTATAAGTTAACTACCATCATGTCCTAATTCTTTAGAGGCTTGTGTATAGAAGTAGGAGCAAATAGCCTGAAGTTTCCTCGCGAGCAGAAAAACAGTAGCACAGTAAAATATCTATATCTCCAGTTCTGTTAATCCAATTAAGTTGCACCTTACACCGTTGGAAAGCTTTTAAAATTCTCTGCAACTTTCTTATAGAACACACTTCCAGATTCTGTAGTTAACTTGGTCGAAAACAACACATAACAGATTCTGTTCCAGGTTTCAGACAGCACAGTTGCATCGTCTTGTGATTTTCGTATCTCCATAACCAAAATAGATATCGAGCCGATTCTTGCGCTCAGAGAAAGATATTGATGTCTACTATTGTCCAGAATTTTCTCATGATTTTTTTTTATCATCCAAAATTAGAGTTATGAGCCGAAGTGTGCAGGCTGCTCCGGAAGGACAGGATAGAGAGAACACCAGAAATCCATACCCCAACTATTTGTTTCATTAATCCTTATACCTTAGGCCTATAAACTAAATGAAATTGTGGAATCCACAAATTCATTGCAATCATTACAAAGCTCCAAATCAAGCAAAAGCATAATTATAATTCAACCAGCAATAAAGGTGCACAACACAATCATTTACTCAACTTACAATGCTATCGTTCTCTTCATACCAAGGGTAAAGATCCTAAAGCTCCTCTTTCAATTTCGCAAGAAGGGGGTGAGGAATGGTTCTAAAAAACATATCAAATCAAGGAGTGTAGATGAGATCAAAGGCTTAAAACAAGCATCATGAACAAGATGAATATCAAGGGTGGGGATATAGTGGAGAAGAAATATCAAGGTTTATAGACAAGGAAGTTATAGCAATTTTAAAACCTTAAAACGACAATTTTCTAACTAGGCTTGCGTCCTACAGTCAGCATTGCTCCGATACCAATCTGTCACACCCGGTTTTAAGGACAAAACCAGACATACACTATATGTGAAATAAAGACGACAAATCTCACATATAGCCACAGATAAATGTAATATCAAAAGACAAATGCTTAATATACATAACACAATAGTATAAAATATACCTTAAAGGGCAACATAGCGGAAAAACAACTCCGAACACCGGGTGCAACCTTCACTCCAGGATCAAACTAACTGGTTGATCACAAGCCTAACAATTCCAGAATCTAACAGTCTGGTACACTTCCTGAGATGTGAGGAAATAGCAAGAGTGAGTCCATGTCGAACTCAACAAATATAACATGGGGTTCATGAGGCTCAAAAGGTTTGACACGGGTTTACTGCAATAGCTTTTAGTGAGTCATCTTTTTAACAATTGAGTAGCAACAAGTTTACCAAAATCCCAAATAACCTCATGATCATGTAAACGAGAATAATGTATAGCAAGAAACAATAATCTTTAGTGAACATCAATATCATCAGTGTTATCATTATCATCAGTGTTCATCATTTATTCTGTAAGGGTCCAAGGCCACTCGTGACCGTGAGCACGGCTGTTATAACAGTTTTACACTTTGCAGAGGTTGTACACTTTCACTGTGAGTCGTGATTACCCATATGCCCGAGGCGGCCAATCCCCAAAACACTCCCAAGGTGAGCAGGCAGGGTTCACTATGAAGCCTTTCAAAGGTTCGTCTAACAAGTTAGGGCCGCTAGGTTTCCGAAGTCAGTCCGTGTGATACACCACGCAGGGATCCACAGTCTGCTTCACCCCATTTGCGCCACAAGGGTAACCTCTAACAAGCTAGAAAAGGTCCTCATACTGAGCTAAAGCCAGAGCCATATAGCCCTCATAGTTGTACTGTAAGTCCCGGATGTTCGCTTACAGATAAGTCCTTATGGAGAGAAACTAGAGCACCATAAAAACAACCAAATATGCTCTAGCCCTCTTGAGCCATGTTTCTATAAAGCATCTTTTAAACGTTTATTGCATATACCATTAGTCAAGTTACAGATCATGGTCATTTATCTTGAGCACTAGCATAAATACTACCCAATGCAATGTCCCATGGGTGTCAAGGTACAAGATACAAAAACTAGAATATCCTTAGTGGTAACAAGGTAGACATATGCACATGAATTAAGTATATTAAAGATGAATAGGAAACAAGGATAATCCCATGCTATACTTGCCTTAAACACCGATCCTTCGGTAAGCTTTAATCTTCAACGTTCTTCTTCTTCTTGATAACCACGTATATCTCACCGACTGGACTTGATCAATAAATCACCACACACACATCGATACAATCATACACGAAGCAAACAATAGATCTAAATTAGAACAGTACACCAAACATATGAAACAATATGTGAAAAGGTTTTAAAGAGGTTCTACGCATTGCTATGAACACACAGGCGCAAAAAGCACTCTAATCGAAGCTACGGTTGAAAAGATACATCTACCGAAAAATTTGCTCATAGAAGAAAATATAAAACTATTAGTTTCATGTGTTTTAATTATATAATAACATATATAAAATATTTTATAAATACTATATATGGAATTAAGTCAAATTTAGATTCAAATTATAAAACTAAAGTAAAACAAATCATATTTTATTTACAAAATCCAGTTGCATAATTATTAATCAGGATATGATTTAAACCATAAAATTTCAGAATTAGTAATATGGTAAATACTGTTACTAACGCGTAGATCTCATTGCTATGAATCTAACGCAACTCGAATGAGCTAAAACGGATCTAAAACGTAGAAGATATGATTTAAACAAAATTTACTTTATTAAAGTAATAGATTAAATCTCACATCAGAACTTAAAGATAGAAAACCTAACCAACAGTAACACTAACAGTATAACAAGTTTGTAAAACTCTTCTACACGTTACTACGATCACATAGATATAAAGATCACGAAATTTGGATTTAAAACGTAAAAATTATGAATTTTCTAAGATTTCCTATAGATAAATAATTATTTTAATATAAACTCAAAAATAAATTATCTCAAACCTACTGTACAGTTCTATCATCATGTAGAGCTTTCAAATACGAATCTAACGAAATTTGAATGGATCAAATCGGAGCTAAAACGAAAATTCTACAACTAAAACAATCTGAATGGCAAAATTGTAAATATCAGAAAGCGTATTTTTCATTTACCGAGACGAAATACGTTTTCAACCGATCAAAGCGTACTCTGAGCTTTACGTTTTAGGACTGCGGGTTCTATACTTAAAAACTTCAGGGTTTCTTTTACAATTTTACAAACGAACCGGTATCTTCTAATTCTAGCCGTTGGATTTAGATCGGACGGTCCAGATCGGATCAAGGAGGTAACCGGCGGCGCTCCGGTCGGAATCAGCCGACGGCGAGCTTCCCGCGGCGGCGCCATGGCCGGGTGGAGCCTATCTCGCTCTGTGGTGCACGAAATCGCAAAGCAAAGGTACCGGCAGGTAGATAACTTCAACGCGAACTCACCTAAAGCAAAATCGTGGCCGGGGATGAAGCAATGAGCGCGTGCGGCTTGAAGGGGCGGACGGTGGATCTCGTGCTCGCGGTGACCTAGCTCCCGAGCTCCAAATCGGCTACCGATAAGACGGGATGAGGGCGGAATCATGCGGGGCTCCGTTTTTATAGTCCGGAGGCGCGAGGAAACAAGGAAGGCGCGGAGATTTGCGGCGGCTTCGGATCGGAGAAAGAGGAAGGCGACGGCGTCCGTTTTTGGAAAGCACCGGAGGAAGAAGAAAGGAAAGGTGAGGAGAGACACTGACAAGCGGGCCCCTCGTGTCATCGACTCAGAGTGACTGCGCGCGCGAGTTGGGCCGGCAGGCCGCGGCTGGGCTTGGCCCACGCGGGAGCGGACGCGGGAGGAGGAAGCGGGCCGCGGCAAGGCAGGCCGAGGCGGTGCTGGCGGGCTGAGCTGGGCCAAACCGAAAAAAAATTCCTTTTCTTTTATTTCAAACTTTTCAAAGCCAAATTTCAAAGAATTTTCAAATCCAAATTTGAATTTGATCAAACCACTCATCTCAAAAATTTAAATGCAACAGCATGAGTGCACAAACATGTTTCTACTCTTATATTTGATTTTAAATTTATAAAAATTATTATCATTCTAAATTTTCATGCTCACAAAATTATACAAAAATCATATTTCTCCTACTTTTCTTCTTTTCAAATTTTTAGGGTGTTACAGATGTAGTGTTGAAATGTGTTTCACTGTTGAGGATGTGATTAGCTGATGAAATCTTGTAAAAACATGGCTATGTGCGGTCGCAAGGCTAGCTGGAAACAATTCCATTTCCTCAAAAATTAAAAAAAAGGAGAACAAAGAAAGGTTCTTTAGAACATGTGATTGGCATGCATTCACTAGAAGCGTTTTGAAATGTCCATTCACTAGAAGGTTGATACCAAATCAGTATACAAACACACACACACACATGCATGGTGATGTATATGAATGACAAGTATTTCCATAAAAGTTTAGACACCAAAAGTGTGTGTTTGGTGCGCGTGCCATCAAGTTGATATCATGTTATTGGTGACATAATTATATCATCTGTCTTACTTGTGTGTCAGACGTATCAAAATATTCGGTGGGTTTATTGCGATTCCTATTCACAAGTTGAAGCGCGTGTGCACAAAACCCACTACCCGAGTTTGGAGATTGACTCTTATTGTTGGGGGAAATGAGAGCTAATCTTCTCCAAGGTGTACCTATAGTTTTAGCCCATCCATACTTCCAATCTAGGAAGCTTCACCTATTTGCCTGGATTATCTTATTTTCAAACCTCTTCCCTTGTCTCAGGTCACAGCTCAATAAAATGACAATTCATTTGAATAACTTTTCCATTGGATTTTAAATAATATACATCCTGCCCTATCCAAATTCTTGTGACTACTGTTATTTCATCATATTACTTAGCTGTGGTTAAGTAGCAGACATGAAGAAACTAAAGCAATACAAACATATCATTTTGTCTGTTTAGAGGACAAGGCATACTAGTTGATGGTTGTAGTACCTAAACTTGCAAGTGGCAAGCATACAATTGTTTGATGTGGTATTTTGTGGATGCATTTGTGGGCTCCAAACTATTAAAACCGGTACGGTAGTGCAACATGAGCTGCTTGATAATTTCTTATCAGAAGCTTGGATATGTTACTTCATCCATTACTACAGAATTGGCAAATCACTGATGCGCTATCACTGCCAGTTGTCTTCGAACTTGCAGTAATAGAGTATCATTGTTGGTTCAGGACTTAAACCAGCAGTGATAGAGGCCGACAGTGATAGGCGGACTATCATTGCTGGTTCGTGGCTTCAACGAGTAGTGATAGGCATGGTAGTTATCACTGCCAGTTTAAGCAACAAACTGGCTATCAATGTCGGTTCGTGGCTTGAACAGGCAGTGATAGCAGTTTTGCACAAAAAATCATAACCTTTTTATATGAGATCGGATTAAGATAAACTTTATATAAAAAATATAGAGTTTAAAGAGATCTAAAACTTTGTTGTCGATGACTTTTTAATTTGAGATGATTTACAAGTCCAAATATTTAATTTACGTTCTCAGATCAGATTTCACATGATTAACAATGTCGAATGGAGACAATGTCAGCATAAAATTTGTAGTACTCTATGAGATCTACAACTTTGCGGTTAAGAACTTTTTCATTTGAGATTCATTTAAGTGCCAAATATACAATATAAGGTTTAAAAATATGTGGTTAATTAAAAGAATAGCTTTTTCTCTATAATTGCATGTGTCGCATAGCTCAGCTGGTATGTGCGCTCGAGGGAATGTAAACATTGAGGTCTCAAGTTTAAATCCTAGAAACCTCATATCTTTCTATCACTTATCACTGCCAGGTGATGAGGGGTTGAGACCCGGCAGTAACGGTCTATTCTGTGGTAGTGGTCATGGTTTGGATACATTTCTTTTTGCATCAGTTAGGCTTCTATAAGATCTTTTAATTTATATTAGGTCACTTAGCTCAATGCGAGGACCCAATATTGCAATTTCCAATATTTGTGAATTTTTGTTTCAACTGTCAAGAAGCATGCATGTCTAAGAATCCTAGTGTTTTGAATGAATTAAGCACTTGGTTTTTTCGAATGCCATCTTGCCTAAGCTATTTGGTCAGTAATTTAAGTGGCTTCATATCTATCTAAACCTCATAGCATATCACATAGGTTTGGCATTTGGTAAGGGGACCTTAGAAAATATATGAAGATGAAGCCACTAGCCTTGCTAGCAGTGGCTGCTACTTGTTGCTCACTCTGGCTTAGGAGGAATGACATAATTTTTTAAAAAAGAATAAATTCTCTCCTTTGCAAGTTACTGTCACACCCGGTTTTCTAAAGAACAAAACCAGGCCAATCATATGTGTGCCCAGAAAGTTCACACATATATCAGAATGAAAAGTATCAGAAATAATGTTATTATATAACTTATACATAGCTATATTAACACTTACATCAGAGTATCGCGGAACGGTGACTAAACTTCAGTCTACATTCTTCTCAGGGATGGCTGACTAGTGGCTCTGTATGCCAAACACTTCTGAAAGACTTCTGGAAACTCCACTATCTCTGAATCCTTCTTCTGAATAGCACCTTACTACACACTGGAGTGTGGGGGAAATAGCAAGAGTGAGTCCATGTCGAACTCAACAAGTATAACACAGGGTTCATGACGCTCAAAAAGGCTAGACACTGTTTGACTGTGTTTAGCTTTTAATCATCATATAATTAGCAATTGAGTAGCATCAAGGTATTCCAATTCCCATTAATGAACCAATGATCAATTGTAATAAGGACAATGAATAGCATTAACATGAGCATAATAATAATCAACAGTAATTAAGCATGATATAACAATGGTGATCAGCTATCTGTAGATGTTCCAAGGCCGCCCGTATCCGTGGGCACGGCTAGTATACCAGTTTTTTAAACTCTGCGCAGAGGTGTACACTTTCACTGTGAGTCATGATTTCCAAATGCATAGGTTTGCAAGGCCCAAAACATCGAAAACCATATAAAGCCATTCAAAAGTTCGTCTAACAAGTTAGGGCCATTAGATTCACTCGGCAGGCAGATGTAAGAACCCCCTTTTCAAATGGCACAATTCCTTCTCGGCTATACTCATAGACTAGAGGTTGTCCTACACCCAATGTGTCAAGTCGTTCTTACGCCATTTAAGATAACCACTAACAAGCTAGAAAAGGTCTCTTGAACAACTAGAGCCAGAGTCATATAGCCCTCACAGTTGTACTGTATGTCCCGGATAAATCACGTACAGATAAATCCTTGTGGAGAGAAACCAGAGTAACAATATAACCCCTTGCTCTAGCCCCTTTTCAACAGTAATAAAATCATCTTAATGGTTGATTGCTTAATCCATTAGTCAAATTACAAGATCATTGTTCATAATTAAGCACTAGCAATAACTACCCAAATGCATTCCCAAGGTTGACAAGGAATCAAGCTATCAATCACTAAGTTATAATCTCTAAGGTTGTCAAGGAGGACACATGCATATGTATGATAATTTCAGTGAATAGGACAACAAGGATGGTCCCATGTTATACTTGGCTTGATCAAAGCTTTCCTGATGATACTGCTGGTCTGGCTCAAAATAATACTTCTAATCGTCAAGAAACTGCTCACTGTCTATACTCGATCATCAAGCATCAACACACAATCATCCGAGCAATTATACATGAAGCAAAAAAAGAGACATAATTAAAACAGTAGCAAAACAATATAAAAAGTTTGTAAAACTCTTCTACACGTTACTACGATCACACAGACGTAAAGATCACGAAATTCAGATTTAAAACGTAAAAGTTATGAAATTTCTAAGATTTCTTATAGATAAATAATTACTTTAATATAAACTCGAAAATTAAATTTTCCAAACCTACTGTATAATAACACTAACATGTAGAGCTCGTAAATACGAATCTAACACAACTTGAACGGATCAAATCGGAGTTAAAACGAAGATTTTACGATTAAAACAAGTTTAGTAGCAAAACTGTAAATAGTATCATCTTCTACCTTGGCTTGGAGGAGCTCCGGTCAGCCATGTTGGAACCTCGCCGGAGAGAAGCAAGATGAGATGGAAACTCGATGAAACGGCGATGGATTCGTGCAAACGGATATACCACGGTGTAGAGAACGACGAGGGCTGCCTCTTGGTGGTGGCGGCTAGCGTCGGGACGCGACGGTTTGGCCGGAAAAGCTTGTCCTAGAGTTTGCCGGAACGCAAGCAGTAGATGCAGAACTTCGGCGAGAGGTGGAGGGGGCTACGAGCGGCGGCTCGCGATAAGGGTTGTACTTCTAAAACCAGGGCGTCGAGGGCTACGCCGGTATATATATAGTCGTAGAGTTTGGAAACTTTTCGGATTTTCTTAATTTCAGGAATATTTTAATTCTGTGAATAAAATAATTCCAGAAAATCTAGAATTACCTTTTACGCCGCAAAAAATAGCCCGAAGCTTAGAAAAATCATGGGAAAAATCTTGGAGACTCTTGGAAAGATAAGGAACTCAACTAAATATATTTGGGCTCATAAAAAGATTGATGAAGAGATCAAGGAAAACGATTAAGCTCATAGAAATTGAAATTTTAAATCCAGAAAATACCAAAAAAAAATTTCGATGAGAAGTAAACGTCGTCCTATGGTATTTTAAAAAAAATAATAGCACTCACCAATGTCACACCCATTTAACGACCAAATGGAATGCATACTCTTATGTGTGCCCACAGATTAATCACACATAAGTTAACAAATTATAAAGGATGTATCATAACAATTGTTATTACATCACGATTAATAACACATAGTCTTTACAATAATGTAGCGGAAGTAAAATATAAAAACTCTCGTGGTAGCTCCAACACAGGCATATTGACTGGTTGACAGCAAGTCTATTAATCTTCCGGGAAGTAGAAGTAGTCACTAATTGCACCATCTGTTACCCATCCGAGATTTTTATCCAAGTAAGAAAAATAAACAAGCGTAAGTACATCTCGTACTCAACAAGTGTAACATGGGGTTCATGAGGCTCAAAGGCATAACATAGGTTTACCAGCATGTAGCTTTTAATTAGCATTATTTCAGTATATCAATAATATCAAAGTGTCTCAATATAACAATAAACATATGATCCATGTGAAATGATTAACGAATAGCAAGAACATATCCATTATTAATGATCCACTATTCCATAAGGGTCCAAGGCCACTCGTGACCGTGAGCACGGCTGTTATAACAGTTTTACACTCTACAGAGGTTGGACACTTTTACTGTGAGTCATGTTGCCCATATGCCCGGGTTAATTACTCCCAAAACACTTCCAAGGTGAGCAGGCAGGAAAACACTATGAAGTCTTTCGAAGGTTCGTCTAACAAGTTAGGGCCGCTAGGTTTCCAAAGTCAGTCTGTGTGATTCACCACGCAGGGATCCACAGTCTGCTCTACCCCATTTGCGCCACAAGGATAAACTCTAACAAGCTAGAAAAGGTCCTTCTATATGACTAAAGCCAGAGCCATTTTAGCCCTCACAGTTGTACTGTAAATCCCGGATTTTCGCTTACAGATGAGTCCTTATGGAGAGTAACAAGAGCACCAAAATAACCCCATGCTCTAGTACCCTTTAACAGTAATAAAATCATCTTTTAATGTTTATTGCATATTCCATTAGTCAAATTACATGATCATAGTTCATGTTGAGCACTAGCAATACTAATCCATGCAATACAATAGGTATCAAGGAATAAGATCAACACTAAGTCATCCTTAACCAGGAATATATGTATAATGATATTATTTACTTAATGTGAATAGGACAACAAGGATAATCCCATGCTATACTTGCCTTGCTCAAACTGGTGCTGGTGATCTTTTTCATAGTAAAACTCCTGATCTCCAACGAATTGCTCACCGTCTATACTCGATCAACAATAGCAACAACATTCATCCAGAACAATCATGCATAGACAAACAAGACTATAATTAGAACAGTACACCAACAGTAATAAAATAAGATAAAAAGTTTTTAAAACGAATCTATAACTCGCTAGGATCACACAGACGCAAAGATCACGAAAAACGGAGCTAAAACGACAAAGTTATGAATTTACGAATATTTCCTATAGATAAATAATTACTTTAATTCAAGCTCGAAAATAAATTATCACAAACCTACTGAACAGTCCTACTAACATGTAGAACTCCTAATTATGAACCTAACGCAATTTGAACAGATCAAATCGGAGTTAAAACGGATGAATTATGACTAAAACAAACTCAGTGGCAAAACTATAATTATCTGAAAACGGATTTTGGCTTAACTGAGATCAAACTACTTTTTCAAACGGATATTACGCAATACAGAAGTTCACTTTGGACTGCGGGTTCTATTCTTAAAATTTCCAAGGACTCTTTAACAAAAACACCAGCCGAACCGGTATCATTCAATTACAGCCGTTGGATTCAAAATAGACGGCTCAGATCGAATCGGGAGTCAGCCGACGGCGTTCCGACCGGAAAAACACGCCGGCGACCAATTCCGCGGTGGCGCCATCGCCGGAGAAGGCAAAAGCTCGATTTACAGTGTTATCTCGCGAAAGAAAGACACTGGGATGGAGAGGGGAACAAGGTGAGCTCACCAAGGTAAGAACCGAAGACCAAATCGGCCCGGAGACGGTGCGGTGCTTGGAATGGCGGACGGCTCCGACTACGGTTCGAGCAGGGCCTCCTCGGGACGGCGTCGGTTCTTCGCTTCGAGGTAGGATGGAGCGGAGGGATGCGCGAACTCGTTTTTATAGCCCGAAGGCGGTTCCAAGAAAGGAAGGGGAAGATTTGAGAGAAGGATTCGACTTCGGTAATTTTGGTAAGCGACGACGGCGTCGGCTTGGGGAAGGAGGCATGCCTGACGTGCGGGGTCGACCGGTCAGTGACGCATGGAGTAAGAACAAAACGCAGCGCTCGCGCGGTTTGCTGGGCCAGCGGCCGAGTTCGGCCCAAGGCGGGGGAAAGACGCGCGCGCGAAGACGGCCCACGCGGACGCGGATTGGGCGGAGAGCTAGAGCAGGCCGCGGGAGAAGGCTGGGCCGAATGAAGATTTTCGTTTTCTTTTTCCTTTTTAATTATTTCAAAGTATTTTCAAATGATTTTGAAACCTAATTTGAATTTAAATCAAACCACTCATCTCAAAAATTTAAATGCAACAGCATGAGTGAACAAACATGTTTCTACACTTATATTTGATTTTTAAGTTAATAAAAATTATTATTACTCTAAATTTGCATGATCACAAAATTGTATAAAATCATATTTTCCTTTTTTTAATATCCAAAATTTTAGGGTGTTACAATTCTACCTCCCTTAAGATGAATCTCGTCCCGAGATTCGGTTGATGCTTACTCGAACAGTTGCGGGTAGGTTTTCCTCAGATCCTCTTCTCTTTCCCAAGTGGCCTCACCCTCTGTGTACCAATTCTACTAAACCTTACACATCTTAATAGTTCGACTCCTCATGACTTTTTCAGCAGTCTCTAGAATTTTAACTAGAAACTCTTCATAAGTGAGGTCCTCTTTAACAGTGAGCTTCTCTAACGGAATCTGCTCCTCTGGTACTCGCAAACATTTCTTAAGTTGGGATACATGAAACACATCATGTACACCTGCCAAACTTTTCTGGTAATTCCAACTGATACGCCACCTCACCTTGTCTCTCTACAATCTTGAAAGGTCCAATATACCTTGGCGCCAATTTCCTTTTCATGTTGAACCTTTTCACACTCCTCACTGGCGATACTTTCAAATATACATAATCTCCTACTTCAAAGATTAACTCTCTTCTCCGAGTATCAGCGTAACTCTTCTGTCTGGACTGAGCTATTTTTAGATTATCTCTAATCATTCTTACTTTCTTTTCAGCATCCTTGAGTACATCAGGCCCAAACACTTGACTTTCCCCTGTCTGATTCCAGAACAACGGGGTTCTACACTTTCGTCCATACAGAGCCTCAAACGATGCCATCTGAAGACTCTTCTGATAACTATTGTTATATGAGAATTCTACATAAGGCAAACTCTTATCCCAACTAGTACCATATTGTAAAGCACAAGCTCTCAACATATCCTCCAATATCTGATTAATTCTCTCTGTCTGTCCATCTGTCTGTGGATGGTAGGCTGTACTAAAATTCAGCTTGGTTCCTAGTGATTCATGTATCTTTTGCCAATAATGAGATGTAAACTGGGTACCCCGATCAGACACAATTTTCTTAGGAACTCCATGTAGACTCACTATTCTTTCCATATACAATTCTGCCAACCTTGCACTGCTATACGTAGTCCTAACTGGTAGAAAATGAGCAACCTTTGTTAGGCGGTCTACAATTACCCAAATTGAATCATACCCTCTCTGAGTACGTGGCAATCCAACTATAAAATCTATACCAACTTCTTCCCATTTCCATTCGAGTATCTGCATAGGTTGTAACAATCCTGCAGGTCTCTGATGTTCAGCTTTCACCCTTTGACATGTGTCACACAAAGCAACATACTCAGCAACATCTCTTTTCAAGCCATACCACCAATACTTCTCTCTTAGATCCAGATACATCTTAGTACTCCCAGGATGTATGGAATAAGCTGACTCATGAGCTTCACTCAAAATTGCCTTTCTGATAGTCTTATCCTCTGGCACACACAACCTTTTTCCAAACCATAATGTACCCTTATCATCCTTATGGAATCCTGGTGATTTGCCCTTCACTATATTTTCTGCTATCTCTCTCAATTTTGCATCTTTCAATTGAACCTTGCGTATCTCTTGCTCTAGAGTAGGTTCTAGTACCAATTCTACTGCATTGGTGGTAAATCCTAAGTTCAAATACTCACATTCAGCACATAACTCTCTTGACCAGGGCATTACTTGCATCTCATTAGCGTAGCTTTTCCTACAAAGAGCATCAGCAACAACGTTAGCCTTTCCTGGGTGATAATGCACCTCTAGATCATAATCCTTTATCAACTCCAGCCATCTACGCTGCCTGAAGTTCAGATCTGATTGAGTGAAGATATACTTCAGACTCTTGTGATCGTTATATATATATCACTTTTATGTCCAATCAAATAGTGTCTCCATATCTTTAGTGCATGAACTACTGCAGCTAATTCCATGTCATGAGTAGGATAATTTAATTCATGCTTTCTCAACTATCTCGATGCATATGCCACAACTCTACCTTCTTGCATAAGAACACATCCTAAACCCAAACGAGATGCATCACAGTAAATAGAGAAATGTTTACTCAGATCTGGCAAAATTAATACTGGTGCAGTGGTCAATCTCTTCTTCAATTCCTCAAAATTAGCCTGACACTTCTCAGACCACACAAACTTGGCATTCTTCTCTAATAGTGCGATCATTGGCTTCGCAAGCTTAGAAAATCCCTCTATAAATCTTCTGTAATAACCTGCTAATCCCAAGAAACTACGGATCTCACTTGCACTGATTGGTGGCTTCCAGTCCAATACGTCTTTCACTTTGCTAGGATCTACTGATATTCCTCCATTTGAGACAACATGACCAAGAAAGGAGACTTCCTTCAACCAAAACTCACATTTACTCCGCTTGGCATATAACTGGTGTTCTCTGAGCTTTTGCAAAACTAACCTCAAATGTTCAGCATGTTCCTCCTCAGTCTTGGAGAATACTAGAATATCATCAATGAATACCACTACAAACTTGTCCAAATATTCCATGAACACCTTATTCATCAAATACATAAAGTATGCAGGAGCATTAGTCAGACCAAAAGACATCACTGTATACTCATATAACCCATACCGTGTGGTAAAAGCTGTCTTTGGCACATCACTAGCACGCATCTTCAACTGATGATATCCAGAATGAAGATCAATCTTGGAGAATACACAAGCACCTCTTAACTGATCAAACAAGTCATCAATCCTGGGCAACGGGTACTTATTCTTGATGGTAACCTCATTGAGAGACCGATAATCTACACACATCCTCTGAGTACCATCTTTCTTATCCACAAAAATCACTGGTGCTCCCCAAGGTGAAGAACTAGGACGAATGAAACCCTTATCCTGTAATTCCTTAATTTGTTTCTTAAGTTCTTCTAATTCATCTACTCCCATTCTATATGGATGCTTAGCTATGGGTGCAGTTCTAGGTAATAATTCAATAATAAATTCAATGTCACGGTCTGGCGGCATACCTGGCAATTCCTCGGGAAACACATCAGAGAACTCTTCCACAACCTGGTCCTCCTTGTTGACACCATCAATAAGTTGATTCACTATAGCGGTCTCTTGTTTCTGTACTTTCACATCAACTCTGATCCTATCTCCCTTTGGTGTTGTCAACACTACTGAGTTCCCTTTACACTGAATCTCTGCTTGTTGTTGAATCATCCAATCCATTCCCAAGATAAGATCAATTCCAGCTGTTCTTAATACTATAGGACTCACCTTAAACTCTACCCCCCTTAGAATGAGACTAATCGGGAGACAACGATAAGATGCTGGCATACTTCCACCAGGTGAGTTTACTAATACAGGATTCCTCATGGCACACAAATGAATTCTATGTATTCTAACAAATGATTGTGATATGAAAGAATGTGATGCTCTAGAATCAAAAAGAACGGTGGCGGGAGTGGAATGGACATCGAACGTACCAAGCATAACTTCTGGTTCCTCCACTGTGGTTTCCTAGGACAAGTGGTTCACCCTTCCAGTATTAGATGCAGGCTTCTGGTGACTACCCTGCCTCTGTGGAGTCTGCTGGTTGATCTTCTCAAGGCAGTTGTAGGACAAGTGACCTTCTTTTCCACATCGGAAACACTTGTTGGGGGTATTGGGAGCACTGGTCTTCATTGGAGTATTATTGGAAGGACCCTGACGCTGAGGTTGATTCCTATTCTACTGCGGAGGGCGTTGGTTACCATTTTGCGGCTAGAATGGGGGACGTTGCGGAAACTGATTGCAGAAAGGGACCTGACCATGATTCCACTGACCAGAAGGAGGCCTCCTGTTGATTAACCTGCTGGAAACTAGTACGAGGACGAGTGTTACTACCAGAAGTCTATCCCTGAAGTCTTTTCCTCTTGGCATCCATCTCCTTGCGCTTGTTGTCCACCACGATAGCGCGGTTCACAAGCATCTGAAAATTGGGATAAGTATTGGACATCAGCTGCAGTTGTAATCCATCATACAATCCCTTCAAAAAGTGGC
Organism: Saccharum hybrid cultivar R570; assembly: GCA_038087645.1. Lineage (NCBI taxonomy): Eukaryota > Viridiplantae > Streptophyta > Magnoliopsida > Poales > Poaceae > Saccharum > Saccharum hybrid cultivar. The sequence continues at coordinate 2,290,186 of JAQSUU010000519.1, forward strand.
GCTGCTTATCATTATCATTGGCCACCTCATGTGGTGCATATCGTGACAACTGGGCAAACTTGTCACGATACTCACTACAGACAATGACCCCTGGGTCAAATTCCGGAATTCCTCTGCCTTCAGTTCTATTATTTCTTCTGGTATATGATAAGCTCTGAAATTCTCTCTAAACTCCTGCCAAGTGACTGCGGGAGCATTGGCGGGACGACCATACTCATATGATTCCCACCAGTCCTGATCTTCTCCCTGGAGTTGTCCAGAAGCAAACAACACCTTCTGCCGGTCATCACATTGAGCAATGTTGAGTTGCTTTTCCACGGCACGGAGCCAATCATCCGCTTTCAATGGATTAGCGGCATGCGTGAACATCGGGGGATGACCCTTCAAAAACTCACCACGCTTATCATGTGGTGGTACTCCAGCAACTAGATGATTATGTTGGTTCTGCACCAATTGTTGCATAAGTTGCGTCTGCACTGCCAGAAGTTGCTCAATAGTTGGTGGCGGTGGTGGTGGTGGATTCGGGGGAACACCTCCACGACCCCTGCCTCTTCCTCTTCCGGCCATCTGCCATCCATAAGAATGTAAACTTTGAGTTTTCCATGTTATCAACCACTTATAAGATTTGAGATCTGAAAGTTTTCTGGGTGAATATCAATGTTAATAATTCAGTAAATCAATCATATCTCAAACTACAGAAGTCCAATAGAGGCGTGCTTTATATGGTTGGAAAGCTTATGAAGTTCTCCTCAACTTCTATTTTAACCATAAGACCAGATTCTGTCGTTAAGTTAATGAGAATTAAGGCGCAACAGAAACTGTTCCAGATTCTAGACTGTGCAGAAACTTTAACTTGTAATAGTTATATCTCTCGAACCAGATCAGATAAAAAAGTGATTCCAGTGGCATTTGAAAGGTGCTTAAGCCTAGTTTCTCTCATAAAAATTTCATAAATGTTGCACGAACCGTTTTTGAACCATATCAGAAACATTGCAGACTGCTCCAGAAAACAGCAAGGACAGAAATGAGACAATACCAAACCCAACTATTATTTCCTTGACTAATAGACTTTTTATTCTTAAAAATGGAACTTGTAGATATGCCTACAAGCCCCAGCACTCATAACAAAAAAATCCAACTCACACATAAGCATAATGATAAAGCAACTATCACACCAAAGTTCAAACCACACGACAGACTCGAAGACTCAACTGACGTCACTAAGAACGTTCTTATTACATAAAGGACTCCTATTTTCTACTGACGTGGCTCATGCTCTAATGTCTCATAAATCTTGGCCATGCCTTGGTTTGCTCGGAGTTCATCAATCATTGCTTGGCACCTCTTGATGGTCTTCCCCTATGCCTTCACCATCTCCTCTAACTGCAGCTTCCTCTCCATCATGTCATAGACAAAGTTCACCATCACCCGAGAAAGTGGTTCCAACTGCACTGGATCCATCATGGCCCATCCAAGGTCGGGGTGTGCACGAGGGAGGTAGCGGTGAATATCATGCTTCATGCTGTCAAAGCGAAGGTAGCGAAGGCCCATACATGCTTCAAAGGCAGCATCTTCAATGCTATCCTCCATGGTAGCTCGACGACCCATGTGAGCATACATCCTGTCCAGCTGGTATGCCCCTTTTTCTTCATCCTTAGGAAAAATGCTCGCTCTTGCCTTCCAGTAAGTGTCCTCCAGCGGATGGGTGTACTCCCAACAGATGTACTCCACAGCTGGGTGCCAATCAGCGAAGTAGGCAGAGAGTATTCCCACAAGTCGGTGGTGAGAAACAGCATTTCCTCCAGCCTTGTGGTAAATCTTCATAGTCCAACCCATTGGAGGGGGTGGCACATCCTCAGCAGCTGCACTAGGTGGTGGAGACGGGGGTTGCTCTCCTCCATTGGCTTCCTCCTCTTCATCATCTTCAATCTCGATGATCTCAGGGTCTTCTTCAGGCTCGGGTTCTTCCTGAGGAGGTGCTGGCACTTGGATTGGTGCTTCAGGGGTCTGCTCATTCTCCTGGGGTACTTCCTCTTGTGGCTCTTCAGGTGCAAGCAAAGCATGAGGTGGGTAGTGTCCTCTAGTGGTGATGCGGGCAGTCTTACGACCACGAACCATCTACAGAGTTTTTAGATGTAATTAGAATAGAGGCAAAATTTCATAATAGAATGAGACATAAGAAGCATAAAAATTTATCAAATAACAAGAGCAAGATAATGAGCATAAAAATAGTGAAAAGATGACACTAAATCGACCATTTATAACTAGGCTTGCGTCCTACAGTCAACAATAGCTTTGATACCAATTTGTCATACCCATTTAACGACCAAATGGAATGCATACTCTTATGTGTGCCCAGAGATCAATCACACATAAGTTAACAAATTATAAAGGATGTATCATCACAAATGTTATTACATCACGATTAATAACACATAGTCTTTACAATAATGTAGCGGAAGTAAAATATAAAAACTCTCATGGTAGCTCCAACACAGGCACATTGACTGGTTGACAGCAAGTCTAGTAATCTTCCGGGAAGTAGAAGTAGTCACTACTTGCACCATCTGTTACCCATCCGGGATTTTTATCCAAGTAAGAAAAATAAACAAGCGTAAGTACATCTCGTACTCAACAAGTGTAACATGGGGTTCATGAGGCTCAAAGGCATAACATAGGTTTACCAACATGTAGCTTTTAATTAGCATTATTTCAGTATATCAATAATATCAAAGTGTCTCAATATAACAATAAACATATGATCCATGTGAAATGATTAACGAATAACAAAAACATATCCATTATTAATGATCCACTATTCCATAAGGGTCCAAGGCCACTCGTGACCGTGAGCACGGCTATTATAACAGTTTTACACTCTGTAGAGGTTGTACACTTTTACTGTGAGTCATGTTGCCCATATGCCCGGGTTAATTACTCCCAAAACACTTCCAAGGTGAGCAGACAGGGAAACACTATGAAGTCTTTCGAAGGTTCGTCTAACAAGTTAGGGCCGCTAGGTTTCCAAAGTCAGTCTGTGTGATTCACCACGCAGGGATCCACAGTCTGCTCTACCCCATTTGCGCCACAAGGGTAACCTCTAACAAGCTAGAAAAGGTCCTTCTATATGACTAAAGCCAGAGCCATTTTAGCCCTCACAGTTGTACTGTAAATCCCGGATTTTCGCTTACAGATGAGTCCTTATGGAGAGTAACAAGAGCACCAAAATAACCCCATGCTCTAGTACCCTTTAACAGTAATAAAATCATCTTTTAATGTTTATTGCATATTCCATTAGTCAAATTACATGATCATAGTTCATGTTGAGCACTAGCAATACTAATCCATGTAATATAATAGGTATCAAGGAATAAGATCAACACTAAGTCATCCTTAACAAGGAATATATGCATAATGATATTATTTGCTTAATGTGAATAGGACAACAAGGATAATCCCATGCTATACTTGCCTTGCTCAAACTGGTCCAGGTGATCTTGTTCGTAGTAAAACTCCTGATCTCCAACGAATTGCTCACCGTCTATACTCAATCAACAATAGCAACAACATTTATCCAGAACAATCATACATAGACAAACAAGACTATAATTAGAACAGTACACCAACAGTAATAAAATAAGATAAAAAGTTTTTAAAATGAATCTACAACTCGCTAGGATCACACAGACGCAAAGATCACGAAAAACGGAGCTAAAACGACGAAGTTATGAATTTACGAAGATTTCCTATAGATAAATAATTACTTTAATTCAAGCTCGAAAATAAATTATCACAAACCTACTGAACAGTCCTACTAACATGTAGAGCTCTTAATTATGAACCTAACGCAATTTGAACGGATCAAATCGGAGTTAAAACAGATGAATTATGACTAAAACAAACTCAGTGGCAAAACTGTAATTATCTGAAAACGTATTTTGGCTTAACTGAGATCAAACTACGCTTTCAAACGGATATTACGCAATACAGAAGTTCGCTTTGGACTGCGGGTTCTATTCTTAAAATTTCCAGGGACTCTTTAACAAAAACACCAGCCGAACCGGTATCGTTCAATTACAGCCGTTGGATTCAAAATAGACGGCTCAGATCGAATCGGGAGTCAGCCGACGGCGTTCTGGCCGGAAAAACACGCCGGCGACCAATTCCGCGGTGGCGCCATCGCCGGAGAAGGCAAAAGCTCGATTCACAGCGTTATCTCGCGAAAGAAAGACACCGGGATGGAGAGGGGAACAAGGCGAGCTCATCAAGGTAAGAACCGAAGACCAAATCGGCCAGAGACGGTGCGGTGCTTGGAATGGCGGACGGCTCCGACTGCGGTTCGAGTGGGGCCTCCTCGGGACTGCGTCGGTTCTTCGCTTCGAGGTAGGATGGAGCGGAGGGATGCGCGAACTCGTTTTTATAGCCCGAAGGCGGTTCCAAGAAAGGAAGGGGAAGATTTGAGAGAAGGATTCGACTTCAGTAATTTTGCTAAGCGACGACGGCGTCGGCTTGGGGAAGGAGGCACACCTGACGTGCGGGGTCGACCGGTCAGCGACGCACGGAGTAAGAAGAAAACGCGGTGCTCGCGCGGTTTGTTGGGCCAGCGGCCGAGTTCGGCCCAAGGCGGGGGAAAGACGCGCGTGCGAAGACGGCCCACGCGGACGCGGATCGGGCGGAGAGCTGGAGCAGGCCGCGGGAGAAGGCTGGGCCGAAATGAAGATTTTCGTTTTCGTTTTCTTTTTTAATTATTTCAAAGTATTTTCAACTGATTTTGAAACCTAATTTGAATTTAAATCAAACCACTCATCTCAAAAATTTAAATGCAACAGCATGAGTGCACAAACATGTTTCTACACTTATATTTGATTTTTAGGTTAATAAAAATTATTATTACTCTAAATTTGCATGATCACAAAATTGTATAAAATCATATTTTCCTATTTTTTTAATATCCAAAATTTTAGGGTGTTACAACCAACACCAAAGACAAGCATCACACAAACACCACATTATCAAATCAATATGGAAAAGTTTAAAACCATAATTTTCTATATTTAAATTAGCAGCAGCTTAACTTATCTAATAAATTTATTCAAATATTGAAATCATTTATTTTATTTAGTGTTTTTCATGCACAACCCAAAATAAGAAATTTTGGGTGTGACAGTTACCTTCATAGTTACGCATTGGCTACATATAGATTTGCATGTGGAGGCTTTGCAGCATTTGGTATAGGTGCCCAATGTTGCTCACTCTGGCTTTGCAGCTATATTGATTAATTGTCAACAGAGGGATTACAGATGGGTTTCTTGATAAGGGGAGGTCAGGAGGTATATTTTCAAACCTTATTATTGTCATGACAATAGAACTGCTTTATAAACATGTACAGATACAACGGCAGAATGGCTGGTGTACTGACTAATCTGGCATTCTTGTCTCGAGAATAAAGTTTGTGGTTTCAAAAATTGAAAAGGGATGGAAGGTAGACTTTTTTTTGGCATAAAAATAAGCGCGTTCAGCAATCAGCATATAGACACCTTTTGCTGCTCTCTGGTCGCTATGACATGCTACTGCTAATCATTTCGTTCCAGTCAGGCGTGCCTTGGAAAATGGGTGGTATGTGTACGTTATTGGGTCTACGTGGTTGATGTCAATCATAAATTACAGAGGGACTGCAAAGCCTGTAACAACCGACATGCTTTTTCAGTTAATGTCCGTTACACAAATATACTGCAACTGCAAGTAATGCAGAAAGCCAAAGAAGGTTTGAACGGAAGTTGTTCTATCGACTTCGTTGGTGAAAGTTAGGGCACGTGTTAGAATCTGACACCCCGTAGATATGCACTAGCAGCACTCGGATTTTTAATGACATAGTATGATACAAGCTTACACCATACCATACCAAGAAGGGCAAAAATGAATCGGATTGAAAACCCTAAATGATGATGAAGCAACTGTGACAAGAAATTAGAATTTTCGCAAAATCAATTGCTAATTTAAAAAACATAACTCCAAAAGAGTAAAAGTGATTTCACAACTCTACTCGACTATTCAATTCTTGCATCATACAAGAATTTGTTGCAATAGAACCGTAAAAGCCTAGTCCTTTGAGAGCTCGCCTCCACCGTCCGATCCTTGCCATATACAGCCTTGGATGATGAGACACTTGTATTAGCTTAGTTGATGTGTATGGCTTCCACCCTCTTGTTTATATAGTCCCCTCCAAGGCCCCTATACATCAAAGTCGGAACCATTTTGACAACATTTTATTATATAGTGCCTGTTGCCTACAGATTATATATATATATATATATATATATATATATATATATATATATATATATATATATATATATATATATATATATATATATATATATATATATATATATATATATATATAACATTAAAAAGGACGAGTGTATAACGAAGATAGGCCAAAGAAGATGATCATGGTTCTATATCCATGGGTACCGACCATTTCTACCCCAAATAGTGATCATATTGATTAGATAAAACAATGCACTTCATTGTATCTTTTTTTTTGCATGTTGCCTACTTGAAGTGTACGAAGCGACCTCCTGGAAGTGGGTTCTGTGGATACTTGAAGAAGTAAGTCGATCAGTCCAATCATATCATATATACATATGTTCATTATTTGAATCTAATTTTTTCCTTCGGTTTCTTACAGCATCGTACATTTTTGTCATCCACTGCAGTTGACCAAAAGGATATTCAAGAAATCTTTTTGATAGTTAAACAGGCACTTCAGTTAAACCAGCCTTTAAGATCATTTTTGATAGTTAGCAAAATCATGTCTTACTTGTGATAATGGTTTTATTGCCGGTTGGTACCTTGAACCGTCAGTGGTGGCCTTTACACTGTTGCTTTATGACCTATCAGCAATAGGAGGAGCCATTAGTCCCGTTTGCCCACTGCCGACACCAATTCTTGCAATAGTAGTGGTCTGGAACCACAAGTACTGAATGGTTCTGTAGTAGTGCAACATAATGCGCCAAGACCTATTATCAAGTAATGGCTTGCAGCTCCGCAACCCCAGTTGCATAATATCATGAGCGTCATATTCATCTAGACAGCTACTTTTCTATTCATATGGCTATATATAGCGTGCCCAAGTGTATCTTTGGTTATCAACAACACAAGCCCTCAACTAATCAGCTATCAGGGGTGAGTCCAAAGAGCTCATCGTTTTATTTTGTTCGGTAGGATTTAATATACAATTCCCTTTTATTGTGTCATCACAAATTGAAGCCCCTAACACTACACATGCATCTAACATATAAGCAGATGAAGCCTACAATAGTGGCACTGCTCATTTTGATGAACATAATGTGCACTATTGGCTATTTTGGTCATGCAAGTTTTCTCAGAACAAAGGCCCAAGAAACCACCTTGCTGGCAAATTCATATGGAAACAATGAAGGAACCAGTTTTATGAAGGGCATAAATCTTGGAAGGAAGCTGACGATGACGGCCCACACCTGAGATAATAGATATATCTGCTGCAAAATGTCCTCCAATCCTTGCAAAATAAAATATGATTGTTAGAGATATATGCTTGCATTCCCATGCATGTGGAGGATGGATATCCTATATACAGACATGGTATGTTGCATCACGAGGTTCTTAAGTCCCTTGTATCATCTGGGTTTAGACCTATCTAAATAATCTCATGGGGTTGTGAAATGCTGTGTAATTGTACTGAGCATACGCTCAATATTAAACAATATATAAAAATATGTCCTGTGTGTGATAATATGTCACTCAGATAAATCCATGGATGAAGTTCTTGGTGAAAGAACCTTTGGCCATCGTTAATAGTATTATTTACTGCTCTTTGCCTCTGCATCATCACGTTCTTTTTTTACATTCAGAAGAATAATAATATTTTCTTTAAAATAAGAAAGAAATTTGTCTTTGATTGGTCATCACCCCAAGAAAACAGGTAAGGGTCAATCAGCATAATAGATCAATGGCCCCAGTGGCATTTCTTATGATGTCTTTAGGAAAATATTAAATATGCGGTGACGATGTTCAAGAAATTTTTATGACTCGTCAACTAAATCAAAATTTATGTGTCCAATTTAAATATTTGTGTGTATCTATGCATGGAAAGTTTTTAGTCCTCAACTGAGATCATTCTGGATACACCTACAAAGTGGCCGGATCGAAGCGAACGTTTTCTCGACCCACCTGCTCCATTGAGGTAAAATAAAGTTTCAGGTTCGACCCGAGCCTTCATTTCTCTAGATAAATACCCATGGTGCACCGAGGTTCGAACTCATGCACAGAATAGAGTTTCCAAGGGATCGGAGCGAATTGTATGCATGGTGCTAACTTCTGACATTAGCTTCTGATGAGACCTTTCAGCCTCAGTGCGTCAATTAGCTTCTGTAGTTGATGCAACAAGCAAAGCTCTTACACCGTTTCTAACTAATTTGAACATTATTAAACTTAATCGCCATCATAGGCAGAAGAAATAAAGGAGCCATACGTATGGTTCATTCAAAGACCACAGAACGACAGTCATTGATTCAGTAAGAAGCTAGTGTAAATCTACTAGTACTGAACAGGACAACATCATATACAAAAATTGCTCTGACAAACCATGAGATCAATCTAGGAGACTATGAGAGGATCATGTAAATCTACTACTGAACAGGTCATCATCGGCGGCTGCTGCATCCTTTCCGTCAGACTCCATGCTAGCTAGGGTGAGATATTTCATCAGGATTTAGGTGAGATACTTGGTCGCCTGGTCAATAACCTTGGTTGACGCAATCTCAATAGCTCGATCGATCTGTCGGTCGATGAGGCAGTATCAGTAGGAGAGAAATTGGATGCTCGATATGTAGTGCGGAGGAGTGCTACGCTGAGTCGTCGACTGTAGGAGTCCACGAGGCTGGCTGTGAATTAAACGGGGTGACCTAGGTTCGATTTGGATCAACAGGTTTCTCATCCTTTCAAACCTCTTCATGTTAGGGTCAAACCGCTCTGAACCTGTAACAGCCCGCATCCAAAATCTACTTATATGGCCTAGCTCTACATGTGGAACAGGTATGCATACGCGTAGCACCCCTCTTCCAATTTTGTCCTCGCTTCGTGTAAAATGGTTAACCTGGAGGTGCTACGTTTGGAGTAACAAAGATTATAAGCTGGCCCTCACCTTTCTAAACTTCCAAGGTGGTACTAAAGCCACCAACTACAGAGCTCCTCATGTGCAACACAACTACTATAGACTTCTAACTGGCTGGGATGTTAGATGCGCCCCCCTTATGGGTTAACGCCCTTGGCAGCTCACCACATGCACAACAGATGTCCAGAACCAGCCCTTGGTATACCCCTCCATAGGCACATATAGCAAGAGTTGATGCTTTGATACCATTTGTAACATCCCATGTGTAAAATCTGCTTGTATGGCTCAGCTCCGCACGTGGAATGGGTCAGCATACGCTTAGCACATCTCTAACACTTTCGTCTTCACTTCATGTAAAATGGTTAACTATAACACTTGAAATTTTGCATCTTTTAAAATAGAAGAAATGGATTTAATTACGTATTTTTGTGAGCATTTAACTTAGGGAAATAATAAATTTTATGAATTTAAAATCAAATATAAGGCTAGCTACATGTTGTTGCACTCATGCTGCTACATATTTAATTATGTGATGTCTGGTTTTGCTCAAACCAAAAAGGAATTTCAAAATCATTTGAAAATGGATTTGAAAACTGCTTTGTAAAAAGGAAAAGGATTTTCCTTTAACTCTTTCTCCCTTCCTTGGCTTTTGGCCCGCTGGCCCAACAAGCCGGCTTCCCCATTCTCTTCCCGCGGGCCCAATTGGGCGCTGTTTTTTTCCCGGCCTGGTCCAACGGGCCACCCCTTGCCTTCCCTTCGCGGGCCGCGCGCGCACTGTTCGCCTTGGGCCGGCCCATGCCGAGCCGCAGCACCATCCTTCCGCTTGGCTCGCTGAACACTGGGACCCGTTCCCCTCTGCCGCTGACGTGTGGGCCCGCAGTGGCAGCCGTCTCCTACCTCTCGCCGTGAAGGCAGGAAGCCTTCCTTTTACTTGCTGCCGCCGAGAATCAAGCAACCCACCCGATTCCTTCCAAATTTCAGCACAGGATCAACGCTATGTTCCACTATAAAGCTCGCCGCACACACCACGGACTCCTTTTCATCGTGTTTCGCCGGTTTCGAGGTCGCCATCCCCTCTCGAAACCCTAGCTTGAGCACCGAGCTCGGGTTCCGCCTTCTCGTTGATCTCCGCCTCCATTTCACCTTGGTAAGGACCCCCTCATCCTCCGATTTCGTTTCATGCGCTCCGCGCTCCAAACCGTAGCCCCTAGGGCCCTATTCACTCGCGCCGGCGAGCTTCGTCACCACCGGCAATGGCGCGCCACTGCGCGGCCTCCTTTTCCGGCTGGTGCACCGCCCCCTTCTCCCTCTTTTAAATCGGGACCGTTCGGATCCGATCCAACGGTCCAGATCGCCGGATACCCCTTCGCGGGGATTTTGTTAAAGAGACCCCGAGCTTCCTTGAATTTAAACCCGCAGTCCTCGGTTGATTTAAAATCCCGATTTTTAAGATTTATTTTAATTCAAAAATAGTTTGAGTTATTTATAGAATTGCCATTGATTTCAAATGCTTATAAAATCCCCGTTTTAACTCCGATTCGATCCGTTCAAGTTGCGTTAGGATCGTAGCAAAATAATCTACATGTTTATCATATTGTTAGTCATGTTGTACACTGTTAATTGTCATGTTAAGATTTAATCTATTAAAATGCTAAAGAAAATCTTATAAAATTCATAACTTGTGCGCTCTCGCTCCGAATTTTGTGATCTTCGCGTCTGTGTGATCGTAGCGATACGTAGATTCATTTTATAAATCTTTTATACTAATTTGTATCTATTGGTGTACTGTTCTAATCTATAGCCTTTGTTTGCCTTGCATGAATGATCTTGGAATGCGTGTTGTTGTCTGTTGCACGAGTAGACGGTGATTGCTACACCGATGACGAGAACTACTACTGTGATTATCCAGACCAGCAAGGGCACTGCGAGCAAGGCAAGTATAATATAGGATATTCCTTGTTGTCCTATTCATTATTTAATTAGTCATATGCATGTGTCATTTTCCTCAACATAAGGATGACCTAGTCTTTGATTATCTTGTACCTTGATACCGATGGGATATACTTGCATATGGGTAGTTGCTAGCGCTCAACTTAAATACATTGGATCCTAACAATGATTAGCAATTATATGCAATATATGTTAAAACTTGCTTTTGAGAAATCTGAACTTAGGACGAGAGAGCTTTTGTTTATCCTGATGCTCTAGGCCCTCCATAAGGACTTATTCATCAGCAAAAGCTGGGACTTATAGTATAGCTGTGAGGGCCACATGGTTCTGGCTTTAGTCAAGTATGAAGACCTTTTCTAGCATGTTAGAGGTTACCCGAAAGGGCGCAAAAGGGGTCTGCCGACGCGGGTATAGTTTGGCTCTTGTCCCTATGTGTATAGGCTGCGTGTCTTTGTGCCATTCGGAAAGGAAGATACCTATATCTATTTGCCACCGAAACCTAGCGACCCTAACATGTTAGATGAACTTTTGAAAGGCTTTCCTGGGAAGTGGGCTAAGAGGCTGATCACCTCGGGCGAAAGTGTAAAACACGACTCACAGTGAAAGTGTACACCTATGCGCATAGTTTAATAAACTGTTATAACAGCCATGCCCACGGTCACGGGCGGCCCGGAAAACTCATGAAATAGATGATCTTTTGCTGATGATGTCATTGATGATGATTAATGATGATGTCTACTTGTTCATGATACTATTGTGGTTGTTTAGGGCTTAAGCATAACCATAAATTAATTAATGTTAAGATGTAATTTATTAAAAGCAAACTGCAGTTCAACTAGGGTTAACCTTTTTGAGCTTCATGAACCCCATATTATCTTGTTAAGTACGAGATGTACTTATGCTTGTTTATTTTTATTATTTGGACAAAAATCTCGGATGGGTGCAGATGGCAATGGCTATGATGATTACTATGAGGACAACTAGGTTGGGGTCAACCAGTCGACCAGATCCTGTGGTGATGGAGACGCCCTGGAGTTGTTTTAGTTTTATCCATCAATGTTTCAGACATTGATAGTGTTTTATTTATGTAATGAGCTACATATCGCTATTGTAATAAGGCACAGAGTTTGATATTCCTCCTTTACAATTTGTACTATATGTTTTATACATATGGTTTGCATCCAATTTTGTTTTTTTTTCAAAATTTGGGCGTGACATTAACCTGGAGGTGCTACATTTTGGAGCAATAAGGCTTATAAGTTGGCCATCATGCTCCTAAACTTCTAAGGTGGTACTAAAGCCACCAACTACAGCTTCTCATGTGTCACATGGGCCAACAACACAACTACTATACGAAGCTGGGGTGTTACAAAATCGTAGTCCAAATTTAGGAGTGGACCGTAGATCCGAAGGGACCGACCCGGCCCCCTAGCTGGCAAAGTTCTGGATATAGGGTGAAATGCCATACCGTCAAAGGAATATGCGTACACAGAAAGGAGAATAACATCGATGAGTTTGCTAATTTGAGTTTATCCCTCATTAATGAAGTCCCATGTTTCTTTCTCAAAAGAGAGGGTAATCACTAATCACTTACAATTTTCCTGATATACAATTTGGTTCAGCACATTTTCCGTTAATTTTAGGGTATGATTTACTGGTTGCTCCATTTTTGTGTTTAGATGTATGTGCCCTACCATATCATGCGAACCAAAAAACTGATGTCGGTCTAGTAGTAAAAATACAAATCAGGACATCCAATTTAGTTTATAAAACTAGTCCAACAGCCCATGCGAGAGCATGGGTGAGAATCTTAGAAGTCAGAAGTATTAGTTATTGTTTAGTATCTTTGACCAATAAAAATTCATTATATTAATTGTACATTATTTCTTTTTTGTTTATTTTCTGAAACAGTAGGCATAAAGCATAATGGATATTCTTTAGTCCATGTTGGGTTGTGATAAACTTATCAATTACTCATTTATATATTTTTTTCATTGAAATTTATTATTTTCCCCATTTTCTTGGCAATATATATATATATATATATATATATATATATATATATATATATATATATATATAGAACTACTGCCTTGTAGCTAGCTACAAAATAACTTATTCTGTAGCTACTTTGAGTTACGATAATTACTATGTTAATTTACGAGATTATAGTAACTCCTTACTAAGTGGTTTACTATAACGTTAAGGTAAATATTCTCATGTGTTAGAGTAACCCAACTAACGTAAATATGTATTGATATTATCGTAAATTAATGTATAAAATTATCGTAAATGGAGGTGGCTACAGAATAACTTATTTTGTAGCTGGCTACTGAATACTCTCTCTCTCTCTCTCTCTCTATATATATATATATATATATATAGTTGATACCTTATCTTAAACTATGGTCCTTATCTAAAAAAAGCTTAAACTATGGTGGCTCTTTTTCCAATCAATATCTTATAACATCATGAATCTAAATTTTGGTTTTCAAATATTAGTCTTACTGATTGCTACATATTTAGTAATCCTCAAGTTAAGATGAAAGTCTTGAGTTTATTGTATGTTTTATTAATACTCCTTTTGTACTTTTTAAAATTAAGGACTTTCAAGGTCTGTTGCCGTAAAGCAACGCCCTGAAAAATGTATTTTAGGTGTGGATTTCGTAACAAAATTGTTCTAGAAATGCTTTTCTAGTGATGGTTAAAATGCCCAATGCTACAAGGGCCCTATATATCTCAATAATCGGTGGCATAGTGTGGTAGTTTTTCAAACCATCCTTTAAGACCATTATTGACAGTTAGCAAAGATAATTTCTGTACTAGTGATAATGGTTATCATTACCAGTTGGTACCTTGAACTGTTAGTGGTAGCCTTTAACACTGTTGCTTTATAACCAAGCAGCAATTGGAGTCATCAATACCGTTTGCCCACTGCCGAAACCTATTCTTGTAATAGTAGTGGTTTGGAACCACCAGTAATAGATGGTTCTGTAGTAGTAGCGCAACATAATGCGCCAAGACTTATTATCACATCAAAGCTTGCAGCTCCCCAACCCCAGTTGCATAATATCATGAGTGTCATATTCACCTAAACAGCTACTTTTCTAATAATATGGCTATATATAGCGTGCCCAAGTGTATCTTCAGTTACCAGCAACCACTACAGGAAAACGCCTCTTTGCCGACTGCTTGCCCCGGTCGGCAAAGGCATAAACCCAGTCGGCAAAGGCTTTGCCGACCACAAAGCCACGTGGCAGTCAGCAAAGAGCAGTCGGCAAAGCCTACTGCCACGTGGCACACAGTCGGCAAATCCTTTGCCAACTGCCACGCCAGCAGTCGGCATAGCCACGTGGCGCTGTCAGCCCTGACTACAGGCTTTTCCGACTGCTAGTTCCTCGGCAGTCGGCAAAGAATTTTTTTTCAAAAATTGTTTGCCAACTGGCCGGCAGCTCGGCAGTCGGCAAAGAAAGAAAATATTTTTTTTTGAAATGTTCTTTGCCGACTGCTTTCGGAGTTGCAGTCGGCAAAGATTTGACCTCTTTGCCGACTGCCTCCCATTGCAGTCGGCAAAGCCTCTGTCCTGGGTTTTTTTGCCCAGCTCGGCAAAGCTAGAATTTTTTTTTGCTTTTGTTTTTTGTTTTCTCGCATTAAAACCCTGCAAAATCACAAATTATAATCCAATTTCACCAGAAGCACCGGTAGCACCATTTATATCACAATTTCATCACATTTGTCGCCAACATCACCACATATATCACAATAACGCACAACATCACATATATCTCACATATATGTCACAATAACAACCACACAAGTGCATTACAACCATCACATGAAGTCCAACACGTTGAACACCACAAGTCGATGTCTATCACACGAAGTTCAACATAACAAGTCTAGGTCCATAACGAAGAAAAGAAATACATGACAACAACTTCGACGATACTGTGGATACATGATAACAGAATCGACAAGTACCTAGCTCGTCGCGCCGTCCCCAGTCTCGTCGTCCGCTCTGCCCCCAGAGCCCCTAGGGTTTGCCCACGGAAACCCCCTTGGACCAAACTGAGGCGTCTGCGCGTACTGCCACCCTCCGCGCACCGGCGGCCACGAGTATGTCGGAGGAGGGCCACGCGGAGGTGGATATGGTGGATAGGGTGCAGGTGGTGGATACGACATCATCTGATGGCCGGGACCTCCAGGAGACAGGTAAGAACCCGCCGACTGTACCTGCACAAGTTAAACGCCAAGTGATGTCATTAGTATCTGCAGCATGGACGCACAAGTTAAAGCAAGAGTCAATATACTCATCGGGGTCCCTCCAGGAGCGACAGGAGCAGGCACAGGAAAAAACTCTAGAGGAGGAGGCGGTGGAGCGAACATTGGAAGAGGAGGCGGTGTAGACGCCCCGGGCGTCTGCATGGACTGGAAGAAGCTAGCCATGTTCTGCATCTGAGTGTTGTAGTGCTGCTGCAGGCTTTGCTGGTAAGCCATCTGTTGCGCCATCATCTGCGCGTGCAACGTGGCGATCCTCTCCTCCATCTTGGCCTCCATCTGGGCCTGCAATATTACATCCGCAGTGTTGATTGTATGTATAGGTGCAAAACGAGTGAACGACGAACGAAATGGCACTTACCTGTGACGCTGATTGCCGCTGGGGCGCTACGGGGATGTCGCTGGAGCTCGTGGGCGTGGATCGAACCTGGGTCAGCGTAGGAACCTAGGACGGGTCAAGGGCGCTGTGGGCCATGTAGTAGCGGTCGTGCTGCTTCCCTGGTCCCAACCACTGCAGGAGGTCTGTGTCCAGGGGCTCGGCGGTGGGGTCGAACGTCTCCCCGTAGCGCTGGCGAGCCGCGACGGTGTACTCGGTGGCCTTCTCGTAGGCGGTGGGGTTGGTGTATGCATCGAGCCCGTCCTCCGGGGTTTAGATGTTGTTGGGATCCGTCGCCTTGCCCTTGTGAGAGAGGAGGTACGTGGTGTACTCGTTGATTTCCTGCCCACCGTGCGTCTGCGTTTGCATTGAAAACACAAACATGGTTACAAGTATTGACAATTGAGCGCAAGGATTAAGACATGAATGGACGCATACCCATCTTGTCGCGAACTGGGGGAGGGGCTGATTCCCTTGGTGGTGTGACACCCCTCGCATCTGCGCGCGGCGGCCCTAACGGTCGGCGCGCCTCACGTACGCCTCATCCGTGCGCCACATGCGCACAATCTCCGTGCAGCATTCCCTGTGGTTGTCGCACCACGACGGACACACCTGCATGACATCAAGTATTTGACATGCGAGAAGATTAGTGTAATGTTTCACTGAAGGAATCTGAACGAATGTTGTCATACTTAATTACCTGCTCATATTGCGCTTGGGTGAGGTCGGCCTCCCTCGAGTTCATTCTCTGGCGGATTTGGGGCTTCTTGATGTTCTCTCCAAGCATGTTGGCGTGGAAGTCGCGGATGGCCTGTATGCGCGCCTCATGGTACAGGTCCTTGAGATGATCTTTGCAGACTGCCTCCTACACTCGCGCCGCCTGGGCCGCTTTACCCTCCTCGCATGTGAAGAAGTCCTGCACACAGACATGTCATGTAGCATTTCCTTTTTGCAAGAAGTCTGACGAATGCGTACTATTTAGCAATGCGGTGCGATGAAAGACTCACCCAAAACTCCCTCTTTATCTTTGCCGCGATGATCTCGCCACCCTCCTCGACGAGGTAGAAGTAGGACCACTTGGTGGGCACCTTCATCTCGCCGTTGACATTGACAAGGCTAGGGTAGTACTCCTTAATCAGGAGGCCCTGGATGCCATTGATATGGCGTGCTTGACCTGCTCCACTCACAATCTTCCAGGAACTGCACGAGTCATTAAGAACAATTGTTAGTCTTCAGTTCGATTTTTGACATGTCATATGAACAAGTAGTGAAATCAATAATGGTTACTTACGTCTGGCCCACGGGTGTGATCACCGGGCGCTGGTGGAATTGCGGCCGCACCCTAGGAAGCTACGTGGGCCCGCGCGAGTACACCTTGGCCACGCCTAACGAAGTCGAAGCCGTCTCGCCTGGTGTAGGCGCGTCGTCGCCGTCGTCGTTGTCATCGTCGTCGTCGTCATCGCCGCCGCGCTCGTCGTCACGCGACATCGTCCCCCTTGTGAGGACGAGAACGGCAGCCTCCTGGTCGCCTGGCGACGTCCGCTGGGGGGCTGGGACCCCCTACTGGACGACCCGCGCACCAACACCTCCTCCTCCTCATCGTCGTCGTCGGCGGTCTCCTGCAGGGGGACCTGGTACGCCGAGCGTACTGGTCGATGCGGCCGCTGCCGCCGTCCGCCTGGCATTTTGCCGAGTGCCTGCAATGATAAAGAACAAAACTGTTAGCATAAATAAATGACAAGTACTTGTAAAGGAACATAATAATAACAATATAGTATTACATGGCCTCGTAATTATCTACGCGAACGGCAATATCTCGGGCGTGGAGTCGTCATCTCTATCACTATCGTCGTCATCGCTATCAATATTGTCGAGCTCCCTTAAGTCATCACTGTCATCATCATCCTCATCGTCTCCATAGTCATCATCATGTACCTCCTCCTAGACAACTCCATCGCGCTGCATCTGCCATCGCTCAAGCATTCTTAAGTCCCTGGCATCCTGCACCTCCTCACCCTCGTCCTCATCGATTTCGTTGTCTACTTCCATGCCCATGAGCGAACCAATGTCGATCTCCAAGGTACCTTCTAACCCCTCAGGTTGATAGAACTCATCGGTGCTTGGGTCAAAGTTGTAATCGTCGTCGTTTGGGAGAGGCGCTTTGGCACGCAGCGACACCAAATGCACAAGGCTCCACCCCACAAGCTTCCCATCTTTTTGGCATGCCCATGGGAGGTAATAAACTTGCGTGGCGTCTCGGTTGGCCACAATGTAGACATCGTATCCTTTATAGCTGGAGTCCTGTCGAATCTCGACTTGACCTATCGTAAGGTCTTTCCTCGTGATATTAGGATCGAACCAATGGCATTTGAATACCACCGGTGCTAAAGTCCCGGCACCCTTAAAGTTGAGCTCGTATATCTCTTTGACTATGTCGTAGTAGTCCTTCCCATCCGTGCCAGGCGTACGAACTTCGCAGCACATGGTTTTTAGGTTGGGTCGACTCTCCTCATAGCTTCTCGTGCGAAAGCGATAGCCATTCACATCATAAACGGTGAATGACTTCACCCTACAGGAGAAGCCACGACCCACCTGTTTCAATTCATCGCTCATTTCTGCATCCGTTCGGGCCTGCAAGGGTAGGAGATCGTTACATAACTCACTCCGGGGAGCAAAGTGGAATCACAAAGTCGGAAAGAGGTTAGTTGGTTGGTACCTTTGTACAGAACCAGGAGATGAAATCGGGCACACCGTGTCTAAGAAGATTGTCTTCTTCTTGCTCGGTAGGAGCCCTATTGTCTCTCCAGTATTGACTAATAAATTCCCTGAAAGAAGGAAGAAACTAGAGGGTCAGACCATGATAGATGGAGGATAGTGACGGCGTAGGTAACAAGCTCATTGAGAACTTACTTCTGATAAGGAATCACTTCATCAAGGTTGATCAACAATGTGAACATGATAGTCTGCCACTCCTGATGGTTCAACTGCTTGTTGGTACCTGCGCTTCCACTCCCGAGATCCCCTTGGAAAAGGCTGAGTATCGATGAGTTCTCGTCAGCATTGTAACGAGGGGTTGGATTGTGCATGCTGGGAAGCTTCTCAGTATAGTACGCCTGTGTGAAGGTCGACACCTCCTCTAGAATGGAGGCCTCTCCCACGGAAGCCTCAATCTTGGCTTTATTTCTACAATTTTTTCGAAGAAGCTTTAGACACCTCTCGATTGGATAGCACCAATGGGCCTACACGGGACCCCCAACCGTGCCTCGCGCGATAGGTGCAAGATCAGATGCTGCATGGATAGAAAGAAGCCAGGTGGAAATATCATCTCCAACTTGCAGAGCAACAGAGGTGCAGCCTTCTCCAGTTCAACACAAACATCCCGAGACAACTCCTTGGCACAAAGCTGGCGGAAGAAGAAGCTCAACTCTGCCAGGATGCGCCATACATGCTCTGGGAGGTATCCCCGGGTCATCGCAGGAAGGATCCGCTCAATCCATATGTGGAAGTCATGGCTCTTCATCCCTAAGACTTTTATAGTCTGCAAGTTCACACCCCTGCTCAGATTCGCCGCATACCCATCGGGGAACTTTAACGTCTTGATCCACTGCAGAACTTCCTTCCTATCTGCCCTTTTCAGGATGTAATCGGCCGGCCCCCTTTTCCATTTCCTGTCGGGCGCAGGGGTCTTCATCACCAGGTTTGGTCTATCACAGATCATCTCCAGGTCCAGTCTAGCCTTGACGTTGTCCTTCGACTTTTTGCCAACGTCCATGAGTGTTGCCCAGAGTGCCTCGGCCACATTCTTTTCTGTGTGCATTACATCGATGTTGTGTGGAAGAAGAAGGTCCTTGAAGTAGGGGAGCCTAGTCAAGCCCGATATATGAGTCCACATGTGGTCCCGAGCATATCCCTTAAACCCACCTGTTTTCACATATTATTTACTGCTTTTTTGCTCTACATCATTAGGTTCTTTTTTTCCTAAGAAATTTATCTTTGATCGGTCATTACCCGAAGAAAACAGGTAAGGGTCAATCAACATATTAGATCATTGGCCCCAATGGCACTTGTTATGATGTGTTTTGGAAAATATTCAATATGCAGTGACATTTAAGATATTTTGATGACTAGTCAGTTAAATCAAATTTTATGTGGCCAATTCAAATATTTGTGTGTATCTATGCAAGGAAAGTTTTTAGTGGTGAAATGCCATACCCTCAAAGGAACATGCATTGTCAGAAGAATTAGCTCCTGCAATACCTAGCAGCTACTCACGTAAGATGAATCAGATGTTAGCAAATGAGGCATAAGATTTATACTGGTTTAGGCACGTGGGGTGCCCTAGTCCACTTGAGGGTGATGTTGCTCTTCTTGTATTTATATGCTCGGTTATAGGGGTTGCTGCTTCCTCTAACTATGCGCTAGAATGAAGTAGATGGGAATGAATGAGAATGAATGGATCCCAATCGGGGGCCTATACTCCTTATATAGCCTGAGAGAGTAGGGTTACAATAGATCCGATCGGCGAACATATTGGTTTCGTAGTTTGTTACATGGAATGCGTAATAGGTTGATCCTATACTATCATCCAGATATGGTGGCTCCAGATATCTTTGATATATCTTGATATCCAAGCCGCTGGATTCGCCTGGCCTTGGTGGGCCTCCTTCGTCATAGCTTTTGGCCCGATAGACGGACGTAGTCGAATATACAGGTGGTGCGGGTACTCTTAGCCCATATATCTGACATGCATATACATAAAGGATAATAAAATCGATGAATTTGTTATTTTTAGTTTATCCCCCGTTTAACTCATCAATTACTAGTCTATATGTTTTTTCCTCCATATTTATTTTTTTTCTAATTTGATTGGCAACTCCATATTTTTACAATATACATTTAGTTGAGATCTTAGCTTAAACTATGGTGGTCCTCGTTGCAACCCATGTCTTATAGGGTTAATTAGATATATGCCATTATACATTTGCTGTTTACGAAGCACACCATAGGAACTCACCAAACAAAAGTGCCATTATAATTATGCCGAACATAGAAATATGGGCCCACATTTAGGCGTAGGGAGACCCCCATATTTTTGTATCAAGGCTACTGCCCCTGCTACTATCCCTTCCTTGGGGCCCACTCATCATCTCCCTTCCATGGGCCCACTCATCATCTCCCTTCCATCACAGCTCCCTCTGGCCATCTCTCCATCTCTAGCGAGCATAGACGTTGGTAGCCAGAGCTATACCTAGGCATCGGGCCGGCCCGGCCAGGCCCGGCCCGGTATCACACCCATTTTTAAGGATAAAAATAGGATGCATAAATGACTCATGTGCGCCCCAGGAAATGATCGCACACATAAGTAGACAAATTACATAGTATCATCACAGTGCTTATTACATAGCGAATAAATATTTAACACATAATCTTATATAATAAATAGTAGCAACTAATAGTAGATCTCTAGCAGAAACTCCAAATACAGGGACACGGTTGACAGGTTGACACCAAGACTAGTACTCATTATGATAATCTTCCTCATAATCTTCATCTGTTATGGTGGAAATAGCAAGAGTGAGTCCATGTCGAACTCAACAAGTATAACACAGGGTTCATGAAGCATAAAAGGCTAGACACTGTTTAACTGCGTTTAGCATTTAATCGTCATATAATTAGCAATTGAGTAGCATCAAGATAATCCACTTCCCATTAAAGAACCAATGATCAATTGTAATAAGGATAACGAACAGCATTAACATCAGCATAATAGTAACAACAATAATTAAACATGGTATAACAATGGTAATCATCTATTCTGTAAGAATTCCCAAGGCCGCTCATATCCGTGAGCACGGCTAGTATACCAGTTTATTAAACTCTGCGCAGAGGTGCACACTTTCACTGTGAGTCATGACTTCCAAATGCATGGGTTCGCGACTCCCCAAAAACACCAAAAATCATATAAAGCCACTTAAAGGTTCATCTAAAAAGTTAGGGCCATTAGATTCACTCGGCAGGTAGATGTAGGAACCCCTTTTCAAATGGCACAGTTCCTTCTCGGCTATACTCATAGACTAGAGGTTGTCCTACACCCAACGTGTCAAGCCATTCTTACGCCGATTAAGGTAACCACTAACAAGCTAGAAAAGGTCCTTTAAACAACTAAAGCCAGAGCCATATAGCCCTCACAACTGTACAACTATACTAACATGTAGAGCTCGTAAATACGAACCTAACACAACTTGAACGGGTCAAATCGGAGTTAAAACGAAGATTTTATGATCAAAACAAGTTTAGTGGCAAAACTGTAAATATCAGAAAACATATTTTTGATTTACCGAGAAGAAATACGTCTTCAAAACGAAGAAACATACTTCGGGAATTACGCCAAGGGACTGCGGGTTCTAATTCACAAAAATGCAGGGTCTCTTTAACAATTTTACCCCGCGAAGGGGTATCTTCTAATCCTACCCTTAGATCTGAGAATGGACGGCTGACAACGTCTCCACATGAAAGAGAGAGAGAGCACGGCCATCCCCTTCACTACCGGCCGACGGCCGCCATGGCCGGCACCCATGGCTCACCGAAAAGCTTCGGCTTCACCGATTTCGACCACTATTCGGCCTGCAGCCGGCACCAATCAGTCGAGAGACTCAACGCGAACACATCTACGCCAGTTAGGAAAACAAGAACAGATCGGAGACGGAATGCGGCTCGGGAA
Source organism: Saccharum hybrid cultivar R570 (assembly GCA_038087645.1). Classification (NCBI taxonomy): domain Eukaryota; kingdom Viridiplantae; phylum Streptophyta; class Magnoliopsida; order Poales; family Poaceae; genus Saccharum; species Saccharum hybrid cultivar. The sequence goes on from JAQSUU010000519.1 coordinate 2,312,668, forward strand.
GGTGGCGGCGCCATTACCGGCTCATCGGAGCTCCATAATCTCACGATTTAAGGCACCACAAACCAAAAGAAAGGCATGGGGAGGGAGAGAAGGAGATGACGAGCTCACCAACGCGGAGAAGAAGGGCGCAGGTTAACCGGCAAGCCCTGACGACGAGAGGCAGTGTAGGCTAGGGTTTCCAACCTCCTAAGCTTGACTTCACGTGGTTTGGCTTGGAGTTTAAATGGAAAAAGGGACGAGGAGAATCACGGCTACACTTTTATAGCCCCAATACGACGTTTATGGGTAGGAAATCCTAATTTACGCGGTTGGATTCGGTTGCGATGGCTTCAGTCTCCGGCTCGGTCACGACAAGAGGAAGAAAGCGGGGCTGACAAGAGGGTCCCACCCATCAGTGAGACCAGAGAGGAGAGCGCGCGCGGCGGTGATTGCCTGGGCCAGCCCACGCGGGCGCGGAGAAGAGCGGGGAAAACGGGCTCAGGTTCGACGGCCCATCCACGAGGAAGGAAAGGGCAGGCCGGCTTGGGCGGGCTTCGAGGCCACCGGCAACAGGTAAGCTTTTCTCATCTTTTTTTATTTGTTTTCAAAACCATTTAAATAGATTTTCAAATCCAAATCAAATGAAATCAAAACCACACCACACCATAAAACAAATGCAACAACATGAATGCATCATAAAAAATTCCACCTAATATTTTTAAATTTTAATCCCCACTAACCATTATCTAAATTATTTAAACTCATAACTAAACCTCTTTTAACTCAATTTTTTTTCTAATTCACAATTTTAAAATTTTTGGGTGTTACACCCGGCACGGGACCGGGCCAGCACGACACGGTGGCCATCGGGCCGAGGAGGCACGCCGTGCCCTGTGGGCCATGCCTCACCGGCCTGTGGGCCATGCCTTCTGCCCAAGCACGGGCCTTTGGACCATTTTTCGTGCCGTGCTGGCCCGTGAGACACGGAAAAAATGGCGGGCCATGCCAGCCCATAGCCCATTACGGCAAAAACATATCAAAAATTCGAAATACATATCTTAGATAAGAGAACAGATTTAAATATCAAAATGAGCTGTTTTGTGCAATGTTGCCTCATTAAAAACCTACCTAGGTAAAACTCATCCTTGGGAGAAACCCTAGGCTGAAAAAAGAGTACAGCCAGCTCCAAATGCCTTAATGAAGTTATTACAGACCATTGTTCAAATGTTCAAATGAAAAACTAAGCTAGGGAGGGAGGGACAGGTCCACTCTCAACTCACACAAAAGATTCTGGTTCCCTAAATTCCTAGACACATGCCAATCTCAGCCACCAGATGTCATATCTTCACCTTCTGGTTCATCGAGGAACAGATTCTGGAATGCATCTTCAATTTCCTTGGTATCAGCAGCGCCACATTGTTCTCTCTTCTCTCCTAGCTCCCAGTCCTTCAACAAGGTCAGCATCTCAACATGTTCAGGTTTTAAGCTCTGGCGTCATTCTTCAAGGATTCTTCCTGATAAACTAAAACAAGACTACGAAGAACAAGTGGAAACAGGAACTGACTTGATATCTCTGGCCATAATAGCCACGATGGGATAGGTTAGTTTATGGTCACGCCACCAGAGAAGAATGTGAAAACCATCCTCATAAGAAGTTATGCAGTCGCTGTCCAAATAGCATGCAAGTTCAGAAGCAGTAGAGTGAGAAGAAGAGCTGGCAGTGGCAAGGGAAGGACCAGCAACACCTGATCCTCTAAATGTTCTCCCCCAAACCTGTTTTCTCTTACCAGTGATAGGGGTAGGACTAGCAACCCTTTGAGACCTGGCTACACCAAACTTCCTCTCATATTTCTCAAACAAAACAATTTACTCAAATCAGTTTTCACAATAGCATAATAAGAAGTGTAATCAGTACCAGTGATTTCATTAAGTAAATGCAGGACACTTTGCATACCTCTGAGCTTAGCTCTAGGGTCAAGAATGAATGTAAATGAGTATAAGAGAGGAATGTCAGCCCAGTACTTAAGAAATTTAAGCTGCATAGGGTACACAAAATGGCTCAGATTAACATCCCTTTCACATGCTTGCAAATGAGTTGCAATCTCCAGAACATGGTGCAGCACAAGTGGACTGGTAGGATAATAAACACCAGACAGTGTAACAGTATAGTCATAAAATATTTCCAGGAACTCCAATACTTTCCTAGCCACATGCCAATGAGCTGGAGACAACAGTTCACTACCATAATTTGAATTAATGAACACAGAAAAAAATTCCTTGTAAGGAACCAAGTGTTTTAGCATGAGATAAGTAGCATTCCATCTAACATCCAAGTCCAAGCTAAATTTTCTAGGTCTCATACCTTTAGCTTCACAGTAGTTTTTAAACATATAAATTCTTTGATTAGAGGAGTTCAAGAAATTAATTGTAGTTCTAAAATTCTCTATATAAGGTTTGATTCTTTTTAGTCCAGATTTGACTATCAGATTAATAATGTGACAAGCACAGCGTTGATGAACAAGGCAGGTGCAGGATCAGAACCCAGATAACCAGTAAACATTGGTGTCAAAGTTTCCATTGCCATAGCATTAGAAGATGCATTATCTAAAGTGACAGTAAAAAAGTCTTATCAATCAAGCCAAACTCATCAATCACAGATGCAATGGAAGAAGAAATTGTTGATGCAAAAGTGGATCTGCAAACACAAAGGGCTAATACCCGAAATCGATATTCAAAGTGTGCCAGTCGATTTGACCTGTTAATCGACAAGGATGAAGATACGAGCACTTTGGTCCTGACAACAGCGATACGCCCGGAAGTCACGGCCAAGAGGTACTCACGCGGAACTCGAGGATCGTCGAAGATCGCACTGAAGCGATGCAGCTCGCCAAATCGATGAGAACTCGTAAAAAAAGGAAAAATATGCAAATTGACGAAGTCGCCGAAAAGTAAATAGATGTAAGAGTAAAAGCTGATTTTTGATATTGATTGATTGATTCTCATTACATTGCCCTTCACCCTATATTTATACCCTGATCTACAGAAATGTAACCAAATACGACTAGGACACTAAATCCAAATCTAAGAAAACATATGACTCTTATACAAATCAGACTCTAATAAACATAGAAAAGGAAATTAATTCCAATCTTATTCCCTTGTCCGCCTAAATTACGATGGAATTCCCATCGACCTCCTTTCTATCGGCACACTCCCTGTTTCATCGGCAGCAGTCTTCAAGCCTTCTTTCATCGGCACACTTCCTATTTCATCAGCAGCAGTCTTCAAGCCTTCTTTCATCGGCACACTTCCTATTTCATCAGCAGCAGTATTCAAACCTCCCTTCATTGGCATCGGCAATAATATCCTTAACCTTATCGGCAACACCCCAATCCAACCTAACTTCTCCATACACTGCCACCATTCATCGGCAGCCTTCTTCACAAGCTGTCTTTCATCAGCTATCAACATACACAATAACTTTTCTCCTGCTGACTAGCCCACTCTGACCATCTTGACACGTGCCAAAAAATGGTGTCAACACATGCCCCCCAATTTTGGAGTATAAAACATTGATGCTCTGAAATTTACTCTAGATAATGCTTGCCTTTACTTATTTTTCTCAACCCATTCTCTAAGCATGACATAATTTGTTACTGATTCTAATCAAATCTAGTTCTGATTCACACATATCAGCAAATATCGCACAATCTCGAACTACCCTTGCCCTAATTATAGTTAAGATATCGAAATAACAATCCATCGGCAAGATCTTAACATAATTAACGCCACCATTTTAGAATCAAAAGATTTTTTACTGAGATCTTTTCCAAGTCATGATCACTTGCCATCAAATCCCCTATACAATCCCTTGATTGTCGTGCAAACAGTTACCATATCCATCTGAACCACCTCGACCTACACGCGCGCAGCATAGAGATAAGTCCAGAATACCCCTACTCCAAGCAGCCTATAAATAGATTTCTCCGGAACGCTCATCTTCTACCCTCAAACTCCAACCTTTGGCATTCTCTCTCCAGCGGCGATCTCGACGAACAACTACGCAACCTCAACCAACAAGAGCTCCTTCCAGCATCACCTTCAAGTTCCCAGCCTATGCCTTCATCTTCCTCAGAGTAATGGCGATCAACTTCAATGTTCCTGCGGTTCGTTCTACTTCCGTTACTTTTACCTTGATTCTTTTGATCCTTGCGAGTTCATATAGTTAGTAATTTTTCCCTCTTTTCTCATTCTTTTGATCCTCCGAACTTAGGAACTACGCAACAAACTGGTTATTCCAACCGACCAACCACACTTCCAATGCCTAGGTCCAATGGGTGACCCAGATCCAAGTGATTTGATCAACGCAGAAGCTAACAGAATTCCCTTTAAAGCCCAAAATTTTTCTTTGAATCTATGGAAGGATACATTCTAATCCTGGCCCATACCCACCAAAGGGTGGAAAGATTGGTATTTGAGGGTTAACAGGTCGATGCAGGTGTACTGGGCAGAGCGGAAAATAGACCAATGCATTAGGTTGTCTATTGCCGATATGCAGAAGAATGAATCCATGATGATTGCTGCCGCTTACTTCTAGTCAGATACAACAAACACCTTTATGTTTGGCCATGGTCCAGCCGCCCCTACTCTTGCCGATGTATACATGCTCACTGGCTTGGACATCTCGACTGTCGATGAGGGTTCCATCTATGGCAGAAGAGCCGAACATAGAGTGAATACACGCAATATCGGCGGCTGGACTGGATACATCCAAGAATACCAAAGGACTGGGACTGTTAACTAGAGGGAACACGCCATATTCTTGAATATGTGGTTGGAAAAATTTATCTTCTGCGGTCGATCAGTAGGACCAACCAATGCCTTCCTCTCCGCGGCTGAACTCTTGGCCAACGGTGTAAGGTTCCCGCTCGGTCGATACCTTCTAAGCTCCACCTATCACCTCCTCCACCAAGTATCCTAGAAGCTTTTGCTTGGTGAACCCATCGGCAATTTGGGAGGCCCATGGTGGTTTATCAATATGTGGCTAAATGCCCATATGCACAAACGTCTGCAGTGGGATTTCTTCGCCTAAGAATTCTCACGAGAAATCGCTGAAGATTACGTTCTTGGGGATGAGGAATCGGCAACATGCCCCCTCAACTTCGGTGAAGCCATAATTGTCCTCCCTGGAACAGAAGCCAATGAAGATCAAATCAGCAGATTTTTCCAAAACTTCTACAACGGTCTCCCTCGTGATCATAGGGCTTGGGTACCCTATATCGATGAAGAGAACAAGTTCCCGCTTCTCTTCAACTTTGCCGATGACGAGCTGAACCAAGACAATGAGCTTATGATGGCCATCATCACTCCCAGGGCAATCCCGGTGAACACATTTGGTAGTGGGAAAAATTCCAATACCACCTATGAGTTCTACAATCCATCGGCAGTATCCGACCAACTGGCTTTTGGGCAACTGCCAATCAAGCTGTGCTTTGCCGATGTGATCAAGCCCAGAGAAACAATCACCAGCGGAACAGAATGGAGCAGGGTAGTGAGACTTGCCCCCGATGCCGATATCTCAGATGTTGATCTTTCCATCTGGTCACCAACATCTTTCATCAGTGAATCATATAAGCAATGGTGGCGAGAGTGGAGGGAACAACTATTTACAACATCTACTCACGCATATCGGCACATGATCGACCCTGAATACGCCATTCCCGATGATGCAGTAAGTTTCTTTTAACTTCCTTTTGTTTCTCCTTTTTCATATATCGACAACTAATCTTTCTTGTGACAGGCCGATGACCCAGTTCCATCCATAAGCAAGAGTGGGAAACCTTTCAACCTCCAACCTATTTCCCCAATTTCAGCGATCGGCTACAACGCCCCCACCTTAGCCGCTTTGACTTTCCAGAGGACCCGTGCCAAGACCATCACCTCTAGATCGAAGCTAGCAATAGCTAGGGCTACTCCGTTGGCTACCGCTTCAAGCCTAATCAAGGCTTTCAAGGTAATAACCTTGTTTATTTTTACTCATGCCGATACAAACTATATTAACATGTAACCATCAGGGTGTAAGAGTCGTTGCTGGATCATCATCGATAACTCCTCCAACACCAAGCACTACTACCTCCAGTCAGCCTTCAGAGGTATTCTTTTAACTTTACATTTTATCTGTTAAACATCTAATCTTACACTTGTTTTGCAGCAGCAAATGGGCACATCGGCAAGCATACCAGGCGCTCAAGCTCCATGATCAACAAGTGCCGATGCCACCCAGCCAACTGTCGCTGAGACCCAAGTAAAGCGTAAAGCTTTAACTGATGCCAAGGCTCAGCAAAAACGACAGAAATCTATGCCAGTCCCCGCATCTGCTTCGACACCTGTTAGTCAGCCAACCGATGAAGTTGAACAAGTTGACCCTTCTGCACAAAATGTATCATCGGCCATCATACCCCAAGGGCCAACTATTGATGAAGTCATAGAAGACATCCCATCGGCCAGCTCTGCTGATCCTTCACATGGCCCTCTTCAAGCTACTCCTCCCAGCCAGGCCCAAGAAATCGCCTTGAAGCAGGTAAACCGATTGACCTGGTCAATTTATAATATCCATAACTATCCTTACGTAGGATCTCTGACTTCTTTTCCTCTTCACAGGAACAAGATTCTCCCAATAGCTTGTTTTCTTTCGCTATCGATATCTCCGACGATGACAGAGAAAAAGCAAGTTCTTCCCTAGCACTGGGGGTGATATCGGCAAAAATTTATGCCAAGCTAGAAGCCCTTCTAGATCTGTTACAACAAGATACTGCTCAGTTGGTAAACGATTCAGATCCTGCAAAAACCATCTTCAAGACAATCTGTGGCCAAGTTCCTACCGATGTCGAAGAAACTCTCTTCTCAGCAGTCCATCTAGAGAGCCGACAACTACAATATCAACAGGCTGCTCACCGTATCGCCGGTAGAGCAGCTCAAGCCCAGCTCATGGAAGAGATGCTGCAGCTAAAACAAACTACCGATGAGAAGCACAAAAGCATCAGCAACATGCAGATCTCAGGTGCCGATCTTAAGTAGAAGATTCTGGATCTATCGGCAAAGAGAGCAGCTCTTCTAGCTGAATTGGAAGAAGTTGAAACAGCCCTAACTCACGCCAGGCAAGAAGAAGATCAGCTCCCTGACATCATCAAAGCCCTTCAGCAAGAAAGGGATGTCCAAGCTCGCAAGGCCTTGGCCTTGAAGAAGAAACTTAAGCCTGTGGAGGGGGTTACCGATGAAGATGCTAAAGAATTGAAGGAAGCCGATGAGATCCGCCTACGTGCAATATCGGTTATCCAATCTTTGTTAAATCTGTAATTCTCATTTAGTGCATCGGCAATCTATGACACATTGATACTTTGCTTAACTCTAGCCGATAGGATTGTTATCGGCAATTATACTTTTATGCATCTATCCAGATAATAGGGTAATATTTCTTTAAATATTTTCCATTTAATGCTCTGGGAAACACAACCCCTTTGAGGGTTTCGAGAATATATGCATTACTAGGAACAAATTGATTTATCTGATATGGACCCTCCCAATTAGGCGACCATTTGCCAAACTTTGAAGTTTTAGTCCCAATCAGTAAAATCAACTTCCAAACCAAATCCCCATCAACAAACTCTTTTATCTTCACCTTCTTGTCGTACCATCTGGCTACTCTTTTCTTATTCTCTTTGATGCTAACTAAAGCCTTTAACCGATGACCTGCCACATCTTCCAACTCATCTTTCATAAGGGTATCATAGTCATCGGTTGTCAAATGATCTTGAGAATGTATTCGCCTAGAGCTAGTTTTAATCTCCTAAGGAAACACTGCATCATGTCCATATACCAACTGATAAGGTGTTACCTTGGTTGCACCATGACACGACATCCGATATGACCACAAGGTTTCATTTAATACCGTATGCCACCTCTTAGGATTTTCTTTAATTTTGCGCTTAATGAGCTTGATAATTCCTTTGTTAGAAGCCTCAGCCTGACCATTAGCTTGGGCATAATATGGAGAAGAATTTAAAACTTTAATCCCCATACTCACATCAAACTCATCAAATTCTCCTGATGTAAACATGGTACCCTGATCGGTAGTGATGGTTTGAGGAATACCAAATCGGTAAACAATATGCTCTTTCACAAAATCAATCATATTAGCCGATGTCACCTTTTTCAAAGGAATTGCTTCAACCTATTTTGTGAAATAATCGGTAGCAACCAGAATAAATTTATGCCCCTTACTCGATGCCGGATAAATCTGACCGATGAGATCAATAGCCCATCCCCGGAACGGCCAAGGTTTAATTATGGGGTTCATAGCCGATGCAGGTGCTCTTTGAATATTACCAATTTTTTGACATTCCTAACATCCTTTAAAATATTTAAAACAATCTTCGAGAACAGTCAGCCAATAATATCCATTTCTTCTGATCATCCATTTCAACTTGAAAGTCGACTGATGAGCCCCACACACTCCTTCATGAATCTCACCCATCAAGTTTTTTTGATTCATCACTGCTAACACATCTGAGTAAAACTCCATCTATAGTTCGGTAATATAATTCATCATCAAGGAGCACATACTTGGTAGCTTGGAATCTTATACGTCTTTCAACCTTTTTAGATGGATCCTTTAAATAATCAACAATTTCCTTTCTCCAGTCATCGGTATCGACTGCCGATGTTAATACTTCTTGAATAGGCTGATACCCTGAGGCATGCTGAGCTAATCGATTAGCCTCTTCATTATGCAATCGAGAAACATGTTCCAAATGAACATTCCTAAACCCTTTTAACAATTGTAGACATTTCTCATAATATAAAATTAAAACTTCACTTCGGCATTCATAAATTCCAGCCAACTGATTTATAACTAGCATAGAATCACCAAAGATTTCAATAGCATCAGCATGTATCTCCTTAAGCAATTCTAACCCTTTTATCAAAGCTTGGTATTCAGCCTGATTGTTTGTTGATGTAGCAACAATCGGTAATGAAAACTCATACTTCCTCCCCTGAGGGGAAATTAACACAATGTCGATACCTGCTCCTTCACCACATGTAGACCCATCGAAGAAAAGTGTCCAAGGAGCAATCTCCAGAGAGTCCACTGTATTGCAATGTTGAGTGACAAAATCAGCCATAACCTGCCCCTTAACTGCCTTAGCCGATTCATAACATAGGTCAAATTCTGATAACGCTAAAATCCACTTGTCGATTCTACCACTTAATATCGGCATCGACAGCATATATTTGACCACGTCGTCTTTGCATATAACAGTACACTCAGCCGATAGGAAATAATGCCTCAACTTAATACAAGAAAAGTATAGACACAGACATAATTTCTCGATAGCCGAATACCTGGTTTCAGCATCCACTAACCGTCTGCTCAAATAATAAATAACACGTTCTTTCCCCTCAAATTCTTGAATAATAGCTGAACCGATAGCAGTATCATCAGTTGACAAATACAATCTGAAAGGTTTCCCGTGTTGAGGTGGAACTAGCACTAGAGGATTTGTTAAGTATCTCTTAATTTCATCTAGGGCTAACTGCTGCTCATCTCCCCATCTAAATTGCTAATCGTCTTTTAATTTCAGTAACAGACTGAAAGCCTTGATCTTACCCGACAGATTAGATATGAATCTCCTAATGAAATTAATTTTACCGATCAAAGACTGTAATTCAGTTTTATTGGTAGGAGCGACCACCTTGTTGATTGCCTCAATAGACTTCCTACTAATTTCAATGCCCCACTGATGCACCATAAAACCCAAGAATTGTCTTGCCGATACACCAAATGCACATTTATTAGGATTCATCTTTAGTCCATGCTTCCTTGTGCACTCCAGTATCTTTCGTAGATCGGTTAGATGCTTTGTGACATCTCCAGACTTAATCACTATGTTATCGATGTAGATCTCAACTACTGTGCCGATGTATTCATGAAAAATAAAGTTCATGGCTCTTTGATAAGTAGCACCGGCATTTTTCAAACCAAACGTCATAACTATCCATTCAAATAATCCGACATGACCTGGACACCTAAAAGCAGTCTTGGGAATATCTTCTTCAGCCATGAATATTTGATTATAACCTACATTACCATCCATGAAGCTGATAATTTGATGTCCTGCTGCGGCACCAATCAACAAATCAGCAATCGGCATTGGATAACCATCCATCGGTGTGGCTTTATTGAGATTCCTGAAATCAATACAAACACAAAGCTTCCCATTTTTCTTATAAACAAGAACCACATTTGAAATCCACTCTGCATATCGACACTGCCGAATAAACTTTGCCTCAATTAATTTAGTTATTTCGGCCTTAATATCAGGAAGTATATTAGGATTGCATCGGCGCGCTGGCTACTGATGTGGCCAAAATCCAGACTTAATAGGCAACCGATGTTCAACTATCGATCGGTCTAATCCAGGCATTTCAGTATAATCCCAAGCAAAACAATCTTTATACTCCTTTAACAAATTGACTAATTGTTATTTACACTTAGAATCTAACTTAGCACTAATAAAAGTAGGCCTTGGCCCATCACCATCACCAATATCTACTTCTACTAAATCATCAGCCGATGTAAACCCTTGACCTAATTTTCCATCATCGGCAAACCTATCCATTAAAATTCTTCTTCAGAACCGACTGCTTGGATTGGTGGAATTTCATAATCGGCAACCTTGAGGAACTCTTTTTCCCAAGCTTCTCCTGATATGCACTTGGTTCGTTCATAAGTATCTGATTCTGCCGATGCGATAATGTAAGAAGAATCACTAGGAACAACTTCAATTTTATCCCTAATCCATTGTACGAGGCACTGATGCATTGTAGAAGAAACACAACAATTAGCATGAATCCAATCCCTTCCTAGAAGTAGATTATATGCACCCTTGCTATTAATAACAAAGAATGTCATCGATAAGGTTTTGCTGCCGATGGTCAACTCAACGCACACTGCCCCTTTAGCCGGTGACACATTGCCTTCAAAATCCTTTAGCATCATATCGGTTTTAGTTAAGTCTTGATCTCCCTTACCAAGTTTCCGATACATCACATAAGGCATAATATTAATCGTAGCTCCTCCATCAATAAGTATCTTAGATACAGGCTGCCCATCAACTCTGCCTTTCACAAACGAAGCCTTAAGATGCTGTCTCTCATCATCAGTAGGTTTCTCAAAAACAGCCATCATTGGATCTAGCGTCAATTGAGCTATTTGGTCAGAGAAAATAGCTTCTTCCTCATTATCAGAGAGTGCCAAAAATTCCATCGGCAACATAAATATCATATTGACATCTGCCGATGGGCCTATATTTTTGTGCTTTATTTGCCACTGCTGATTGCCAGATCTCTCATTGGAGGAATTATCTTCTCTGTATAAGTCCTCTTGACGCTCTCGCTGCATCCTCCTTTTCTATGTCTTTGTCAAACCTTCTGGGCACCATTGAGGGAGTTTAGTTTTCCAAACTGGCTGATAATAGGTCCTAGTTGACTCTACACGACGTATATTAGGATCCCTGTAAAAAATTTCTTCATCGGGAACTCTTGCATTTGCCATCTCTTCAAGCTCCTCTTGGTTCCAAAGAAAATATGCAGCGCGTTTACCAAGCCTCTCATGTACACTAAGCCTGCCCCCCAGCCGATCATGTACTGATGCTTTACCCCTGATCGGCTCATTGATAGACAAACCCTGATTGCCAGGTTGAAACCTCCTTTCTAAATGATTAACTCCATAATAACCATTGCACTCTGGACAATTTTCAAAAGTAGGTAATTTAATACCTTCTTCCCAACAATGAACAAAAAATGGACACCTCCAATGATCCTTATGCCGATTCCAATCTTCTCGGCGTCTCTTCTTGTTGTTGTCGATATTGGTCCCTTCGCTGACGCCAGCCCTCCTGTTGCCTTCGATGGGTAATCACAATGCCAGATCGAGGAGGCTTTCCAGAATTGCTACTTTCTCCTAGCAGCCCCTTGCTTTTTGCATCATCGGTAGTTATCCGATGTTGGGGATCCACTGATGCATTTTCTCAGCAGCTTCTGATGTCAACACCTTAGTCTTTCCTTCAGCATCCAACATATTTGCTGGAAAAGGATGTTGATCAATTTTCATCGGCTTCTGGATCTTGGAATTACCAAATTTAATTCTCCCAGATTCAATAGCTAATTGTAACTGTTGCCTAAACACTTTGCACTCATTTGTACTGTGTGAAGTTGCATTGTGCCATTTGCAATACAACATTTTCTTCAACTCTTCTACCGATGGGATCACATGATTAGGTGACAGCTTAATCTGGCCCTCTTGAAGTAGAAGATTAAATATCTTGTCGGCTTTGGTGATGTCAAAAGTAAACTTCTCTAGCTCTTTTTGACCAAAGGGACAAGATATCGACTTTTTATTTTTAACCCACTCAGCTAAACCGATAACTGGCTCTTCATCTGAATCAGAATCTTCTACCTCTCCGACAAATGAAACCTTCTTGTTCCAATTCCTTTTGGGTTAAAAAACCCTAGTATCTTGATCAGAAATCCTTTGCACGAGATGACTTAGGCTTTCGAACTCTTGAGAAGCATATCTGTCCTTAAGGTGTGGCAATAATCCTTGGAAAGCCAAATCGGCAAGTTGCTGATCATCCAATACCAGGCTATAACACTTATTTTCACATCTCGTAGCCTTTGCACAAAGCCTTCCACCGATTCATCATTACGCTGTCTTAATTTTACCAAATCGGTAAGCTTCTTTTCATGAACTCCAACGAAGAAATATTTATGAAATTGCTTTTCTAGATCAGCCCAAGTAATAATAGAATTTGGCGTAATGAAATAAACCATGTGAATGCTGATCCAGACAAAGATGATGAAAACAAACGAACTCTTAATTCATCTCTATTAGCTGCCTCTCCACATTAAATAATGAAGCGATTAACATGTTCCATGGTTGATGTATCATCTTGCCCAGAGAACTTAGTGAAATCTGGTACCTTGTACCGATTTGGGAAAGAAATTAAATCATATGCCGGAGGGTATGGAGTCCGATAAGAATAAGTATTGACCTTGGGTTTTATCCCAAACTGATCCTTCATAATCTCTGCTATTTTATCGGCCCAAAAAGCATCAACCTCTTGTTGACGATATGGCTGAATTTCTACATGAGGTACTTGCTGATATCCCTCTACGTATCTTTGTGGCCCATGATCTCCAGCAATCGGCATATTTGCCATTACTTGTGGTCCATTAACCTACTGGAAAGGATTCATCGGCTGTGTTGCCGATGCTTGATTCTGAAAACCAGCTTGCATATGACCTTGATGAATCCCTGCAACTTGCTGATTTGGCTAAACTGTATGTTGAGTAGGAAGCTGCCCTGACCAACTATTATTAGCGTTCATCGGTACAAAATTTGCCGATGGCTGGTAATTTGCTGGCATTGCTGAATAATTACAACCAGCTTGAGGCATGAACTGGACTCCAGGTTGACTTATAGCAGGAGCCTTCTGTTGCATCGGTAGCAAGTTTGCCGATGGACTTGAATTTGATGTTTGACCCAAAGGCACCTAGAAACTTCCTGGAGCTAGTTGCACAGTAGCTGCTGTAGTATATTGAGGCACTTGAGCTATCGGCGAACCAGCCGATGGCATAAGAGCTTTTCCTACTGTATCAAACACTTGAGGTAACCTAGGGTTAAAAGCAGATAGCTCTGGAGGCATACCGTATCCCCACCAATTAGCAGGAATCTGGTTATTCTGTGATACAGGACCTGATAAAGCCGATGCCGATAGATCTGTATTAAGCTAAACTCGTCCCGATAATACTAAATCTGATCGCATTGGTGTAGATTGTACGTTAGATAAGCCTACTGATACTGGAGGGGAAGAAACTTCTGTACCCGCAACGGCTAGGGGAGCCGATGGAGTAATAACAGATGCTGGCTCTGGTTGATGATAGGCAGGCCCAACGTAATGCGGTGACGCTTGCCCTTCTTTGAGAGTTCAAACCATAGCATTATGAACAGTATTGGACATCACATTAGAGTGATTAATTAAAGCATGATTTACTACAGAATTAACCATCTCTTGAAGTTTACCCGGATTAGAATCAAAGGTAACTTGCCGAGGCAACAGCAAATCTTGCTTCTAGATGACTTGTCCACTCTTGTTCAAGCTGAATGACTTCAAGCAAAGCTGTCTGTATTCTTCTATAGCCTTTTCCATAGCCTACTTCTGTTCTTCCTTAAGATCTTCTGATACCACGATGATGTTCCCTGCATCAATCTTAGGATTGAACATATTGATCAGATCTGTCCCACTGAGCGTGCCAAAAGATGTGTTGATGCAAAAGTGGATCTACAAACACAAAGGGCTAATACCCGAAATCGATATCCAAAGCGTGCCAGTCGATTTGACCTGTTAATCGACAAGGATGAAGATACGAGCACTTTGGTCCTGACAACAGCGATACGTCCGGAAGTCACGGCCAAGAGGTACTCACGCGGAACTCGAGGATCATCGAAGATCGCACTGAAACGATGCAGCTCGCCGAATCGATGAGAACTCGTAAAAAAGGAAAAATATGAAAATTGACGAAGTCGCCGAAAAGTAAACAGATGTAAGAGTAAAAGCTGATTTTTGATATTGATTGATTGATTCTCATTACATTGCCCTTCACCCTATATTTATACCCTGATCTACAGAAACGTAACCAAATACGACTAGGACACTAAATCCAAATCTAAGGAAACATATGACTCTTATACAAATCAGACTCTAATAAACATAGAAAAGGAAATTAATTCCTATCTTATTCCCTTGTCCGCCTAAATTATGATGGAATTCCCATCGACCTCCTTTCCATCGGCACACTCCCTGTTTCATCGGCAGTAGTCTTCAATCCTTCTTTCATTGGCACACTTCCTATTTCATCAGCAGCAGTCTTCAAGCCTTCTTTCATCAGCACACTTCCTATTTCATCAGCAGCAGTCTTCAAATCTCCCTTCATCGGCATCGGCAATAATATCCTTAACCTTATCGGCAACACCCCAATCCAACCTAACTTCTCCATACACCACCACCATTCATCGGCAGCCTTCTTCACAAGCTATCTTTCATCAGCTATCAACATACACAATAACTTTTCTCCTGCTGACTAGCCCACTCTGACCATCTTGACACGTGCCAAAAAACGGTGTCAACAGAAATGTTTTCACCAGAATGCTTAACTTCAATCAACCTAAGACCTATAATCTTCTTCTGCAACTCCCAATCAGCATTCACATAGTGAGCAACAATAGAAATGTAATCCCCTTAGCATTACCAAACCAAATGTCAGAAGTCAAAGCAACAGATGAAGAAGCATTCACACATTTCTTAATCATATCACGGCGTTCATTAAATAACTTATTAAGATCTCTAGTGGTGGTTCTTCTAGATGATCCAATAAATCTTGGGTTATGAGCACAAACAATATAGTCCTCAAATGCATTAGTGTCACCAAAACCAAGAGGAAGATCAAGCCTAGCAATCAATCTACACAATTCAGTTCTAGCAACAGCAGGATCATAGTTCCAGTTATGCAGAGAACCATCAGGATTAAAAGCAAGTCGTGACTAAACCCTAGCAGCATGATCAAGTTTTTCCTTGCAAGACTTTTGGTGCCTAAGAATGTGACCAGTACCAACAACAAATCTAGCAGTCAATGTGGTTCTACATATCTTACAGATAGCATGTGTTCGAACCTTGTTACCATTAATATTCTCAAAGATCTGCTCAAAATCATCCCAGCACTTAGACTTGCGTTTACCAAGTCTAGAAACAGCAGAGGTAGGAGTGCCATTACCATTACCATTACCATTACCAGTGCTGTTGGTGTGGGTGTTGGAGTCCACGGCCGTCCCTATCGCCGCTAGCCCTGCATCAATGGAATCAACGTCGATTGGCAGCTCTGTCCCATGGGAGAAGTCGTCGAACACCGCAAAAGGGTCATGGCCATCGTCGTCGTGCTCCGGGGACAGGCTAGCCACGACCAAATTGTCGTCGCTAGTCAGAGGGAACACGACATCATCACCGTGCGGGTTAGAAGCCATGGGGCCCTCAGCCGCGGATGGCTGACCTCTAGCACCGTTCCTCAATGGTGCGTGGCTATGGCTTGGCCGTGGTGCCATTGCCCATTGTATGTCTACGCCTAGGTTAGTAGATGACGAGGCATCGGCAACCGGCCTAAAAAATGTAATGAACAAGAACAACGAAAAAAATTAGGAATCAAAAGGCAAGACCGGATTAAGAAAACAAGAATACGAGGTTAGGGATAGGGTTAGGAATTGGTCTTGCCTGCGCAACCAGAGCCCGACGCCGAAGAACACGAGGGCCGCACAAAGGCAAGAGCAAGACCCGATTAAGGACGGCGAACGGCGGCGGAAGAGAGACGGGGAGGCGGACTCACATGTTCACCGAGAGGAAAGTGTAGGAGGAAGAGAGAAGGGAGTAGGGGACTCAGGGAGGGAGAGTTGTAGCCTTGCAGGAGTGGCGGTGAGGGCGATGTCACCGGATCGGCGGACGACGGGCGGATCGGTGAAGATGGATCGACGAGCGGAGGTGAGGATCGAGCGTCTGAGCAAGGAGCGAGATGCGAGAGTGAGTGCAGCAGCTGCGGACTGAGGAAGTGGGGAGTGGGGATTAGGGTTAGGCGGGCGTGGGGGCGGGGGCTTATATATGGGAGGCGCGCTATGGGCCGGTGGCCGGCCTGCTAGCCGTTGGGAGAAAGGGCAGCTATGGGCCTCCCGTTATTTAGCGGGCCATGCCGTGCCAGCCCACGTGCCTGGGATGTGGCCCAGGCATGGCCTGCATCCCCGCGCCGTGCCAGCTCGGGCCCGTTGGTCTTCGGGTCGGGCCAGGCTAGGGCCGGGCCAAAAAAGCGGGCTTCGTGCTGGGCTCACGGGCTCGGGCTGCATGCCAAGATATAGCCAGAGCAGCGTGTGGTGGGGGCCATAGCATGGCAGCCGAGGCTGAGCTCCTTGATGGCGATGTTGACATCGGCAGGAATGAAGACTGCGGCGTGGAGGATGGCAACTATGGGATGGTGGCGGCCGCACCAACACTCATTGGTATCGCCGCCAGACCTGTTGCCATGCCCAATGTAGTCAGCTCTGCCTGCTAAAACCTCTGCCGCACACATGCTCGACCTCACCACCCGCAGGCCCTGTCTCTGTGGCCCAGCTCGCCGTCTGGCTCTAGCGTGCACCCGAGCACCGCGCCTAGCACTCTACTACTGCCGGATCGCCTCAATAAGCGCCTCCTACCACAGTTTGCAGGTCTCCTCACGCACTCGCACAACCATGTCTTCTGCTTGAACGTGGTGTGGTGAGTGCACTGGCTCTTGATCGACGAGGCCACCTTCATCCTCCTCCACGACACCACCTACGCCCGCTACCACGCAATCTCACTCACCATGGCATTGTGCTGTCCTGCGCGATTATGGTTGGCCAACATGGGCACCCTCACTTGGAGGCCCTTCAAGATGGTCAATGACGAGAGCCCACTAGTAGAGAACAGACCTTTCATTTGAGGTCAAAATGGGCTCTAGTCCCGGCATTTTTTGCGCCCGGGACTAGAGAGACCTTTTGTCCTGGTTGGTGTCTCCAATCAGGACTAAAGGTCCCTGCCCAACGGCTACTTCGCTCAGCACAGTGGCAGGGGACCTTTAGTCCTGGTTGGAGACACCAACCGGGACTAAAGGTGTACCTTTAGTCCCGGTTGGAGCCACCAACCGGGAGTAAAGGTCTACTCCCAGGCCATGCCTCTGACCGGGATTGGAAAGGGACATTTAGTCCCGGTTGGAGACACCAACTGGGACTAAAGGTCCCTCTCTATAAATCCCGGCAGTCTCCTTCCTCCCCGAGCCCAAGCTGGACCAAATTTGAAGCTCAGTGTTCTTGCTTCTTTGCTTCTTGCTTCTCTCATTGTTGCTCCATCCATCGATTTCTTTGATTCCTCCATCGATTATTCAGTTGTAAAGGTTACCAATCTCATACTCTAATTTTTCATCATTGGCTTATCTCATATTGTTCACTACACACACACACACACACACACACACACACACACACACATATATATATATATATATATATATATATAGTATTTATGGTGTTTTTTTATTTGTAAACAATTTAAGCTCAAAATAACTTATAGTTTGCATATTTGGATGAAGAAAGGTTAAAGTAGGTTTTTAAAATTAGTATTCACTTTTCATTTCTAGCATGCATAGCACACTTCATTGTTTAGAGATATAGATAATTTTATAGTTTCTTAATTTTATTTGTTTATAAAATGAGAAATTTATAGTGCATTAAAAATGAGTATAGAGAGTAGATGGCAACTGCTTCCGGGTCCTCGGCCTCTCATGGGTTTCCAAAGCGACTTAGGACAGGCCTCCCTCTCATTCCATGCGGCAAGTGTCGTGATGAGACGAAGATTGTGATGGAGTACCGAGTGAAGGAGGGTCCCAACAAGGGTCGTATCTTCTACAAGTGTCTGGATCGCAATGTGAGTTATTTTATCATATTTTATGATTATGGTTAGTTTATACCTATTTTCATGATGGTTGTGATTAAAGTTCTAATTTTTTGTTTTATTTTCAGTGGGATGGCAGTGGATGATGTTCAGGCTTCTACTGGGAGGAAGAGTATGTTGAACTCGTGCAAACATATCTTTTACAACAGGCAGATACGACGGCTAATGAGGTAGTGATCCAGCCAAAGAAGCCCAAAGATGTTGCACAATCGGGGGATCTATCTATTTTAGTTGGGATTGGTCACAAAATCCTTGTGCTCCTGAAGTGCATTTTAGCTTTGGTTCTTTTAGTGGTAGTTGGGATTGTCTACATTGTAGCGATGCTTTCATAAATTTGTACCTTTTGTGGTGGCGCGCATGTTGTATAAATAATTAATTATGATCTAGGTTTTAATATGGTATTTATGTCATGTAATGCAGATGAGCCGCCATTGGATGTACAATGCTAATCGCCGCTCCCAAGAGTTCATTAACGGCGTGCATTCTATGTTACGTGCAGCCGAGGCAAACAAACGCGACGGTTTCATGTGCTGCCCATGTGCCATATGTAAGAATACGGTGGAATATCCTTGCTCAAGGACTCTTCATTCACACTTGTTCAAGTCGGGTTTCATGCCAAACTATATTTATTGGATGAAGCACGGAGAAACTAGGGTTGTAATGGAAGAAGGTGAAGAAGAACAACGGGACGACAATGACATTATTCCCGATGGTGCGTGCTTCAATGATACTACAATGGGAGAAGCGGAAGAAGAGGTAGCCGCAGAAGATGAGCCTGCTGATGATCTTGGTCAGGTCATTCGTGACGCACAAAGAGAATGTGAAAGTGAAAAGGAGAAGATCAAGTTCGAGCGGATTCTAGAAGATCACAAGAAATTGTTGTACACAACTTGTGATGTAGGGTAGAAAAAGTTGGGAACCACACTAGAATTGCTGCAATGAAAGGCAAAGAATGGTGTATCTAACAAGGGATTTGGAGAGTTACTAAAAATCCAAAAGAAGATGCTTCTGATGGATAATGAATTGCCCGCCACTACCTACGAAGCAAAACAAGTTGTCTGTCCTATGGGGCTAGAAATCGAGAAGATACATGCATGTCCTAATGACTGTATCCTCTACCATGGCAAAGAGTACGAGAAATTGGATGCATGCCCGGTATGTCATGCATCGCGGTATAAGATCAGGCGAGATGACCCTGGTGATGTTGAGGGCGAACGTCTACGAAAGAAAATCCCTGCCAAGGTTATGTGGTATGTTCCTATGCTACCACGCTTGAAACATCTGTTTAGAAACAAAGAACATGCAAAATTGTTGCGATGGCACAAAGAAGACCGTAAGGTAGACAATATGTTGAGACACCCTGCTGATGGGTCCCAGTGGTGAGCAATCGATAGAGATTTCCTGGAGTTTGCAGATGACGCAAGAAACTTAAGGTTTGCTTTAAGTACGGATGGTATCAATCCTTTTGGGGAGCAGAACAATAGCCATAGCACTTGGCCTATTACTCTAAGTATCTACAACCTTCCTCCCTGGTTATGCATGAAGCGGAAGTTCATTATGATGCCTGTGCTCATCCAAGGCCCGAAGCAACCTAGCAATGACATTGATGAGTACCTGAGGCCACTGGTTGACGAACTTCTCATTTTGTGGAATAGAGAAGGTGTACGTGTGTGGGATGAGTACAAACAGGAACACTTTGACCTGCGAGCATTATTGTTCATCACAATCAATGATTGGCCTACTCTAAGTAATCTTTTAGGACAGTCAAACAAGGGATATAATGCATGCACACACTGTTTCGGTGATATTAGAGGTGTATTCTTGAAGAAATGTTGAAAGGTCGTGTACCTTGGCCATCGTCGATTTCTTCTTGCAAATCACCCCGTAAGAAAGAAAGGCAAGCATTTTAAAGGGACGGCAGACCACCTGACCAAGCCTCACAACCGAACCGGTGAGGATGTACTCGATATGGTCAATGACGTGAAAGTCATATTTGAAAAAGGACATGGCAGCCAACCTGTTCCGAACGACGCTAACGGTCACGCACCCATGTGGAAGAAGAAGTCCATATTTTGGGAACTACCCTATTGGCAAGTCCTAGAGGTCTACTGCTCGATCGACGTGATGCACTTGACGAAGAATCTTTGTGTGAACCTGCTAGGCTTCATGGGTGTGTATGGAAAGCCTAAGGACACATTTGAAGCATGATAGGACCTGTGTTGTTTGAGAGAAAGAGACAACCTACATCCAGAGAAGACAGATGATGGATGCCATTACTTACGTCCTGCCAGCTACACTCTAAGCAAAGAGGAGAAGGAAATCATGTTTGAATGCTTAAACAACATCAAGGTACCATCTAGATTCTCCTCGAATATAAAGGGTATTATAAATGTGCCAGAGAAGAAATTCTGTAACTTAAAGTCCCATGACTGTCATGTTCTCATGACGCAATTACTTCTAGTTGCATTAAGAGGAATTCTACCTCCAAATGTACGTCTAGCCACCGTGAAGCTATATGCATTCCTCAATGCAATTTCTCAGAAGGCAATTGATCCAATGGATCTAGCTAAACTACAGAATGATGTGGTTCAATGCCTCGTCAGCTTTGAGTTGATGTTCCCTCCTTCCTTCTTTGATATCATGACACACCTCCTAGTTCACCTGGTCAAGGAGATTTTCATTTTCGGTCCTGTGTTCCTACACAGCATGTTCCCCTTAGAGAGATTCATGGGAGTCCTGAAGAAATATGTTCACAACCGTGCTCGCGCAGAAGGAAGCATCGCCAAGGGCTATGGAACAGAAGAGGTCATTGAGTTCTGTGTTGACTTTATTCCTGACCTTGACTCAATTGGTGTTCCTGAATCGAGACATGAGTGGAGACTAAGCAGAAAGGGGACACTAGGGAGGAAAACATATATTGGTACGGAGGATGATTATTTCAATAAAGCGCACTACACAGTTCTACAAAACTCCTCTTTGGTAGATCCATATATTGAGACACACAAGGATCTCTTATGATCTGATTTTCTAGGGAAGACTGAAGCTTGGATTACACGTAAGCACATGGAAACTTTCGGTGGTTGGTTGCGAAAAAAAATGTCAAGGTGATGAGAGCATCCATGAGCAACTGTATTTATTGGCTATGCAACCATCATGGCATATCGTCACATACAAAGGGTACGAGATAAATGGGAACACATTCTACATAGTAGCCCAAGATAAAAGGAGTACCAACCAAAATAGTGGTGTCCGCATAGATGCCACAGACCCAAATGGGAATAAGCAGACATATTATGGCTGCATAGATGAAATATGGGAACTAGAATATACACCTACTTTGAAGATCACATTGTTCAAGTGCCAATGGGTGAAGGTGACCGGAGGCAGGGTAATAGTAGACAACGAGTATGGACTGACAACAGTCGACCTTAGTAATATTGGGTACAAAGATGAACCATTCGTCCTTGCCAAGGATGTGAATTAGGTGTTCTATGTCAATGATATGTCTACCAAACCAAAAAGAGGGAAAAACGATAACGACTCAATCAAAGAGCCAAAGCGCCACATAGTTCTTTCAGGGAAAAGAGTCATCGTGGGAATTGAGGACAAGTTGGGCATGTCAGATGATTATGAAAAGGATGACCAAATTCTGCCCTTCAAAGTGAACAAAGAACCTAGCATCTTGGTAAATGATGAGGACACTCCATGGTTACGATGAGATCATAACCAAGGGACATACGTAAAGAAGAAGTTCACTGCTGTGCCCACTTGATGATATAGTGATTTAATGTAGTGTGTGTTTGAGATATTATGTAATAATTGTGAATTCAGATGTTTATTATGTCATGTTTCAAATTAAATCAATGTTTGATTTGGTTGGATTTCTCTCTTGAAAAGTTAAATTAGGAAATATTAACGTTAAAATGATGTCAAAACAAATTCCCTGTCCAAAACCTATAGTTTTAATAATTTTAATTAAACACTACATTTTTGCATTACTGAAATAAAAAATATTAGTTACATTATGTTTCATAATTATAACAAAACATAAAAAAATAGATTATAGATTTTACCTATGTGCAATAAATAAAAAGCAAATCCATATTTCTAAACAAATAATTTTCTGCCTTTTATTTAATTTACTATGCATTTAACAAGATTTTAGCATTTGTATTAAAATAAATATTAAAAACAAACTTTCCTTCATACTGGCGCGAAACAAAAATACAGCCCACCTTTACTCCCAGGTTGGAATCCCACCTAGGAGTAAAGGTGGGCTGCATTTTAGAGGCACGCCAAAAAATCCTTTACTCCCGGTGCGTGTTACCAACCGGGAGTAAAGGTTTACCTTTACTCCTTTACTCCCGGTTGGTAACACGCACTGGGAGTAAAGGTGCCTTGTATATATGCACCAGTGCTTGCACAGATCCCCGGCCCCTTCTTCTTCCTCGCGCCCCTCGCCTCGCGCGGCCGCCGACGCTGCGCCCCTCGCCTCGCGCGCTGCCCCTGACGCTACGCTGCCGACGCCGGTCACCCTCCCCGCACTCCGATCTGCCCACGCTAGAGGCATCCGACCGGCCTCGCACGTGCGGCCACTGACCCCAGCGACGATGACCCCACCGGTGACACTGCGCCGCGCCGCCCGCTCCTCCACCGACGATGACCCCACCGGCGACACTACGCCGCACCGCCCTCTCCTCCACCGACGATGACCCCACCGGCGATCGAAGTCCTCGCGCGCCTCGAATGACCCCACCGCCTCCACCGGCACGGTGCTCCACCACGCGTGCCTCGCCGAAGTCCTAGCGCGCGCCTTGCCCCGGCCCTCTCGCCTGACGCCCGGCGCCTCGCACGAACAACATCGCTGCCGTCGTCGTTCGTCCTCTGCACGTCGTCGTTCGCCCACTGTACGTCGATCATCGTTCGTCCTCGATCACGCCCTCATTCGCCCCATGTTTTTAGGGGATTTTGTTTATCGTTCGTCCTAGATCACCGTATGTCGTCGTCATTCGTATACCGCGGAGCATCACCACCCTCGTGTGTTTATATACTACGGAGCATCGCCACCCTCGTGTGTTTGTATACCACGGAGCATCGCCGCCCTCGTGTGTTAACCCTAAACCCTAATCAACATATAAATAACGTTAACCCTAATCAACATATAATTAATGTGTGTTAACCCTAAACCCTAACTTATATATATATATATCGTTAACACATGAATTACATTATCAAGATCTTAGACATAGAGTATATGTAAACCTATTGTAAAATTTATTTATTTTTTGATGCAAAGTAAACTTTTTATTGTTCACGACATAGAGTATATGTATAAGCGAAAGATTTGATGTATATACTGTATACTGACTTCACCCTAGTGTGTTTGTTTTTTTTTTGAAGCTAGATGGCCGACCTGAGAAACATAGAGAGTATAACATATATATGTCATCACCGACGTACATTGAGTGTCTAAGATTATACTCTCTATGTCGGTGATGACATATATATTATACTCTCTTTGAACAATATGATGATGATGTAATCCATGCGTTAACGATATATGCGTTAACGAACGTTGATTAGGGTTATCGTTAATTATACATTGATCAAGTTTTAGGGTTTAGCGTTAACAGCCGAGGGCGAATTGCGTCAGTGACTAGGGCGAACCACGTTGTTGATGTCACCGACGTGGTTTGCCCTAGTCACCGATGCAATTCGCCCTCGGCCATTTACATATAGCAAAGATTTGACGTACTATATATTGGTTTTGTTTTTTGAAGCTAGATGGCCGACCCGAGAAACATGGATGAGGAGTTGATGATGCATTTGATCAACACCGGCACTCAAGTTGCCAGTGATGATGGTGCTAAAAATAACGTGCAAGAGGATGCAGATGACGGGAGTCAGTACTTAGCTCTTGAACAAAATGAGCAAGAAGATATTGGCCAAGTATATATTTTTTATTATTAGCTATATATATTATCATATGTCTTATGTGTGCTCATGACATTAAAAATAATGTTTATGTTTTGTAGCCCTCTGGATCGACATCAAAAACTACAATGAAGAGTAAAAATGTTCGAGGTCCCAAAAAGCCATTGGAGGGCCGCTTCATCATCTCGGAGTTCAATGTGGATACAGGCGAACCGAGGGGCCAAATAAAATGAAATTCATGCACCACTGTGGTTACCTTGTAAGGGACCGGCTCTCGATCAGTACCCACAAATGGAAGAAGAAGACCAATGCTCCTCATATCAGTTTTGTCTCCGATCATGACAAGACGTTAATTTAGAATGATGTCTTAGAACATTTCACGCTCCAAACAGATGGTTATGATGATATAATAGATGGTGATGAATTGAAAGAGCGAGTTAGGGATTGGGCAATGAAGAAGATGGCCACCCAGTTTCAGACTTGGAAGAAACACCTATACACGACTTATGTCAAGAAGAACATAGCACCAGATTTCACTGTCCCAGGCCTGATCTCAAAGTAGAGGCCCTATTGGGATGAGTTTGTATAGTACAAGACGTCAGAAGAGGGTGTGAGTCGGGTGATAAAGAACCAACATAATGCCCAACAGAAGACATACCACCATAACTTGGGATCAGGTGGCTACCTGACTGCCATTAAGAAGTGGAACAAAATGGAAGCAGACCTTCTTGCCAAGGGTATCACACCAGAATCACTCGAGTGGGGAGAGCGTGCAAAGAATTGGTTTTTCGCTCATGGGGGAACACTAGACCAGGAGACAGGGAAGTGTGTTTATGGCACAAGACTGCAAGAAGCAGCAGAAAGAATGTTTTATGCTCAGAGAGCTACTGCTAGTGGTGCGTTTAGGCCCAATAGAGAGAAGGATGAACTGACATACGCCATCGGGACTACTGAACACGGTGGCCGAACTAGAGGCAAAGGAAGTGTCTCGTGGGAGCATGGATTCCCTCAGAATAGACCTTCCTACAGAAGCCGCTAGAGAAAGAAGGAAGAAGAGGCACAACGGCTCCAGAGGTTGGAGGAAGCGGTGTGTGAATCACAGGAGCAGGAAAAATCCTTGAAGCGAGAATGTAGGAGGAAATCAGAAGGCAAGTGCAAATAGCAGTGAGTGCAAGCAAGCAGGCATCAGAGCTAGGAATCAACATTAGCCCCCCTGCTCAGATGAAAAGCAGCTGCACTTCCACGGAGATACCAAATCAAGGGAACACAGGACTACGCTTCCCTGTGGATGACATCACTGAACCTTGTACATCATGTGAGCTACACATTTCGAAAGGGGAATTCCATAATCAAGGTGGCTATCGGTCTTGTTAATCCTATCGACCAAACCAAGACACCAAGGATTCATGGGAATATAATCCAAGGAGGATATGCTACCGTCTCGGTAGATAAAGCTAAAAAAGGTTTTAGTGATTTGCCTCTTGACATTCCTGGAGGTGATGGCGAGAAGACTCTAGGAGAAGCAGAGAAGACATTCATTCTATGGCGCAAGCGCTACATCATCATTCCTGGGATGTCGCCTCCACCTCCTCCTAAACTACCTCACCATATGTGTGGATGAAAACACTAACTCATTAATTTATATCGGCTTAAATAATTAACAATTTGCTCATAATAATATGTCATTCCTTTTTTGTAGCAGATCCTCCCCCAACCTAAGTCCAATTGTTCAATCGCTAGATCATCATAGTGCTATGTACGATGACAATGTGTTGGAAGGCGAGGCTGCATCCACACCATCTCCAAGGAGGTCTCCAACGCCGCTGCCACCACCTCCGAGGAGGTATCCAACGCCGCTGCCACCACCTCCGAGGAGGTCTCCAACGCCTCCCCCGCTGTAACATCCTAGTTTTTCTGAAACCCAAAAATCGCAACTGAAAATTTTTTCGCAAATAGCCTGTCCCAGTGGAACCCGCTGTAGAGGCAGGAGCCGCTCAGCCTAGAGGTGGGGCTAGAGCCGCCCAGCCGGGAGAAGAGAATGCTGCGCTTGGTGGAGATGCACCACCGCCGCTGCCACCACCACAGCTGGCGAAGGTGATGGACTGCCAGACCCGACTTCTGGAGACTTTGGCTGAGGGAATCCTACACTGCCACGAAGGGCAGCCGAATGACTTCCAGAGGAAGTTGGAGGGTTTCCTCAAGCTAAGGCCCCCTACCTTCGACTACGCTGACGATGATCCCATCACCGCTGAGGATTAGCTGCGGGAGATCGAGAAGAAGCTGGACCTCACTACCTGCACTAATGAGGAGTGCATGGGAGTCACCGCTCACCAGATCACTGACGCTGCACACGCATGGTGGGATGGCTACTGTGATGCCCACGATGACCCCGGTAGCATCTCGTGGGAAGAGTTCACTGAGGCCTTCCACGAGCACCACGTGCCCGAGGGAGTCATGGATGCCAAAGTGGAAGAGTTCCGCAACTTCACCCAGGGGACTCTAAAGGTGCAGGAGTATACCACCCGCTTCATTCACATGATGTGGTACGCTCCTGAGGAGACCAGAACCGACAAGAAGAAGATGTACCACTACAAGAAGGGGCTAAACTCGCGCCTCAAGATCGCCCTCTTAGGCCATGAGTGCCGTACCCTCCGACAGATGATCAACAAGGTGCTAGAGATGGAGAGGAATCGCCTGGAGGCTGACGCTCAGAGGGAGCACAAGGAGAAGAGGCGTCAGGGCGAGGGTTCCTCTCGCACCCCGGCCCAGAGGCAGCGTGGTTTTGCTCCGCCATAGTCCCGCTCTCGCTTTGCACAGGGAGCTGCTCCGAGTCGTGGTGGTGGTACCTACTCCGCCAACTACCACCGCCCTGCTCAGAGCCTGAGCCCGAGTACATGGAAGGCACCTGCACCCACCGCCACAAGTAGTGTGCCCTTCGCGTGCTTCACCTATGGCCAACCGGGTCACAAGTCTACGGTCTGTCCATAGAAGGCTACACTTGTGCAGACCCCTGTGAGGCAGGCACCAACCACGGTAGCGCCACGTAAGCCTACCATGGGAGCCACCCGCGGCCGTCTCACCCACCTGACCACGGAGGATGCTCAAGATGCCCCCGACGCGGTGTACGGTATGTTTTTGGTATAGGTAGTTTTAGCATCGGTTCTTTTTGACTCTGGTGCTACATGTTCTTATATATCATCTAAGTTTGCATGAGAGCATCTCATACTTGTTACACCACGAAGTGTACCCATAGACACCATATCCCCCTTAGGTACCACCAGATCCACCAGAATCTGTAAGAGAGTGAGTATCACTATAAAATGTTGCCCCTTTCTAGCCGATCTCACCTTACTTCCGTCAGAAGGTCTGGATGTTATCTTGGGTATGGATTAGTTGACTCTGCATAAGGGAGTAATATCTTGCTCACCCAGATATGTGGAGATTACACATCCGAGTGGCCGAGTAATCAGATGTGAGCCGCACCACAAAAGGACAAATGCCTTGATAAGTGCCCTGGAGGCCAAATCAGTGGAGGAGGTGCCCGTCGTGTGCGAGTACCCTAATGTGTTCCCCGAGGAGTTACCGGGTATGCCACCTAACCGGGATGTTGAGTTTGTGATTGACTTGCTGCCTAGTACCAGGCCCATTGCTAAAAAGCCCTACCGCATGTCAGTCGATGAGCTGGAGGAGCTTAAGAAGCAGCTCAGGGAGTTGTCTGACAAGGGGTACATCAGACCCAGTGCTTCACCCTGGGGTTCCCCTGTCTTGTTTGTGAAGAAGGATGGCTCCATGAGGATGTGCATTGACAATCGGATTTTGAATGCTATGACAGTAAAGAACAAGTATCCTCTGCCAAGGATAGATGACCTCCTAGATCAATTAAAGGATGCCAAGTTCTTTTCCAAGATTGACCTTAGATCTGGGTATCATCAGATGAAGATCAAACCGGAGGATATCCCTAAGACAACCTTTGTCACTAGGTACGGGCAGTATGAGTTCACCGTTGTGTCTTTCGGTCTCACCAATGCCCCGGCCTATTTTATGAACATGATGAACAAGGTGTTCATGGACGAATTGGATAAGTTCATGGTGGTGTTTATTGATGATATCCTTTTCTACTCATCCACCGCTGAAGAGCATGAGCAACACTTGAGAGTGGTTCTAGAGAAGTTGAGGCAAAATTAGCTGTATGCTAAATTTAGCAAGTGCGAGTTTTGGCTCGAAGAAGTTGCTTTTCTAGGCCATGTACTCACAGCTGAGGGTGTTGCTGTTGACCCCGCTAAAATAGAGGTTGTGAAAGAGTGGGAGCAACCCCGCAACCCGACAGATATCCATAGTTTCCTTGGGTTAGCTAGTTACTATCGTAGATTCATCGAGAACTTCTCTAAGATAGCCAAGCCCATGACCAATCTCCTGAAGAAGACCAATGAGTTCGAGTGGACACCCGAGTGTGAGCTCAGTTTCTAGACTCTGAAGCAGAAGCTTACCACCACTCCTGTTCTTGCCTTGCCTGATATCCGACGGGACTTCGTGGTCTACTGTGATGCCTCCAGATAGGGACTTGGTTGCGTCTTGATGTAGAATGGGAAAGTCATTGCCTATGCATCCCACCAGTTGAAGGACCATGAACATCGTTACCCGACTCATGATCTCGAGCTAGCTGCTGTTGTGCACGCTCTGAAGATTTGGAGGCACTACTTGATTGGGAACAAGTGTGACATCTATACCGATCATAAGAGCCTCAAGTACTTCTTCACCCAAGAGGATCTGAACATGAGGCAATGTCAATGGCTGGAGTTGATCAAAGACTATGACCTGGAAATTCACTATCATCCGGGGAAAGCCAACGTAGTTGCTGATGCCTTGAGTCATAAGAGCTATTGCCACAATCTATCCATGGAAGTCGTACCATCCAAGCTACGTCAGGAAATGGGTGAACTTCGCCTCGAGATCATACCCAAGGGCATGTTGAATGAGATACGAGTGCAATATGGCATAATGGACCGCATTCGTAAGGCTCAAAAGAAATGCCTGAGATCTTGCAGCTTCGTGAGTGGATGGAAGCTGGTAAGTACCCTGAATTCCGAGTAGATGAACGAGGAGTGTGTTGGTGCAATGACAGAATCTGTGTACCATCTGATAAGGCCATCCGTAAGGAAATCCTGACAGAAGCGCATGACTCTAAGTATTGCATCCATCCTAGCAGTACAAAGATGTATGCCGACATGAGGAAGATGTTCTGGTGGAAGGACATGAAGAAGGATATTGCAGGTCATGTAGCTAGATGTGATATATGCTATAGGGTTAAGGCCGAACATCAGAGACCAGCTGGTTTGTTGAAGCCACTAGATGTGCCCGTGTGGAAGTGGGAGTGCATATCTATGGACTTCATCGTGGGATTGCCTCGATCCCCGAAAGGACATGACTCCATTTGGGTTATAGTGGACAGACTGACCAAGGTAGCTCACTTTGTACCTATCAAGGTTGACTACCATGTAGAGAAGCTGGCAGATCTGTATGTCGAGCACATTCTTTGACTTCACAGAGCACCTGTTAGCATCGTATCTGATAGAGGAACACAGTGGACATCTAGGTTCTGGCAAAGTTTGCACAAGTCGATTGGCACTCGTCTCGACTATAGCACCGCTTATCACCCTCAGATAGATGGGCAGACAGAGAGAGTGAATCAGATTCTCGAGGACATGCTACGAGCTTGCATACTAAAGTATGGGACAGATTGGGAGAAAAGCTTACCGCATGCAGAGTTCTCGTACAACAACAGTTATCAGGCTAGTCTTCAAATGTCACCATTTGAGGCCCTGTACGGGAGGAAATGGAGAACCCCGTTGATGTGGTCCGAGGTAGGTGAGCAAATGTTCTTTGGCCCTGCTAAGATCAAGGAGGCCGAGGAGGGGGTAGCTCAAGTGTGAGAAAATTTGAGGATCGCCCAAAGCCGACAAAAGAGCTATGCAGATAACCGTTGGAGAGACCTCGAGTTCCAGGTTGGAGACCATGTCTATCTCAAGGTCTCGCCTCTCCGCGGCACCTTCCGGTTCCATGTGAAAGGGAAGCTAGCCCCTCGATACATTGGTCCCTACCGTATCTGCAAAAGAGTTGGGAAGCTAGCGTACAAGCTTGAGTTGCCCGAGGAACTAGCATGTGTACATCCCGTGTTCCATGTGTCACAGCTCCGCAAGTGTCTAAAGTTACCAGAGGAACAGGTTCACACAGATGCACTGGATATTCAGGACACGCTTGAGTACCGAGAGTACCCAGTTCAGATTCTTGACAGAGCAACCAAAGACACACAAAGCACCAATATACCAATGTGCAAAGTTTTATGGAGCAATCACACTGAGAGAGAGGCAACATGGGAGAAAGAGTCAGAGTTATGGATCTGTTACCCCTACTTGTTCGAGAGGTATGTCACACTTTAAATCTCGGGACGAGATTCCAATGAGGGGGAGGACTGTAACATCCTAGTTTTTTCGAAACCCAAAAATTGCAACTGAAATTTTTTTCACAAATATACCCATGAATGGTGAGTGTCATGTAGGAAAAACCCCTCTGTTTAGTTGCACAAGTAGCACCTACTTGTAGTTGAGCATTGGCATTTTAATAATTAACCTGTGAGTTGGCTCTTTTCGATTTTTGTGTACTAATAAAACCAACAACCTTGCTAAATAAATCAATTAGATAATTAATTAATTAACCCCTAACCTAAGTGCCTGCCCTTGGACCCACCAACCCTAAACTCTAGTGGACTACCCCCCCTAAGGGTGGATGCTTATTGGCACATAAGCATTTACATATAGGGACCAAGGTATAGTTAGAAAATAGGATGGGAAATAAAAAAATCTAAATAGAAAAGCCCTAGATCTAATCTGGGAATGGCAAAAGGGCCATTTCGACCTGGAGCAGCCAACCAGGCCTAGCCACCACAGCCGCCCTGCCAAGCCACCCCCACCTGCCCCGCTTAGCCGGCCCACTCGGTCACCCGCTGGCCTAGCCACGCGGCCTGGTCCGCTTCACCCTCGCCCGGCCAAGTGGAAGGCCTAGTAGGCCGGCCCACAGCCGAACACCGGCTCCTACGTGATGACAAGGCGAGGTCATCGTCTTCCATCCCCCCAGCCGCGTCCCCTGCTTTTGGAAAGCAGAGCAGGACAGAGCACGGAGCCAGGCGGTGGCATCTGAGGCCGCTCTAGGCCCTCCGCACCGCTCGATGTAGAGCAGCTGGAGGTGAACGGCCTAATCACCGCCACATCCACAATCCACCACACCCCAAGCCCCCTCGCCGGTTCAAAAACCCCGCCATGGGTGACGCTCGCCACCGAGGCCGCACGGTGACGCCATGGCCCTGCTTTTGAATGGCATGAACCTGCCCGAGAGCGTCCGCACGCCGCCACACAGCGCCAAGGAGGCCAGCAACCCTAGCCAAGGGCTACGGATCGCCGTCCATGTGTCCCTCCTTCACCTATCGCCGTTCGCCACTCCCATGGCCACCGGTCTCTATAAAAGGGAGGGTGCCCCGAAGCCCTAGCCTTCCAACCCTTCCGCCGCCACTTCATGGTGCCATCAATCACACACCGAGCTTGGGAGAAGGAGAGGGAAGAAGGGGAAGAAGGGGGGCAAAAGACGCCGGAGCCGAGGACGACGCTGCCGTCTCCGACGAGCGTCGCGGTTCTACCTGCTTCTTAACGTCACAGCCTCGCCTCGTCACAGCCTCACCACACCGCCACAACGAGCACACAATGAGTCCTACCGATCGCCTCCCTCTGTACCTCTATTCCTCGCCATGGGCGCCCGGAGCCGCCGCTCACCATTTCCTCACCAGGGGTGGCCAAGGCCGTCTTTTTCTCCTTCTATCGCACCCTTCTCGTAACCACACACGCGCTCGTGTCCAAGGAGCCGTTTCGGCGTACCCAAGAGCACAAGAACGCCGTTCGCCGCATGCACGTCGGGCGCGCTCACCATGGTCACCATACGGCCATGGAGGAGCTGTCCCGGCTACACCAGTAGGCTAGAGAGGAGGAGACTGCCTTTGATAGAGTCGCTCCACCGTGGAACGCGCCAAGCGCTAAGTGAGGAGAGGGGAGGGGCTTGAAGGTGGTGGGCACCGTTCCATCTCGCCGCCATGGCCGCATCCGAACCATGGCGATGATGTCGCTTTTCTGACCGATGAAGGCTGCCTCGCCTAGCAAAGAGGGGGCCGTCAAACTTGCCTAGTTCATGAGAATCCTGCTGCGCCCTTGGATCAGAGAAAGACCCCTGCCTTGGCTCGTCCTGACACAGCCGTGCGCCGCCAGTGGGAGCGCCACCGTGTGTGCAGGGGAGGCCTGGGGGGAAAGGAAGAAAGCAGGGTAGTAGCTCGGTGGGCTCGGTCCACTGCGAGCCGAGAGTGGGAAAAGGGTGCAAGCACTCGGTCCACCGCGGACCGTGCATGTGGACCATAAGCCCACAACGTTTGGACCACCATGAGCCGCGTGCACGAGCCTGTAACCCGGTGCTGACCGCCTGGAGATCCAGCCCGCGACGTGGCCGCACCAGCGAGCGACACGTGTCCGGGCCCGGGCCGGCCCAACCCGGCCCAAGTCCGGCCCTAACCCGACCCGTTGGAGCCCAGACCCGGCCCGGTCAATGTTGACCGTTGACCATTGACCCGGTCAACGTTGACCGGTCCCACCTGTCAGTCTCTCTGATCACCGCAGCCAATCACAAGCCGCCACGTGTCACCTCCAGAATAATCAACTGTTTTTCCTTTTTCAGAAATTATTTAAACCTTCAAAAATTCAGAACTAATTAATCGTAGCTCAGAAAAATACCAAACCAGAGTCCAAATTTTTATAAAAATGAGCTCTACGTCATAGGCCTATATTTGAGTGCATTTGGATCTTTTGATTTCCAGTTGCTTCTTAGTGCATCTCTATAGGAGCCGCTAACGCGGCCATATGTTACGTTTAACAGACCCGGAGGAGCCACCGACTGAGGAGTTCGACCCCGACTACACCGATGACTTGGGTGACGACCTGCCAGGTGCCACGCCCCACCCACTCGTAGATCCTATTACGTATTGCAAATGATTAGAATTGCTAGTGCTTTATTTATCACTGCAAATAATGATGATAGGTTGCATAGTAGTCACTGCTTTGAGCCATTTACCTTGTTGCAACCTTACTCCTGCTCACCTTGTTGTTAGGCTAGACGCTGCTATATTACTTGTTACTTCTGCTTTACTCTTACTCGCATTATATCTATGATGTGATGCTGGTGAGTGAGAGGCGTTTGAGATAAGGCACGAGGTGCCGTTAACCTGTTAATAACCTGATAATGAACTTGGGGAGATCTTGGCGTGAGTCTTGGGTGTGTATGGTGAGGGTCGAGTCGACCGAGCAGGATCTGCGACGAGTCGTGTGGACGAGTCTTGCCGGAGGATGCTACCTAGGCGTTTGCCATGTGAAGTGCCTGTGGTGGGTACATATGACAGGGAGAGGTCCTAGGGTGGAGTGTCTTCATGGGATGAAGCCCCGAGATGGGAGGTGCTATGATGGCACGGGGTGCCGGGTGTTCCGTTGAGCGGAAAACGGTTTTCCTCTTGTGAAGATATCCTGCTTAGTCACCCTAAGGACTGATATGTCCGTGGATCGGGTCTTAAGAATCCTTGCACACCTACTCGCTTCTGTGGGGAGGAGACGGACGTTCGACTTGCTAGTGCGGTGCCACTACTATTGAGAGGTTAGCGGATAGTGTAGGGAGGTACGGGCAAGAGGACCCACACCCTTCCAAGACAGCGTAGTACCCAGGGGCCAGGTACTACGTCTCACAGTCTCAGCGTGTCGGTGGTACTCCGACATGGCCCCAGTTCTGAGTGATAGGGTGGTACTGTTTCTAGTTGGAAGGCGGCCCAGAATTAGCTTAAACGAGGCATCATCGAGGATAGCTATCTTGTGGGATGTGTAAACCTCTGCAGAGTTGTCCATGCCGATGAGAGAGTGAGATGAGATGTGATGTGGAGATGTGTGCTGGGATGGGATATCGTGTGTGAATGAGATGGGTTAATATTTGATGAACTTATTATTAAAATATTGATTACTCGCATAGGAAATCATATCCAAAGTTAGGTTTCTCTTCTCTACCCCAATTGCATCCAGTTCCACAAAACAAATGCATCATAGGGTGGGCGATGCGTGGCCAGTACCAAGTGTACTGATAGATTTTTGGCAGGCTCGGAGCCCGAGTACGACGAGGAGGACGACTGGGAGGAGTAGGGGTTCGCCCTGCGCTCAAGCTTAGTGCGAGGAGTCCTAGTTTCCGCTGCTATCTTCGAGAAGCTGTTCCAGATGCTGTGTGTGAGCATGTTCCGCCCTACGTGATGATGATAATAATTAATGTAAACCTTCTATTTGTACTCTGATATTCGTGTATGACTCTGTTATTCGACTGAGATTTGGGTAATGGCATGAACTTGTTCATCTATTACACGTCGAATCTGTGGCATTCCCTTCGCGGAATGCAGGATCGTTTCACCCGCCCTCACCAACCAAGAAGCCAAGTACTAGCAAGAGGCCCGCCCCGCAAATGAAGAACCAGCCCTACCAACAAAGAAAGCCACCGTGAAACCAAGGGCTATTCCCAAAATAATATCTGAAGAGAAGGAAGAAGTAACTGATGCATATAAAAAAGATATGTCCGGATTCTATGACAAACTAAAAAAGGATCAAGAAGCAAGGAGAAACCCAGAGAAACCGTACTTCTTCATAGCTCTAGATATTCTAAGAAAAAAGGTGGCTTCTTACCAGCAACAGCAGCGGGAATCTCGTAAGTCGTCCAAAGCAACGTTAACGGACTATGACCACACTCTCACCAAGTCAATTGAGACGGCACAGAAAAAGAAGCAGGTAGGGAAAGGAGTTGCACAACTCGGACAACAATCGCACCAATCAGTCCCCCCGCTAGTTGTTGGTAATGAATATGGTTCAAATTTAGGATTGATGCATCAGGCAAACATACCTCCGGATGTCGATTTGGATCACCTTGGTGAATTTATTGAAGAGATTGGTCTCGACCTTTACCAGATGTTTGGTCATGGAAACATTGAGAGTGCGCAGGAGGTTGATCTTTGGAAGACAAAAATTGTACTAGGCCAGAGTTTATACAACCCTGAAGCCTTAGGTGATCTGGGGACGCAAATGTACCTGCTAAACAAGTGGTACATGCAGGCGTCTGCTAAAGGAGACGAATATCTTGGTGTCAGAATTAGAGACGAACATTAGTTCCGTGGCGATGACCTTATGTATGTTCATTACGCAGAA
Organism: Saccharum hybrid cultivar R570; assembly: GCA_038087645.1. Taxonomy (NCBI): domain Eukaryota; kingdom Viridiplantae; phylum Streptophyta; class Magnoliopsida; order Poales; family Poaceae; genus Saccharum; species Saccharum hybrid cultivar. The sequence goes on from JAQSUU010000519.1 coordinate 2,348,513, forward strand.
TTTCATCAACTATGCCACCTAAACTCTCTGGAAAAAGCTATGATTTGCTGCTATTGTCTGTAAGTAATAATTTCAAAGATCTATTATTACAAGTATATGCATATAAATTATCCTAACAAGTATATATATATATATATATATAAATATAAATATATATATATATATATATATATATATATATATATATATATATATATATATATATATATATTTACAATGACAGAGCGCAAAAAGAAAGGCTGCAATGAAGTTGGCTTTGTTGATCCCAATATTGTATTCAAAGACCTAGTTACTCCCAAGCCTAATTTGAAGCCTGAGTCAGAGAGCAACCTCATGAAGTTCTTAGTGAACCAACGCCACAAGCAGGATATACTCTTCCCCTACAACTTCAAGTGAGTGTTAATAATGTCGATCATCGATCCTTAATGGCTCATATGTTGATTCTAGTTAATTAATGAGTGTTATGCGTTATATGCCTATAAACACATGCAGCAGTCACTGGATATTGATGGACATCGATCTGGTCAAAAGTCAATTGATAATCTACGACTCGATGAGAAAACCACAACAAGACTACCAAGATATGATAGATATTATCCAGAGGTAATTTCGGTATCTCTCTAGCAACTATATATATACACACACAAGATGATTAACTATATCTGACGACGTGCAAAATTTTTGTTTTATTGGACAGTGTTTGGAAAACCTTTATTGAGAATCAACACATGGGAAAATGCAAAACTCCACTGCACGTAATTCCTTTGAAAGTAAGTCCCCTGCATCACATCATCGATCTTTATTAATTAAACATATAGCTTTCACCGGATCACCAGATTGGATGACGAATCTTTTTCTCGTAAAGTGGTGTCTGAGCCGGGAATCGGGGAACAACTTTTGTGGTTACTACGTTTGCGAGTTTATCAAGGAATGCGCACAAAGAACTAACAAAGAGAGACTCAAAGTACGTTAAACTACACTATATATTCATTTAATTATTATTACTTGTGCTTACTATATGTCTTTATACATATATACATATATTAATTCATTTTTCTTTAATTCAAATCTGTAGGCTAAATGGTTGGCTGCAAAGGTCATATGACAAGACTAGCTCAAAGCAAATTCAGGAGTCCATAGCCAGATTTCTTAATGACCAGGTCATCGATTCCAAAGGCGAGTTCCACTATGACCCCACATAGCCATGGAAGCCGACATAGAGGCCGGATGAGACAGGGAATTTGTTATATCACAATGACTGTAATTAAAACTTTTGTAATATACGCACATGAAATAATATGATGTAAAATACACATATATATGTGTGCATGCATGCATGTAAATATATATATAGTTTTATACTTGTTATTAATTTAATCCGTCGAATAATGCTTGAATACGAATTCAAAAACAAACCAAAATCAATCAAATAATGAAAAGAAAACAAAAAAGAAAAAACAACCTTTAGTCCCGGTTGGTAAGGTTGCCGGATCGTGTCATGTCAGGAGGCACCTTTAGTCCCAGTTGGTATTACCCACCGGGACTAAAGGTCTCCCTTTAGTCTCGGTCCCTGACCCGGGACTAAAGGACCCCCCTTTAGTCTCGGATGCTTGCTCCCGGGTGGGGAACCGGGACTAGAGGGGGTTCCCCACTGGGAGCAAAGGTCGTTCCTGCACTAGTGAGCTACTTCCGCGTGTGCGATGAGTTCAAACCGCAACCTCCATGCCAAAGGTAGGCACCGCTTCTGGCATCCTAGAAGTGTCTCTAGAGGTGGTTCTTGACCATCTAGCTGCCCGTGAAAGAATAGGGCGTCACTGAAAATAGTTTCTATGATAGTGCACCATTGTCCAGCAAACATACTTGCTGCAGTCTCAGTTCTCTTTTGTTTGAAATGTATTGAACGAAATATTAAAGATGGATGCAGTCCTTGCACAAGGAATAAGTCTTGAATCGATTGTAAGAAACATATCAATGTAAGCATACAGTTCACTATAATCTAAAAAATAGTTATCACATTGGAAGCTGCTCGCTTTGATATGTTAATGTGTTTTTGAAATGAAAATTAATTGACTAGTACTTATCTTACTAGATGGCGATTAGCCTTTCTTCTGGTGGGATATTTCTTCAGAAGAAATAATTCCTTCAACCTAAAGTAGCAGAAGTCATGGTGTTTTATTTGTGTCTGTGAAATTTCATGGTTTACAGTTTTAGCAGCTAAAATTTAGAAGTAATCATGGTAACACTTTTGTCTACTTTTGGTGTTGCGTGTATGAACAGCCATTCTTCCTCTGTAAAACTGACAAGGCTATCTGAATACTAAAGTTCTGCTCAATATATTCCGTTTCTTCAGCAGCAGATGAAAGCCTGAACTTGTCATAAATATAAATCACGTCAAACAACTGTTATAAGAATACTTGATCGATGATCAAGCTATGTATGGAGCAGATGATGGTCGTATTAGCTGTAGATATGAATATACGAGTGTCCGATCATAGGAGTTTGGTTGGCCACAGAAATTTCTTGGTTGGCCACAACAATAAAGGAAATATTATTTCACGGAGTCTAATACGGAGTAAGTTTTAGGCATAGGTATATATCAGCTAGAATGGGAGAGAATTATTGTTGAACTGTGTTTTAGTGTTGAGGATGTGATTACCTGATGAAATGTTGTAAAAACATGGCTATGTGCGGTTGCAAAGTTAGCTGGAAACAATTCCATTTCCTCAGAAAAAAAGGGAAATGAACAAAAAATTTTGATAACATGTGATTGGCATGCATTCACTAGAAGGGTTGTTTTAAAGGTCCATCCACTAGAAAGTTGATACAAAAACAGTACAATCTAAGACTCATGATCTATTACTTGGCTTTCATTTACAGACCATGATAAATTGTAATTATTTTATGGATTAACTACAACTATCAATACTTGATCTTTTCTTATACGAGAAATATCCAATAAAATATTTAAGATATATTCTTACCATTCTAATTTTCATAGCATGTGTGCCTAGTTTTTTATTCGAGTAGAAATTATTCTCACATGATATATAAAATTTGTAATGTGGAAAATATCATTGGATTATAACATTTTAACGGATCCTTTTGTGGTTATGAATTTTGTTATTCAGAATCTATATTATTGAAGGAATTATGTGGCAAAGTCTATTTTTCTAGTCCTGGCCGAAGGAAACCAGGCGTTATATGTTCAAATGTAGGGGAATAGACCGAATAGTAAACAACATGTATACATATGCATAAACATGTAAATGAATGACAAGTATTTCCATAAAGTTCTAGACATCGAAAGTGTGTTTGCTGCACGTGCCATCAAGTTGGTATCATGTTATTGGCGACATATTTATATTATCTGTCTTATTTGTTTGTTGGACGTATCAACATATTCCATGGGTGCACTGCGATTCTTATTCACAAAGAGAAGTGCGCGTGCACAAAACCCACTACCCAAGTTGGGAAACGGATAATCTTATTGTCGGGTAACGTCAACCATTCTTTCTCCTAGATGTACCTATAGTTGTAGCCCGTCCATACTTCCAATCTAGGAAGGTGATTACAAGATAAACCACTTAACATCTTCATCTGTTTGACGGGAATATCTCATTTTAAAACCTCTTCCATTGTCCCGGGCCATAGCTCAATAAAATATCATTAATGACAATTCTTTTGAATCAGTTTTCCATTGATTTTAGATATAAATTGTGCCCTATCCAAATTATTGTGACTACTATTATTTCATCAAATGACTGGTGTACTGAGTACATTGGTGTACTATTATTTCATCAATTCTTTATAAATATATACAGATACAATTGAAGATGGCTGGTGTACTCAGTACTCTGGCATTCTTGTCTCCAGAACAAAGCTTCTGGTTTCAAAACCGAAAAAGGATGGAAGGTAGACTTTTTCTGGCATACAAATAGATAGAGACCCTTTTGCAGCCCTCTGGTCGCTATGAAATGCTACTGCTAATCATTTTGTTCCTGTCGGGTGTGCCTTGGGAAATGGGTGGTATGTTCATTTATCTCTTATTGTGTCTACGTGGTTCATGTCGACAATCATAAATTACAGATGCACTGCAAAGGCTGTAACAACCAACATGCTTTTTCAGTTGTTGTCAAAGAAGCTTTGAAATCTGATATACAGTAAGTAATGCAGAAAGCCAAAGAAGCTTTGAACGGAAATTGCGGCATGGAGTTTGTCGGTGAAGCAAAAGTTAGGGCACGTGTTCCAAACTGATACCTCTGCGTATGCACTAGCAGCACATGATTTTTTTAATAAAATAATACAAGTATATAACATAAGTTTACACCATACTGTATCAAGAACGACAAAATATTAGAATTTTGACAGAGCGGATCATATAACTTTTAAAAGCTCCAAGGTCCCTATAGCAAGTGATTATGACTCTCTCATAACCCTAGTTGACTCTATAGGACACTGATTCTTGCTCTAAAACAAGAATCTGGTGCAATAGAACTGTCAAACCATTAGATGAGACCCTTATATTGGCTTGGTTGATACGTACGACCTCCATCTTATTGTGTATATAGTACCCTCCAAGGTCCCTATACATACAAGTAGGAACCCTTATAGCAAAGATCTCTTGATTCCTAGCCCAACTAGGATTTGAGTCACCACACAACAATTTGTACCTTGACCCTAATTAATCATTTGAAGCCACCATGCTTCTCCAAAAATCTGCATCAAATTGGCTCCTTTTCTTTATTTGTACTCTAATAATTCACTTCGATTGAGTTGTGTTTTATCTTGTTCTTGCTTGTGTTCTTCAATTCACAGCAGGGATAGCGAGGTCAACCGGATTGTGACACGGTTGATAAACAGAGGAGACGTGGTGCTAAGGTTGCAAGGTTCGGATCTTTATGATCGATCTGAAGCCGGATCGGTGTGCCGTTCTCTACCAAATCGATAGTTACCTCAACCTAACGGAAGATCAAAACTACTTTTGAATCTTGCAATTTTTGAATTAAATTATTGCTATTACTCGCTACCAAATTTTAAGCCTGCTGTCGTGGGTTCGTACCGTGGCAAGCATCCTGGTTATTTGTCAGAACTTGATGTGTGGGTCTCCGGTGGCTCGGGTACTCAAAAACACCAAGGGAGACATAACGGCTTATCCTGGTTCTAGCTATCAAGGCCCTACATCCAGCAGTGAGGTGTTCTTCGTGTTTAGGAGCACCCAAATCGGGCGTTACAACGGAGGAGAACGAGAGTTTGGCAGAGGATTGCTCGGTACTATCCTATGGCTCATCGGCGGCGGTATTCTTCTGCAGCGAGTAAGAAATTGGCCTTCTCTAGCTAGGTAGCCGGGGAGGAACTCCCTGGTGTTCCTCTGTTATCAACGACGTATGGAATATGAAGTAAAACAAAATTAATCACAGCGGAGACACACGATTTAACGTGGAAAACCCCTCCAATGCGAAGGGGAAAAACCACGGGCACCAGCCAGCAACAATCTCACTATCTCAAGAGTTTTGGGTTACACGCCTGCGGCGGCTTACAAGAGAATCAAGTCTCCAAGAAACCCTAACAAGGGTATATATGTACCGTACCGCGGGGGGCTCCGCCCCCCGCACCCCACGTGTGTGCACGGGCACGGCCTGATGGGCCGGCTTCAGACTCCGCTACGCTCCGGCCCAGCCTTCGGTTTTTACGGGCCTCCGCTTCGCTCCGTCAGAAGCCCGGCCTATATCTTGCAGTGAATTTGGAACAACTCCAACAAACTCCACCTTGAGACAAATTCATCTTGTATCATAAATCAACCCATCATCCTGAACAACAAAGATAGAAAACCACTGGTGCCAACAATAGTCTCTTGGACTATTCAATTAAACCAACTAAGCTTGAGCATAACTCAAACTTAGCAACAGGAACAGGCTTTGTCATCATATCAGCAGGATTATCATGAGTACTAATCTTGCATACCTTCAGCTTACCTTCTTCAATCACATCTCGCACAAAATGATACTTGATATCTATATGCTTAGTTCTCTCATGGAACATCTGATCTTTAGTGAGGTAAATTGCACTTTGACTGTCACAGTGCAAACTTATGCAAGATTCAATTCCACTGAGTTCAGCGTACAAACCTTTCAACCATATCAATTCTTTGCACGCTTCACAAATAGCCATATATTCTGCTTCAGTAGTAGACAAAGCAACAACAGACTGTAACGTAGCCCTCCAACTCACAGCACAACTGCCAACAGTAAACACATAACCAGTAATTGATCTTCGCCTGTCTAGATCAGCAGCATAATCAGAATCCACATAACCAATGAGACCCTTATCAGTTCTTCCAAACATCAAACAGTAATCTGCTGTGCCTCTGAGGTACCTGAAAATCCACTGAACTGCCCTCCAATATTCTTTGCCAAGATTAGACATATATCTACTAACAAGACTCATAGCATATGACAAATCTGGACGAGAGCAAACCATGGCATACATCAAAGACCCAACAGCACTAGAATAAGGAACCCTTGACATGTACTCAATCTCTGCATCTGTACTAGGACACTGAGCAGCTGACAACTTAAAGTGAGGTGCAATAGGGGTACTAACAGCCTTAGCATTTTGCATGTTGAAACGCTGAAGAACTTTCTTGATATAATTTTGTTGACTAAGAAATAGCAAACCAGATTTTCTGTCTCTACTAATTTCCATACCAAGAATTTTCTTAGCACTACCAAGATCTTTCATATCAAACTCACTACTTAACAACTTCTTTAACTTAGTGATTTCAATCTTGCTCTTGGAAGCAATCAGCATATCATCAACATATAACAGCAAATATATAAGTGATACATTAACATGCTTGATGTAAACACAGCTATCATATCTAGATCTTTTGAAACTGTGTGACAACATAAATGAATCAAACCTCTTGTTCCACTGACGAGGGGACTGTTTCAAACCATACAAGGAGCGCTTCAACTTGCACACATATTTTTCCTTGCCAGGCACTATGAACCCTTCCGGTTGGTCCATGTATATGTCCTCCTCTAGCTCTCCATGCAAAAACGCAGTCTTCACATCTAACTGCTCAAGCTCAAGATCATGTGAAGCAACAATACTCAAGAATGTACGAATTGAACTGTGTTTTACCACTGGAGAGAACACATCATTATAGTAAACACCCAGAATTTGACTATAGCCTTTTGCAACTAACCTTGCCTTATACTTTGGAGGCTCGCTTGGAGATAAACCCTCCTTTCTCTTGAAGATCCACTTGCAATTTATGGTCTTCTTGTTCTTAGGCAAAGGAACAACCTCCCATGTACTGTTCATCTCAAGAGACTGCATCTCCTTATGCATAGCAGAAATCCAATTCTCACTATCAGCACAACGAACAACTTCTTTATAGGTTGCTGGCTCATGAACATTCTCCACCTGTTCAGCACAACTCAAAGTATAGTAAGACAAATTACATTCTTCGATAAGACGTTTAGGAGGTACAACTGTCCTTGTTGACTTGCGTTGAGCAATAGGTAATTTCTCCTGTAGCTGCAAAATAGGAGGAGTTTGCTGAACATCATCATGAGCATCATCATTATTATGGTCATCCTGCTCATCAGCAGGCTCCACCTGCACACCTATATCATCATCAACATGCTCCACCTGTATGCGCATATTCTGTAGCTCTTTTTCTGGAACATGATCTGAGGGCAAACTGTCAGTAAACATCACAGATTCATTGAATACAACACTCCTGCTCATAAAAGTCTTCCCTGTTTCAGGATTCCACAATTTATAGCCTTTGATTCCCGAACCATAACCAAGGAAAAGACACTTAACAGCTCTAGGCTCTAATTTTCCATTGTCAACATGAGCATAAGCAGTGCATCCAAAAACTTTTAACTGTGAATAATCAGCAGGTGTACCAGACCATACCTCAATAGGAGTTTTCTTATTTAGTGGAATAGAAGGTGACCTGTTTATCAAGTAACAGGCAGTATTAGCAGCTTCAGCCCAAAAACGCTTGCTCATCCTTGCATGAGACAGCATGCAACGGGCCTTGGAGATAATGGTTCTGTTCATCCGTTCTGCCACACCATTCTGTTGTGGAGTATGGGGTATGGTGTGATGCCTAACAATGCCTTCCTGTCTGCAATAATCATTAAAGGCATACGAACAAAATTCTCCACCATTATCAGTACGAAGCAATTTTACCTTTCTTTCAGTTTGTCTTTCTATCATTACTTTCCAGTTCTTAAACGCAGCAAAAGTATCATCTTTCTGTTTTAGAAAATAAGGCCAAACCCTTCTAGAATAATCATCAATAATTGTAAGCATGTAACGAGCACCACCTAGTGAGAGTTTCTTAGAAGGACCCCATAAATCAGCATGAACATAATCAAGAGTACCTTTGGTGGTGTGAATAGAAGTGTTGAACTGTACCCTCTTATGCTTGTCGAAAATGCAATGCTCACAAAACTTGATCTTACTAGAAGTGCAGCCTTTCAGTAGGTTTCTCTTCATCAAATCTGCCATACCATGGTGACTCATATGTCCCAAACGCATGTGCCAAAGGTTAGTTTTACTAGGTTCATCATTAGTAACAGCAGTAGCAGCGGAATCAGAACCATGTAAAGTACACCCTCTAAGGACATATAACTTTGCAGAATTAAGATCACCTTTCAAACAGACAAGAGAACATTTTGATATCTTCAGAATACCATCTGAACCGGAATATTTGTAACCTTCTGCATCAAGCGTGCTCAATGAGATAAGATTCCTAGACATCCCTGGTATACATCTGACGTTTTTCAGCGTGCGTGTCATGCCATCATCAGTTTTGATCTGAACTGATCCAATCCCCACGATGTCACATGGGTTATCATCTCCCATCCGCACAACATCCCCTTTCTGCACAGACTTATATGAACTAAACCAATTTCTGTTAGTGCAAATATGAAACGAACATGCAGAATCTAGAATCCATTCATCATGACCAGCAACACAACCAGCAAGCACTACCAGACAATCTCTAGAATCATTATCAGACGCAGCAGCAGCAACAGAGACCTTACCAGCCGACTTATTTTTTCTCTTCTCCTTATTCTGTACTTTTCTGCAGTCCTCAACATTATGATTTGTCAGTTTGCAATAAACACAGAACTTTTTATTACCATGCGGCTTGGACTTTGAACGGCCTCTCCTCTCATAGTTCTTTCTACCATCATTGCTATCATATGAGGATCTGTTATCAGTTCTGCCTCTCACATGCAAAGCTTCGCCGTTTGAGGACGACGTTCCGTCATGCTGCACCATAACTTTCATCTTCTCCTTAGACTGGAGAGCCTCATAAACTTCCTTTAGGGTTAGTTCATCACGGCTCAAAAGTATGGTGTCATGAAAATTTGCATACGAATTTGGCAAAGAACATAACAGTAGAAGACCTAAGTCCTCATCATCATACTTCACCTCCATCGACACTAGGTCAGCCACGATCTTCTTGAATTCAGCGATGTGGGTCATCACCGAATCCTCCTCCTTCATCTTCAGAGTGAACAGCTTCATCTTCATCTGCATCTTACTGGTTAGATCCTTGCACATACAGATCGATTCCAGTTTCAGCCATAGTTCTGCAGCAGTTTTCTCTTTCAAACACTCCTGCAAAATATCATTATGAAGATGTAACTGAATTAGGGCGAGAGCCTTCTGATCCTTGTGGATCTCCTCAGGAGTCCAATTGGCTTTACTCTTGCTGAATTTATCCAGCGCCTCATCGTAGTCATGAGTCTGCACCAGAATTCCCAGCATCTTGACTTGCCATAGCGAGAACCGCGTGTCGTAGTTCAGCAGCGGAAGATCGAACTTCATCGACGTCGTCATGAACCCTACAGCAACCGAAGCTCCGGTACCACTTGTTATCAACGACGTATGGAATATGAAGTAAAACGAAATCAATCACAGCGGAGACACACGATTTAACGTGGAAAACCCCTCCAATGCGAAGGGAAAAAACCACGGGCACCAGCCAGCAATAATCTCACTATCTCAAGAGTTTTGGGTTACACGCCTGCGGCGGCTTACAAGAGAATCAAGTCTCCAAGAAACCCTAACAAGTGTATACCGGCCCAGCCTTCGGCTTTTACGGGCCTCCGCTTCGCTCCGTCAGAAGCCCGGCCTATATCTTGCAGTGAATTTGGAACAACTCCAACATCCTCTCGGTTTGCTACTGTTCTCTTCTGGGTTTCTTTCCCTTTCTAGCTCTGGGAGCCGACCCTCCTCTTATATACCGACTAAGATCGGGTACAAGTTGATTTGGGGTTCTAGTCTATGGTCTTTATACGCCAGGTGCAGGAGGGTGCTGCCACGGCGTGGGATGGACCTCCTAAACTGCTAGTTCATGACATGGCAGCAATAGCAGGAGCTATCACTACAGCTTGCCTATTGCCAAAACCAATTCTTGCAATTAATAGTAGTGACTTTGTAGTGCAAAATAGTGCGCCAAGACCTATTATCAAGTAATGGTTCGCAGCTCCCCCACCCCTAACCCCAATTGCTTAACATCATGAGTGTCCTCTTCACCTAAACTGTTACTTCTCTATTAATGTGGCTATATATAGCGTGCCTGATGTATCTTTAGTAATCAACAACACAAGTCTCCAATTATCCGCTAACTGGGGTGAGTCATTTTCCTTTTGTGAGGTACACGAGTTTTTTCAGTAGGATTCAATATAATTTGCATTCATTGTGTCAGAAATTGAAGCATAACACGTAGGCATCCGTCATCTTCGCAGATGAAGCCTGCAACGGTGGCACTGCTCATTTTGGTGAACATGATGTGCACTATTTCATACTTTGATCATGCAAGTTTTCTTGGAACAATGGCTGAAGAAACCACCTTGCTGGTGAATTCGTTTGGAAACAATGAAGGAACGAGCTTTACAAAAGGCATAAATCTTGGAAGGAAGCTGATTGACAGTACTGATAATTCATACCGCTGGTTTCCTATCTCAACAATCAATGGCCTAATGAACAACCCCGCTCATCATTAATGGCTGCATGCATTCCCTAAAGTTCATAAATGTGTATGTCCTTCCACTCATATGGAGGATATCCTACATATTATAGACACAGTATGTTGCATCAGCAGGTTCTGGGTTTACACCTATATCTAAATAATCTCTGGGGCTCAAGAAATGTTGTGTAATTGCGTGTCCTGAGCGTACGCTCAATATTAATCAATGAACAGATGTCCTATGTGCGATAATAAATGACTCAGATAAATCCATGGATGAAGTTATTTGTGAAGGAACCTTTAGCCATCGTGAATAGCATTTACTTTGCCTCTACATCACGTTCTTTTTTCACATTCAGAATAATAATAATTTGAAATAAGACAAAGAAATTTTGTAAGGGTGTGCACGAGCCTTGAGTGGTGGCAGCGGCGGGGCGCTCGGGCTCGCCCTAACTACTTCCAGAGGGTGCGCGCAAGCGTACCTGATGCGGATAGCCCCCGAGCATTCTAGGGATCGGTCGGGGGTCTGCCGGTCGGCTTCCTCTATCTCGGGGACTTAACATATCCCTATGTTAGACTCTCATCAATAACCCAACATACAGGAAATGCAACAAAGGTATAATATTTGCAAATACTGATTGTATATGTAGGAAATATTAGTAGTGACGATAAGAAGACTTAGAAGGGTGCCATACTACTGTTTACTCGTGCCATGTTTGTCGAGCTAAGTACTTGCTGGAACCTTGATTGTCTTATAAAAAAAACATCTAAGATAGATGTTATCATTATTGCGTAAGGAACAAATCCTGAATTGTACGAAGCATATGGAAGTAAGCATACTGGTTGACATACTATAAGGAAAAAAAACTTAATCACTTGGAAGTTGCTTGATTTGATATATGGTAGTGTGTTTCAGAGAAGAAAATTTATCATTTAGTAATTGGTCTATCGTACTAGATGACTCTTCTAGTGAGTGATCTAATTTTTTATGAGGTTGGTCTTTCCCCAGGTGGCATCTTTCATCAAAAGAAATAATTCTTTTGCGGCTAAAGCAACAAAGCAATAGCTATGTTTGTGAAAATCATGGTGTTCTAATTGCATTAATGAAAGCCCATAGTTTACAGTTTTAGCAGCTAGAAATTTAGAGGTAATCATGGTAACACTTTTGTCTACTTTTGGGTTGCCCGAACAAACATCCAGTTTTCTCTGTAAAACTGACAAGGTTGTCTGAATACTAATGTTCTGCCCAGTCTGCTTCTTCTGCTGGCATTGCCCCATCAATTTCAAGAAGACCCGTGAACCCTGACTTGGCTCAAAGGTGGCCCTAAAATTGTTCCAAAGTGAGGACAGCCAGAACTTGTCGACAACCCTAAACCACATCAATTGGAATACTTCATGATGTCATCAAGCTATGTATGCAGCAGATGGCCGTATTGGCTGTAGAAATCATGGAACGGCATACATAGTTTACTGTGACCAATATATAATTTGGCATGCTGATATACTGAAATCTTCTATAATCTAAAGTTGTTCTTGTTAGAAGACTATCATAATTAGAGTTTGCCCACGGAATTTTCTTGGTACTCATGATATATTTCTAATGCACATCTCCTATCTGCCAAAAGAAAGGCAAGTATTATTTTTTGTGGAATCTAAGTTTTAGGGATAGGTATAATCCGTTAAAATGACAGAGTAGCAGTGTTGAAATATGTTTGTGTCGTGTACAAGAAAGGAAGAATGATTTTTTTAGGAAATGTGATTGGCGTGCATTCACTAGACAGTTTGTTTTCAGCGGTCCATTCACTAGAAGGTTAATAAGAAATCAATACAATCTTATTTCGTATAACTTAGTGTTTCTAGGATTAGCTACAACCATCAATACATGATGTTTTTTAAGAACGTCCAGCGAATTACCCCATCCGTAGTCTCCCCATAATATAAACCAGCAATATATAAACTTTGTAATGCAAAAATGATATATTTGGATTCGAGTTGATGGTTTTTTATACAAAATATACTATAAAGGAAATTATGAGCCAAAGTATAGTTTTCTAGTTCCCACCGAGACAAACCATGCCTCATGTTTTGAAATGTCGGGATTAGTACACAATATACAATTGCACAATCATATATATGAATGATAAAAATCCATATAGCTCTAGAAATCCAAAGTATTTGTTCAGTGCGCATGCCATCAAGTTGTTTTCATGTTATTGGGTGACATAATTATATCATCAACCTTATTTGTTTGTCGGACGTGTCAAAATATTCGGTGCGTTTGTTATGACTGTTATTCACAGAGAGAAGTGCGCATGCACAAAACCCACTGCCCTAGTCGGTTTAGAGAACAAGAAAGACTAGCTAATGGCTGTAGTACACAAATTTGTTCGGTGCGCATGCCATCAAGTTGTTTTCATGTTATTGGGTGACATAATTATATCATCAGCCTTATTTGTTTGTCGGATGTGTTGAGATAGGTGCGTTCATGATGATTCTTACTCATAGAGAGAAGTGCGCATGCACAAAACCCACTGCCCTATTTGGGAGATGAAACTTTTATTCTCCTACATATAACAACTATAGTTCCAGCCCATTCATACTTCCAAATGACCAATGTGATTCCAGGATAAACTACTTATCATCTTTGTCTGTTGTCTGACACGATGCTATTTTCATAAGGTGTTTCCATTGTCTCAGGTCACAGCTACCTAAGAAGTTATAAATAATTCATTTGAATCACTTTTCCATTGATTTTTTAAAATACATTGTGCCCTGTCCAAATTCTTCAAATGTACTCAGTTGTTGAGCCATACAAATATATCTTTTGTCTGTTTAGAGAACAAGAAATACTAGCTGATGGCTGTAGTACACAAATTTGTTCGGTGCGCATCCCATCAAGTTGTTTTCATTTTATTGGGTGACATAATTATATCATCAGTTTCGTGACGATTCTTATTCATAGAGAGAAGTGCGCGTGCACCAAACCCACTGCCCTAGTTGGGAGATGATACTTTTATTGTCGGGTAATGCCAACCAATCTATCTCCTACATATAACACATATAGTTCCAGCCCATTCATACTTCCAAGTGAGCAAGCTAGGTGATTCCAGGATAAACTACTTATCATCTTCAGTCTGTTGCCTGACACGATGCTATTTTTATAAAGGTCTTTCCATTGCCTCAGGTCACAGTTACCTCAGAAGTTATAAATAATTCATTTGAATCACTTTTCCATTTGATTTTTAATATATTGCGCCCTGTCCAAATTCTTCAAATTACTCAGTTGTGGTTAAGTAGATGAAAAGCAAGAGCCATATTTTGTCTGTTTACAGAACACGAAAGACTGGCTGATGGCTGTAGTACACAAATTTGTAAGTGGCAAGAGCCTATAGTCTTCGTGAAGTAATAATAATACCTCACTTTTGATACCACACTATATACCACTCTATGTACATGAAGGTCCGAAATAGGTGACTAGAAAGGGGGTGCTTAGGAGGCTCAAGTTTTTCTCCTTTGAAGAATGAAAGAGTGGGGCCTATATCTGAAGACAACCCATGCGAACCTCTTGTGTAGGGCTAGCAAGATCTCGTAGTCACAGTGGACTTAAGGATCCTAAAAACTAGGATAGAAAGATGCAGAAGTTGTCGGAGGTGAAAAAGGATGAATTTGAACACTTATAGCAAAAACCGGCTTAGCCTAAATCCAAAACCGGCTTAGGCTAGTTTGGCAGATTTCATCCTTCAACTCTCTGAGAAAAATATTGAAATCCAACCAAATGACATACAAAAATTATAAAATTTGGTGAAGAGACTTATAACATAATACAGAATATCAGCACCAAAAATCACCACAATTGGAGCATATCCAAAAAACGGGATTAGATGGTTTTGAAAACCAGCCTCAATTGTTTTTTTCCAAGCTAACTCCTCTGCAACAAGAAATTTAAATCAATATAAATGAGCTCCAAAGGTCATGAAACTTTGCAAACACTTCCACTAACCCATTTTGAATATATACCTAGAGGTCTTGCCAAATAGATCAAAGCTTCCTCAGGAATTTCAAAATCCCTACCTCAATTTGGGTTTTTGCAAAAAATCCTCAAAATGGTGATTTTTAGATGCTTAAGGTGAATCTATTGAGGGCAATGCATATGCATGTTGTGACAGAACCGCCCAATTTATACAAGCTCAAGCACAGCTGCCCCCGCTTAACACGATGGTACGCACACACTTTCACTTATATAAACCCGGTAGTCCGTCGAGTGTCACGAAGGACCTCGGCAAATCAACATCACAACCAAGATCGCATGATTAAGCGAATACACATCACATACGTGGAGTTTGCAGCGGAAATAATACTACAATTGAGTTCACAAATAACTATTACAATAACATAAGTTCCAAATTCATTGCTAGCATACGTAACATCCTCCAACAATAGCATATAGACGAGAAATAAATATAGAGTCGCCGAGCCCACAGGCGGTTAGCCACCATCTTCAGCAGGCCGAAAACTTCACCCGCAATATGGTGGGATAAACCCTGAGTACTCGAATGTACTCAGCTAAACTTACCCGTTAGGAGAGAAATAAAAAGACTCTCAAGGATATGCAAGGCTTATTTTGTGGAGCTGGTTGGATAGCATAACTTTGCAAAAAGAGCATTACTACCATAATTCCTTACTTTCAATATTTTAGTCAATATTTTAGCATCAAGTTTAGTGAAGCTTATTATGGCTAACTTTGCACCTATTTTAGAGCAATCACTTGATTAATAAGCATCACAATAGTAATCATATCTGGTTTATCATATAATCATCATAATCATCATGTTCCATCAAGTGTTACTATGAATGAAGGAAGCACAATCAAGTTTCTCACTATTCGGGAAAAACAGCGATTCGAATCGATTACAACCAGCTGGACAAACCCACACTTCCCCCATCGGGGTCACGTCGGGTCACCTTTGGTACAACTCAAGACTCATTTTGCGGGTTCGATCAGCACCACACACTCAGGGACTGACCAGCTACCAGAACGCTCAGGCCCGGCCTGCCCTTGGTCTCATATCCGGCTCCCCGCACATCCTTACTACCTCTAGTGTGCACTCTCGAAAAACACTACACCACAGCCTCAAAACAACGTCGAACGGTCTTCGGTCTAAGTCCTTTTACCGTCAGTCAGTCCGTCGATGTAGAGATATACCATCAGACCAAGTTAGTCGGTGTAAGCCCTATCGGTAAAAACTTTTACCGACAGACAACCCTTTTACCGACAAACAGTGCGATGGAGAAAAATCACTGACAGACCGTGTGTTACCATTTATGCCGATAGACCATGCGATGTTATACATATATTTACCGACAGATTCCCAGTGGCATTTCTTATGATGTCTTTAAGAAAATATTCAATATGCAGTGACGATGTTCAAGAAATTTTGATGACTCGTCAACTAAATCAAAATTTATGTGGCAAATTTAAATATTTGTGTGTATCTATGCATGAAAAGTTTTTAGTCCTCAACTGAGACCGTTCTGGATACACCTACAAAGTGGCCGGATCGAAGCGAACATTTTCTGGACCCACCTGCTCCATTGAGGTAAAATAAGGTTTCAGGTTCGACCCGAGCCTTCATTTCTCTAGATAAATACCCGTGGTGCACCGAGGTTCGAACCTCATGCACAGAATAGAGTTTCCAAGGGATCGGAGCGAATTGTATGCATGGTGCTAACTTCTGACATTAGCTTCTGATGAGACCTTTCAGCCTCAGTGCGTCAATTAGCTTCTGTAGTTGATGCAACAAGCAAAGCTATTACACCGTTTCTAACTAATTTAAACATAATTAAACTTAATCGCCATCATAGGCAGAAGAAATAAAGGAGCCATACGTATGGTTCATTCAAAGACCACAGAACGACACTAATTGATTCAGTAAGAAGCTAGTGTAAATCTACTAGTACTGAACAGGAAAACATCACATACAAAAATTGCTCTGACAGACCATGAGATCAATCTAGGAGACTATGAGAGGATCATGTAAATCTACTACTGAACAGGTCATCATCGGCGGCTGCTGCATCCTTTCCGTTAGACTCCACGCTCGGGTGAGATATTTCATTAGGATTTAGGTGAGATACTTGGTCACCTAGTCAATAACCTTGGTTGACGCAATCTCAATAGCTCAATCGATCTGTCGGTCGACGAGGCAGTATCAGTAGGAGAGAAATTGGATGCTCGATATGTAGTGCGGAGTGCTACGCCGAGTCGTCGACCGCGGGAGTCCACGAGGCTAGCTATGAACTAAATGGGGTGACCTAGGTTCGATTTGGATCAACAGGTTTCTCATCCTTTCGAACCTCTTCGTGTTAGGGTCAAACCGCTCCGAACCTGTAACAGCCCACATCCAAAATCTGCTTATATGGCCTAGCTCTACATGTGGAACAGGCCTGCATACGTGTAGCACCCCTCTTACATTTTCGTCCACGCTTCGTGTAAAAGGGTTAACCAAAAGGTGCTACGTTTGGAGTGAAAAGGATTATAAGCTGGCCCTCATCCTCCTAAACTTTCAAGGTGGTACTAAAGCCACCAACTACAGAGCTCCTCATGTGCAACACAACTACTATATACTTCTAACTGGCTAGGGTGTCAGATTCGCCCCCCTTATGGGTTAACGCCCTTGGCAGCTCACCACATACGCAACAGATGCCCAGAACCACCCCTTGGTATACCCCTCCATAGGCACATACAACGAGAGTTGATGCTTTGATACCATTTGTAACACCCCATGTGTAAAATCTGCTTGTATGGCTCAGCTCTGCACGTGGAATGGGTCAGCATACGCTTAGCACCTCTCTAACACTTTCATCTTCACTTCATGTAAAAAGGTTAACCTGGAGGTGCTACATTTTGGAGCGACAAGGCTTATAAGTTGGCCATCATGCTTCTAGACTTCCAAGGTGGTACTAAAGCCACCAACTACAGCCCCTCATGTGTCACATGGGCAAACAACACAACTACTATACGGAGCTAGGGTGTTACAAAACCGTAGTCCAAATTTAGGAGTGGACCGTAGATCCGAAGGGATCGACCCGGCCCCTTGGCAGGCAAAGTTCTGGACATAGGGTGAAATGCCATACCCTCAAAGGAATATGCATACACAGAAAGGAGAATAACATCGATGAGTTTGCTAATTTTAGTTTATCCCTCATTAATGAAGTCCCATGTTTCTTTCTCAAAAGAGAGAGTAATCACTAATCACTTACAGTTTTCGCGATATACAATTTGGTTCAGCACATTTTTAGTTATTTTTAGGGTATGATTTACTGGTTGCTCCATTTTTTGTGTTTAGGAGCTACCATATCATGCGAACGAAAAGAACTAAAGCCGGTCTAGTAGTAAAAATACAAATCAGGACATCCAATTTAGTTTATAAAACTAGTCCAACAGCCCATGTGAGAGCATGGGTGAGAATCTTAGAAGTCAGAAGTATTAGTTATTGTTTAGTATCTTTGACCAATAAAAAATCATTGTATTAATTGTACATTATTTCCTTTTTGTTTATTTTCTGAAACAATAGGCATAAAGCATAATGGATATTCTTTAGTCCATGTTGTGTGTGATAAACTTATTAATTACTCATCCATATATTTTTTTCATTGAAATTTATTATTTTCCCCATTTGCTTGAAAATCTCTCTCTATATATCTTCAATATAAATTTAGTTGATACCTTATCTTAAACTGTGGTCCTTATCTGAAAAAAGCTTAAACTATGGTGGCTCTTTTTCCAATCAATATCTTATAACATCATGAATCTAAATTTTGGTTTTCAAATATTAGTCTTACTGATTGCTACATATTTAGTAATCCTCAAGTTAAGATGAAAGTCTTCGGTTTATTGTATGTTTTATTAATACTGCTTTTGTACTTTTTAAAATTAAGGACTTTCAAGGGCTGTTGCTGTAAAGCAACGCCCTTGAAAAATGTATTTTAGGTGTGGATTTCTTAACAAAATTGTGCTAGAAATGCTTTTCTAGTGATGGTTAAAATGCCCAATGCTACAAGGGCCCTATATATCTCTATAATCGGTGGCATAGTGTGGTAGTTTTTCAAACCATCCTTTAAGATCATTATTGACAGTTAGTAAAAATCATTTCTGTACTAGTGATAATGGTTATCGTTACCAGTTGGTGGCAGCAACTGTGAGTGGTAGCCCTTGACACTGTTGCTTTATAACCTAGCAGCAATTGGAGTCATCAATACCATTTGCCCACTGCCGAAACCAATTCTTGTAATAGTAGTGGTTTGGAACCACCAGTAATAGATGGTTCTATAGTAGTAGTGCAACATAATGCGCCAAGACTTATTATCACATCAAGGCTTGCAGCTCCCCAACCCCAGTTGCATAATATCATGAGTGTCATATTCACCTAAACAGCTACTTTTCTAATAATATGGCTATATATAGCGTGCCCATGTGTATCTTCAGTTATCAGCAACACAAGCCCTCAACTAATCAGCTATTTGGGGTGAGTCCTTTTCTTTCTGTGAGCTCATCGGTTTTATTTTGTTCGGTAGGATTCAATATACAATTCCCTTTTATTGTGTCAGAAATTGAAGCCCAACACGTACACATGCATCTAACATATACGCAGATGAAGCCTACAACTGTGGCACTGCTCATTTTGATGAACATGATGTGCACTATTGGATACTTTGATCATGCAAGTTTTCTTGGAACAAATGCCCAAGAAACCACCTTGCTGTCAAATTCATATGGAAGCAATGAAGGAACCAGTTTTACGAAGGGCATAAATCTTGGAAGGAAGCTGATGGACGTCGGTATTGATTCAAGCCGCGTCTCTTCTATTAGAGATATCTGCTGCAAAATGGCCTCCAATCATACTTGCAAACTGGCATATGCTTGTTAGAGATATATGCTTGCATTCCCATGCGTATGCAGGACGGATATCCTATATATAGACACGGTATGTTGCATCAGCAGGTTCTTAATAAGTTCCTTGTATCATCTGGGTTTAGACCTATCTAAATAATCTCTGGGGTTGTGAAATACCGTGTAATTGTACTGAGCGTACGCTCAATATTAAACAATAAATTAAAATATGTCCTGTGTGTGATAATAAGTCACTCAGATATATCCATGGATGAAGTTCTCGGTGAAAGAACCTTTGGCCATGGTTAATATTATTTTCACATATTATTTACTGCTCTTTTGCTCTACATCATCAGGTTCTTTTTTTCCTAAGAAATTTACCTTTGATCGGTCATTACCCGAAGAAAACAGGTAAGGGTCAATCAACATATTAGATCAATGGCCCCAGTGGCACTTTGTTATGATGTGTTTTGGAAAATATTCAATGTGCTGTGACATTTAAGATATTTTGATGACTCGTCAGTTAAATCAAATTTTATGTGGCCAATTCAAATATTTGTGTGTATCTATGCAAGGAAAGTTTTTAGTGGTCAAATGAGATCGTTCTGGAAATAGAGCGAAATGCCATACCCTCAAAGGAACATGCATTGTTAGAAGAATGAGCTCCGGCAATACCTAGCAGCTACTCGCATAAGATGAATCAGATGTTAGCAAACGAGGCACAAGATTTATATTGGTTCAGGCACATGGGGTGCCCTAGTCCACTTGGGGGTGATGTTGCTCTTCTTGTATTCATATGCTCGGTTATAGGGGCTGCTGCTTCCTCTAACTATGCGCTAGAATGAAGTAGATGGGAATGAATGAGAATGAATGGATCCCAATCGGGGGCCTATACTCCTTATATAGCCTGAGAGAGTAGGGTTACAATAGATCCGATCGGCGAACATATTGGTTTCGTAGTTTGTTACATGGAATGCGTAATAGGTTGATCCTATACTATCATCCAGATATGGTGGCTCCATATATCTTTGATATATCTTGATATCCAAGCTGCTGGATTCGCCTGGCCTTGGTGGGCCTCCTTCGTCATAGCTTTTGACCCGATAGACGGATGTAGTCGGTGGTGCGGGTACTCTTGGCCCATATATCTGACATGCATATACATAAAGGACAATAAAATCGATGAATTTGTTATTTTTAGTTTATCCCCTGTTTAACTCATCAATTACTGGTCTATATGTTTTTTCCTCCATATTTTTTTTCTAAGTTGATTGGCAACTCCATATTTTTACAATATACATTTAGTTGAGATCTTAGCTTAAACTATGGTGGTCCTCGTTGCAACCCATGTCTTATAGGGTTAATTAGATATATGACATTATACATTTGCTGTTTACGAAGCACACCATAGGAACTCACCAAACAAAAGTGCCATTATAATTATGCCGAACATTGAAATATGGGCCCACATTTAGGCGTAGGGAGACCCCCATATTTTCGTATCAACGCTACTGCCCCTGCTACTATCCCTTCCATGGGGCCCACTCGTCATCTCCCTTCCATCACAGCTCCCTCTGGCCATCTCTCCATCTCTAGCGAGCATAGACGTTGGTAGCCAGAGCAGCGTGTGGTGGGGGCTATAGCATGGCAGCCGAGGCCGAGCTCCTTGATGGCGATGTTGGACATCGGCAGGAATGAAGACTGCAGCGTGGTGTGGCGGGTGCACTGGCTCTTGATCGACGAGGCCTGCAGCAGATGAAAGCCTGAACTTGTCATAAATATAAATCACGTCAAACAACTGTATAAGAATACTTGATCTTATTGGCGGTCAGCAGATGCAGCAGATGATGATCGTATTGGCTGTAAATATGAATATACGAGTGTCCAATCATAGAAGTTTGATTGACCACACAAATTTCTTGGTTGGCGACAACAATAAAGGAAATATTATTTCACGGAATCTAATAAGTTTTAGGCATAGGGATATATCAGCTAGAATGGGAGAGAATTGTTGTTGAACTAATGAACTGTGTTTTAGTGTTGAGGATGTGATTACCTGATGAAATGTTGTAAAAACATGGCTATGTGCGGTTGCAAGGTTAGCTGGAAACAATTCCATTTCCTCAAAAAAAAAAGGGAAATGAACAAAAATTTTTGATAACATGTGATTGGCATGCATTCAATAGAGGGTTGTTTTAAAGGTCCGTCCACTAGAAAGTTGATACAAAAACAGTACAACCTAGGACTCATGATCTATTACTTGGCTTTCATTTACAGACCATGATAAATTGTAATTATTTTATGGATTAACTACAACTATCAATACTTGATCTTTTCTTATACGAGAAATATCCAATAAAATATTTAAGATATATTCTTACCATTCTAATTTTCATAGCATGTGCGCCTAGTTTTTTATTCGAGTAGAAATTATTCCCACATGATATATAAAATTTGTAATGTGGAAAATATCATTGGATTATTACATTTTAACGGATCCTTTTGTGGCTATGAATTTTGTTATTCAGAATCTATATTATTGAAGGAATTATGTGGCAAAGTCTATTTTTCTAGTCCTGGCTGAAGGAAACCAGGCGTTATATGTTCAAATGTAGGGGAATAGAACGAATAGTAAACAACATGTATACATATGCATAAACATGTAAATGAATGACAAGTATTTTCATAAAGTTCTAGACATCGAAAGTGTGTTTGCTGCGCGTGCATCAAGTTGGTATCATGTTATTGGCGACATAATTATATTATCTGTCTTATTTGTTTGTCGGACGTATCAAAATATTCCATGGGTGCACTGCGATTCTTATTCACAAAGAGAAGTGCGCGTGCACAAAACCCACTACCCTAGTTGGGAAACGGATAATCTTATTGTCAGCTAACGTCAACCATTCTTTCTCCTAGATGTACCTATACTTGAAGCCCATCCATACTTCCAATCTAGGAAGGTGATCACAAGATAAACCACTTAATATCTTCATTTGTTTGACGGGAATATCTCATTTTAAAACCTCTTCCATTATCCCGGGCCATAGCTCAATAAAATATCATTGATGACAATTCTTTTGAATCAGTTTTCCGTTGATCAACCGGATTGCGATACGGTTGATAAATAGAGTAGACATGGTGCTAAGGTTGCAGGGTTCGTGTCTTTATGATCGATCTGAAGCCGGATCGGTGTGCCGTTCTCTACCAAATCGATAGTTACCTCAACCTGACAGAAGATCAGAATTACTTTTCAATCTTGCAATTTTTGAATTAAATTATTGCTATTACATGATACCAAATTTTAAGCCTGCTATCGCGGGTTCGTACCGCGGCAAGCATCATGGTTATTCATCGGAAGTTGATGTTTGGGTCTCCGGTGGCTCGGGTAATCAAAAACACCAAGGGAGACATAGCGGCTTATCCTGGTTCTAGCTATCGAGGCCCTATGTCCAGCAGTGAGGTGTTCTTCGTGTTTAGCAGCACCCAAATCGGAGGTTACAATGGAGGAGAACGAGAGTTTGGCAGTAGATTGCTCAGTGCTATCCTACGGCTCGGCGGCGGCGGTGTTCTTCTGCAGAGAGTAAGAAACTGGCATTCTCTAGCTAGGTAGCCGGGGAGGAACTCCCTGGTGTTCCTCTCGGTTTGCTACTGTTCTGTTATGGGTTTCTTTCCCTTTCTAGCTCTGGGAGCTGACCCTCCTCTTATATTCCGACGAAGGTCGGGTACAAGTCGGTTTGGGGTTGTAGTCTATGGTCTTCATACGCCGGGTGTAGGAGGGTGCTGCCATGGCGTGGGATGGACCTTCAAAACTGCTAATTCATGACCTGGCAGCAATAGCAGGAGCTATCACTACCGCTTGCCGATTGCCAAAACCAATTCTTGCAATAGTAGTGACTTTGTAGTGCAAAATAGTGCGCCAAGACATATTATCAAGCAATGGCTCGCAGCTCCCCCACCCCTAACCGCAATTGCTGAACATCATGAGTGTCCTTTTCACCTAAACAGTTACTTCTCTGTTAATACGGCTATATATAGCATGCCTGGTGTATCTTTAGTTATCAACAACACAAGTCTTCTATTATCAGCTAACTGGGGTGAGTCATTTTCCTTTTGTGAGATACATCAGTTTCTTTCACTAGGATTCAATATAATTTCCTTCATTTTGTCAGAAATTGAAGCATAACATGTAGGCATCGATCATATTCGCAGATGAAGCCTGCAACAGTGGCACTGCTCATTTTGGTGAACATGATGTGCACTATTTCATACTTTGATCATGCAAGTTTTCTTGGAACCATGGCTGAAGAAACCACCTTGCTGGCAAATTCGTTTGGAAGCAATGAAGGAACGAGCTCTATGAAGGGCACAAATCTTGGAACGAAGCTGATGGACAGTATTGATAATTCACCCCGCTGGTTTTCTATCTCAACCATCAATGGCCGAATGAACAACCCCCCAGCTCATCGTTAGTGGCTGCATGCATTCCCTAAAGTTCATAAATGTATGTCCTTCCACTCATATGGAGGATATCCTACATATTATAGACACAGTATGTTGGATCAGCAGTTTCTGGGTTTAGACCTATATCTAAATAATCTCTGGGGCTCAAGAAATGCTGTGTAATTGCGTGTCTAGAGCGTACGCTCAATATTAATCAATAAACAGATGTCATGTGTGCGATAATAAATGACTCAGATAAATCCATGGATGAAGGTCTTTGTGAAGGAACCTTTAGCCATCGTCATTTACTTTGCCTCTACATCACGTTCTTTTTTCACATCCAGAATAATAATAATAATTTGAAATAAGACAAAGAAATTTTGTAAGGGTGTGCACGAGCCTTGAGTGGTGGCAGTGGCGGGGCGCTCGGGCTCGCCCTGACTCCTTCCAGAGGGTGCGCGCAAGCGTACATGATGCGTATAGCCCCCAAGCGAGGGATCAGTCGGGGGTCCGCCGGTCGGCTTCCTCTTTCTCAGGGACTTAACATATCTATATGTTAGACTCTCGTCAAATATCCAACATACTAGAAATGAAGGTATAATATTTGCAAATACTGATTGTATATGTAGGAAATATTAGTAGTGACGATAAGAAGACTTAGAAGGGTGCCATGTTTGTCGAGCTAAATACTTGCTGGAACCTTGATTGTCTTATAAAAAAACATCTAAGATAGATGTTATCATTATTGCGTAAGGAACAATCCTGAATTGTACGAAGCAGGAAGTAAGCATACTGTTCAACATACTATAAGGAAAAAAAACTTAGCACTTGGAAGTTGCTTGATTTGATATATGTTAGTGTGTTTCAGAGAAGAAAATTTATCATTTAGTAATTGGTCTATCGTAGTAGATGACTCTTCTAGTGAGTGATCTAATTTTTTATGAGGTTGGTCTTTCCCCAGGTGGCATCTTTCATCAAAAGAAATAATTCTTTTGCGGCTAAAGCAGCAAAGCAATAGCTATGTTTGTGAAAATCATGGTGTTCTAATTGCATTGGTGAAAGCCCACAGTCTACAGTTTTAGCAGCTAGAAATTTAGAGGTAATCATGGTAACACTTTTGTCTACTTTTGGGTTGCCCGAACAAACATCCAGTTTTCTCTGTAAAACTGACAAGGTTGTCTGAATACTAATGTTCTGCCCGATCTGCTTCTTCTGCAGGCATTGCCCCATCAATTTCAAGAAGACCCGTGAACCCTGAGTTGGCACAAAGGTGGCGATAAAATTGCTCCAAAGTGAGGACAGCCAGAACTTGTCGACAACCCTAAACCACATCAATTGGAATACTTCATGATGTCATCAAAGCTATGTATGCAGCAGATGGCCGCCCCTGTAGAAATTATGGAACGGCATACACAGTTTACTGTGATCAATATATAATTTGGCATGCTAATATACTAAAATCTTCTAAAGTTGTTCTTATTAGAAGACTATCTTAATTAGAATTTTCCCACGGAATTTTCTTGGTTCTCATGATATATTTCTAATGCACATCTCCTATCTGCCAAAAGAAAGGCAAGTATTATTTTTTGTGGAATCTAAGTTTTAGGGATAGGTATAATCCGTTAAAATAACAGAGTAGTAGTGCTGAAATATGTTTGTGTTGTGTACAAGAAAGGAAGAATGATTTTTTTAGGAAATATGATTGGCGTGCATTCACTATAGACAGTGGAAAATATTCGTAGCATGTGCGCCTAGTTTTTGATTCGAGTAGAAATTATTCTCACATGATATATAAAATTTGTAATGTGGAAAATATCATTGGATTATTACATTTTAACAGATCCTTTTGTGGCCATGAATTTTGTTATTCAGAATCTATATTATTGAAGGAATTATGTGGCAAAGTCTATTTTTCTAGTCCTGGCTGAAGGAAACCAGGGGTTATATGTTCAAATGTAGGGGAATAGAACGAATAGTAAACAACATGTATACATATGCATAAACATGTAAATGAATGACAAGTATTTTCATAAAGTTCTAGACATCGAAAGTGTGTTTGCTGCGCGTGCATCAAGTTGGTATCATGTTATTGGCGACATAATTATATTATCTGTCTTATTTGTTTGTCGGACGTATCAAAATATTCCATGGGTGCACTGCGATTCTTATTCACAAAGAGAAGTGCGCGTGCACAAAACCCACTACCCTAGTTGGGAAATGGATAATCTTATTGTCGGCTAACGTCAACCATTCTTTCTCCTAGATGTACCTATACTTGAAGCCCATCCATACTTCCAATCTAGGAAGGTGATCACAAGATAAACCACTTAATATTTTCATTTGTTTGACGGGAATATCTCATTTTAAAACCTCTTCCATTATCCCGGGCCATAGCTCAATAAAATATCATTGATGACAATTCTTTTGAATCAGTTTTCCGTTGATTTTCCGTTTATTTTCCAAGAATACAGTGACGGCGGCGGACTTACTTGTTGCCGAGGAGAGTATGGTCGGGCTAGGCAGCGCGGCGGCGGCGGCGACGGCGAGAGAAAGAGGAGAAAAATATAATTTATTACACGAGAGATTTCCCAAACTAGGGTTCCTATACGGTAGTTTTGATGTGCTTTTACCCAAGGGGTAGGTACGTATATATAGGGAAGAAAACTCTCCACCTCCATGTCAACTAGCGATATGGTGCTAATTGACGTTGCACCATCCACCTTCGCTAATAGGCCTAAGTAATCATTTAAGCCCATTAGTAAATAAATGTACGGGCTTTTGAGATTTATTAAGATTATTGCACATGGGCTTTGAGCGTTGGGAAAAATGAGAGATTTATTATTTTCGGAATTAATTATTTTTATGGATAAAATAATTCCAGAAAAGTCCAGAATTATTATTTAAGCCGCGAAAAATACTCCGAAAGCTCCGAAAATTCGGGAAAATTCCCAGAGACATTATGGAACATGAGGAACCCAAATAAAGTATTTGGAGCTCATGATAAGGTAATTTGGAGCATCTAAAAATTAGATTATGCTCATAGACAAGTGGAAACAAGCTACAGAAAAAGTCAGAAAAATTTCCGAGAAGTTTGTAGAGGTTGATTGACGGATGAGAAACAAGGAATTTGATTGTAGAAAAATGATATATGTATATCGGGAAAGGAAAATCGACCTAAACGCATTTTGAAAGAACAACTTGAATTTATTTTGATCTTTGGTCAAAACCAAGCAATACAAAAACACAAATGCATCAGCATGAATGCATCAACAAGTTGCTAAACCTTCTGATAGATTTTAATTTAATGAAAAATATTATTTTCCTATGTTTTCATGACCACAAAATTACATAATTAAATTATTTTAACTCTATTTCCAAATAAGCAATTTTTAGGGTGTTACAATTCTACACCCCTTAAGATGAATCTCGTCCCGAGATTCGGAAGATGATGATAAAAGAGATAATGACACTCTGTCTTTATTCGATCCTCATTTTACAAATTACATCTTTCATTGAGATTCATGAGGCAGTTTCTCAGATCCTAACTGACTAATGTGCCTAAGCAAGATCATCTCTCCTATTGAGCTCCCCCAATGTTGTTTGTTCCTCGGCTATGACTTCTGTAAACTCATGATCCACTTTGCTATCCTCGGTGTACCTATCTTCTAATTGATCATTCTCGTCTTCCTCAGGTAAGAGTCGACCCCCTTGATACTCAATTCTTTTCACTGACGGTGTTGTTAAGAGCATTGTGCACCGAGTACGATGAATCACTCATTTGTGTGCACAGAGCCATCTATTACCAAGAACCATGTGAATTTTAAGTGACTCCAACACAATGAGTGTTGTGGTGAATTTTTCTTTATTTATGACAAGACTGACGTCCGGGCATATCTGATCTACCTGTATTTCTCTCACTGGGGTTTGAACTAGCAAAGGCCTCCTTGTTGGACACTTCACCATCTGGCACGTCTCTACCATGTCAGCATAAATGAAAGAATGCGAAGCACTAGGGTCAAATAGAGCAAAAACTTGTACTGAACTTACTTGAATATAACCTGCCACCACTTTGGTAACTCCATGAAATTTATTCATATCCACATTGCTCAGTCTTCCATTGACATAGTTTAGCTGCGCTTTGCTTCCTTGAGCAGGCTTCTTATGGACTTTCCTTTTTCGCTTTCGTCATTGTGGATTCTGACTTAGTTCACTCCCAACTTGCTCTGCAACGTTGTTGTTTTGATTGTGCTCAGCTTCATCATACCCATAACATCCTTCAATGGCAGAAACATCAGCCTTTTCCCATATATCAGTGCGAGACGTCATATAGGACTCCTGAGTCATGAGATACTACACTTCCTGTCATCAAGTGACCAATATCAGCAACACGAGCAAGTACAGATGATCATAATCATGAGCTATCTAAAGGGACAACTCTCGCCTCCATGGATCCAGAATTATCAACCTTGTATACAGACATTTTTGCTTGAGAGTGGCAACTCAATCATGGAGACTAACCAATACTTCCAAATAAAGAATTAAAACTTAATAAACCTTCTTTGCATTGGCTACCCCCCTTAAAATAAGGGACACCAATAAGGTAGCTTGAACCCTTTTTTCTAGATGAACTAACTAGCATCCATACGTTCTAATGTCCTAATGATTCTTTTGTGCATAGGTAGAAACAAGAAATCTGAAGTTTCTCGCGAGCAGAAAATCAGCAACGCGGTAAAACTGCCACAACTCTCGTTTTGTAATTCCGATGAAGTTCCACCTTATACCGTTGGAAAGCTTATGAAATTTCCTGAAACTTTCTTATAGAACACTTTTCCAAATTCTATAGATGACTTGGTCGAAAACAGCACATAACAGACTCTGTTCCAATTTTCAGACAGCACAGTTGCATCGTCTTGTGATTTTTGTATCTCCCAATCCAAAATAGCTATGAGGGTGGTTCTTGCATTTAGAGAAAGGTATTGAAGTCTACTTTTGTCCAGAATTTTCTCATGATTTTTGGTCTTTCAAGAACAGAGATATAAGTTGATAAAGACAGGTTGCTCCGAAAGACAAGATATAGAAAGCAGGAGATAACCAAAACCCATATATTTATTTCATTAATCCTTATACCTTATACATATAAACTAAATGAAATCATGGACAAAACCCACAAGATCATTTCACTCATTACAAAATTCCAACTCAAACATAAACATAAGCATAGAGCAACTAAACACTTAAAAATTCATAAGCCACACATTAAGACGACTCAACTTGGCTACTAACGGTTTTATTACGTGGGACATAACTCCTATTTCTTAAACATGGTGTGATTGCAGCATCATCCGAACTAGATAGCATCTCTTGCATTCCTTAGTCCTCTATAATGACATCTGAAATCACGCATCCCTCTTTACCATTCTTAGTGTTCATACCCTCAGATGGGTCAACCTTGTATCCCTCAGGTGTAGGTTTAATACCCTCATACTCAATCATTTCTCCTGAAGGTGTAGTTAGAAACACTGAACGTTGGGCATACTCAATCACTCCTTTACAAGTAGATAACCAGTCTATTCCAAGGATAACATCAATGCCCATTAATTCCAAAACAATGAGGTTTGCCTTAAAATTTACCCCCTTTATGTCAAGACTAACTTTTGGGCATACACGGTTCGTCTTTATTTCACCTCTTGGAGTCTTAACCATCACTATTTTCCCCCTTGGAAGCATAAATATGTTATGATCTTCTACATATTGTCTAGATATGAACGAATGTGAGGCACTGGAGTCAAACAAAACCTTGGCATTTCCTGAACTTACAGGAATTGATCCAAACACGACCTCCTTAGCTCTAGGAATGGTGGTAATATCCACATGTTTCAACCTTCCATGGATGTAATTTCTCTTTAATTTATTTCCTTGCTCCTGCTCCTTTTGGACATCCTGTCCTGGGTCTTGCTGTTGTTGATTCTTCTGCGGGCAAGATTTGACATAATGTCCTTCTTGCTGGCAATGATAACACTTTCTCTTAGCTGGATCTTTTGTGATGTCATACTCCACGGAACTGTTGCTTGGTATGTTGCTATCTTGCTGGCCATAAAAGTTCACCTTTGTCCCTTTAGCTTGTTTCTTAGCTCGTTTGGCCTTTCGGGGTTGATACTCCTTATAGGTAATTGTCCACCCATCTATGACTACCTCATGGGGAGTAGTTTTAGCTTGAGAGACCTCTAACTCTTCAAGGTTTGGATTTATTTGACAAGGGATCAGAGCTGCATGTGACAAATGTAGTATAACTCGATTGCTGATTGCTTTCCACAATTGGTTCTAGTGAGATTGTCTCCCTCTTCTTGTCCATATTGACCTCAAAATTTGGATCCACCTTGACTTTTCCCTTATTAGACTCGTTTTGAAGACAGGGAAAACCATAATGCTTACAACAGTGACATTGTTCCTGCCTCCCAAGTGCCTTACTATCAACATCTTTATTGGATTTCATATTCTTCCAAGCTTTTACTACTTGTATCTTCTCTGACCCCTTGGGTATGTTGGCCTGACCTTGAGATGAGCATGGTTGAGAATTTCCACATTGAGCCATTTCTTCTAGTAATTGGTTTTGCATTGCTAATGGCTTCTCGTCAAATGTGAGCAAGAACGACACAATTCAGTCCTCTTAACCTCTGAAGTCCACAGTCTTCTCGTCACGAGCCATCTAATAGACAAGGAGAAAAGGTTCAAACTAGAGACAAGCTTTTTATAATAGAACGGGAATAGAATTAAGCATAACTTTGAGAAAATAACAAAGTTGAAGAGAAGGCAAGGAATAGGCAAAAATAAAAACATGATAAACGTCCAGTTCTAACTAGGCTTGCGTCCTACAGTCAGCATTGCTCTGATATCACTCTATCACATCCGGTTTTAAGGACAAAACTAGACATACACTATATGTGAAATAAAGAAGTCAAATCTCACATATAGCCACAGATAAGTGTAATATCAAGAGACAAATGCTTAATAAACATAACTCAATAGTATAAAATATACCTTAGAGAGCAACACAGCGGAAAGACAACTCTAAACACCGGGTGTAAACTTCACTCCAGGAACAAACTGACTGGTTGATCACAAGCCTAACAATTCCAGAATCTAGAAATCTGATACCCTTCCTGAGATGTGGGAAATAGCAAGAGTGAGTCCATGTCGAACTCAACAAATATAACACGGGGTTCATGAGGCTCAAAAGGCTAGACACTGGTTTGACTGCATTTAGCTTTTAATTGTCACAATTTTATTACATGAGTAGCATCAAATTTGTATTAATCCCACAATAAACATATGATCAATGTAAATATGAATAACGAATAGCAAAACACATATTAAACCAATAAATGTTCATCTATTCTGTGAAGGTCTAAGGCCGCTCGTATCCATGAGCACGGCTAGTATACCAGTTTATTAAACTCTGCGTAGAGGTGTACACTTTCACTGCGAGTCATGATTACCCATATGCCCGGGATCGCGACTCCCAAAACACTTCCAAGATGAGCAGGCAGGGAAACACTATGAAACCTTTCAAAGGTTCGTCTAACAAGTTAGGGCCGCTAGGTTTCCAAAGTCAGTCTGTGTGATTCTACCACGCAGGGATCCACAGTCTGCTCTTCCCCATTTGCACCACAAGGGTAACCTCTAACAAGCTACAAAAGGTCCTCATACTGAGCTAAAGCCAGAGCCATTATAGCCCTCACAGTTGTATTGTAAGTCCCAGATGTTTATTCACATATGAGTCCTTGTGGAGAGAAACTAGAACACCAAAAATAACCCCATGCTCTAGCCCTCTTTAAACAGTAATCAAAAAGTCATCTTTTAGTGTTGTTGCATATTCCATTAATCATATTACAAGATCATAGTTTATGCTCAGCGCTAGCAAAAGCTACCCAATACAAAAATCCCATAGGTGACAAGGTATAGATCAAAAACTAGGAAAATCCTTAATGGCATTCAAGATAGACACATATAATATGATTTTATGCGATTAAAGTGAATAGGACAACAAGGATAATCCCATGCTATACTTGCCTTAAATTGATATCCCTCTTTCTGTAGATTTGTCACCTCCAAAGAACTGCTTCCTGATTACCACGTAAATCTCACCGACTGGACATGATTGTAAAGCACCACACAAGCATCCATACAATCATATACGAAGCAAACAATAGATCTATATTAGAACAGTACACCAATCATACAAAAATAAATAAAAGAGTTTGAAACACGATTCTACGCATTGCTACGAACACAAAGTCGCGAAAAACACGCTAATCGGAGCTACGGTTGAAAAGATACAGCTACCGATAGATTTACCCATAAAACTATTAGCTTCATGTATCTTAATGGTATAAAAACATATATAAGATATTTTATAGAGATTGTAATTTAAGTCAAATTTAGATTCAAATTATAAAACTAAAGTAAAACAAATCATATTTTATTTACAAAACCCAGTTGCATAATTGTTATTTAAGATATGATTCAAACCATGAAATTCCAATATTAGTGACATGATAAACACTGTTACAAATGCGTAGATCTCGTTTCTATGAATCTAACGCAACTTGAATAGCTCAAAACGGAGTTGAAACGTAGAAATAAACAAGATTTCCTCTATTAAAATAATAGATTAAATCTAATCACGAATTTTAAAAGTTGAAAACCTACTTAACAGTAGTATTAACATGTAGATTATGATATTACGAACCTAACGCAAGTTGAACGGATCAAATCGGAGTTAAAACGGAGAAGTTATGGCTAAAACAAAATCAGTGGCAATTCTGTAAATAGCTGAAAACGTAATTTATTCTTAACCGAAACAAAATACGCTTTCAAATGAAGAAAACAAAATCTGTAAACATATTTTGGACTGCGGGTTTATTTTCCAAGAATACAGAGACGGCGGCGGACTTACTTGTTGCCGAGGAGAGTATGGCTGGGCTAGGCAGCGCGGCGGCGGCGGCGACGCCAAGAGATAGAGGAGAAAAATATAATTTATTACACGAGAGATTTCCCAAACTAGAGGCTCCTCTACGGTAGTTTTGGTGTGCTTTTACCCAAGGGGTAGGTACGTATATATAGGGAGGAAAACTCTCCACCTCCATGTCAACTAGCGATATGGTGCTAATTGACGTTGCACCATCCACCTCCGCTAATAGGCGTAAGTAATCATTTAAGCCCATTAGTAAATAAATGTATGGGCCTTTGAGATTTATTAAGATTATTGCACATGGGCTTTGAGCGTTGGGGAAAATGAGAGATTTATTATTTTCGGAATTAATTATTTTCATGGATAAAATAATTCTAGAAAAGTCCAGAATTATTATTTAAGTCGCGAAAAATACTCCGAAAGCTCCGAAAATTCGGGAAAAAATCCCAGAGACATTATGGAACATGAGGAACCCAAATAAAGTATTTGGAGCTCATGATAAGGTAATTTGGAGCATCTAAAAATTAGATTATGCTCACAGACAAGTGGAAACAAGCTACAGAAAAAGTCAGAAAAATTCCCGAGAAGTTTGTAGAGGTTGATTGACGGATGAGAAACAAGGAATTTGATTGTAGAAAAATGATATATATATATATATATATATATATATATATATATATATATATATATATATATATATATATATATATATATATATCGGGAAAGAAAAATCGACCTAAACGCATTTTGAAAGAACAACTTGAATTTATTTTGATCTTTGGTCAAAACCAAGCAATACAAAAACACAAATGCATCAGGATGAATGCATCAACAAGTTGCTAAACCTTCTGATAGATTTTAATTTAATGAAAAATATTATTTTCCTATGTTTTCATGGGCACAAAAATACATAATTAAATTATTTTAACTCTATTTCCAAATAAGCAAATTTTAGGGTGTTACAATGCGCCAAGACATATTATCAAGCAATGGCTCGCAGCTCCCCCACCCCTAACCGCAATTGCTGAACATCATGAGTGTCCTCTTCACCTAAACAGTTACTTCTCTGTTAATACGACTATATATAGCATGCCCGGTGTATCTTTAGTTATCAACAACACAAGTCTTCTATTATCAGCTAACTGGGGTGAGTAATTTTCCTTTTGTGAGATACATCAGTTTCTTTCACTAGGATTCAATATAATTTCCTTCATTTTGTCAGAAATTGAAGCATAACATGTAGGCATCGGTCATATTCGCAGATGAAGCCTGCAACAGTGGCACTGCTCATTTTGGTGAACATGATGTGCACTATTTCATACTTTGATCATGCAAGTTTTCTTGGAACAATGGCTGAAGAAACCACCTTGCCGGTGAATTCGTTTGGAAGCAATGAAGGAACGAGCTCTATGAAGGGCACAAATCTTGGAAGGAAGCTGATGGACAGTATTGATAATTCACACCACTGGTTTCCTATCTCAACAATCAATGGCCTAACGAACAACCCCCCAGCTCGTCCTTAGTGGCTGCATGCATTCCCTAAAGTTCATACATGTATGTCCTTCCACTCGTATGGAGGATATCCTACATATTATAGACACCGTATGTTGGATCAGCAGGTTCTGGGTTTAGACCTATATCTAAATAATCTCTGGGGCTCAAGAAATGCTGTGTAATTGCGTGTCTTGAGCGTACGCTCAATATTAATCAATAAACAGATGTCTTGTGTGCGATAATAAATGACTCAGATAAATCCATGGATGAAGGTCTTTGTGAAGGAACCTTTAGCCATCGTCATTTACTTTGCCTCTACATCACGTTCTTTTTTCACATTCAGAATAATAATAATAATTTGAAATAAGACAAAGAAATTTTGTAAGGGTGTGCACGAGCCTTGAGTGGTGGCAGTGGCGGGGCGCTCGGGCTCGCCCTGACTCCTTCCAGAGGGTGCGCGCAAGCGTACCTGATGCGTATAGCCCCCGAGCGAGGGATCAGTCAGGGGTCCGCCGGTTGGCTTCCTCTTTCTTAGGGACTTAACATATCTATATGTAAGACTCTCGTCAAATATCCAACATACTAGAAATGAAGGTATAATATTTGCAAATACTGATTGTATATGTAGGAAATATTAGTAGTGACGATAAGAAGACTTAGAAGGGTGCCATATTACTGTTTACTCGTGCCATGTTTGTCGAGCTAAATACTTGCTGGAACCTTGATTGTCTTATAAAAAAACATCTAAGATAGATGTTATCATTATTGCGTAAGGAACAATCCTGAATTGTACGAAGCAGGAAGTAAGCATACTGTTCAACATACTATAAGGAAAAAAAACTTAGCACTTGGAAGTTGCTTGATTTGATATATGTTAGTGTGTTTCAGAGAAGAAAATTTATCATTTAGTAATTGGTCTATCGTAGTAGATGACTCTTCTAGTGAGTGATCTAATTTTTTATGAGGTTGGTCTTTCCCCAGGTGGCATCTTTCATCAAAAGAAATAATTCTTTTGCGGCTAAAGCAGCAAAGCAATAGCTATGTTTGTGAAAATCATGGTGTTCTAATTGCATTGGTGAAAGCCCACAGTCTACAGTTTTAGCAGCTAGAAATTTAGAGGTAATCATGGTAACACTTTTGTCTACTTTTGGGTTGCCCGAACAAACATCCAGTTTTCTCTGTAAAACTGACAAGGTTGTCTGAATACTAATGTTCTGCCCGATCTGCTTCTTCTGCAGGCATTGCCCCATCAATTTCAAGAAGACCCGTGAACCCTGAGTTGGCACAAAGGTGGCGATAAAATTGCTCCAAAGTGAGGACAGCCAGAACTTGTCGACAACCCTAAACCACATCAATTGGAATACTTCATGATGTCATCAAAGCTATGTATGCAGCAGATGGCCGCCCCTGTAGAAATTATGGAACGGCATACACAGTTTACTGTGATCAATATATAATTTGGCATGCTAATATACTAAAATCTTCTAAAGTTGTTCTTATTAGAAGACTATCTTAATTAGAATTTTCCCACGGAATTTTCTTGGTTCTCATGATATATTTCTAATGCACATCTCCTATCTGCCAAAAGAAAGGCAAGTATTATTTTTTGTGGAATCTAAGTTTTAGGGATAGGTATAATCCGTTAAAATAACAGAGTAGTAGTGTTGAAATATGTTTGTGTTGTGTACAAGAAAGGAAGAATGATTTTTTTAGGAAATATGATTGGCGTGCATTCACTATAGACAGTGGAAAATATTCGTAGCATGTGCGCCTAGTTTTTGATTCGAGTAGAAATTATTCTCACATGATATATAAAATTTGTAATGTGGAAAATATCATTGGATTATTACATTTTAACGGATCCTTTTGTGGCCATGAATTTTGTTATTCAGAATCTATATTATTGAAGGAATTATGTGGCAAAGTCTATTTTTCTAGTCCTGGCTGAAGGAAACCAGGGGTTATATGTTCAAATGTAGGGGAATAGAACGAATAGTAAACAACATGTATACATATGCATAAACATGTAAATGAATGACAAGTATTTTCATAAAGTTCTAGACATCGAAAGTGTGTTTGCTGCGCGTGCATCAAGTTGGTATCATGTTATTGGCGACATAATTATATTATCTGTCTTATTTGTTTGTCGGACGTATCAAAATATTCCATGGGTGCACTGCGATTCTTATTCACAAAGAGAAGTGCGCGTGCACAAAACCCACTACCCTAGTTGGGAAACGGATAATCTTATTGTCGGCTAACGTCAACCATTCTTTCTCCTAGATGTACCTATACTTGAAGCCCATCCATACTTCCAATCTAGGAAGGTGATCACAAGATAAACCACTTAATATTTTCATTTGTTTGACGGGAATATCTCATTTTAAAACCTCTTCCATTATCCCGGGCCATAGCTCAATAAAATATCATTGATGACAATTCTTTTGAATCAGTTTTCCGTTGATTTTCCGTTTATTTTTCAAGAATACAGTGACGGCGGCGGACTTACTTGTTGCCGAGGAGAGTATGGTCGGGCTAGGCAGCGCGGCGGCGGCGGCGACGGCGAGAGAAAGAGGAGAAAAATATAATTTATTACACGAGAGATTTCCCAAACTAGGGGCTCCTATACGGTAGTTTTGATGTGCTTTTACCCAATGGGTAGGTACGTATATATAGGGAGGAAAACTCTCCACCTCCATGTCAACTAGCGATATGGTGCTAATTGACGTTGCACCATCCACCTTCGCTAATAGGCCTAAGTAATCATTTAAGCCCATTAGTAAATAAATGTACGGGCCTTTGAGATTTATTAAGATTATTGCACATGGGCTTTGAGCGTTGGGAAAAATGAGAGATTTATTATTTTCGGAATTAATTATTTTTATGGATAAAATAATTCCAGAAAAGTCCAGAATTATTATTTAAGCCGCGAAAAATACTCCGAAAGCTCCGAAAATTCGGGAAAATTCCCAGAGACATTATGGAACATGAGGAACCCAAATAAAGTATTTGGAGCTCATGATAAGGTAATTTGGAGCATCTAAAAATTAGATTATGCTCACAGACAAGTGGAAACAAGCTACAGAAAAAGTCAGAAAAATTTCCGAGAAGTTTGTAGAGGTTGATTGACGGATGAGAAACAAGGAATTTGATTGTAGAAAAATGATATATGTATATCGGGAAAGGAAAATCGACCTAAACGCATTTTGAAAGAACAACTTGAATTTATTTTGATCTTTGGTCAAAACCAAGCAATACAAAAACACAAATGCATCAGCATGAATGCATCAACAAGTTGCTAAACCTTCTGATAGATTTTAATTTAATGAAAAATATTATTTTCCTATGTTTTCATGACCACAAAATTACATAATTAAATTATTTTAACTCTATTTCCAAATAAGCAATTTTTAGGGTGTTACAATTCTACACCCCTTAAGATGAATCTCGTCCCGAGATTCGGAAGATGATGATAAAAGAGATAATGACACTCTGTCTTTATTCGATCCTCATTTTACAAATTACATCTTTCGTTGAGAGTCATGAGGCAGTTTCTCAGATCCTAACTGACTAATGTGCCTAAGCAAGATCATCTCTCCTATTGAGCTCCTCCAATGTTGTTTGTTCCTCGGCTATGACTTCTGTAAACTCATGATCCACTTTGCTATCCTCGGTGTACCTATCTTCTAATTGATCATTCTCGTCTTCCTCAGGTAAGAGTCGACCCCCTTGATACTCAATTCTTTTCACTGACGGTGTTGTTAAGAGCATTGTGCACCGAGTACCATGAATCACTCATTTGTGTGCACAGAGCCATCTATTACCAAGAACCATGTGAATTTTAAGTGACTCCAACACAATGAGTGTTGTGGTGAATTTTTCTTTATTTATGACAAGACTGACGTCCGGGCATATCTGATCTACCTGTATTTCTCTCACTGGGGTTTGAACTAGCAAAGGCCTCCTTGTTGGACACTTCACCATCTGGCACGTCTCTACCATGTCGACGGAAATGAAAGAATGCGAAGCACTAGGGTCAAATAGAGCAAAAACTTGTACTGAACTTACTTGAATATAACCTCCCACCACTTTGGTAACTCCATGAAATTTATTCATATCCACATTGCTCAGTCTTCCATTGACATAGTTTAGCTGCGCTTTGCTTCCTTGAGTAGGCTTCTTATGGACTTTCCTTTTTCGCTTTCGTCATTGTGGATTCTGACTTAGTTCACTCCCAACTTGCTCTGCAACGTTGTTGTTTTGATTGTGCTCAGCTTCATCATACCCATAACATCCTTCAATGGCAGAAACATCAGCCTTTCCCATATATCAGTGCGAGACGTCATATAGGACTCCTGAGTCATGAGATACTACACTTCCTGTCATCAAGTGACCAATATCAGCAACACGAGCAAGTACAGATGATCATAATCATGAGCTATCTAAAGGGACAACTCTCGCCTCCATGGATCCAGAATTATCAACCTTGTATACAGACATTTTTGCTTGAGAGTGGCAACTCAATCATGGAGACTAACCAATACTTCCAAATAAAGAATTAAAACTTAATAAACCTTCTTTGCATTGGCTACCCCCCTTAAAATAAGGGACACCAATAAGGTAGCTTGAACCCTTTTTTCTAGATGAACTAACTAGCA
This sequence comes from Saccharum hybrid cultivar R570, assembly GCA_038087645.1. NCBI lineage: Eukaryota > Viridiplantae > Streptophyta > Magnoliopsida > Poales > Poaceae > Saccharum > Saccharum hybrid cultivar. The sequence goes on from JAQSUU010000519.1 coordinate 2,387,974, forward strand.
TCCATATGTTCTAATGTCCTAATGATTCTTTTGTGCATAGGTAGAAACAAGAAATCTGAAGTTTCTCGCGAGCAGAAAATCAGCAACGCGGTAAAACTGCCACAACTCTCGTTTTGTAATTCCGATGAAGTTCCACCTTATACCGTTGGAAAGCTTATGAAATTTCCTGAAACTTTCTTATAGAACACTTTTCCAAATTCTATAGATGACTTGGTCGAAAACAGCACATAACAGACTCTGTTCCAATTTTCAGACAGCACAGTTGCATCGTCTTGTGATTTTTGTATCTCCCAATCCAAAATAGCTATGAGGGTGGTTCTTGCATTTAGAGAAAGGTATTGAAGTCTACTTTTGTCCAGAATTTTCTCATGATTTTTGGTCTTTCAAGAACAGAGATATAAGTTGATAAAGACAGGTTGCTCCGAAAGACAAGATATAGAAAGCAGGAGATAACCAAAACCCATATATTTATTTCATTAATCCTTATACCTTATACATATAAACTAAATGAAATCATGGACAAAACCCACAAGATCATTTCACTCATTACAAAATTCCAACTCAAACATAAACATAAGCATAGAGCAACTAAACACTTAAAAATTCATAAGCCACACATTAAGACGACTCAACTTGGCTACTAACGGTTTTATTACGTGGGACATAACTCCTATTTCTTAAACATGGTGTGATTGCAGCATCATCCGAACTAGATAGCATCTCTTGCATTCCTTAGTCCTCTATAATGACATCTGAAATCACGCATCCCTCTTTACCATTCTTAGTGTTCATACCCTCAGATGGGTCAACCTTGTATCCCTCAGGTGTAGGTTTAATACCCTCATACTCAATCATTTCTCCTGAAGGTGTAGTTAGAAACACTGAACGTTGGGCATACTCAATCACTCCTTTACAAGTAGATAACCAGTCTATTCCAAGGATAACATCAATGCCCGTTAATTCCAAAACAATGAGGTTTGCCTTAAAATTTACCCCCTTTATGTCAAGACTAACTTTTGGGCATACACGGTTCGTCTTTATTTCACCTCTTGGAGTCTTAACCATCACTATTTTCCCCCTTGGAAGCATAAATATGTTATGATCTTCTACATATTGTCTAGATATGAACGAATGTGAGGCACTGGAGTCAAACAAAACCTTGGCATTTCCTGAACTTACAGGAATTGATCCAAACACGACCTCCTTAGCTCTAGGAATGGTGTTAATATCCACATGTTTCAACCTTCCATGGATGTAATTTCTCTTTAATTTATTTCCTTGCTCCTGCTCTTTTTGGACATCCTGTCCTGGGTCTTGCTGTTGTTGATTCTTCTGCGGGCAAGATTTGACATAATGTCCTTCTTGCTGGCAATGATAACACTTTCTCTTAGCTGGATCTTTTGTGATGTCATACTCCACGGAACTGTTGCTTGGTATGTTGCTATCTTGCTGGCCATAAAAGTTCACCTTTGTCCCTTTGGCTTGTTTCTTAGCTCGTTTGGCCTTTCGGGGTTGATACTCCTTATAGGTAATTGTCCACCCATCTATGACTACCTCATGGGGAGTAGTTTTAGCTTGAGAGACCTCTAACTCTTCAAGGTTTGGATTTATTTGACAAGGGATTAGAGCTGCATGTGACAAATGTAGTATAACTCGATTGCTGATTGCTTTCCACAATTGGTTCTAGTGAGATTGTCTCCCTCTTCTTGTCCATATTGACCTCAAAATTTGGATCCACCTTGACTTTTCCCTTATTAGACTCGTTTTGAAGACAGGGAAAACCATAATGCTTACAACAGTGACATTGTTCCTGCCTCCCAAGTGCCTTACTATCAACATCTTTATTGGATTTCATATTCTTCCAAGCTTCTACTACTTGTATCTTCTCTGACCCCTTGGGTATGTTGGCCTGACCTTGAGATGAGCATGGTTGAGAATTTCCACATTGAGCCATTTCTTCTAGTAATTGGTTTTGCATTGCTAATGGCTTCTCGTCAAATGTGAGCAAGAACGACACAATTCAGTCCTCTTAACCTCTGAAGTCCACAGTCTTCTCGTCACGAGCCATCTAATAGACAAGGAGAAAAGGTTCAAACTAGAGACAAGCTTTTTATAATAGAACGGGAATAGAATTAAGCATAACTTTGAGAAAATAACAAAGTTGAAGAGAAGGCAAGGAATAGGCAAAAATAAAAACATGCTAAACGTCCAGTTCTAACTAGGCTTGCGTCCTACAGTCAGCATTGCTCTGATACCACTCTATCACATCCGGTTTTAAGGACAAAACCAGACATACACTATATGTGAAATAAAGAAGTCAAATCTCACATATAGCCACAGATAAGTGTAATATCAAGAGACAAATGCTTAATAAACATAACTCAATAGTATAAAATATACCTTAGAGAGCAACACAGCGGAAAGACAACTCTAAACACCGGGTGTAAACTTCACTCCAGGAACAAACTGACTGGTTGATCACAAGCCTAACAATTCCAGAATCTAGAAATCTGATACCCTTCCTGAGATGTGGGAAATAGCAAGAGTGAGTCCATGTCGAACTCAACAAATATAACACGGGGTTCATGAGGCTCAAAAGGCTAGACACTGGTTTGACTGCATTTAGCTTTTAATTGTCACAATTTTATTACATGAGTAGCATCAAATTTGTATTAATCCCACAATAAACATATGATCAATGTAAATATGAATAACGAATAGCAAAACACATATTAAACCAATAAATATTCATCTATTCTGTGAAGGTCCAAGGCCGCTCGTATCCATGAGCACGGCTAGTATACCAGTTTATTAAACTCTGTGTAGAGGTGTACACTTTCACTGCGAGTCATGATTACCCATATGCCCGGGATCGCGACTCCCAAAACACTTCCAAGGTGAGCAGGCAGGGAAACACTATGAAACCTTTCAAAGGTTCGTCTAACAAGTTAAGGCCGCTAGGTTTCCAAAGTCAGTCTGTGTGATTCTACCACGCAGGGATCCACAGTCTGCTCTTCCCCATTTGCACCACAAGGGTAACCTCTAACAAGCTACAAAAGGTCCTCATACTGAGCTAAAGCCAGAGCCATTATAGCCCTCACAGTTGTATTGTAAGTCCCAGATGTTCATTCACATATGAGTCCTTGTGGTGAGAAACTAGAACACCAAAAATAACCCCATGCTCTAGCCCTCTTTAAACAGTAATCAAAAAGTCATCTTTTAGTGTTGTTGCATATTCCATTAATCATATTACAAGATCATAGTTTATGCTCAGCGCTAGCAAAAGCTACCCAATACAAAAATCCCATAGGTGACAAGGTATAGATCAAAAACTAGGAAAATCCTTAATGGCATTCAAGATAGACACATATAATATGATTTTATGCGATTAAAGTGAATAGGACAACAAGGATAATCCCATGCTATACTTGCCTTAAATTGATATCCCTCTTTCTGTAGATTTGTCACCTCCAAAGAACTGCTTCCTGATTACCACGTAAATCTCACCAACTGGACATGATTGTAAAGCACCACACAAGCATCCATACAATCATATACGAAGCAAACAATAGATCTATATTAGAACAGTACACCAATCATACAAAAATAAATAAAAGAGTTTGAAACACGATTCTACGCATTGCTACGAACACAAAGTCGCGAAAAACACGCTAATCGGAGCTACGGTTGAAAAGATACAACTACCGATAGATTTACCCATAAAACTATTAGCTTCATGTATCTTAATGGTATAAAAACATATATAAGATATTTTATAGAGATTGTAATTTAAGTCAAATTTAGATTCAAATTATAAAACTAAAGTAAAACAAATCATATTTTATTTACAAAACCCAGTTGCATAATTGTTATTTAAGATATGATTCAAACCATGAAATTCCAATATTAGTGACATGATAAACACTGTTACAAATGCGTAGATCTCGTTTCTATGAATCTAACGCAACTTGAATAGCTCAAAACGGAGTTGAAACGTAGAAATAAACAAGATTTCCTCTATTAAAATAATAGATTAAATCTAATCACGAATTTTAAAAGTTGAAAACCTACTTAACAGTAGTATTAACATGTAGATTATGATATTACGAACCTAACGCAAGTTGAACGGATCAAATCGGAGTTAAAACGGAGAAGTTATGGCTAAAACAAAATCAGTGGCAATTCTGTAAATAGCTGAAAACGTAATTTATTCTTAACCGAAACAAAATACGCTTTCAAATGAAGAAAACAAAATCTGTAAACATATTTTGGACTGCGGGTTTATTTTCCAAGAATACAGAGACGGCGGCGGACTTACTTGTTGCCGAGGAGAGTATGGCTGGGCTAGGCAGCGCGGCGGCGGCGGCGACGCCAAGAGATAGAGGAGAAAAATATAATTTATTACACGAGAGATTTCCCAAACTAGGGGCTCCTCTACGGTAGTTTTGGTGTGCTTTTACCCAAGGGGTAGGTACGTATATATAGGGAGGAAAACTCTCCACCTCTATGTCAACTAGCGATATGGTGCTAATTGACGTTGCACCATCCACCTCCGCTAATAGGCGTAAGTAATCATTTAAGCCCATTAGTAAATAAATGTATGGGCCTTTGAGATTTATTAAGATTATTGCACATGGGCTTTGAACGTTGGGGAAAATGAGAGATTTATTATTTTCGGAATTAATTATTTTCATGGATAAAATAATTCTAGAAAAGTCCAGAATTATTATTTAAGTCGCGAAAAATACTCCGAAAGCTCCGAAAATTCGGGAAAAAATCCCATAGACATTATGGAACATGAGGAACCCAAATAAAGTATTTGGAGCTCATGATAAGGTAATTTGGAGCATCTAAAAATTAGATTATGCTCACAGACAAGTGGAAACAAGCTACAGAAAAAGTCAGAAAAATTCCCGAGAAGTTTGTAGAGGTTGATTGACGGATAAGAAACAAGGAATTTGATTGTAGAAAAATGATATATATATATATATCGGGAAAGAAAAATCGACCTAAACGCATTTTGAAAGAACAACTTGAATTTATTTTGATCTTTGGTCAAAACCAAGCAATACAAAAACACAAATGCATCAGGATGAATGCATCAACAAGTTGCTAAACCTTCTGATAGATTTTAATTTAATGAAAAATATTATTTTCCTATGTTTTCATGGGCACAAAAATACATAATTAAATTTTTTTAACTCTATTTCCAAATAAGCAAATTTTAGGGTGTTACAATGCGCCAAGACATATTATCAAGCAATGGCTCGCAGCTCCCCCACCCCTAACCGCAATTGCTGAACATCATGAGTGTCCTCTTCACCTAAACAGTTACTTCTCTGTTAATACGGCTATATATAGCATGCCCGGTGTATCTTTAGTTATCAACAACACAAGTCTTCTATTATCAGCTAACTGGGGTGAGTAATTTTCCTTTTGTGAGATACATCAGTTTCTTTCACTAGGATTCAATATAATTTCCTTCATTTTGTCAGAAATTGAAGCATAACATGTAGGCATCGGTCATATTCGCAGATGAAGCCTGCAACAGTGGCACTGCTCATTTTGGTGAACATGATGTGCACTATTTCATACTTTGATCATGCAAGTTTTCTTGGAACAATGGCTGAAGAAACCACCTTGCCGGTGAATTCGTTTGGAAGCAATGAAGGAACGAGCTCTATGAAGGGCACAAATCTTGGAAGGAAGCTGATGGACAGTATTGATAATTCACACCACTGGTTTCCTATCTCAACAATCAATGGCCTAACGAACAACCCCCCAGCTCGTCCTTAGTGGCTGCATGCATTCCCTAAAGTTCATACATGTATGTCCTTCCACTCGTATGGAGGATATCCTACATATTATAGACACCGTATGTTGGATCAGCAGGTTCTGGGTTTAGACCTATATCTAAATAATCTCTGGGGCTCAAGAAATGCTGTGTAATTGCGTGTCTTGAGCGTACGCTCAATATTAATCAATAAACAGATGTCTTGTGTGCGATAATAAATGACTCAGATAAATCCATGGATGAAGGTCTTTGTGAAGGAACCTTTAGCCATCGTCATTTACTTTGCCTCTACATCACGTTCTTTTTTCACATTCAGAATAATAATAATAATTTGAAATAAGACAAAGAAATTTTGTAAGGGTGTGCACGAGCCTTGAGTGGTGGCAGTGGCGGGGCGCTCGGGCTCGCCCTGACTCCTTCCAGAGGGTGCGCGCAAGCGTACCTGATGCGTATAGCCCCCGAGCGAGGGATCAGTCAGGGGTCCGCCGGTTGGCTTCCTCTTTCTTAGGGACTTAACATATCTATATGTAAGACTCTCGTCAAATATCCAACATACTAGAAATGAAGGTATAATATTTGCAAATACTGATTGTATATGTAGGAAATATTAGTAGTGACGATAAGAAGACTTAGAAGGGTGCCATATTACTGTTTACTCGTGCCATGTTTGTCGAGCTAAATACTTGCTGGAACCTTGATTGTCTTATAAAAAAACATCTAAGATAGATGTTATCATTATTGCGTAAGGAACAATCCTGAATTGTACGAAGCAGGAAGTAAGCATATTGTTCAACATACTATAAGGAAAAAAAACTTAGCACTTGGAAGTTGCTTGATTTGATATATGTTAGTGTGTTTCAGAGAAGAAAATTTATCATTTAGTAATTGGTCTATCGTAGTAGATGACTCTTCTAGTGAGTGATCTAATTTTTTATGAGGTTGGTCTTTCCCCAGGTGGCATCTTTCATCAAAAGAAATAATTCTTTTGCGGCTAAAGCAGCAAAGCAATAGCTATGTTTGTTGTCACACTTGGTTTTCTAAAGAACAAAACCAGGCTAATCATATGTGTGCCCAGGAAGTCCACACATATGTCAGAATGAAAAAGTATCAAAACAATGTTTATATAAAACGGGAAACATACTATATTAACACTTACAACTATCAGAGTATCGCGGAACGGTCACTAATCTTTTCTTCAGGCTCCAACATCACAGGGACGGCTGACTGGGGGTTCCATATGCCAAACACTTCTGAAAAGACTTCTGAAAACTCCACTACACTTTCATCCTTCTTCTAAGCAGCACCTTACTATACACTGGAGTGTAGTGGAAATAGCAAGAGTGAGTCCATGTCGAACTCAACAAATATAACATGGGGTTCATGAGGCTCAAAGGCATAACATAGGTTTATCAGCATGTAGCTTTTATTTAGCATTAATTCAGTATATCAATGATATCAAAGTGTCTCAATATAATCAATAAACATATGATCCATGTGAAATGATTAACGAATAGCAAAAACATATTCATTATTAATGATCCACTATTCCATAAGGGTCCAAGGCCACTCGTGACCGTGAGCACGGCTGTTATAACAGTTTTACACTCTGCAGAGGTTGTACACTTTCACTGTGAGTCGTGATTTACCCTTTCGCCCGAGGTGATCAGCCTCTTGACCCACTACCAAGGAAGGTCGGCAGGGTTCACTATGAAGTCTTTCGAAGGTTCGTCTAACAAGTTAGGGCCATTAGATTTCACTCGGCAAACAGATGTAGAGCCCCCCCTTCCTGATGGCACAATAACACGCAGCCTATACACATGAGGACAGAGGCCGCACTATACCCGATTCGTCAAGCCATTCTTACGCCATAAAGGAATACCACTAACAAGCTAGAAAAGGTCCTCATACTTGACTAAAGCCAGAGCCATTATAGCCCTCACAGTTGTACTGTAAGTCCCGGATTTTCGCTTATAGATGAGTCCTTATGGAGAGTAACAAGAGCACCAAAATAATCCCCATGCTCTAGTCCCCTTTAAACAGTAATAAAAATCATCTTTTAATGTTTATTGCATATTCCATTAGTCAAATTACATGATCATAGTTCATATTAAGCACTAGCAATACTAATCCATGCAGTATAATAGGTATCAAGGAATAAGATCAACACTAAGTCATCCTTAACAAGGAAACATATGCATAATGATATTATTTGCTTATTGTGAATAGGACAACAAGGATAATCCCATGTTATACTTGCCTCTTTCCCAAGGTTAAGCTGCTCAGAATCTTCAGCTGCTATCTTCCGGTCTCCAACTTTTGCTTCGACTGTCGGTCCTCAGCTCCTAGTCTTTAGCGCTAACGAACCACGCTTCCTCTACTCGTAGCAACCAAGCACAGCAAACAGACAACAAACACATCTAAGAACAAACATCATACAAAGAAGGCACTTTAAAAGGAAGCGCACTACACGTCACGGCTTGTTGCTATGGTTACGGGAACGCAAGAACGACTAAGAACAGAGCTACTGTTAAAAGGACACGAATATCAAAATGTTTGCAACATAGTGAAGAAAGACACTCTATACAATTGATCTATTTTATTTAATGAAATAAAATGATGAACATTTTGAAGAAATAAATTAGAGTGGAAATAACTAATTCGTGTCAAACTATAAAAGCTATAGTTAAACCTTAATCATCGTTTATTCAGAAATAATTATATTTAGAAATAATTACATATCATTTAATCCCTTTCAGCACTTATGGTTTAGAATATGCAAGATCAGCTAATCAAATCATTATATGCTTTGTATTTAACTAAGCAAATTATAATTAAGAATCATTCAAGTTAGTACTAATAAAGTTAAGATTTCATTACTAAAGATCAAAGTATAAACTTATATTGCTTTTAATTCAAAAAGGCATAAATTAAACACTAATCAAAACAACTATATGTTTTCTGTTTAACTAAACTAATCATAATTGATGAAAACACATTAAGGTTGATGTTAATCACATTAACATTTATTACAAAAGACCGAAGCATAACCTAAGTTGCTTTTATTTATAATTTAGAAAACATAGAACATGTGTGAATGACTAAACGACCAATATATGTTTCAAAGGTTGATCTAAGTAAGTCTCATGATTGAGAAGGCATTGTGGTTGATATTATTCATGTTATAAATAGTTTATGAAAGACCGATATAAAGCCTAAATTACTTTTAATTCAACAAGGCATTAAATAAATACTAATCAAATTGCACTTAATCTGACTTTATATAAATCATGTTTAAACTAGGCAAATTACAACTAATCAAATCATTATATGTTTCTTACATAAACTAAACAAGTTATATTTAAGAAACACTTAAGTTCTTATTAGTCATAATAGCATTTGATTATTTATAAAAGACTAAAATTTATAAACCAAAGCTACTTTTAATTTGAAAAGACAATAGATAGACATTAGTTAAATTAACTACATGCTTCATGTTTAACTAAACAAGTTAAAATTAATCAATACCCACTAATGTTGGTGTTAATCAAGTTAACATCTATATTATAAAAGAACGGAGATAAACCCTATATTACTGTTAAGTATAAATATGGTTGCATAAGCATTAATTAATTTAATATTTAACCCATAAAATTTTAGAGGTGTGAGACATGCAGAACGTTGCTACTAACATGAAGTTTACATAGGCACGATCGCAACGCAACGAGTTAACCCTACGTTGCTTTTAAATTTAAAACAGCATGACATAAGCATTAGTTATTCTAATTAAATATTTATGAATTATATAACCTGACACATATACAAGCACTAACCGAACCATCTCATGTTTTATATTTAAACTAAACAAATTATAACCAAGAATCAGTTAATATTAATCAAGTTAAACCTAAATTGCTTTTTAATTAATTAAAGAGAGCACTTAATAAACTAAACATTAATCAAATTTATTATATTCATAAACACGGGACATGAAAAACAGCGTTGCTAACATATCGCTTATATCGCCATGACCACAAAGCAACCAAAACGGAATTATAATTTTATATTGCTTGTAATTATAAAATCAGGTGCATATATTAATTAACTAATTTAATATTCAACTATATATAGAAAAACATGTGGCACGAAAAGTATTAATACTACTGCGTAGAGCACGATGACGCGAACCTAACGCAACTTGAACGAACTAAATCAGACTTAAAATGAATAAACAGTGGCTAAATTACTGCTAGTGGCAATATCGTAAATACCTCATCATCTTCCTATGGTCGTCTTCTCCATCTGGACGTGATGTCCATGCAGCTATGGGCTGCTGCTGCTCGCAGGGGAGCTTGGGGATAGCTGGCCGGGCAGCCAGCTGCATGAGGCAGCGTGGCTGGCAGCCTGCCACGCGCCCAAGGGCAGCAGCGGCTGCTGTCCTGGCTGGCCAAGCGGTTGGCAGCGGCCACACCTACGTAGCTGGCGCGCGACGCGTGGGATGCGGGGCGTCGACGCTGTGGGGCGAGGCCGTGGGCGCGGGATGCGGTGCGGCCACGGGTTGGGCCCTCCGGATGGCAGCGCACAGGGCCGGGATGGCCGGGAAAGGAGGAGGAAGGTGCCAGCCATGGAGGTTCGCCGGAAACCTGATCGGAAGAGAGAAAGAAGAAAGGGAACGCGGTCAAACAGTCATGGATTCGCGAAGAGGAAAGCACGACGTTGTAGAGGAGATCGATACGAACGAAGCGGAATTCGAAAAAGATGAAAAACGTGACCGGGAAAGCTCGCCGAACCTTCGCCGGAAGTTCGCCGGAACGCAAGCTGTAGATGCAGAACTTCGGCGAGGGGTGGAGGGAGCTACGAGCGGCGGCTCGCGATAAGAAGGGAGAAAATTCTAATTTACTACACGAGAGATTTCCCAAACTAGGGGCTCCTCTACGATAGTTTTGGTGTGCTTTTACCCAAGGGATAGGTACGTATATATAGGGAGGAAAACTCTCCACCTCCATGTCAACTAGCGATATGGTGCTAATTGACGTTGCACCATCCACCTTTACTAATAGGCCTAATTAATTATTAAAGCCCATTAGTAAATAAAGACATGGGCCTTTGGGCATGAGGAAATCTGAGATATTTTATTATTTTCGGAATTAATTAATTTCATGGATAAAATAATTCTAGAAAAGTCCAGAATTGAATTTTAAGCCACGAAAAATACCTCGAAGGCTCCGAAAATTTAGGGAAAATTCTCAGAGATATTTTAGAATGAGACGAACCCAAATAAAGTATTTGAAGCTCATGAAAAGATTGATGAAGATATCAAGGAAAAAGATTAAGCTCACGGAAATTGAAATTTTAAATCCAGAAAATACCAAAAAGTTTTCCGGTGAGAAGCAAACGTCGTCCTATGGTAATTTAAAAATAAAAGCACTCACCAACACCAAAGACAAGCATCACACAAACACCACATTATCAAATTAATATGAGAAAGTTTAAAACCATAATTTTCTATATTTAAATTAGCAGCAACTTAACTTATCTAATAAATTTATTCAGATATTGAAATTATTTATTTTATTTAGTGTTTTCCAAGCACAACCCAAAATTAAAAATTTTGGGGTGTGACAATTCTACCCCACTTAACAGGAATCTCGTCCCGAGATTCGAAGAGACTAGGGAGAAAGATAAAATAGACCAATAAGGTTGTTTTGAGACTTTTTAACAAGTTCGGATATAAGCGTCAAGGATTATCAAAGGTTGACAAGAGAACATTGGATTGATCGTTAAGATTGATTCGAGCTAATGACCGAGGGTCAAAGGATTGATGGTCAGCATAGGTGAAAAGGAAGATCAAAGAAGGTTGAAAAGATAGATCAAGGTTGATCATCGAGTATTCACTTTATAAGGTGTAAAAACAAGGGTGGAGATTAGCAAGAGATATCATAAGAGATAAAGAGATATCTTAAGGTGCTCAAAACTCCTGGATTCAAGATTTATGAAACATCACGAAAAATTGACAGATTAGCATTGGTTGAAGAAAGGTAAAGACTAGTCTTCCATTTTACCATTCTGGGAGACCAGTGAGAAGGATAAATTGATCTTCAAGTCTTTGTAGGTCCTTGAATTAGGATTTATAAGATGTAAGGACAAGGGTCAAAATTTGTCAAATGTTGATAAGAAAAAGTTAAGATTGATGGCAAGAAGGTGAGACTGGTTAAGAGGCAAGGACTAGTAAAATA